>CM052811.1:12404574-12511159 GCA_028533885.1 Nasua narica
CGTGTGGAGTATAAAGAAAATCATGGAGGGCATCGTGAGAAGGAAGGGAAGGGCGAATGGGGGAAAATCGGAGGGGGTGATGAACCAGGAGAGACTGTGGACTCTGAGCAACAAACTGAGGGTTTTGGAGGGGAGGGGGTGGGGGGGTGGGTGAGCCTGGTGGTGGGTATCGAGAGGGGCACGTACTGCATGGAGCACTGGGTGTGGTGCATGAACAATCTTGGAACACTGAAAAATTAAAATAAACATATTTGGGGAGAAAAAAAAAAGAAACTTAAGTACATAGGGGTGCCTGGGTGGCTCAGCGGGTTAAAGCCTCTGCCTTAGGCTCAGGCCATGATCTCAGCGTCCTGGAATTGAGCCCCACATCGGGCTCTCTGCTCAGCAGTGAGCCTGCTCCCCCCCCCCCCCCGCCTGCCTCTCTGCCTACTTTTGATCTCTCTCTGTCAAATAAATGAATAAAATCTTAAAAAAAAAATTCAAGTACATAATTTGTGGGATAAGTATTAACTATTTTTAAAAAGGAATAGGAGCTTAACTTAAATCTTAAATGATTACAAAAATCTAAACAAACTCTATATTAATTTTATGTTTTTCCTGTCAAAAAAGCTTTAGTTATATAGATACATGAAATATATGTCATTTGGTAAATAGCATATATTTTTTAAATTTTTTCTTATTTTTGCTGGCTATATTTTTAAATCCCCATTTATAACAAGGAAACTGAGATAAGACGTCCATTCCATTTCTTCCAGATTTTATAAATGCAAAAAAATAAAATACTGAAGCCCCACTATAAGTGACTCTGCTCTATATTTAGCAGAACAAAAAGTTATTTGGGAAAATTAAGTTGAGGGTCACAGAATGAAAAAAAAAAAGTTACCAATCCAAATTCTTGGGTTCGTGTCCAAAAAAAAAAATCAAATATTTTGGATTCTATGTGAAGCATGAGTCTCAGGGTCGCTAAGTGCCTCCAAGATCACATGTGGGCACTTACATTTTAAAAGCACTAAAGGAAGTTATGTGGAAATTCTTCTGAATGGAATAATAGGCACTTGGTTACCAAGGAATGGTCTTTATCCAGCACAGGCAGACACCTACTCAGAACTTGGAATGCTGAGGTGTGAACATCATGTTCTGACCCCCTTCTGGGAGCTCAATCGCGTGTACATTATATCACGGGGCCCGACAGAAGTGGATGCGTGGGAAAGAATGGGATTCTGGTCCCAGATGGCCAAGGTCAGGAAGCACCCGTTTATTCTGACTGGGGCTGTCTCTCAGCATCAGCACTGACTGCTCACCTGTATTCCTGGCCTCACTCTCCGATGGCCACACCGGGTCCACTCAAAGCTGACCCCCTGAGTCCGCCCTGCAGCCTCCTGCCTACACTCCTCTTGCGGGTCTGCCGTCTGGTTCCTGCACTCGGCCGCAGCCCTCGGCTGGGGCTCCTAGCCCTTCCTGACGGTGCTGGAGGACCCTTTTGTTCCCTGTTTCCCTGTTTTTCCCACATAGATTCTACATAGATTCTGGCCCCAGAGACTGCCCAAGTCAGAGCACTCGGGCACTCCTGGCCACTGCCTGACGTGACCAAGTCTGGGGTCACAGGAAGAAAGAAAGAAGTAAAGGAAATAACCACTCCACAAGGCTCCATGTGAACGGCTGCCTTGTTGCGGCTCACCTCGAGAGTTTTGCTCAATGAAAAAGCCCAGAACATTAGGCTTTGACAGGACCCTTGGGATTTTATGAACCCCCTAATTTTATGGTTTGGAATATTAAAACTTAGAGAGATAAACGTTCTAAAGTTAGGAGGTGAGAGACTGGCGGAGCAGGCCCCGGAAACGGGGTCGGGGCGACTCCCCTTCCAGTGCTCTCGCTAGGCTGTAAGGCCACGCCCTCGAAGAATTACTGCCTTGAGAACATCATCAAATCAACTTTGAACACTCCCATTCTTAACGAGCAGGGTATTGGCGAAAATGCCACTTCGTCCAAGGCCTTGAGGGTTGTTTGTGGTCTCCCCACTCAGCGATTTGCTCCGAAGGATGCTCTGTCTTCCGACAGGTAGAGAAGCAGGTGACTGATGCCCGGGCTGGGGAAGCACCCGGGGGGATCGCTTCTGCGAAATCCCAGTAGGCAGAAACCCCCAGCCTCTTTTTAACCTCCTCCCCTTTTAAATAACTATATTTATATTTCGAATACGTGAAATGGTTAACTCTGGAGAGTCAGGGTACCTAATCCCAGCTTGATGCAATTACTTTAACATGAATTTAAAATAAAATTAAAGTTAACAGTTTAAACTGATGTTTGAGGGTTTTAAAAAGATTTAGTTTCCTTTGGAACCACTGTGTTATTTGATCCAGTACAATCTTTTTGAGCTCCATGCATAACATCTTTACCCAAGTACCATTACTACTAGATTATGCCCATAGGTTGAGTTACAAATGTCTAAAAATCTTAAAATTATTAAGCTCAGATTAGAATGTTCAAAGACTATGGTGTTATTTTAGTCTCCTGCCATATCCTCCATTTACTATAAACTTGTTATATTGGCATTCAAATAAAATGTCATAAAGCAAGTATGTAAGGAGGTGTTTGAGGTTTGTTTCAGGCTTCTGCGAGCCAAGTTTGCATGGCAACTAGGATGTATAACAGAAACACTCAAAGAGTCTTCATAAAAAGAAATGCTGAGCAGAGCTCAGGAGTGGGACAGCTTCTAAGCTGGGACACGCCATCAAAGCTGGTCTGAGCAAGGCCGGGGTCTAGATAGGGACAGCATGTCACCAACATGGTCTCAACAGTACGCCAAGGCCCCTCCGAGCATTGCTAAGTGCTAAGGCATCAGAGGCCAAGCCTCTAAAGATGCAGCTTCTTAGAATTTGCAGATGTCACTGTCGGAAGGACGCGTCAAGGCCATTTTACCAAACCCCTTGTTTTATAGGTGAGGAGATGGAGACCCTGAGCTGTGATCTTGTCCATCTCAGAGGTCTGCTGTATGCTCGTTGGAGAAGAACACAGGTATGTGCTCCCCGGTGTTCTCTGGTTTAGCGAATTCTCTTTTGTTTTCCCAACTGAACATAAATTGCAACTGTTCTGAATTAGGTCCCAAAAAGCAAGGGTGGAGGCAAAAGGCTTTCATTTGGACATCGCCTTAACAGTATTCATAGGGAGTCTTTCTGGGCTTCCCAGACCAATCTGCTTGATAGATCTTTCCCTAGAAGACCCATCTCATGAAATCAGACTGATGGTGCTTTGTTTCTACTATGGAGAAGGCATTTTTCAGATCTAAGTTAACCCACCTGCCACCATAAGGAAGAGAAACTCTCCTTTGAGGTTGTTTTTGTTTCTGAAACCCAGATGAAGGGTGCAAGAGTGTTTACTTGGAATGAGGCTGCCCCAGAGCCTGGTGACATGGGATCCATGAAGTGGGAACTTATAAAAAGCTTCAATCTATCAGTTACCACCAAAGAGGATACAGCCTATGTGGATAGCATGAGAGTTGCCCATCGATTTCTAAACCTCCTGTGGTTTTCTCACCCAGTACTCCTTTTTTTTTTTTTTTTAAGATTTTATTTATTTATTTGACAGAGAGAGAGAGAGATCACAAGTAGGCAGAGAGGCAGGCAGAGAGAGAGGGAGAAGAAGGCTCCCAGCTGAGCAGAGAGCCCGAGGCAGGGCTCAATCCCAGGACCCTGAGCTCATGACCTGAGCCGAAGGCAGAGGCTTTAACCCACTGTACCACCCAGGCACCCCTCACCCAGTATTCCTAACAGATGGACCGACTGAGGTCAATGGTAAAAACCACACTAACCTGTGAGTACCTCTGAGACCACAAACTGGAATAAGAAGAGAAGAAAGAAAATGGATGTTTGGCACGTCTGGGAAAAAAAGGCTTTGTTGTACAAGAATCTATTGCATATAATATTAAAAAGAAATCCATATTTATACCTCCTCAAATAAAAAATCATGACAAGTTTCTCCTATTCTTGTCTTTTTTTTTTTTTTTTCGTTTTAAAACTGGTATTCTGCAAATCCCATTCCCTCTCCATTCTTCCCTAAAGGCAATCTAGCAGAACTCCTCTAGTTTCCAAGATTTGTGTTTATGCATATGTATAAAAATGGACTCTTAGTGTACACTTTTCTCCAGATTTATTTTATGCCCACTCATCATAGTTCCCCAAAAAATCTCTTTCTCTAGTTTTATGTTCTGTCAAGAAAGAGCTTTCATTACAGTAATATTTGGGGCCAATGCAAACTCATTGCAAACCTTATTCATCCCTTCCCACAGATGAGAACTGAATTATCTGATTAATGAGTTTGGAGGAAACAATCTTGTTATCTCTGTGTTTCGGGTGTCAGTTTCTGCAGGATGCAATCAGCTGATCTTCCACCATCAGCAGAGGGCGGCCCTTTGCAAAGAAGGCCCATGATTGTGAACTATGCTAGCAAACTATGCAAGATTGTGTAATTTACAGGAAGTGCTAGGGAGACCAATCAGACCACTGAAGTAAACCACATTCCTTCAATCAGCTATATAATAATATATATGAGATACGTTAGGTAAAGAACTCGGGAATTTTTTCAGCCCTCAATACACTGAGAAAGGTGGAGAGAACCTGTGCAAAGAAACTTAAGTAGAGTTAAACCAGATCCTTTCAGGGAATGAAAACAACAATCGTAGAAAGGAGAGACTGGTGGCCACTGAAATAATAAGACACAAATTTCCAAGAGCCCATGGGATTTTGTTTGGTACAGCTAAAATCCTGAATTTTAAAAATAAAAATAAAAAATACAAGGGGCGCCTGGGTGGCTCAGTAGGCTAAGTGTCTGCCTTCAGCTCAGGTCATGATCTCAGGGTCGTGGGATGGAGCCCTACATCAGGCTCTCTGTTCAGCGGGGAGTCTGCTTCCCCTTCTGCCTCTGCCCCAAGCTCATGCTCTCTCTCAAATAAATAAATAAAATCTTGAAAAAAAAAATATAAAACACTTTCTGGGATTTTCATTCTGGTGATCCTTACTTGAAGTGAAGTGGGAGGGGAAAGCAAGGACACCATAAATATCTAGAGTGGGTTTGCCAGAGAAAAGCTGGGACACATGGCTAAATTTGAATTTCAGATAAAAAAGAAATAATGTTTTAGTACAGTCCAAATATTATATAAGACATAGTAAAAGTTATTTATTGTTTATCTGAAATTCAAATTTAACTGGGTGTCTTAATTTTTTGACATCTTTATTGAGTAATAATTTATATATCATAAATTCACCCAATTAAAGTCTACAACTTAACGGTTTCTAATATATTCACAAAGCTGTACAATCATCACTACAATTTCTGTTTAGAATATTTTCATCACTCAAAAAAGAAGCTAGCACCCATTAGTGTTCCCTTCACATCCCGCCCCTAGCCCTAGGCAAACACTCTGTACCATTAATCTATGTTTTGTCCCCATACATTCACCTACCTGGACATTTCACATCACTGAATCACACAATCCGTGGTACAGCCTGTATCTTTAGTTTTTAAGTCTGACAGCTCTAGCCCAAGCCAACTGTGTATAGTAATGAGGAGTCGTGGCAACTGGAGAACATACAAAGGGAAAATAAATATGCTAGAACAGACAGGGAGAGTGGCCCACGGAGAACCTGGCGGGGCTG
This sequence comes from Nasua narica, assembly GCA_028533885.1. Taxonomy (NCBI): domain Eukaryota; kingdom Metazoa; phylum Chordata; class Mammalia; order Carnivora; family Procyonidae; genus Nasua; species Nasua narica. The sequence continues at coordinate 12,410,223 of CM052811.1, forward strand.
CCCCTCCTCACATTATAGATATTTCTCCAAGGCACCAATATCCACGTGCAACCAGTCAGTGGGTGGAATTGCCTGCAGGGGGCCCTCATCATTTCTGCATCCAGGTGCTGTGGGGCACCCCCACGGTGGGGGCCGGGGCCCTAAACCACAGGACCTGTCACCAGGACCACTGCCACCTCTGCATCTGAAAGCCTTGTGCATCCACCATGCTCCCTTATCCTCCCAGAACAGGAAGAGAGTCCATGTTGACTTACTTCCCCAGCATGTGAAAAGTGTGGCAAAGACACAGATTCCACTAGGAGATCGATTTTGAGTTCTTGCTGCCCGGCATGGCAAGGATAATTGGCAGTAAGTGGAGTCCTGGTCCGGCGCCTTGGCTACATAAAGATTCAACAGTTGATTTCTGGTTCCTACCTCAGGGAGCCAGGATGAGTCCATCATGTGGGAAAACTACAGGACAGGCATTCAGAAGACTTCCGGCTACCCTAAGCATGACACTTTTACTGTCGCTTTACCCCCCGGCTTGCTTGGAACAATGTAGAAATGGCTTCTGGCATCAGAAAGGCAAAACTGGGTGAGGAAATGCCGCCAGGCTGAAGCCCTTCAACTGAGCAGAGAAAGCTCCAGTAGCCCAAGAATACTGGGTGGGATTTAGGATGCCCACAGCTCCTGGGCACTCTTATTTTTGGAATCTCACTCCAGGATAACAAATGTATTAAAATTCACTCACATCCCCCATTAAAGAGAAATGTTGTCTATACATTCTTTCGGGAAATTCCTTTACCATTTTGCACTTAAAACTATTTTTGTCTCAAGTACTTTCTTCCACTTAAAAATCTAATGACTAATTCATAATGATGATGCAAGCTCAGGAATTCTTACAAAATAAGAAAGTTGAGCATGCAATTCCTTTCAAGTATAATGAATTTTTTTTTACTAATATCAAATTTAACAATGAAAACATTTGGCATAAATACGACATTTTAATGACATCTGTTAACAAATCTTGCTTCTGATCTTTCCGTTTTCTATTTGTCCTTTGGATATAAATAATAATTTCCTGCTTCCACCCTTTACAAGGAACACTGAAAAGCTTAATGGATAAAACAACAACATGAGGCTGTTCCTGTACAAAATTATCCGCAGGACTGGGTGGGAAAGATAGTTTCACGAAACCCAAGATGAAAGAATAGAACTCAACTGCAAACCAAGGCTGCACATAGTCCTGGTGAGAGTTTTTCTCAAAAGGCTGACCCGCACCTCCCCCTGCACTGGTCTTTTTAAAAAAAAAAAAAAAAGATTTTATTTATTTATTTGACAGAGCGAAAGAGATCACAGGTAGGCAGAGAGGCAGGCAGAGGGAGAGGGGGAAGCAGGCTCCCTGCTGAGCAGAGAGCCCGATGTGGGGCTTGATCCCAGGACCCTGAGATCATGACCCGAGCTGAAGGCAGAGGCCTAAACCACTGAGCCACTCGGGCACCCCAGCACTGGTCTTTAGGTTACAGAAAACCCCATCTGAACTGTACCTTTCAAGGAAAAGCAGTTCACAGCCAAGATCGGAAGGGACTTGAAGAGAATTTCCCCACGTTGTATCAACACCAACAGAAGAAGGCAAGACAGAGCTGCTCCCCTTCAGCATGATAAAAGCTGGGAAGAGCTTGCAAATACATTGTAGAAAAAGGTGATGAAGCTGATGATAATATGAGAGATAAAGGGGCACCACACGCAAAAGAAAGACACCTAATCAAGATGACATCAGAGATGAGATGTTCCAACAACAGAATGAGAAGAAAAAGGAGTTTGTAGAGTCAAGGAAATAAACCACGGACAAAGACCCCAATTAAGACTAATTAATTATATTTTCTATAGCACAGATATATAGATATGTATATAGATAGAAAATCTAGATATACATATCTGTGATATATATTTCCTGTGATACTGGATTTATTGACTTCTGTGATATAGAAAATATAACTAATTAGAAACAGGTTGTAACAGAGCTGACTACTTCAAAGTGAATCACTGGCACATGGGAAAAGTCTAAAATAATCTTACTGAATGTGAAGGGAGAAAAGATTATGATTTAAAAAGCAGCGGGAAAGGGAGGGATACCATCTAAGTTGAAGATGACTGGAGTCTCTGAAGTGGAGAAGCCTGTACATAAAAAAGTATATACTGAAGTCCTAATAAAGAAAACATTCAAGGGATAATGGAACTCTTGTGCCTACTGATCGCACTATTTGCAAAGAAAAGCAGACACAGAAAAATTGAATCTATGCCATAGCCAGTTTAGCTAACAGATTCCAGGAAGCATTAATAACTAAAAACATAGGAGGACAGAATTAAGACAAAATATGTATATAGTATTAATTATACTAACACATGTAAATAGAACAAACCAATCTAGTAAAAGAACAAACCAATCCAAGAAAAGTTTCATAGATTGTGTCACAAAAATCAAATCCAAACATATTGCAAACAAGAGCAGCTTCTAAAACAGATAACAGGAATATCAAAAGTAATAGGATAAATAAAAGCACCTTGTAAAAAGCCCACACCCAAGTTGTAGAGGAATTCTGCTAAGTTTTTGGCTATACTTGTAGAGTTTCATTTTTTTTTATACCTACATTTTTGATTCATTTGGAACTTACTCCTGTGCATATTATGAGAAATGGATCTGGTTTTATCTTTTCACAAATGACTCTCCAGTTTTCCCCAACATAATGATATAAAAGGGTTATCTCTGCCTCAGGAACCACCATTGTCGTACACAGTTTTACCTGTTTCTGGACTTTCTATTGTTGCAATTGGTTTTTCTGTCTATTCGCACACCATTACTGTAGTTTTAAGTATGAAGGTGCTGTGATAAGTTTAGATATCTGGAGGGCTAGTTCCCCTCTCATGACTATTCATTTCAGGGCTTTCCTAGTTATTCGTGCATATTTGGTTTTTTCATACAAACTTTGGTATCACCTTGTCCAGTTCTTACCAGGCTTTAATCAAGGCTTACTGGGAATGAATCAATTTTATAAACTCATTTATAAAGAACTGATATCTTGATGGTGTCGAGATATCCTAAGCAAAAATAACAGTATCTTTCTATTTATTCGTCTACTTTTGTATCTTTCAGGAACTATCACAGTTTCAGGGTACCTGGGTGGCACAGCAGGTTGAGTGTCTGACACTTGGTTTTGACCTAGGTCGTGATCTCAGGGTGGTCAGATCGAGCCCCACATAGGGCTCCTCATGCCCAGCATGGAGTCGGCTTGAGTTCCTCTTTCCCCCTCTCCTTCTGCCCTATTCCTACTCGTGAGCTCTCTATCTCTAAAATAAATAAAATCTTAAAAAAAAAAAAAAGAATGACTATGTTTTTTTATATGGTATTTGAACACTTCCTCCCAAATATATTCCTAAAGCATCTCATTTTCCATCACTATCGTAAACAGGTGTTCTCTTTCATTTTACCTTCTAGCTGGTTATTTTTTGCATATGTGAGATCCATTGATTTCCATAGATAACAAAGCACCTCAGGACACTTAGGCTGAGATCTTCCCTACTCCACCCTCATTACGTCATGGGCTGCTAATCATCGTCGCTGAGTCCCCATGAAGAGTCGTTGGCTGTGCGAAAGCTCCAGGTTAGGGCACAGACCTGGCATTTGCTGGCTCAGCGCTGGTTTATTTGCTCCAGATTAGATGAATCCCTACCATCCAGAGGAAGGCACATGTGGTGAAGGTAAGTCATGATTTTTTTCTGATTCTGTGCCATTTGACCTGCTTCTCAGATGATGGGAAGTCCAAGAATATTTTTCTCAGTGCATCACCATTAGAATGCCATTTGCATAAATTTGGCCTAGACTTTTTTCTATGGAACTCCTTTACATTTGAATTTCTATGAAGTTTCCTGGATTGGCTTCCTATCACTGGTGTTAACCACCACAAGATTAGAGATTTAAAGCCCTACACATTTATTCTATATATAGGTTAGAAGTTCAGCTTGCGGCTCATGAAGGCAAGCTCAAGGTGCCAGTAGGGCTGCATTCCTTCTGCAGGTTCTAGGAGAGACACGTTTCCCTCCCTTTTTCAGATTCTCGTGGCCAGCTCTGTTCCTCAGCTCATGGTCCCTTCTTTCTTCAGGACCATCACTCCAACCTTTGGTTCAGACTTCACATCTTCATTTTCTTCATTATCACAGGGAAGCTTTTGCCTCCCTGTGATAAGGACCCTGTGATTACATTAGGTCCACCCAGAGAATCCAGTATAATCCCCCCAAATCAAGATGCTTAATTTAATCGCATCTGCAGGGTCCCTTTTGTCATGTAAGGAAATATAGGCACAAGCTCTAGGAATTAGAATGTGGATGTCTCTGGGGGCCATTATTTTGTCTACCACATTTCTCACATTTTTCCCTATAATTTCATGGTTGATGGAATATCTGGGAATAGATGCCTTCAGGAAGCAACAGTGTGGAAAAAAGAACCTACACTCCAGAGTCTGATCGACCTGCATTTGAGCCCTGATGCTTCACCTGGCTAGCCAGGTGACCTTATGGAAGTAAGTTTTTTAGGCTTCATTTTCTTCATCTATAAAATTGAGGAGATAATAATAATGTCTAATTCTTAAGGTTGCTGCAAGAAATAAGTAAGCTGAAAATGTAGAACTTTTAACTCTGGCCCACAGGAAGCCCTCAATATCTGTTAGCTGGGGTCTATTGCATGAACTTCAACATGAATGAATTTCAACACGAAATGACTTTGCAGTGATGCTGCATTAATATACTACTTATTTGGGCATTCTTGGATCTTAAATAAGGAAACTAATCTTTCTGTAACCCAAATTGGCCCCTGGCTTTCCCAGCCCAAACAGGGCATACCATCAAGGAAGCCATTTATCAATGTAGGCACACACATGTAACCCTCTACGTCTCCACTCCCAGGAGTGTCATAAATTATTCTAGCAGAGTAGCAAAGACAGTGGTCAGCTCTGCTCTTTTAAGTCAGCACATGAATAACTAACCTGGAAGGCATTCTTTATTGACATTGCTACACCTGGTATTTCAAATATTTATTAGGCACTCCTGTAACTATACAAAGAATCATCTAATCATCATATCTAATCATATTCTGGTTTGTTCTAGTCCCTGCCCACCTCCCAATAACTATTCTCCTGGGGCAGCAGGCTATCAGAGAGAAATTCTTTTTATGGTGTGGTCCCAGCTTTTGTTACTTTATTTTGAAAGCTGAACTTGGTAAGTCTGTCTGCCAATGTACCCACGTCTACATCTGCAATTATAATTGAATCCACACATTTAGATTTAATCAACCAACCTCATATAATACATTGGTTGCCATAGTTTTCTGCTACTTTAAGCATATTTGATTTATAAGCTACTGTGTTTCTAGTGACTATTTTTGGCAAAGGATTTTATTGGTATCTACTATACTCTCTTCCTTCCAGTTGGATCTAGTTGGTGTGTATGCACATTTACAAACACAGGCAAAAGAAACAAGTTAGTATGGTTTTCTCTTCATTGGTACTTAAACTATTCCTAGCTCAATTTTTTTTTATTCAATAAGAAAGTAAGAAGAGATGAGCCACAACCTAATCCCTTCTTGCCTTACATGGAAAACAAACTTGCCCAATATCCAGCTCTCAGTGATTTCAGAATTAAAAGGCTATGAATTTTATTAATATGGAAGATCCAGCTCTGCTATTCTGTGCACCATCACAGTTATTTTAATTCTTTGTAGGTATATATTTTTATCTTGATCAGCACTTGCCTAGAATATTGTGTTTGGTGAGATCTGAGTAATGGCGTAAAAGTCAAGGAAACAAATAGTTACTGAGAGCCTTTCCATGTTACCATTATCCTCCAGTTTGCCTAGGGTTTCCCAACAAAACATCCTGACAATTTTTTCCTATCCCATTGGGTCAGCAGATGGCAAAGATGCCCAATGGATGCAAAGGGACCCAGTTAGTTGGTAGATTAGATCGCTGCAGCAGCAGAGCTAACTCTCGTGCTGCCTCCGTCGCCATCTGAGCCACAGCCCTCTCTGTATATCTCATCCTCCTTTTCATTTCCCAAAAGCCATTCAGGGTAGTGTTTTGGGCCTGTTTCCTGGGTGGACCCCCATTTCTGCAGCCCTCTCCAATGCTAACCCGGTGCCCGCTTGCCCAGCAGGGGAGTCTCCTCTACTGGAACAGGAACTCCCAGCTCAGAGATAATATTACCTGCTCCTTTTCCCTCACTGCATTGTTTTGCACGCATCCAGTCAGCAAGTTTGGTGGTGGCATTTATTTTGATGTCCCCAGAAACCTGATAAAACTCACATAACATCTATATAGGCTGCAAACCCAGGCTTTGTTTTCAATGAGAATACAGGAACCCTGGAGATGCTCTTATAGGAAGTGGGGGACTTAAAATGACCTCAGAGCCCCCAAAGCTCAATACAGGCCTGGATACATTCTGTATGTGAAATATTTAATTTTTATTTCATTTTGTTCTATATTCTCTATCTTGACTAAAAGGCAGCAAGATACAATGTCAACTTAACCTTTTCATATGACTGTGTAGACAAAACAAAGCATTTGTGCTAAATGTTAAAGATATTGGAAAAAATTCAAAAATCAAGGCAAGTTATCCTCATATCTGATTTCGAGTGAAACGAAAAGTATAAAAGTTGGGCGCCTGGGTGGCTCAGTTGGTTGAGCGGCTGCCTTCGGCTCAGGTCATGATCCCGGAGACCCAAGATCGAGTTCCACATCGGGCTCCCAGCTTCACGGAGAGTCCGCTTCTCACTCTGACCTTCTCCCTTCTCATGTTCTCTCTCACTCTCTCTCTTTCTCTAATAAATAAATAAATAAATAAAATCTTTAAAAAAAAAGAAAAGTATAAAAGTTACTATGGAAACCACTTATACAGAAAGAGAAATAGAAGAATCACATCCTATATAAATGCAGAACACTGAGGGAGGATAACCATCACTTAAGTGTAACCGCAAACATGATTAGGATAAGACTTCTGGGGGAAACAAGAAAGTTGCTGCTGGTATTAAAAATTCACAATCAACTGTTGCTTATGAGAGATAATTAAGATCCAGAGACCTAAAAAGAGTCAAAGTGAATGTGTAGTCTAAAGTCAGGGGTCAGTTATCATTCCATGTACATAATGATTTCGAGGTAGTAGATAGGAGAGGAGATACAGTTTCACACCGAGATCCAGCTGCTGCTACAGACAGAGAAGCCCATGGTTTTCTCTGAGAACCAATAAAGTCCAGAGCAAAACACTTTCAAGGAGACAGTCATGGCTAACGATGTGGTAAGGACTCGCCCACTAGGTGCTTGTCCCTCACCATCCCAGGAAATGACGCTGAGGAGAATAGTGATGAATAATCCCCTCCACCGCCCCAGAGTTTGTTGTCGTGGAAGAGTGATGCGCCTTCACTAGCAACTACTGTCCTAATCTGTGCACTTTGGGTTCACACAAGTCACCAGAAGCAGAGACCTGCTTGTAATTTTCCAGTGGTTCATATTCCGTGATTTTCTCTGATGGAGATTTTCGGTGGTCTGGGTATATTTACCAAGCAAAGACGATCTGACCTGCATGAGCAGCCTCAGGTGGCAAGATATAACCCCCAGAAAACTTCCATCAGTTACGACTAAACAGTACTTTAAAGATTTCACAGGAAACACTGGAAAGTCTATTACTAATTTCAGTAACACTGACCACATTGTCAAAAAAAAATAGGATCATTTTTCCCCCGAGTCATAAATCACTATAAATATATATAAATTACATATATATAAAACTTCACTGTTTAAAAATTCATTTTCGTTTGACAAAACAATTAGCATTCTTTCTGAAGTTGAGATCAACATGTGAAAATGCTGTCTGATTCTGTAAACCAAGATGACAGATTGAATATACTGTGCATACCTCACAAAATCCTAAAAGGGAGAGAAGGCACATCACGTGGAGTTGCTCAGAGTTAGTTTAGAATAGTCCGCCAGCCTCTATTGTATTTGTAAGGTGGGGATTCCTTTTCAAAGGAATTAAAGGATGGCTTGCTGACATGGCTATCTTCTTCAGTATTTTAATTGGAGATGCTTTCTTATAGGTCTAGACATGTACCTATGTCTTCATTGTCTACCAAAACCAGCTTTGCTTTAGTGCATCTAGGATGTTGATGATGTGTCTCTGACTCAATAAAAGGGTCTAAAAATGAGAATGGGAAAAATGAAACCATTTGCAAATGGTTAACAAAAATACTTTATCCAACTGCCAACCTCTCACTTAGCACTAAGCACTTGTACCACAGAGGCTTTGCTCATTCTTCCTTTTTCCGGCATTCTTTCCCAAGGTTTGCACAGGCTCTGTAACGTGTTCTCTGCATGCCTGCACAGGCCCCTGAGTGGGTTAGCATGAGGAATTCGGGGTTTGGGTACAGAGTGGACGAGTTCCACATGCCCTTCAGCTGAGTGAGACCCAATGTGATGGCTTGTCATTTTCACACATGTTGAACTTCCAGAGCATTTATGGCGGTAGAAACCTTGGTACCTGTGCAACTGTAGTATCTTAGCAATTCCATAATGAAATTCACATGGAATCTCCCAACCTAGCCAGATTTGTGTCAGCTTTCTTAACATGTTCCAGTTGCATGAAATACTAATTAAAGGCACTCATTGTTAACTGATATAAATAGTCCCCACTTAGCCCATTATAGGTATGGGCCGTAAAACAAATAATTATGTGACAGATGATACATATGAACATAGAGAAATTCTGTAATGACATTTCTGTAATTCTGTAACCTCTTCAACCACCATATGTTCTACATTAGAAGCTAAAAGGGGTGCTGATTGCAAAGGTGACGCTCCCTCCAGCGTGTGACTTTTCTTCTAAGAATAGAAAGCACCTCTGAAGGATTTACATTACAAATGGAGTTAAGGCAATGAAATCAGTAATGGGAGTTGGTTTTTAACTGTTCCGTGTGTTTGGGTTTCTGCACCTGGGTGCCAAGCAATGGCATCAGGCTACCTACAAATTCTCTGATCGGAGGAGAGGGAAATCAAGGGAAGCAACTGCGTGCAATGGAGCACATCCATCTTCAGAAGTTGCTAATTTGTCCCTATGCACTGATGTTTAAAAGAGATTTTGACATAGTGCAAAGTTAAGTTTGAAAGGTATTATTTTTCTCCGAGATAAGCCAATTGCATGTCAAAATAATCAATGAATATAATCATTGATGAATTGCCATGTATATAATATTCCTGGCAATCAAATAAATATACAAATTAATTAAACTATGCAATGGAAAACCATCTCCTACTTCCCTGTCTCTTATTCTCCTAACACAGATTATAGGTATTTCTTCTGAAATACTGACTAAAGAAAGATTGTATGACAGCTGAGCCCATCAAATAAGAAAAACTGAAATACACATTTTAGTTGAACAACTACTTTAAGAGATTGTGAACATTCTATGAAATTACAAATTGTTCATGTATAAATGGCACATGATCTCCACATATTCAACCTTTCATAATTCTGAAAAATGGCATTTTTTTCAGAAGTACTAAATCTATTACCATGAACTTCTATTTCCTGGCTTTTTATTTTCCAGTTTTTATGTTAAGGGTTTTATTGGGTTTATCTTGTTTATTGTTTAAAAGCCTGTAGGACGGGCCTTATTATTATTCACATTTGATAGACAAAGTAATTTAGGCATAGAGAGAGTAACAAACCTGTTCAAATTTTTGATCAGTTACTGTGAGCTCAGCTCTGTAATGAGTGCTGGGGATCCAAAGGTAACAAGATAGGAATGGTCCCTATCTTCATAGAATTTATAGTCCAGTGAAGGAGGTAGATGTGAAATCACTAGTATTAACTAATTAAATGAAACTATGCAAACTGCCATGGAGGGAAACTTTTGAAACCTCTAAGAATTTATACAAAGGGAGGTATATCCCTGTTTTGTGGGTCAAACAGGACTTGTCTAAAGAAGTATCCTGAAGTATGAATAAGATCCAAGCAGGCAAAGTGGAGGTAAAAGAGTTTTTTCCCAGATAGAAATGATGCCCTGAGTCCTGAGAGTGGAAGGAGATAAGAGTATTTGCAAAAAAAGAGAGGAAGCCAGAGGACTTAGAAAAGAATAAACAGGAAGGCTGGAGCAAGAGGAGGTAGGGGGTCAGGTGGAAGCCCGGCCAGGTCACTATGGGTTCTGTAGACTTCGCAAACTTTTGTGGACCTGGTCTTAAGAGTGACTGGGAAGCCCTGAAGCAGGAGTGTTGCAGATAAAATTTGCATTTTAAAAAATGCCCTAATCAACATGAGGAAACAGGCAAGTCTACAACATGGAACATTAAGCTACACAACTGGCCTATTTTCCCTAGAAATTCAATGTTATCTTTTCTTGACTGGATTATTTGGTTTTTGGGTGTTGAGTTTGAGAAGTTCTTTATAGATCTTGGATTCCGGCCCTTTATCCATGAAGTCATTTGCAAATATCTTCTCCCATTCCGTAGGTTGTCTATTAGTTTTGTTGACTGCTTCCTTTGTTGTGCAGAAGCTTTTCACCTTGATGAAGTCCCAAAAGTTCATTTTCTTTCTTTTGTTTTCCTTGCCTTTAGAGATGCATCTTGAAAGAAGTTGCTGGCCAATGTCGAAGAGGTTACTGCTTATGTTCTCCTCTAGGATTTTGATGGATTCCTGTCTCACATTTAGGTCTTTCATCCATTTTGAGTTTATCTTTGTGTATGGTGTAAAGGAATGGTCCAGTTTCATCCACTCATATGTGGAACATAAGGAATAGTGCAGAGGACCATAGGGGAAGGGAGGGAAAACAGAGTGGGAAGAAATCAGAGAGGGAGACAAACCATGAGAAACTCTAGACTCCAGGAAGCAAACTGAAGGTTATGGAACGGAAGGGAATAGGAGGATAGGGTAAGCAGGTGATGGGTATTAAGGAGGGCACGTGTTGTGGTAAACACTGGGTGTTACACGAACTAATGAATTGTTGAACACTACATCGAAAATTAATGATGTATTATGTTGGCTTATTGAATATAATAATAATAAAAAAGAAAGAAAAAATAAAAATTTCATGAATTCAAGAAAGAGAGGAAGGAAGGGAAGGAGGGAAGAAGGGAAGAAGGAAGGAAGGAAGGAAGGAAGGAAGGAAGGAAGGAAGGAAGGAACTTAATGTCACCAAAAAGGTGTATGTAGGGATGGGAATGAGAGAGGATTTTTTAAAAATGTTAAGAGACTCAACAATCAAATACAAAGAATGATCCTTGATTTGTTCCTGGCTTCATATAGAATAGCAATAAAAGAAATTTTAGAGACGATATGGGAAAGTTTACTACAAATTAGTTACTAAATTATAGTTTGGTATTATTTTTAATTTTCTTAGTTTAGAAACAGTGTTGTGGTTATGTAGAGGCATATTCTTACTTTTCTGGAAATGTGTACTTACGTATTTAGAGACAAAGAGTCATGATGCCTGTAATTTTTTTTCCTGAACCATTTCAAAGTAATACACATGTACATCTATATAGCACATCTTGGTACATCTATATGGTTTTTATTTTATTATTATATCTGATTTTCTGCATCTTGTAGTAGTAGTAATACAAAGTCAAAGAAAACAACCAGGGTTCTGGGTAAGCAGGGGTTGCAGTTGGGTGGCAAGAGTGAAAACAGAGATATGAACTAGTAGACTATGCAGAAACATGGGTAAAGGGGGAAAAAAAAAGCTTGGCTAAAGGATTTGTACCATGGAGGGAGATACATGGATGCATATGAAAGATAATTAGAAAGAAATTGAAGAAGACACAAAAGGGTAGAAAAGCATTCCATGCTCATGGATCAGAAGAATAAACATTGTTAAAATGTCTATACTGCCCAGAGCAATCTATACTTTCAATGCCATCCCGATCAAAATTCCACTGGTTTTTTTCAAACAGCTGGATCAAATAATCCTAAAATTTGTATGGAACCAGAAAAGACCCTGAGTTGCTAAAGAAATGTTGAAAAAGAAAAACAAACCTGGGGGCATCACATTGCCTGATTTCAAGCTTTACTACAAGGCTATGATCACCAAGATGGCATGGTACTGGCACAAAAGCAGACACATAGACCAGTGGAACAGAATAGAGAGCCCAGATATGGACCCAAAACTCTATGGTCAAATAACCTTTGACAAAACAGGCAAAAATATCCAGTGGAAAAAAGACAGTCTCTTCAATAAATGGTGCTGGGAAAATTGGACAGCTATATGTAGAAGAACGAAATTTGACCATTCTCTTATGCCGTACATGAAGATAAACTTGAAATTGGATAAAAGACCTCAACATGAGGGAGGAATCTATCAAAACCCTAGAGAAGAACATAGGCAGTAACCTCTTTGACATCAGCCACAGCAACTTTTTTCAGGACACGTCTCCAAAGGCAAAGGAAACAAAAGTGAAAATAAACTTTTGGGACTTCGTCAAGATAAAAAGCTTCTGCACAGTGAAGGAAACAGTCAACAAAACAAACAGGCAACCCACAGAATGCAAATGACACTACAGACAAAGGTCTGATATCTAAGATCTATAAAGAACTCCTCAAACTCAACACTCACAAAACAGATAATCATGTCAAAAAATGGGCAGAAGGCATGAACAGACACTTCTCCAAAGAAGACATACAAATGGCTAACAGACACATGAAAAAATGTTTATCATCTTTAGCCATCAGGGAGATTCAAATCAAAACCACACTGAGATACCACCTTACACCAGTTAGAATGGCCAAAATCAACAAGGCAGTATGTTGGAGAGGATGTGGAGAAAGGGGAACCCTCTTCCACTGTTGGTGGGAATGCAAGTTGGTGCAGCCACTTTGGAAAACAGTGTGGAGATTCCTCAAGAAATTAAAAATAGAGCTACCCTATGATGCTGCAATTGCACTACTGGATATTTACCCCAAAGAAGCAGATGCAGTACAAAGAAGGGCCACATGCACCCCAAAGTTCATAGCAGCAATGTCCACAATCACCAAACTGTGGAAAGAACCAAGATGCCCTTCAACAGATAAATGGATAAAGAAGATATGGTCCATATACACAATGGAATAATATGCTTCCATCAGAAACGATGAATGCCCAACTTTTGTATTAACAAGAACAGGACTGGAAGAGATTATGCAGAGTGAAATAAGTCAAGCGGAGAGTCAATTATCTTATAGTCTCACTTACATGTGGAGCATAAGGAAAAACACGGAGGGCAATGTGAGAAGGAAAGGAAGGGTGAATTTGGGGGAAATTGGAGGGGGAGATGAACCATGAGAGACTGTGGACTCTGAGCAACAAACTGAGGGTTTTGGAGGGGAGAGAGGTGGGGGTTGGGTGAGCCTGGTGGAGGGTATTGAGCAAGACACATATTACATAGAGTACTGGGAGTGGTGCATGAACAATTAATCTTGTAACACTGAAAAAATAAAATAAAAGTATTTGGGGGAAAAAGATAATTAGAAAGTAGAATCAACAGCATTTGGTACATTGATTAGTTATGGAGGAAAAGGGAGGTGTCAAGATAACTCCTAGATTTCTACATAAACAACTAAGTGGATAGTTGTACCATTTACTGAAATAGTAAATAGTAGCAGAGGAGCAGGCGTGTGGGATAAAGACTTCAAGCTCAATTTAGGATACTTTGAGTATGAGTATTTGGAGACACCAATATGGAGATGCCAAGGTAAAATATATATGCAGGTCCGGACCACAGTAATGAACACACGCGCATACACACACACGCACACAACACACTCCACTAAGCTGTGTTCTTTTTTTCCAGCTGTGTTCTAGAGTCCCAGATCAAACAGAGAAGTTTGAACTCAGCAGTGCAGAGGTCTTGCTAGCAGGAATAACAAAAGAAAATAATGCCCAAAAAATCAGGATATTGTGAAAATGATTAAGGAATTTGTATGTGGAAGTTAAGCATTATAGAGAAGGAAGTAAAGAAAGGAGAAATCTATGGGTGGGAGAAAGTAAATTATTCAGTAGTTTGGAGGTCATGTTACAATTGTATAATAGGTGAAGTATTTTGAAGAGACAAAATTGAAAAATACAAGATAGTGTATGGAGAAGAAAAATTTTTGAGAGAGTTTTAATGGAGATGGTAAGTCTCAAAGGATGACTGTGGAATCAGTAACGCAGGAGGGTTGGATTAAAAAGGTCACTGTTTAGTTAGGATTAGTTTGGGGTGCCATCATAGTGACCTAACATATCAGTGGCTCAAAAAATTTGAAAGATGATTTTTCATTCTTATAAAAGAAGTTCCGGGTTAGGCAGTCCAGGGAAACTGTAACTGGGGTCCTGGGCTCCTACCTTACTGTAATAGAATCCTATTGCTGCCTTAGCAAGGTACAGAAAACTTAGTAGCATGAAACAATATAATTATTATCTTACAGTTCCATAGGTTAGAAGTCCAACAAGGTCTGACTGGGATAAAATCATGGTGTTAGTAGGGCTGGGTTCCTTTCCAAAGTATCTAGGGAAGATCTCATTTCCTTGCCTTTTCCAGCTTCCAGAGGCCACCTGCATTTCTCAGTTCATGTCTCTTTTCCTCTATTTTCAAAGCCAGCAATGGTAGGTTGTTTACTTCTCATGTCTCATCACTCTGATATTCTCTGCTGCCTTCCCTTTCCATGTTTAGGGATCCTTGTGATTACACTGGACCTACTCAAATAATCTAGGATCATTCCCATCTCAAGGTACTAAATCACATCTGCAAAATCTCCTTTGCTATATAAGGTAATTTATACACAGGTTGCATGGATATGGGTATTGTTTGGGGATTAGGGGGACACTATTTTGCCTACCACACTTATAAATTTCCCAAGCTCATCATACAATTTCCATTCTGAGAGGCAATTAAAATGCAACACAGGGGGCCTCCACTTTAAGGTTAGGATATAGAAAGTAGTGATAGATCTTTGCTCACCTCATAAAAGGAAGAAAAAGATGGATAAATTACAAAACCAATATTATTAAAAAATATAAGAGATCTGTGAAAGCAAAGAGGTTTACAAAAATTCAATTCCAGCAAGGGTTTCCTAGGTAAGAAGAGATTAGGAGATGTTTTCTACCTCGGGGGAATGTACTGAGTCTGAGCACAGGGTGAAGATCAGGCAGAAGAATTCTACTAGATAAAGAGAAAAACCAGCAGAGCTTCTCATGTCTGCATGGGCTGGAAGAGTGAATTCGAATCTGGAGAAATTTCAAACACAGTGCTACTTTAGCTCATGAAACTTGGTGCTAAGCTAAGGAGGAAGCCCAGAGGACTGGCATGAAAAAGCAGAATAAGATTTCCTGTTGTCTCTTGAGGCTTAGACTCCCAAATTCTGGGAGACACCTGAAATAAACTTTGACAGGTCTAACACTCATGAAATTTGAAATGAAAAATGAATTGATTCTAATTAAAACTCCGACCCAGGACTGACTCAGTTAAACTATTAATTGAATGAAGGTGATCAGTCCCTCACTCTGTCTTCCTAACAAATGAGTAAGCCCTCTCTGAGACTAAATAACATTAGCTCAGTCTCCATGGTTCTTTCATACACATTTCAAAGATGCAATTAAAAATTGAAAGATATGAAGGATAAAAATGTGATAGATAAAAATGTGCCTGACTGACAATGAAGGGAAAAAATAGATAACAGAAGATTACCCACAGCTGACTCATTGAAATTAGCAGAGATGGATTTGAAAAATAACTGCTATAAATATGCTAAATAAATTAGAAGAACAGACTGACAAAAATAAAAGAAAATCAGAGAATTTCAAGAGATCATAAATTGAAATCTATAAAGGGAACCAAAATGGACATTGTAAACTTGGAACATGTGAATCTGATATTATGATCTCATTGAATGAGCTTCAGAGCATACCCAATCGAGGAGAAGACGGAATTAGGAGATGAGAGAACAGGTCAATAGAAATTATAACAATTGAAATACAGAGAAAAAAATGAATCAAAAAGAAAAACAAAATCGAGTTTGAGAGATGTGTAGAACACAGCCAAATGTTTTAGCACGCATGTAACTGGAATACCTAAAGAGAGTAGATTGGGGATAGAGCAAAAAGGATAATGGCCAATTATTTTATATAACTGATGCAGGATATTAATCCACAGAAGAAACTACTGCAAACCAAAGATACAGAGAAAATTATAAAAAATTATAAAAAATAATACCCACCAGAGGAGAAGATAAAAAGACAAACTACGTTCAAAGGAGCAATGATACAAATTACAGTAGACCTTTGGGCAAAAACTATGGAAGTCAGCAGACAGTGAAATAACATATTTAAAGACTTAAGAGACTGCCAGCATAGAATTCAAGTTAGCAGGAAAAATCCTTCAAAAATGGTCTCACTTACGTATGGAGTATAAAGAAAATCATGGAGGGCCTTGTGAGAAGGAAGGGAAGAGTGAATGGGGGAAATCGGAGAGGGCGATGAACCAGGAGAGACTGTGGACTCTGAGCAACAAACTGAGTGGTTTGAGGGGAGGGGGGTGGGGGGTTGGGCGAGCCTGGTGGTGGGTATTGAGAAGGGCACGTATTGCATGGAGCACTGGGTGTGGTGCATGAACAATCACTCTTGTAACACTGAAAAAATAAACATATTTGGGGGGAAAAATAAATGAGAAATCAGATATTTTCGGACAAAAGGAAGTTGACAAAATTTTCTGCCAGTAGACCCAAAGTACAAGGCATTAAAGAAGGCTCTTAGAGGGAAAATGATCTCACAAGGCAGCAAAAGAATGTAAAGAAGCCATGAGAAGCACCAGAAGGGGTACATCTGTGAGTATAAAGGACTCTCAACTCTTAAGGTTGCAACATTATTAACAACATCTTGTGGTTTTAAAATTATATGTATAAATACAATATATGACCACTATAGGACAAAAGTAAGGAAGAGGGTAGATGGAGTTACATTGTTGCAAAGTTTTTGTGTTGTTTATGAAGCAATAAAGAACTATTTAAATTATAATGTATTAAGGATGCAAGTTATTACCTCAGAAATTGATATTAAAATAATACAATAATATAATGAAAATGTTAACAAAGGAAATAAAGTAAAACATAGCAGAAAAAGAGGAACAAAGAAGAGATAAAAAGAAAAGAAAAAGCAATGTGATAAACATAAATATATTGGTAATTACATTAAAAGTCAATCTATGAAACAGTCCAACTTAATGGCAATATATAAAACTCTAAAAGACCCAACTATATCCTGTTTATAGCAGACATACTTTAGATGTAAGAATATACATAGTTTGAATATAGAAGAATGGAAAAGACTGCAAACACTAGCCAAAAGAAAGCTGGAATGACTAAAATGATTTAAAGGGAAAAAGCATTAATAGGGCTACAAATGCCTTTTTCATAATGATAAAACAAGGAAATTTATGACAAAGGTCTAACTATTCTAGATATATATTTATTTAATATATGGCTTCAAAATATATAAGACAAAATCATCAGAATAAAAAAAATTCACAATCATAATTTCAGATGTAAACATACTTCTCTAAGTGAATGACAGAATATGTCCTCAAAAATAAGTGAGGGTATGAAAGATTTGAACAAAATCATTAATCAATATGATTATATTTATAGACACTACACTCAAGAACTACAAAATAGACATTTTCCAAACTATGCGAGCCTCACCATGAAATACACAGTATGCTCTCTAACACTGAAATTAAATTAGAACCGAATAATCATAAAAAGTCTAGAAAACACACAAATGTCTGGAAAATAATTAACACAATTCTAAATAGTCCATGTGTTGAGCAAGAAATCACAAAGATCAGGAAATATTTTGACATAATGATGTTGAAAATACTATGTATTTAAATTTATGGGAGGCATCAATGGTAGTGTTGAAGAAGATTTATAGCTTTAATGCACAGATTAGAAAAGAAGAAAGTCTTAACAATTAATGATCTAAAATTTCACCTCAAGAAGCTAGAAAAACATGAACAAATTCAATCCCCCCAAAGTACAAAAAGTGAAATAAGAATAGAAATCAAAGAAACAGAAAGTAACAAGGGAGAAAAATCAACAAATCAAGAAACTGAGTCTCCTGAAAAAAATTGATAACATTGAGAAAAATCCAAGGAGACTGATCTAAAAAAGAGAAATGCAAATACTGTCAGGAATGAAAAGGGGTATGACCACAGATCCTAAGTTATTAAAAGGATAATCAGAAGATTTTATGAAAAACCTTAGAGGGTAAAATAGCTTCAAAACCCTCAAACATCATTAGCTCATAGGATAGCAAAAGCAGGAAGGGAAGAGGGTGTGTTCTTCTGTGCCGTGAAGACTTTCTGGTTGACCCACATATACTTCTGCTCACCCCTTTTTGGCCAGAACACAACCAAGTGGCACTTGTTCTCTGCTCCTCTTCAAAGAAATGGAGAGGATGCCCTGATCCAACCTGTGACTAGAGGGGTAAATCATTAGCAAACCCAAAGGATTCTCACATCTCACACCAAACCATATCTTTCCACTTAGTCTTTATTAGGTTTACAGGCAATGTTTTGTTTCTATAGCCACTGATTCTTTTGTTTCATTTGTTTTCTTCATTCTTTTGCTTCATTTTGAATCCAGATAAGGAAGAAGGTTGTCTCTTAGTTGACCACATACAGACTCAAGATCTATATTCCAGAGAATAGGTTCAGACATCATTCACTCTGAGCCTCTCATTATATAGATGGGAAACTGGCCCTCAGCGGCCAAGTTCACACGTTGAGATTATAAAACTAGAGTCACAGCTATACTCAAGCGTAATGTCATATCCAGTGCTTTACTCACTACTGATTGAGGGCTCTTTGGCACTTTTATGAGAAGGAGAGGAGAGGAGAAGAAAACGAAAGGGAAGGGGAAGAGGAAGAGAGGGGGAAACCAAGGCACAGAGAGATTAATTAATTTCCCCAAAGTCACACAGAGTCAGAATCCAAATTCAGAAGTTAGTCTCCAAAGCTCATACTTATGCCCAAAATGCTATGTTCTGAACCATTATACTGTGAATAATCTTCCTATAGAAATTCATTAGAATTTTTAGCAGGGGTTTCCATTTCTTAACCACAAAGAAGTAATTTTTTAAACTTCATATTATGGACATTTTCAAAAATAAAAGTACAAAGAATTAGTATAATGAATTCTCTGTAATCATCATCCAGCTGAGACAATTATCACTACTTTTCTAAGGAAATACGTGAGTCTAATGTAGCAACTTCGGTATAAAGGAGAAATTACTAGGAATAATGAAGTATATTGGATATACAATATTGATGTATTGCAAATAAATCCTCTAGATAAATCACAAAATCAGTGAATTGGTATGAGTGCATTATTTTCTTCTATTCAGTTAGATAAGACAGAGTATTTGGCAGTATCCGCTGCAAGTCAAAATGATTTTGGCTTCACCTCTTCGATGTATAATTGGCATTTAGAAGTTGAATGTCATAAGCTGAATCTCCAAAAATGGAAGCAAATCTGCCTTTGTATATGAACATCATAATTTAAAAGATAGTCTCTTGGGTTCTTTTGAGGCTAACTGTTTGACATTTGGGAAACATATTTTACCTTCAGGGTGGTTGTGACATAAATGCTAGAAAGTGCTCTGTAATCTTCAATGAAGATAGCAACACACAAATAGTTTTTTATTATTTTTTTTTAATTCCATTTCTGTGGACTTGTTTTTTAAAGATATTTATTTGTCAGAGAAAGAGGGAGAGAAAGAGCACAAGCAGGGGGAGTGGCAGACAGAGGGAGAAGCAGTCTCTCCACTGAACAAGGAGCACCCTAGGTTCATGACCTGAGCCAAATACAGACATTTAACCAACTGCGCCACCCAGTTGCCCCTACAAATGGTTTTTAGAAGTTATAACTACATACACACACAGCAGAGTCACATCATAAGCATATCTAACTGATGTGAGTTTGATTACATTTACCTAGAGGAGAGAGAATAATAATAGCCTGTGAGTTTCCTCACACCATCTCCCCCAGGAATGCAGAGACTGAGGGGAGCCCAAGACAGAAGCTATAAATATGTCCTACTTTCACATAATCCCAAAGTTGCATGCCACTCAAATATAAGCATCATGTTTAAAATCTAACATACAAAGAAAAAAAAAAAAAAAGGAATACATTCTCAAATGAAAATCAATTGAGTCCCATTCTGAGATAAACCAGATGTTGCAACTAACAAACAAAGATTTTATTTTATTTTTTAAGATTTTATTTATTTATTTGACAGAGAGAGAGATCACAAGTAGGGAGAGAGGCAGGCAGAGAGAAAGGGGGAAGCAGGCTCCCCGCTGAGCAGAGAGCCAGATGGGGGGCTTGATCCCAGGACACTGAGATCAAGACCTGAGCCAAAGGCAGAGGCTTTAACCCACTGAGCCACCCAGGCGCCCCCAAACAAGGATTTTAAAGTCATCATACGTGTGCTCACTGAAGTAAAAGAGCAGGATTTTCGTGAATAAAAAAAAAAAATCTCAGCAGAGAAATAAAAAGTCATAGAATATAAATAAGGACAAACAAGGAGGTAATTCGAGATTTGAAAAGTACAATTTCAGAAATTAAAAAAAATCACTAGATGAATTTAATGGCTGAACGGACATGGCAGAAAAAAAAAGTAAGTAGACTTGAAGAGAGAGCAATAGAAATTATCCAAGATGAAGAACAGAGAGGAAAACATTTAAAAAGAACAAGGCCCTGGGGATCTCTTAGATAATATCAAACAGTATAACATACAAACTTGATGAAAGACAGAAATTTGCAGAAACAAGATGCTAAATGAAAATCAAGAATCCTAAACCCAAAGAAGCCCATGTTAAGGCACATCAATGTCAAACTGTCCAAACTGTTAAAAATGGTTATTTTATTTTTGTATTTTTTATTTTGTTTCAGGTTTTTATTTAAATTCTAATTAGATAACATAGTGTTATACTGGTTTTAGGAGTAGAATTTAGTGATTCATCACTTATCTATAATACCCAGTGCTCATCACAAGTGCCCTCTCTAATAGTCATCAACCATTCAAAATGGTTGTTTCAATATATCTCTTTCCAATCCAAACAAATCAACTGCGTACAAAATTGGTGAGCAATAAAATTAAAATGGGAGCAATAAAATTAAAAATGTGATCTGGCAGTTATGTGAAGAATCCTGTCCAGCAACAAATAAAGAATAGACATTATATTTATGTACACTGGAAACATTTATAAAGGTTGATCACATATTAAGCCAAAAAGACTCAAAACACAATAAAAACTTGAGATCATAAAGGATCACATTCTCTAATCACAATTTTGTTAAATTTGATAATGACATTTAAAAAATAATTTTAAAATTTATATGTGTTTAAATTAAAAATACACTCTCAAATAACTTATGGATTTAAGGGGAAAATAATGATGTAAATAATGAAATATTTAGAACAAAGGAACTAAAAATTAGCACACCATATCAAAGCCTGTAGTTTGCAGGAAAGGTACTTAGAAGGAAATTTATACATTCAAATGATTTATTAAAAAAAAAGAAAAATTGTAGATACTCAAAAAAAGAAGCTATTAAAAAAGCAGAAAACTCAAACTAGAACTTAAAAAAATTGAAATAAGAGAGGATTTAACAAATAGAAGATAAATTCAGTATAATAGAAATAATCAAGAGAAAATGCATTCATTTTTAGAAGACATAAAAATGGCATATTTCTAACAAAATAGAATAATAAAAAGAGAAGGGAAAAATAAACAATATAAGAACAAAAAATGGAACATCTGTATGAATTCAGGGGAGATATGAGTAATCTTAGAAATCTCTGGGAATAACTTTGTGCCACTAATTTGATAATTCAGATGAAATGGACAACTTTCTGGAAAAAATATGAATGAAAATAATTTACTAAACACACAATAAAGATTTCAATAGACTGATAATTACCAAAGAAATTAATAAGAAATTGAGTCAGTAGTCAGAAATATCTCTTCCATAGAGACATCAAGCTGACGCTATTTTGTAAGATCAAGAAATAGTCAAAGACAGAATAATTACTAAATAAATTGTTTCAGAATATAGACAGTTATTTCCCCAAGATCTTTTCTGAGACTAGCATAACCATGACACAAAAATCTGACAAGAACAGTATAAGAAAATGATATTGTAGACCGATCTGACTTATAAATATGATCATAATGGTTCTGAATTAAATATTAACAAGTTAAATGGGGCAAAATGCACAAATAACACATGAACATGTAGAGTTTTTCTCAGGTTTACAAGGATGGTCCAGCATTAGAAAATCCACTGACATAAATGATCCCATTAAATAATTAAAGAGAAAAATTACATGATCATCTCGATAAGTAGGGATAATCATTCCAAGTCTAATATTCATTTATGTTAAACAGAAAAAAATGTTGGCATAAGAGAATGTGACATCAGATCTTTCCTATTATCTCTAGGTTAGGGCTGAGGTTCCAAAAGCTTAGAATAAAGCAGAAAGTTTTGAGTATCTTCACATTTTCTAAAGCAAGTTGCTCAGTTCACTGCTGATGAACTTGGAGAAGGGATGGTTAAATTCTTTTTCTGTTGTATTGAGAAGGATGAAAAGTCAGACAGTTGTGTTGTGCAATCTGATACGCATGCATTGTGGAAATGAAGAAGGTACTCATCTCCACCTCAAACCAAATGAGAGCACTTTCAAAAGAGCGCCTGGAAAATCTGAATGTGTCCTTTAATTTGAGGACTTAGGATTGTTATGTATCATGGGGGCTTGCCTTGGGAATCTAAAAGCAAGAAGCTGTATCTTGAGGTGTCTCAGGATAACAGAGACAGTGTTTCATGGGATAAGCTCTGCTCCCCCAGTTTGGTAAGAACAGGAGTGAGTATATATATCTCATGGGCCATCTTAAAGTCCCACAGAAGAGGGCCAAGCATGGGCCAGCCTAAAAGGAACCCTGCCTAAAAGGGCTGTCGGAAGAAGTGAGGACATCCTTAGTGAGTAGTGGACCTCTGGAAGCCAGCAGCCTGAGAGTGGAGTCATAAGAGACTGGGAGGTGAGGGCTTTGCCTGAATGAATGGAGCCAAATGCAAGAAACCTCCTGAGAGCATTGCTTCAAAGAGCCACAAAAGCACTCCTGGAAAGGAAAGTCAGCTTTTCAATATCCACCATATCCAGAGATGAGCAAAGACAGTGAAGGAAGACTTCCTAACTTTTTCCTCCCACGCTAGCGCAATCCTGGAAAGGCCAAAACACCAAGCAGTGAGTCTGAGAAAAGGAACAGTGTAGAAACAGTGAGGAAGCAGTCAGTGGTGCCTCTTTCTCTCACTGTAAAGCTTATAAACTAAGGTGGACCCCATGTGCAGCAGGGGGATTTTAAGTTGAATTAAAGTCTAGAGTTTTATTATTAAACTGGACTTCACTATTTATAACCTTAAAGTAACTGGAGAACATTTTATGACCTGAAACAACTGGCAGAACTAGGGAATCTGACCATGCTTTCATCTTAGGTAAGAAAGAACTATTCAACAGAACTGAGTTAATCAAGAGTGATGAGGGGAAAAAAGAAAGGAAAATTTATTTCTGCCAGTGTTGTGCTGAATTCAGCCTGTTCAATAAGCTGGTTACACCAGGAAAAAAGGTAACTATATTAATTCAATAAATACTATCAATCCAAACTATAGGGAACACATTTAATATGATACTTTGGAAGTGTCCTTGTTAAGCAAAGAAAAGATCGGGATGATCACAACCACTGGTTCTATTCAACATTGTCCTGGAAAGTGTATCCAATGCAATAAAGCTAGAAAAGTTTTTACATACGGACTAATAAGTGGAAAGGATGAGAGGAAATGTTATTTTCAGACAATGCGATGGTCCATTTTGAAATGCTAATACATATAAACTATTAGTTTTAATAAAATTAACATTCAGAAGTAAATAATGGTCTTTGTGGCAGTCTGATTCCATGTTTGTATAACAGTCATTAGGTGTAAAATTTCTCAGCTCCTAGAAAGCACTGTTATAATTGAATTGTATTCCCCAAATATTCATACACTGAAGTCCTAAACTCCAGTAATCCAGAATGGGAACGTATTTGGAGATAAAGCCTTTAAAGATGTGATTAAGTTAAAACGAGGCTGTTACAATGGGTCCTACTCCAATATGACCGGTGTCCTTACAAGAAGAGGAGATTAGAACACACACAAAGAGAATACCAGGGTATTCATGCACAGAGCAAAGACCGTGTAAGGACACAGTGCAAGATGGCTATCTACAAGCCAATGAGATAGACCTCAGAAGAAACCAACCATGACAATCCATTGATATTGGACTTCTACCTCCAAAACTATAAGAAAATAAATTTCTGTTGTTTAAGCCATCCAGGATGTGGTATTTTGTTATGGGAGCCATAGCAGACTAATACAGTCTTATAAATGAGCAATGCCTAATAAAAATGTAATAAGAAGTAAAACATCCCATTTAAAATAGCAATAAATTAAAAGGTACTTAGGAATAAATCTAACAGTATGTGTTTAAGGAATTTATGGGAAAAAAATTACAAATCTTCCTGAATAAATGGAAAAATAAAGCAAGTTCATCCTTGGGAAGATAATATCATAAATATTTCCATGCCTTCCCAAATTAACCTATTTTACATTTAGTGTAATAACATCAAATTCGACTCAAATAGAGTTTTCATGAAAGAGGAAATAGATGAAAATAACAAAAACACTGATAATGTACATGGAGGGAGGCACTTGATTCCCTTTCTGGCTGTAATTTAAAAACCTTAATAATTAAGGCAGATTAGTCATTATGCATTTAAAAAGTATTATTTTAGTTTTCACTATATAGTAATTACTAATTACTAATATAGTAATTCTTATTGTTTTCAGGTTTTTAAAAATCATGTTAAGAATTGCCTACCATTCAGGGGCACCTGTGTGGCTCAGCCGGTTAAGCAGCTATCTTCAACTCGGGTCCTGGTCCCAGGGTTCTGGGTTTGAGCCCCACATCAGGCTCCCTGCTCAGAGGGGAGTCTGCTTCTGCTTCTGTCCCCTACCCTGCTCATGCTAGCTCTCTCTCTCTCAAATAAACAAATAAAATCTTTTTAAAAAAAGAATTGTCAAAAAAATAAAAAAATAAAAAAAGACTTGTCTACCATTCATTTTTCTAAAAGACTTTTTTAATGCTATAGAAATAGATATTGTAACAATGCTTTTTCAACATCTCAAGAAATGATCATATGGCTTCACTTATCTCATCTAATAACACACTGTATTACGTTAACTGATTTCTTACATGGAAACATCTTTTTATTTCTGGAATAAGCTCGACTTGGTGGTAGCATGTAGTTCTTTTCACATGTAGCTGAATTTAATTAGCTACTATTATATTTGGTATTTGTGAGTTGATATTCACAAGTAAGGTTGATCTGTAGCTTTCCTGTTATATTTTGTATTTTAATATTGAGGTTTTCTGGCTTTAAAAGTGTATTAGGAACTTCATTTTTATCCTTTGGAACAGTTTAGATAGGATATTAAAAAATCTATTCTTGACAGCTTGAAAGAATTCACTAGAAAAAACTCCAGGCCTATGGCCAAAATTTTCCTTTTAGATGGTGTAGTTTGTGAAAAACATTTTGATGTTTGATTTTGATGTTGATGACAATGCTACTCCTATTTAACTTTTCTACTTCATCTGGAGTTAGTTTTGATTAGAAATTAGGTTAGTTAGAAATATTTTCAAGGCTTTTTTGCAAGGAATTGTAGACAACAACAACAATGAAACAACTCTATATATCAGATTCAGGTAGGAAAGAAACAGCTGCCCATTAAGTCATTAGTCTCTGAGTTTGGGACCTTAATCTCTAGTTTGGGGATACAACAAGGTAATAATAGGAAATCTCTTTTTAACTTTGATCAGAACATTTTTTCATCAAGTGAATTGAGAGTGTCATATGCTAAAAGCTAATACATTTCCTCTGTCTAGCTTAGGAGGATACAGGGAAACAACAGATCTAACTCATTCTCTGAAAGGGCTCACCTGGTTACAATTTTCTTACCCGATGAAGAACACAATGCACAAAAGTAACCAACAGCTGAGTAGTGTGCCCCCATAAAAATTTAATTCTTTTTTTTTAAAGATTTTATTTATTTATTTTAACAGTGAGAGAACACAAGCAGGCAGAGAGGCAGGCAGAGGCAGAGAGAGGAGCAGGCTCCCCGCTGAGCAAGGAGCCCGATGCGGGACTCGATCCCAGGATGCTGGGATCATGACCTGAGCCGAAGGCAGCTGCCTAACCAACTGAGCCACCCAGGCGTCCCAAAATTTAATTCTTCATTATCTCTTTCCACTATGACAGGATGGCAGCCACACCAGACCACTCAGTCCTTTGACTAATTCTGGTACATTCGACTCTGTTTCAGGAGGCTCCAGTTAATTTCCATCGAGAGATGGAACACCTGTCACCACCACCACCACGACCCCCACTGCCAAACCACCTCCAGTCTGCCATTGACATCAGAAATGTATGTGTTTCAAATGTCTAGGTCTAAATCCCCAAAGAGAACTCTGTTTTTGCTCATGAAGAATAGCACCAAAACTCCTGCCAGGTTTAGATTATTGTGGGGCCCTAAGTTTGGGTGCAGACCCACTTGGGTCAATGTCAGTACAAGACACCTGGTAGCCAAGAATCCAAGTTTCTTAGGAGGCTGGCATCTTGGGGCCAAGATCTAAATGCAGTGAGATTATATATATATACATATATATATTGTTTTTCCTATCAACTTTGCTTGCTCTCTTTCCATTCTGTCTTTAAAAGCTTCCAGATCCCTGATCACAGGTAGTATTTGAGAGGGAGAAGAGAAAGAAGAGAAAGAGATAGTAGAGATAAAGCGGGGGAATTATGCACATGAAATTTTTTTTGCCTCTAAATAAAAAGAGTGTTTTGCAAATTTTTATAGCTTTTGAATTTAAAAACAGAGCAGAGAAGGATACTTTTGAAGCATATGGGAGAAGTTCCAAAGCTGAGCTGCTAGGAAATAGCAGTTGAGAGAGGAAAGTTCAAGGGCCATCTGTATGTCACCAGTGCCCTCTGAAAGCCCTGGGAGCTGCTGGAAGGAAGGGGCATCCTGAGGCAGTTTACTGTGTGGTGAGTGGAAAAATGTTGGCAAGGACCCTGAGGACCACATTTCATCACACAGACTTCAGGAGCCCTGCAGTCTGCTGCTGGCTGGAGGCCACCCAGAGGTGGAAGGGCAGTGAACAACTATGACTGCCCTGTCCTGTGCCTGCTGATTTGGGGTGTCACAGTAACTTCATTTTTGGAAAGAACCCCAGAATTGGAATACCCTTTGCCTGTGGGACCTTCATTTCCGCCTTGAATACAAACAGAAGTCATACAGAAAGTTGGTCCCTGGCCATCTATATGGACACAGCCAAGACTGGACAAAGCTTGAGTCTTGAGGGGATAGCACATAAGGGTAGACATGGGGCGTACCCCACACCTGGGGCAGAAACAGGCCCCAACCTCTCCTGAGAGAAGAAAGAGAAAAGCAATTTCCTAAGTTAAGAAATTTGTTGACCAGCTTACAGAATAGCCAACTGGCTGAGCTTCTGCCATCCACTGTGAGGAATAGCGACTAAAAGAGCAGGAGTAGCAGGGCTGGTTATGAGGGGCCAAAGGGCATTGCACATCCGTTTCCTCCTGTTGTGGAGATTTCAATGGAGGATCCACTATCACATTCCAGTTTCTCACCTGAGAGGGTAGAGAAAGTTGAACGCACAGGGAAAGAGAATATTGATTTGGCAGTACAGGGAGTATGTGGAGCCTCATTTTGAGACCTGTGAAGCAGGACTAACAGAACAGAAAGAATTCTTATGAGATTACCTAAGGTTAAAAAATACATGCCGAAAAGTGAGGAGATTGCCTGAGCTCACACAGGAAGATAGTGGTATACATCACACTGGAGCTAGTTCCTCTTAGTCTTGGCTTAGTATCTGCAATATTGTGATTTATAAGAAATATGTGTTTGGTCCTTCGGATGATCAAAGTATACCTCTCATAAGTATTTGGTCTTTGCCTGGCTCACAGTTCCTAAAATCCTTGGAATTTCCGGAGATAAGGGCTTTGAAGGTATCTTTTGTAATGTTATGAAGGTGACCTTTGTACCCCACTCCAGGGTGGAAGAGAGGGAGTTGGTTGCCAGGAGAGGGGGTTGGTTGCCAATGACAGGTTGCCAACCATGTGATTAGAGCATTGGAATTTTCAATCCTACCACCTGACCCCTGGGGAGGGGAGAGAGGCTGAGGGTTGAATGCCAATCATGACTATGTAATGAAGCCCCCATAAAAATCCAAAAGGACTGGGTTTGGGAACTTCATGGTTGGCAAACAGAGGTTAGGGAGAATGGTGCACTCTGAGAGGGTATGAAGGCTCAGGGCCTTTTTTCCATACCTCACCCTATGTATCTCTTCTACCTGGCTATTGATTCATATCCTTTAATAAACTGGTAAACACAAGCGTTTCCCTGAGTTCTGTGAGTCTCGCTAGCAAATTAATCAAACCTAAGGAGGAGGTCATTGGAACCTCCAATCCATAGCTGATGGGTGAGAATCACAGCTGACAGGCTGGGGCTTGTGTTGGCATCTGAAGTGGGGATGGGGGGCAGTTTTGTAGGACTGAGCAATTAACCTGTGGAATCTGATGTTATCTCCAGGTAAATAGTGTCAGAATTGAGCTGAATTCTCAGACAGCTTTCCAGTGTCTGATAATCACTTGGTGTTATGTGTAGGGGAACCCCCTCTCTCAAGTTGGATTTGGGTCCACCAACACTGAAAGAATATCCCTCTAGTCTTATCTTACTGTTTCTAAATGGCTCATCCATATGTATCCACACATTTATTGAGCACCTTCTTTATGCCTAGTGCTCTCATGGATGTGAGGGAAATAGAGGGTTGGGGAATGCCAGAATGTAATAACATCCTACACTTTCATAATCCTTTACATTTTACAAAGCACTGAACACACATTAGCTCATTTAAATCTTGGTCCTCAAACAAATTTAAGAAGTGTTTCTCCTTTGTACACAAGTGAGAAAACAAACATTGCTCAAGGGGATACAGGAAGTAACGTAGCCAGGATACAACTGATATACTTCACCTCAAAGATTTTCAGTGTAGCTAGAGAGACAAAACATAAACATGTGAAAGAATTAGTAAATTATATATGATAGCACGATATCATATGTGCTATCATCAAATTTGAATGTGACATCATTCAAATGGATGAATTCCATCCATTTGAAATACTTCTGAATGAAGATGTCCAATAGATAATTGAATCTAGATGGAAGAAATATAAGACTTAGGACCCGTTACATATAGATGGCAACAGAAATCATAGGAGTTGTATTTGAAGTTGGCCCTTTCAGTGATGATTACCATTTTATTAATAGTATATAAGAACAAAGGAGAGAACCAATTGTTAACACAAGTATTAACAGTATACCAGGACAAAGGAGAGAACCATTGTAATTATGAGAGCTACTTTATTAAAGCAGCTACTTTACTAAAAGTCATCATATGAAACAAAAATACACTGAGGATTTGGGTTATCAATCTGGTCTCTCCACTCTAGCTGGCTGGAACTTGAATTCTCTCAAGTCTGTCTGTTGAGCTCCGGGAATTATTCAGATGAGAACTCTCCAATAATTGCTCATTGTCCTCACGGCATCTTATTCTACCTATGTAGCTTAGTATTCAAGAAAGTATTCAAGAGAATCCCTGTGCACATTTCTGCAACTCTTTCCATTTGTGGTTTTGTCCTTTGCTGTATTCTGTCCATTGAATTCCAACTCCGTCAGCTTCTACGACTCCAATCTGTGTCCTGAAATTCAGCAAAATCACCATGTTGTGCTTGCGTCCTCTCTCCCGTGCTTTAGGACACAAAATGTCTCCAGGGAGAAAGCCAGGATGCTCATTATGTTCATTTTGTTTCTTTTCTTTCTCTCAGGGAACACAATACGGTTCTGAAAACAGTTATTTCATATATGTTATCCAGGTTTCTAGTTGTTTACGATGTGAGGGAAATTTCGCTACCACTTAAACTTCCAACATGGCTGGAGGCTTAAGTGTTCCCACGTAGTTCTGAAGTGATGCAGATCTGCTATGAATGACATTTTACATTAATCATGTATGTTAAAAGTTTAAGTATAACCATCTCAAAAATAACAACGTAAAATAAAACTTCCAACCCAAGGGAGCATGAGACAAGGTAGAATAAAGAAAATTTGATCATTCCAATAATAGATGGGATGGGGGAAAAAATGAAGGAAAGAGGATTCCAGTGCCAAGAAAGGAAGTCAAGAGCAGCAACAGATGGGACTGTTTACTCCTGACAATATAGAGATGATTGAGGTATTTGGAAAAGACTTTAAAATAAATACTGGATGTTTAAAATTCTCAAAGAGCCAAAGGAGAAACTAACATCATGGAAGAATTAGAAACTATGGAAGATTAAAGGTAGACATTAAAAACCATTTGAAAATTAGAACTGAAATAAAAAATTAGAAAAAGCTAGACAGGATATTCTGAAGAAAGAGTAATTCCTTGGAAGATAGAATGGAGAAAATCTACCAGGGTAGAACAAAGAGGGATAAAGAATTTATAATTTTTCTATCCAAACATGTCCACAATATATAAAACTCAGTATGACTTAATTATAGAGGACATTTCATTAAAATCTATCAGAAGGGGTGATTTTAACATACTTCTCTCCGAAACTACTTTGATCCAAAAAAGCAAGCATGTAGGATTCTTGAATAACATGATTCTCAAGCTTGATCTAACAAATACATTCAGAATCTTGGGTAGAACAATAAAATGGGTCATACATCAGGTGACCACACATTTCAGTCTGTTTCTAGACTCTTCCCTTTCCTGTTCCACTGTTGAATGTGTCTTTCTTTGTACTAATGCCACAGTCTTAATTACAATAGCCTTTTAATCCTTTTTGTCCTCCACTCTGGAAGACAAAGCTGAATCTGTAGCTTCCTTCCCCAATCTGTGCTTCGAAATTTCATAAATATGTTGAGGGGTGATGACTCATGTGTGAAAGGCTTCCAATTTTGACACTCCAATTGCAGATGATCACCAAAATCTTTGTTGCTTCTCTGTCTTCTGTAGCAGCCTTCCGCCTGAAACCAAATCTGGATTTCAAGCCTTTCTCTGGGCCAGAATCTGATGAAAGTCCCCAAGGAAAAAGTGCGTATTGGTGCTAGCATTAATTTACCACTCCTTGTAGGTCTTTTATTCTTCCTGGTTTACTTTTCCAGCTAACTTCACTTGGTAGCTCTTTGCTCTTAAGAACTAGAGACTGCTGGGGCACCTGGGTGGCTCAGGGGGTTAAAGCCTCTGCCTTCAGCTCAGGTCATGATCTCAGAGTCCCCGCATAGGGCTCTCTGCTCAGCAGGGAGTCTGGCTTCCCCTCTCTCTCTGCCTGCCTCTCTGCCTGCTTGTGATCTCTCTGTCAAATAAATAAATAAAATCTTTTAAAAAAAAAAGAAGTAGAGACTGCTAAAAAACAGAAGCTTTAAGACTTTTTTTAGAGGTGGTGGCAGTGCCTGGGTGGCTCACTCTGTTAGGCTTCTGTCTTTGGCTCTGGTCATGATCCCAGGGTTGTGGGATTAAGCCCTGCATGGGGCTCCCTGCCCTGAGGAGAGTCTGCCTCTCCCTCTCCCTCTGCCCCACCCTTGCCATTTGTACTCTCTCTCTCCCCTCTCTCTTAAAAAATAAAGTTTTTTTTTTTAAAAAAAAAAGTATAAGTAGGTTTGCAAAGGCCCACCATATCAAAAGATATTGAGAGGAAAACCGTATGCACCTCTATGTCAGCAAAGCAGTTTACTTAGTTACTTAGTATGATTGGAAAAGCCCAGAGAGGTTCCAACACTGACACCCTTCCCCACTTGTCTGCCATGAGAGTGATCTCTTCTACTACAAGCAGATCTCTTACCTGTAAGAATCAGTACTTTGGGTTATAGACAATAAGTGTGTTTATTTGCTCTGATAAAATAGGGAGGCCTCTCTTTCTTGGTTTGGCACAAAGGCCTCAGTTCGTAGGGAAAGCAGACTTCTCCAGCTTGATCTAATTAACACAGGACATATAAAATTAGCAATATCATCTAGTACACTTAGAAAGACATGAAAAGCCTAATAGTGAGAATCACAGACTAGAAATTAATTTTTATAAGTGGGTAGGGGAGTAACTTGGTCAATGTCTCCACCAACCCCTGTCAGAATATCCAGCCTTACATAACAACCTGGACAAACGGGAGACATTACTAATAGCCTACTGAATATTTATTATCCTCCTCCTCCTTATTTGCAGAACCCCAGTTTTGTTTGGGGAAGTGGGGAATAATGAACATAGATAATATGCTGTCTTTCAGGCTTACTTCCAACTAGGGGTTGACACAATCGTGGCTGGAATTTAAGGGGAAGTCTGTCAGATATAGAAAGTTTGTCTTTCTGGTTAAAGAAATAAATACAGCTGGTATATGCCTTTTGTCCTTACTTCTTTACCCTGCTTCCATCTAGAACACTCTTCTGATACATGGAGATGAAACAGCCATTTTGAATAAGGATGGGAAACACAGGGATATTTCCTTGGGAAGCTGCATGTCCCCAAACCACCAATCTCCAGACTTCTTGTTAGGTGGAAAAAATAAACCCACTGAAGATGATTATCTGTTACATGGAGCCAAATGCAATCCTAGTTGATGGGGATGAGAAGTTTTTATAGAATTTCATGAATGTGCAATCTAGTAGAGCTTCTGAGAATCTAAGGAAAGAGATTTCAAACATGAGGACTGCTCAACGGTGCCATAAGGAAAACATGGAAAGAAAACGGTTTTATGAGAATATTGAGGAGGATTAGTGCTTGGTAATTGGGAGGTCACTGGGAACACTGAGTAAGGGCTTTTCAAAACCTGTTGATAACATATTACTGAATTATTTATACTTCCCTTTGCTGCCTATATCCCACAGTCCTTCTGGTCCTAAAATGATATGTTCCAGTCTTTCTCTCTCTTTCAAAATGCACCCCAAAACTTTTCCAAAATTTGTCCTGAGCTGCACCTCTATTTTTGCCCACCTCCTCATACCTTTGTAATCTATTCTCTCCTGCAAGGGCTTCTTTGTCCTTTCCAAAGTAACTAATTTAAATTGGTTTGGTTGCTTTTATTTCTCCTTCTTCCCCATTATCCATTTCTGTGCAACAACACCACAAATAGAACTTGCAAAACCAAAATTATCTTTAGCATGAAAAGGAAAATGAGAGTCCTTAACATTACATTTTATTATTTTTTAATTACAAATAGATATGCATAATTAAAATACACTTTTAGACACATGCATGCATGTGCCTTTATTAACACAGAGAATCCAGGAAACTCTTCCTCAAACAAGACTTGCTATAATAAGAGTCAAATGTCAACTCCCACCTTGGCCCATCCCTCTAATTTAACTTGGTGATACTATAATTTGGGTCATTCAATCCCCCCAAATGGTAGCTTCATCAGCACACTTCATGACATTCAAAGCAATTCAGAAACTAGTTTTGAAAAATAACATAAAGCACCACACATTCCATAAATCTTCTCTCTTCCCTGAAAATCTGGAAGATGGGAACACCCTTTGGTCTCCCTGAGCAGGTCCAGCCTCCTCCACTGACCGCCATGTCGCATGGTAAACCCCAATCTCAGTCCCCTCCGAGCTCCCAAGGCCACATCCCAAGAAACAATTCCTGCCTTAGGAAATAGTGCCCTTGCTCCTAAAGCCACCTCTCACATTTTATTTTTGGTTTCTGATGCCCTTTTTATTGTCATCTGTCTTTCATCAGTCTCCCATGGAGAATTCCAGCTACCAGTACTAACGACATTATACACAGTACCACCATTGATGCCAACATCAAATGGAAATACATATTTTTTTTGTTAGGGTGTATAAACTTCCTGGTTTAATGAAGCAAAGCTACACTGAAAGTTTATCTAACTCGGTTTATAATAAGAAAATGCCTTGGTGCGTGTATTTGTGTTGTAAAGAAAAGCTAAAATTAACACTTTTAAGACCACCTCCGACACACGAGTCAACCTTGTTATAAGCAAAAAAAAAAAAAAAATAAAAAAAAATCAAGGTAAAAGTTGATTAAAACACCAAACCAAATTAAATTTGATCTAATAGTGTTTACTTGTTTTAACATCTGGAAAAGTTTGGGCATACACTGCAAACATTTTTAACCTAATTTAAAAATAAATTATGCTTAGTTTCCACAGATGTATTTAAGTTGGGTCCTTTTAAAGAAATAATTCTTTGGGATTTTTTTTTTTTTTTGGCATTTAACAAGCAAGAATTTGGATCATAAGGTGCCAATGGAAAAAATATCTAACTATCTCTCCCCTACTGGGTCCTCAAAAGAGCACCCCAGTATTTTAAAAATATAATTTAGAAAGATCCTATGCCCTCCGCTGGGTGAAAGACAAATGCGGAGGGTCTCCTAAACAGGAGTTGCACAGGAGTATTTTCACCTGCAGAGAGGGGAAAGAGACGTAGCCGACCAGGACCTCTCCACCGATCCTCTCTGGCACACACTAAACCCCAGGGAAGGCGAGAGACTGCCATACAGTTGAAGGATTTAGCTGAAATTTCTAAGGGCTCCTGCAGCCCTTATAGGCTCTGCTCATCCCCTCCCTGCCCAACATACATTCTTCCCGCCACCCAGCAGCTAAAGTGTAGAAACCACTCTCCCAAGTCCCATGGCTGCTTGGTGTCAGTTAGAGCCTGGGGCCCCTTCCGCCCCATCTTCTGTACCAGGGAACACTCTACCTGCTACTGGGTAGGAAAGGGTAGGGTGGGTACTTATGGGAACTAGCCTGGGAAGAAAAGCTGAAAAGGGAATTTGAAGACCCTACCCAACCTTGATCCAGCCCGAGGTCCTGCTCTTTTGTCACCAGAAATCTAGAGATTTGCCTGATGGTCTGGCTGGCATCTGCTTAGCTGCTCCCCCTTGTCCAGGAATCCAATTCCCCGACACCCTGCTTCTCTCCAGTCCCCACTCTGCATTTGGCTTGTCAGCTCTATCTTTCCTGAATTCACAAAATAGTCTGTAGCTTCTTGATGGATGGGGGTAATCTCCTGGACTTATTTTTTTTTCCTTCCCGGTCACAGCCCAACATGGGATTTCCTATGTACACAGCAGGCAGTGAATTCTGGTGAGGCACCGAGAAAACACGGAATTGATTCATCTTTTGTCTGTGGGCTTTTACAGCACCCATTCAGTACCCTAGAAGAGAGTTATTACTTGATCCAAAGAGTAGCCATGAGTAAGAGAACTACCCCCTCCTTTATTTTAACTCTGTTCTCTCTTCCTACCACAATGCATACCCTTCTGGATGCAGCCAGGAGCCTGCCCTCCTAGTGGTTCAGGCAAAGGCTGGGAGTTCTGTGTGTCTGGTAAGGGCTGTGGTCAGCAAAGTTGGTTTTCTTATTAGAAAAGTCTGTTTTATACTGTGATAAAGCTTCACACTTGCGATTTAAAAAAAAAAAAACATTCTGTGGCAGAGACATAACCTCCCTCTAAATTCTCATCTCATGGCGTAACTTCATCCACAAGCTCATGACTTAGAGCAGCCTGTGGTTGAAAATCATGTACACATTTACTCCTTACTCCTTGTTGCTAGAGGGTAACATAGGTTAGCCACAGAATAATCCTTAAAACAGTAAGAATCATAGCCATTCCTCTCTCTTCTCAGTCTTATAAGCATTCATAACCTTAATGCATACCCGTTTAGAAACCAAATCAATTCTATTTTTTTCCTACTCCTTTTATCATTACCTTTTGGCTCTGCTACCTGGAACACTGGTTCTCCAAGTGCGGTGAGCCTTAATATCATCTGGGAACTTAGGAATGCAAATTCTCCAGGTTTTATCCCAAACATACTGAATCCGAAACTCTGGGAGGTGGGGCCCAGTAAGGTGTGTTTTAACGAGCCCTCCATGTGATTCAGATGCATGTTCAAGTTGGAGAACCACTGATCGAAGGACCAGTAGCTTTGTTTTGTAGGAACTAAGTATCCTGGCATCTCAGAGAGAACAGCTCTCACCTTTGCCATCACACTTGTACCGGACAGGGAGCAACTCATGAGAGCCTGCGGCGGGCCCCCAGAAAGTATCCCTGTATCTAAAGGGTGTCTGGCCAATCCACATGTTAGCGCTGCAGTCCTGATTGAGGGAAACACCTCCAGAAGACAACTGACTTGGAATTTGGGAGGAAGTGATTGCATATCATAATCAGTAAATTGCACGGGGATGAACAGAAGCATCTGCTACTAACATTTTCAAAGCTACATTTTTCGCAGGTACATTCCAGAGTGTAACAAACCATTTCCACATGCAGGGGCTGATCTTTCAACTATATATCTTACCTGTCTTTTGTGTCATCACAGACTTCTTTAGAAGTTAAAGTTCACTTCAAAGTCATAGTGAAGCCAAAAACTTTTCCAGGTGCAGTGATGAGTCTTCAGAGATGTTAGTGATCGGGGAGGGCTGCGAGAGCCAGACTACCTTAATGCCCTCTCACTTCTGAGATTCCCCTCCTGCCCACGTCAATTACCTGGATGCACATTAGAATCCCTGAGGAAGCTTTATTAGCATTTTGATGCTTAGGCTCCACTCATACAAGTTCTAATTTAATTATTCTGGGTACAGTCTATGCATTGGTGTTTTTTAAAAGCATTCCATGTTCTTCTACTGTGCACCCCAACTGTAGAGCCACTGAATTAAGTGGTTATTTCTTGAGTGCTTATTATGCGTGAGTCCCTACTAAGGCCAACAGAAGATTCAAAAAGGCATAAGGAAAGAGGATATGTCTTCAAGAAGCATGGAATGGTGGGATGGGGAGCAAAATATACATGCCTAACTAGCACCCACAGTGGTCTAAAGCATTGCACAGTTATCTGTGCCAAATACAGGTCGAATGAATTCTGGGTGGAAACAAATGGTTAGAGCTCTGAGGAGAAGATTGGCTTTAAATTTGGTTTCAAACGATTTTTATCAGACAAGGGAGAAAAAACACTTTGGGCTGAGAAAATGAAAATAAACAGAAGTGTGAAGACAAGAAAGTTCAAGAATTTTGGAGGGATCATTGACTATCGTATAGTCACATTCAGGAAATGAGGTTGGCAAGGTCATTCAGGTCAAGTTGTAAAGGATTTGTGAATGCCATGGTAACAATTTAAATCTTATTCTCAGTGAAAAGTAACCCTATGATATGTGTTTTAGAAAGATATATAATTTAGGAGATAACTACTATTTATTTCTACCAATGAAACTGTTGAGAACTTTATTTAGCCAGTTAAATAAACTCCCATTGAGTAGTTAATTTACTTTGTTGCAAATTCCCACACTAGAGTCCATGAGGAATTAAAAAATGCGCCAGGCAACTACTGATAATAGATTCTTGAACTTCACACTCTCTTATAATGCTAGTATACAACATAGAATTTTATGTTAAATAGCCCATTTCTGTTGCTGCTGATAATTCTTTTTTTTTTTTTAAATAAGTTATTTATGGTAAAAGTAGCTTACTGGAGCCACTCAGAACATTAGCCTAGATCACCAAGCTGAAGTAGTGTCTGTCGGCTTTCTCCACTGGAAAATTATCTCCCCCTCCCCTCACTTTCTATACCATACTCTTTGAAAGGAAGTCACTATTCACACCTCCTTGAGGGCAGACTGTCTACATAAATTATTTGGAGTTCTACATGGGATATATGTCTACTCTCCCCCATTTGTTTTGTTCAATCATTAATTTATAAACCCAGAAATTTATTTTATAGTAGAATAAATTCTACTATATTCTACTACTTTGTAGTAGAATCCAATACTGCATTTATTTATTGTGAGTTTTTTTCACTTGTCTGGACAACTTTCCATTCTTTTAAATCATAATTCTAAAAGCATGGTTATATGATTAAGTATTGAGATTGTCATCGTTTTTAGACTGAGCTCTTTCTATATGAACTATGGTGTAGAGATGTTTGTGATTGCAAAGAATAGAGCTGACATCACTTCCAGGCTTCAAAAATGAATTTGAGAAGGAAGGTAGGGCATCAGTGCCTGCCACTATAAGCAGTTATTTGGAAACCTAGGAGAATCTGGACATCCTGGAAAATTAGACATTCAACAAGTGACTTTCTTCACCAAACCTGCTCTATCTCACAAATGTACTTGGGCTGCCTTTAACAAAAAAAGAACACTCACTTTTCTCTCCTTTTGCCGCTTATACAAGTATTAATTACCCCCTCTGCCAAGGTATGCAGAATATTTACTCTTCTGATTCTAAGCAGACTCCGGACACTGATGTGGTGAAATCTGAGAGATTGAGCACCTGAGTCTTAGGGTTTCAGGCTGAGTTTGGGGAGGGATCAGTTATCTGATTTACCATGTGCAACCAGAAGTTTGCTCCTAGATTTTCACCAAACCTCTGCAAAGAAAGCAACTTGCTCGTAGTCATAGTATTAGAAGAGGAAAAATACCTAACCTCTTAAAATATATATGGCCAAACCACCACCATCCCACAAGGTGGTGTGGGCACAGAAGAATGCCTTATCCTTCCTGACTAACCTTACACTTCCCACTGATCTTCCTTCAGTTCACTAGTCTCCCCTTTACCCACCTGTCAGGGGCCCTCACTGGGCCTGTCCACTCACCCGCAGTAGACATTCACAACCACACACTGCATCTTGCTGATGTGTGTAGTTACTTCCTCTCCTGGGATGTCCCCATGACAATGAACCCACCTTGGTCCACCCACAAAGCCCAGAGGGAAACTAGAGCAGCTGGGGCAGCTTGCTTCCTCTTGACTCCAGCCTTTGTTTTGTTTTGTTTTTTAAAGATTTTATTTATTTATTTGAGAGAGAGAGAGTGTGAAAGATTGTGAGAGGAGAGAAGGTCAGAGAAAGAAACAGACTCCCCATGGAGCTGAGCCTGATGCAGGACTTGATCCCAGGAGTCTGGGGTCATGACCTGAGCTGAAGGCAGGTGTTTAACCAACTGAGCCATTCAGGCGCTCTTGACTCCAGCCTTCGGACGAACATTACTGGCACCCAACGTCTGGGGTTGAAGCCAGGAGAAAATGTAAGTATCCTGCCACCTCCGTACAAAACTGAAGGAGACCATGCCTCTAGACTTCCGGGTACACTTCCTTTTCTGGCAAGAGAGCTTCTTTACCATCTGTTTCTGATGTTTTCTCTTGTCTCATCTCCCTAAGCAAGCTCACAAGAACTCTCCCCTCCTTCTTGCCTGCTGCTTCGTGAATTCTCTCCCAAGCATTTACTGAAACCTCCTACCACTTAGAATGTTCTAGTCACCTCTTCATCTATAGACTCTAGTCCTAACTTCAGGGCACAACTCAAAATTTACCTACCTGGGAACACTTATCACCTCCAAGCCCAGAAATTTCCCCTTTCCTGCCCACACAGTATATCTCTGCTCTGCAGGAGTGGTTCATTATTTCTCCACTGAAGGCAGAAGGTGGGTCCTATGCATCTTTTATATCCTCTAAAGCCCAGGAATTGTTTTCTAATATATGTGCACATGACACCCATTGGTGAACCATAGAAATGATCCTGCAAGGGATATGGAGCTGACATTTTCAGCCATTTCAGATGTAGAAAATCAGCAGCATATGGATGAAGAGGTCTGCTGAAAGTCAAGTAGGTACTTATCTTTGTTCCCTCATCCAGTATCACAAAAGATAGGAACCCCAAATGACAAAGAAAGTGAAAGAAGGGATTACAGCAAACAAGAGATAATCAACAAAATTTAGGAAATAGGCAGCAGATAAACAGTGGTAACTAAAGTCTGAAGGCCAGTCAAGGCTCTGTGGAGCCAAAGGATGGCAACTGATTCAGCTAGTACAATTCTGGAAAGGCACAGAAATGGGAGGGTGTCAAGTATCTCCAAAGACCAAGGTGAGGGTTGAGACTGGAAATAGGAGGATTGGTTGGTGGACCCTAGAACCCTCCCCCAACCTCGAAGCCAAACAATCGCCTTTCTTCCTGCCCGGCACAAAACAGGTTGGACTTGAGGTCCCCAGGTCAGTTATAGGCAAGGGTGAGGCACCAAAATAGAAAGATAAGAGTGTAAGTAAACATCTGAACGTGAAATGATGAAACCCGCCATCTTTCCCTTGTCGGGTAGGATGACTTGTCCTCCCCAGGCAGGGGGCTGGAGAATCTTCTCAGGGGAAGTTGTTCAGTCCCAAGGGAAAAGAAACCTACTGATCCTGTGGACCCAAAGAAACAGTCAGGTCCTCACCCAATAATCCCAAAGCAAAGTCTGAGGATTAATGAGCACTCTTCTTTCCACCCTAATCATAGCTACCAAACATATATACATGGTTCAGACCAGCTTTTTAGGGACTCTACTTGAAAATGAATCTCTGACTGTATGTTAACTATACTGGAATTGAAAAAAAAAAAAAAGAGAGAATCTCTGTGCCATTCACTTGCACTAAGACATTTGCAATAAGTTTCTAATAGGAATCTAAACAAAAAAAAAAAAAAGGGAGGGGTCACTCAGAGGAAGCAGAAGCAATTGAGAAATCAGGAAACATTTTTTTTTTAAATTAATATTCTCAGATGTAAGAAAAGATATTAAATCTTTGCAGAAAAGAGTAAGTACTAGTTAAAAAAACAGTGAACAAGAACTCTTTCAGAAACTCAAAATCCTATAGCACTTAAAATTAGCATTTAAAATTCAATAGAATATATAGATGATTAAATTTAAGGAAATCTGGAAAGTATAACACAAAAATGGATGGAAAGGGAAAGCAATAAGCTAGAAAATTAAAGATAAACTCATGAAGACTGACATTTGACTGATGAGCTAACCGGAAGGAAGGATCAGAGAAAGAAACTGTAAAACTACATACTGTATAAAATAGAAACCACACATATATATGATATTCTTGAGCCAAAAGATATGGCTTTCCAGATCAAAAGAGACTATTGCTTGCCCAGCATGTTGAATTAAAAAGAAGATTCATCAAGGCATATCATCCTAAGATTTGGGATAAAGAAAAGCCCTAAAAGCTCCCAGAGAGAAAAATTATACCAAGAACTTTTCTCACACAAAGAATATGGAATAAAATACTGCCTCATACTTTTCAAAAAGTAGCACTGGGAGCCAGTTGAAAGCAGAGAAATGCCTTAAAATTCTAACAGGAAACTATATCCAATCTAAAAATCTATAATCAAACTGCAATCAAACATGAAAATAGAATAAAAATATTCTCAGACAGGGGCCTCTGGGTGGCGCAGTTGGTTGGGCGACTGCCTTCGGCTCAGGTCATGATCCCGGAGTCCCGGGATCGAGTCCCACATTGGGCTCCTGGCTCCATGGGGAGTCCGCTTCTCACTCTGACCTGCTTTCTCTCACTCTCTCTCTTTCCTGATGA
This sequence comes from Nasua narica, assembly GCA_028533885.1. Taxonomy (NCBI): domain Eukaryota; kingdom Metazoa; phylum Chordata; class Mammalia; order Carnivora; family Procyonidae; genus Nasua; species Nasua narica. The sequence continues at coordinate 12,451,811 of CM052811.1, forward strand.
ATGAATAAATAAAATCTTAAAAAAAAAAAATATTCTCAGACATGTCAGGTCTTACAATATTTTTCTGCCTGGTACTTTTTTCCTTAGGACGCTACTAGAAGATGTGATTTCCCCCCAATATAAGGATATAAACTAAGAAAGAGGAAGACATGAGGTCCAGGAAACCAGGGATCCAGCTTAGGAGACAGATGAAGGAAATTCCCAGGATGATGATCAAGACAAATCCTAGGATACCAGCAATGCATCAGCCCTAGAGCATAAACAATCCTGACTGCCTAAAGAAGGACAGGACAGATGGTGCTAGGAGGAATTACTCTAAGAAAAAATAAAGCCTGAAAGGTCACCAGAAGTATTTGTTCACACTGAGAAGTGCTCGATAGCGCCATTGGAAGAGCTGGGGAAGAATTAGTTATGCAGATAACAATACAAAACAAAAGAAGGAATTACTAACTACAGAAAGTTGTAGAGAAACATAATGAATCATATATTGTACAGCTCACCTTTTATTAACATTTACATGCTTATACACCATCGAATACAGAATATTGGTTTCACTAAAAATGGTGGCTTGAATATAAGAGCAGAATGGGGAGAAAGATGTACCTGTGTTCAGGGGGCAGAAGGGCAGGATAGATGGAGTGAAATCCTCATCTTTCATAGAACAAAGTCAATAGATAAATGTCTAAAATGGAAACATTGAGAAAAAGTCAGCATAAATCTGATCCTGAGAGATACGGAAGAACATTCCAGAGGGAACCACAGCAAGGAATACAAGTGGCTGTTTCTGAAGGATGGAAGTCAGGGGTGGGGAGGGGTGGAGCAAGGAACTGGTCTTCTGTATTATAAGATCTATGATGTTATTTGACTTCTGCTTCTCAGAGAAGCAGTCGCGTACGGGGCTTCAAAGCCCAGACCTCAGGCTGGATTTCAGCTCTGACACTCATTGACTATGTGAACCTGGTCAGGAACCTTAACCACCCCATGCGTCAATTTCCTCTTTCAAACAGGAGTGATAAGAATGCTTGAATCAATTAATACATTAAAACAAAGTGGTACTTACTGTTTTATAACTATTTGTTATTTTTGTGAATAAACCCCATACGTATATTACTTAAAAACTAAAATTAAAATAGAAAAGAGTTGAGCAGTACGCAAATTTTACTTCTGAAACCTCAGCTTCTGAAGATTGTTCTTTATTCACAAGAAGTAATGGTCAGATTCTTATGTTCAATCTTGCCCTAACTGCATCAATTTCTGTTCCTTTCCTTCCCCCCACAGAGAACTTCCGAGAACACGGCAACTACTGAGAGGGGTGGGGGCTCGGCCCTCCTCACGCACACCCAGCAGCAGGTGTGGACTGAGTGGTCCGCGCTATCCCTCCAGCCCTTCCTTGGCTGGAGGCCACAGTATCAGGGAGAACGCACCACGTCTGACTTCAGGCTTGTGCTTTCAGAGGCAACAAGTCGTAGATCGTCCGAGAGCACTGTGGTCATCGGGAAAAGACTTGCTGCCCTGCCAGCATCGCAGACAAAACTCTTGGTGTTTCAAAAGTGAATGAGAAAGGCAGGCAGACACATTCAAGGAACCAGCTCTTCGCTCGTTCCTCAAGGGAGGGAAGAACACCCTCCCTTACCGTCTCTACCGTCTCCTCTTCTCTGCCCCTGCGTGCCTTCTGCAGACCTCACCCGTGAAATCAGTACAGAAAAGCCAGAAGGCCTCTGCTGTCTCATTCAGCTCCACCGCCCCCCCCCCCCCGGGCTCTTGTCGGCACCCACACAAGAGGGGAAACCGGGGTGACCTGCTCCACGGCACAGCATACGTGCGTGCCTCGGTGGGACCGAGTGCTTTCATTACAGGACGCAGTGCACGCGTGTGAATGAATGTGCTCATGGCTCTGACATCTCACTCCGAGACCTTGCACAAACACTCTCAGTCCTGCAGACCGGTTCTGCTCTGCTGGAAAATCTGAGCCCAAGAATCAACACCGTCATCTCGCCTGGGGCGAGCAAGGCCCGAGGCAGTGAGGGCCCTCACACAAGGTAGCAAGAGTGAATTAGACCCGGGACTCAAACCCCAGCCTGTGGAGCCCGGGATGTTGCTCTTTCCACGGTGCTGGATCACGGCCCGATATCCAAAATATCCCATCACAGACTCTTCCACGTGAAACCCCGACCCCATCCAGAAATCCACAGAAAGAAAGGATCATTCTTTCCTGATAGAACTCCTTTCCAAGGCTTCAGCGGTAGATTTTGATCTTACCAAGAAATTCCCGATGAAAATAACAAGTGGAAGATTAAAAGCTCCAAGTCAATTTAAACCACCCTATGCTTGCCTCTCCGGTCACATCGGCAGATTGGACAGCAAGTTCTCACAAAGTCATAAACTCACCCTACTCCAGACCAGCACCAGCAGCCTCTCGGGAAGGGAGCCGCTTCTGAACAAGTAACTGAGACTGAGAGCCAACGCTCCCCTCCCTCCCCTCCCCTCTCCTCCCCTGCCCACACCCACCCAAAGGCCAGGCTCTACCAAGCTGTTTGGCAACTCTGTTCAAGACAGCTTAAGGTCCAGGAGTGGATTAGGAACAGCTACACTCTGGCAATCATTTTTCTTTCCCGTGAGCCCAGACTTCAGTGGGCGTGCAATGTGGTATTTTGCTTCTGATTTCCACCACTTCCCAGCAATTCAGCACGAGAAAAGTAAGAGCCTGTGCCAACACAGGAGCAGGCAGCCCCAAGTCCTCTGCCTCCCTGCCACGGGAAGACCCTTGGTGACCGGGCCATCTCCTGTCCCCGGACCTAAGGAGCAGGCCACCACTATAGGATGAGGCGGGAAGGGTTAGCCTGTGCTGCTGCCTTCCCTTCAAGCCAAGGAAGCAGATGGGCTTCCCATCCTGCTGAAAGAGCCTGGGAAATCTGCAAGGATGGACAAGCCATTCTACTTTTAGGTCACTCGGGGCAGTTGTTAAACATCGTGTATTCCAAGAATCCGTGTAACTGCCAGAGATCGGAAGTCTAGAACACAAGCTAAGGATACACCAGGCATATTACCTTCATTCTCTGGTCCCCCCTGGGTTTCTGGTCCGTGTCCCTCACTCATCCTCCATGTAGCTGACAAGCGATTCAAAACACATCTCGGCACATACCATGCCCTCACACCGAGTCACCCCGGGCTCCTGGGAACCTGGCGCAGAGAGCCCCATACAGCGTGGACCCCCAGAGGCCCCACCGGCTTCTGGGGCCACCCGCTCTTGACCGCATCCTCCGCTCCAGGGCTGCAAAGCCAGGCAGAGCCCAGGTCCTCTCGCCTCGTCATCGCGCACTGAGCATTTCCCTGTTCTGCAGCTTCTCCTCCCACCTCCCCGTCTCAAAGAGCCGAGGCCCCAGCAGAAATGCTACCTGCTGCAGAAAACCCTCCTTGGCTTCTCCGATACCCTGAGGATTGAATGTTCCTCCGTGGAACCCTCACTGTGTTCCTAAAACAACCTCTATCGAGACCATTTTAAAAAACCTGTCTCTCCGGCTAATTGGTGAGCTCGTTATGAGGGACTGTCTTCTCTGAGCGCCAACGTCAGCACCTACTGAACTGAATGTGGTCTGGGACCGTGCGTTGATTCAACAATTCTTAAGGGCAGGGAAGATGCTATGTTCCTTTTTTGGTTTTGCTTTTTGATCCTCCAGGCAGTAGATGTTTCAAGTGGTTTGTGAATTCCAGAATAAACCAAAGGACTCTATTTCCCCAGCTTAAAGAATCTGCGCTTCGTCCTCAGACAAATGCATGTCTGCGCGTCAATGCTGACAACCTGGGACTTTGTCTTTAAGCAGGTCATCCCGCCTGCCATCCCCGGGAGGCAGTCTGCGGCTCACGTTCCCTCCCTGATGCCTCCTGTCCGTGTCCTCCTGTAGGCAGCCCAAGGACACCTGCAGACTTCCCCTCCTCCAGGTGACGGTGGAGCAGGGGTCCCGCCCTGCCTTGCTTGCTGCCCGGGCTTGAGCCCCGTGGGACTTACGGATAGGAGGTGCAGAAGCAGTTTGCTTACCTTTTCATCAGGATAACTGCACCTGTGATCCACAGATGGTATGGGCTTCTGGAGGCCCTCCATGTTTCTCACACAGTTCTGGGGGGGGGAAAAAGTCCTCATTATTATCTAACCATGGTAGACACAACAGGGGGGTATAAAATGAGGCATGATAAAACAAGGGGGTTAAAAGGATTGTTACTTCACCTCCTTCTCCCAGCTCTGCCTCCCCCAGCTCAGACCATTCACTTCGCCATAGATGGCATGGGCTGACGTGTATACAAGCCTACTGATCTGCACCTGAGCTTTCCCAAAATTAGTCGAGAATCGCCTTCTAGGGAGCAGCGGGCGTTAGGCGGCATCTGACATGGGCTGCAAATGTTGGTATCAGCTATTTGTGAGGAAGCCTGTTTTTGTAAGGGGGCCACCAGCACAGCCACTAGACCGTCTCTGGCAAGTTCGCGAATTGCTACAACATAAAAAGGCAGGTCCGGTTTGAATTACCAGGCTTCGATTCCTCGCTGGAGTTCTGGTCACACTCACTACACAAACCATCTGGAGCCTCGCTCTGGCACTTGGTTATTTACTCGCGGTCCCAGGTGGAATTAGAGTCCATAATTCACCGATGTCCGCCCTCTTCCCCATAGACAGCGTCATACCTCATCTCAGCAGTCGCTCCCTGGCCATCCATCAGCCATTCCAACTTGGGAATCCCTTGCCAAGGTGGATGTTTTTCTCTGGGGATTATCATTATAAATTAATGTTTTAAATTTGAAGACTAGGCTGCCATTTTGGAGTGCATTTTGCCTTTTTTCTCTTAATCTTACCAGTCTCAAACTTATAAGGGGCCCACTTATTTATCCCATTTTCCCTTCCTCCCTTCATCAAGAATTCTGGTCACCAGCAGACCACATGCTCCAACCCCTTTTACTTCTCTGCAAATTCATTACCAAACAAACCAACCAACAGTGAAAACCTCCTGTCAGCTCAAGGAGCTCAATGAGAAGAACCAGTGAAGATTGAGCATGTTGCTGAATCTCTCTGTGTTTCAGTTTATCAGGGTAGGAAGCAAGAAGTTTAATCATAAAACATGTACTGGTCTGGGCTGGGCGGTGGCAGAGGAAGGGCCCTCTTGGTGAGCAAAAGTCAAAAGAGGGAGAGGAATGATGTGTCCCAGAATCAGAGAAGTACAAGGAGTTTGCTGTTCCAGAATGCAGGAAACAGGCAAGGAGCAGAAGATGACAAAACAGAATAGGCACGGGGAGTGAGGTCATGAAAATCCTTGGACACCATGTCAAGAAGTCTGGACAGGTCTTTCAGAGTGATAGGAAGACACTGAAGGTTTTAAGAAGGGGTAGCACTTGGTTAGACGTTTTATTTTTAAAAATATTGTTAGAAAGGTGGAGACTCAGTGTGGTGCATGAACAATTAATCTTGTAACACTGAAAAAAATAAAATAAAAGTGTTTGAATAGTGGAGTCATGTTACCTTAGTATTTTATGCCTTGCACAATGCAACAACCATAATCTTTTAAGTTTAATCTTGATTATTAGCATTTTCCTCATTACTTTTTAAGTCTAGACCCAAGCTCAGCAAACTTTTTCTTAAAAGGACACACAGCAAATATTTTAAGCTTATGGGCCATACCCTTTCTCTTGCCACTGCTATTTGGGGAAATATATAAGTAAATAAATAAATAAAATCATAGAATAAAAAAAAAAAAAAAGAAAGGTGGAGGCTGAATTGAAGAGAAGCAGAAGTAAAGGGAGAGAATCCAGGCTGGGGAATGTAGGGCAGGTGAGAATGGATGGTGGCAAAGTGGAGACTGAGAAGATAGGACAGAGCTAAGAGATCTTTAAAGGAGTCAGGGGGAACGATGAGTAAATGCTCAAGTTTCTGGTGTGGACAACTGGATGAGCAATAATACCATTTACCAAGGCAGAGAATAGAAGGAGCTTTTCAAGAAAAGGGAATGAGAAAAAATAATTTCTTTTGGGGACGTTTTGAATGAATGCCTGTAGGACACTCAAAAAGAGTTTCTGGTAGGCAGGATAATTTTCAGGGAAAGGGAGTCATTGAAATATGCAGTGTGTGAAAACTGAAGACACAGGGAATGTAAGATCATCCAGGAAGCAGGGAGAGTAGGAACAAACAGGAGGGTTGGCCATGAGATCCTAGGGAACCACTAACCAAAGGAGAATAGAATTTCAAAGAGAAAGTAGTCAGTTGTGTCAACCAAACCACAAGTGAGGTCCTGGAGAGCAAAAACCAGAAAGGAGTGGGCTTGGGAATGAATTGGGAGACACAGTAGATGTGAGCAGTGAATGTGGTATTTTGAACCTATGAAAGGAGAAAGACAAGGCCAAAGGAAATTATTGGTTGGTTAGCAGCTTGTTTTATCATCATCATCATCATCATCATTATTTAATCTCTTTTTTTTAGAGAGGTAGGGGAAGGGGCAGGGGGAGAAGGGAAGAGGAAATCCCAAGCAGGCTCCACGCCCAGCACAGAGCCTGACACAGGGCTCAATCTCACGACCCTGAGATCATGACTCGAGCTGAAATCAAGAGTCTGACACCCAACTGACTGATTCACCCAGGCACCCATATCGCTTTATTTTTGATAACCATTTTTTGGGGGGAATAATTTTGGATTACAGACAAGTTGCACCAACAGTCCAGTTCCCCATATAAACACCTTACATTACCATGGTACATTTACCAAAACTCAGAAACCAACATTGGTACATTACTATCAACCAACTTCCAGAATTTATTTGGATTTTATCAGCTTTTCTACTAATGTCCTTTTTCAGTCCCAGGAGCCAATCCATGTTGCATTTAGTTCTCCTATCTCCCCAATATCCTCTGGTCTGTCTTTATTTTTCATGACCTTGACAGTCTTGAGGAGTACTGGCCAGTAGCCCATAAAATGCCTCACAATCTGAGTTTTTCCCAGGCTGGGCTTATGAGTTTGGGGAAAATTATAGCACAGAGGTACCCTCTCTGTCACTTCATACCAGGGCTATGTGGAATCCACATGACAACACTGATGATGTTAATTTTGATCACTTGGTTAATGTAGTGGCTTCTCCACCATGAAGTTTCTGCTTTCCCTTACTCAACTCTATTCTTTGGAAGCGACTCACGGCCAAGTCAGGCCACACTTCCCTGTGAGATGGGGGTGGAAGTAGGATTAAGCTCCACCTCTTGTTTCGTTGTGAAGATGAGGAAGATCCTCCTAATTCAGTCTGTAATCCTCATAATTTTCTCCTTTTTTTCAGATGAAACTGTAGCATTTGGAGTCGCAAGCACACAATAGAGCACTTAATCCTGAGATTTCATTTTGTTCATTCATCAATTTTCCACGTGTTATTCAAGGTTCCAGGCAAAACATCTCAATGCCTAATCTGGGACTCCTACTATACTTCTCTCTTTCCTTGACCCATTTGGTTACCGTGTCCTTTCATATTTACCTGTTAAACATCTCATATTTAGTCACAGGCGATAACTGATAAAACTCTATTCAGATCAACTGACTCTTAGGTTGCTTACCTTTCCCTCCAGGTCGAACCCATCCTCAGCCCCAACTCTTGGTAAATACAGAAAGACAGCAAAGGAGACAAGACCTCCTCTGTATCATCACCATACTCTAGTGTGGTCAATATGGATATCGGATGGCTTAACAGCTTAGAGCTTTGGCTTAATAGCTTAGAGCTCATCCTGAAGAAATGGCTCATAAAAAGCCCCTTCCTGGCACTTTTCACAGAAACTCCCCAGGAGTATGTGTTTGCACAAGAATCATCTGCTTGTGGGATGCTTGCAGGATGAGTCCAGTCTTAGGAAATGACAAGCAGGAGATCTGGGCTCCAGGATTGGTTCTGCAACTAACTTACTCTGGAAACCAGGGTTCATCCTTCTAATGTGCATACCTTGATTGGAGCATTAATAAAATGAAGGAGTTGGGCTGATTATAATGAATTCAGTTCATTCTGCCAGCTACTTTATTAAGCACCAACCACTTGATTTCATTGTTGGGGCTTCTTTGTTAGAGTCACAGGACAGTGTGATTGGCTTTGGGAATCCTAGATAGAAGCCATATCTCAGAAGAGTCACATGGAAAAGGGATTAGGGCTGCACAGGTCAAATTCCAGCTTGGCAAGTTGTGTGGGATAAATATGGGGAAGCCCAGTGGAAAGAAGGGGCTCCTAACCTCTCAAGAGACAATGCATGCTTCTTCCCAGAGGGCAGGAGGTTTGACAGCCCTCCGTTGCCTCCACCCCATCCCATCAGGTGAGGTTAGCTTGCTGTTGAGCTCACATGACAGATGGCTCTTCGGGCCTCCAGAGTGTTCTCCAGCCATCACCGGTTTGTCAAACTGCAAACAAAAGCCATTCATTGCCCTCATCTTCTCTCCTGAATTCTTCCTAGCTTCATAACCTCAAATGCATAAGCTCTGCCATAACCATCTGAGGGTCTTCCACTCCTTGCTTATCTACATGAACCATATTTTTCTGAAACGCAAAAAATCAGCACACATCACCTGACAAAGAGTGCTTTTGCTACTCCTGACTATAAAAACAGTCTAGGAAATGTACTTTGGGTACCAAGATATTATTATTTCCACATTCCTGCAATGATTTCTAACATCTTTTCTGGGAGTAACCAAACAGAGTTGCAATTACAACTGCCTTAGCAAGTTTGGATGCAAGGTGCCTTGCACAGCCTCTCTTCTCCCTTTTCCTCCTATGGTTACAATCACTACTGCAAAGAGCTAGTGTACTGTCAAGGCAAAAGGCGGAAAGAGGAGTGAGGAAAACACCTGGCCAAACTCACCTGCAGGCAGGAGAGACTGTGACCCAGATGAATTAGAGGAGTACGAGGTACCACTGGCCCGAGTTGGATCTGCTTATACTTAAAATCCAACCATTGCAAATACATAACTTTGACGCCCATTTTTACCTATAATTAAACAAAGCATCCAAGAGCGTCTGGACTCAAAGGTTTTTTTCAATTATTGCCATCTTCAAGAGAAGGTTCTGATGTCAGGTGGGAGATTACGAGAAGGTGGTAAAGCATCATGAGTCTGAGATGAGAGCTAGCATGGGACCCTTGCTTGCTGCCTGCTACACGTTCTTTAAGACATAGCCAGTCACTTGCTTCCCAGTGGAGTCTAAGAGTGGGAGACCACTGGCTTTCCAAACTCCCAGGGAGAGAGAGCAAGAGACACCAGGGAGAAATAGCCAGTCTCACGGTGGCAACATCCTCATCCACTGCAGGGACATAGCTGCCCACCATTATTTAGAAGAGCCTAGCCTGGGAAAGATGAGGAGAGGAAGGGCATTGAAGACGTAAAGGTTCAACCCATATGCGATCCATTACAACTTCTCTGAAAGGTTCCAGGAAAAATGTCTCTCTCTCTCCTTTCTGCCTCACATTTCTAGTATAGTAGCTCACATTTTAGTTTACCCTAGACTCTCTTGATGGCTTTAATTTAAGAGCAAAATCATCTAAAATCCATCATTTTACTTGATTCCCCAATCCCCTCAAAACAAACAAACAAACAAACAAACACTGTACTTGGCAGGAATTCCCTTCTCCAGTCCCTAAGGAAAAATCGTGGGGCTCACTGACTGAAAAAAGGGGCCGCCTAAGAAACTTCTCAGGGTCAGCTGAAGCCAGAACCCCCTCTGTGCCAGTTCTTTGGAGGTATCTGCAAGCAAAGCCGGCTAAACACTTATTTTGCCTCCCTCATCCACTGGCCAAACTTCTCCAAAAACAGCGTCTCACGATAAAGCTTAGAGTTGGGTTACCTGCTTTGTCATTGACAGGAGAGTAAATTTCTGATGACCCTTTTCACCCCTTAGAGGTTCCGCCAAGCCTCTTCCAGGCTTCGGAGCATCTTTGAGCTAAGCCGGTGGGGGCTCTAGGCTCTCCCCCTAATTTAATCTGAACAGCTCCACTTTTATCTGCTTTATTTATTGGTCTCTCTCCAGGTATTAAAAAGTGTTGGGGAACCACTGTAGGGCAACTTCTAGTCCGCGGTGTTATTTCCAGCCTGAACCCAAGTTCCAGTTTCTTTACATGACATGCTAATAAATCTCTGCTTTGGCCTCCCAATAGAAAAGGGAGGACAGAAGCAGCTCATTGGTCTTCGAGACATACTGTCGTCTGTCACATCAGGATGCCCCCAGGGGGGTCTTAAATCCAGAGAAACATGAGAGGAGTCATTTCACATCTTAAGACCCCTCTGATGAGAGAAGCCTCATTACCACGCGTGCACAGTAGCTAGTATTTTACATAGACTAACTGGCCTGTTTTCATTCCTTTTAAATACCCAAAGGCATCCTACCTCCACGAGGAGCTGAAGGCCTACAAACCATGGTCGTAAAATCTGTTTGCACACTACGCGAGTGCTAAAGAGCACCTGAAACCACTTTGCTTCTATTTGTTTTGCCCCCTAATATGCACACTGGTATATTAGTGTTTCTTTTGAAACCCCCTGGGTTTGGATATTATACACCCAAGTTTTACTTCAAATTGAGTTTTCACAGCTGGATTATAAACCAATGGAAATGTTGACCCAGCACCAACTATATCATTCCAAACAGGTGTTGCTTTAATTAGCCTTATCGTAAAACAAAAATTAAAAATTAAAGGAAAACATTTTAATGTACCTAAAGAGTTTCTGAAGATCTTAAAGGGAGCAGGCAAATTACTGAGGACTTTTAAGTCTTATCTCCTATTCTCAGAGGCACTCTTAAAAATTCAGGAACACTTCTGAAGCTGCAATAACGCCCCGGTGTTTTAAGAGAAGAAAAGCTGGCTTCTCTGGCATGTTTTTCAATGAAGAAGGAAGTTTTTAAGTGAAGGGAGAGAGGCTTTGAAAATCCATTCACCTAGGTCCTAGACGTCCTCATCATAGGCAGTAAGAAGACAAAAAGAGCAGTCTTTGGATGTCACTCCTGACCGTCAAGGGGATTAACATGATTTTCCATGCAAAGACAGAGGAGTTTCTACGTGATGTTCAATTCAGTGCAGAAAACATACCTGCTGGGGACTTACAGAGAGGTGGAAGAGAAGTTGCAAAAATCCTACCCTCCAAGGGTGTTCAAGCTCACTGTTTCACACACATGAAACCACTTAGGGAGCAACTTACAATTGGATATGAATTAGCTCAGGTGTGTTGACATTTCAGCAAGACAACACAAACTTCCTTTGGCCCCAAGAAGTTTAGCACCACTTCCCAAAAAAGCAGAGCTAGCAGCTCTCCTCAGAGATTGAATATGAAGGGACAAGCCCACAGAGACCCTCAAGCTGGAGAAACTGCATCAGTAAAGATACAGAGCAGTCGTTCTCCAGTTTGAATGTACCCTAGTCACGTGCAAGTTTGGTTAAAACTGATTACTGGGTCCCCAGAGGTTCTAATTAAGTGGGTCTGAAATGTTACAAAAATTTGCATTTTTTAACCGGTTTCCAGCGGATGCAGCTGTTGCTGTCCCATGAACCACACTTTGAGAACAACTGACCTGGAGAAAAGGTTGCACACACTGGTTAGTGGTCCAGTGTCGGCTGACTTAGCTCTGAGAGGATTCATATACAAGAGTGGAGAGTGCAGTTCCTGAGAAAGATGCTTGTTTTTTGACGGTGTTAACTAGATCACTTTTATGCTAAAAAATTTACTCATTATAATTTAACCCTCTTTCTAGCCACCTTGAGTCTTATTCACTTTTTTCCTCAAAAAAGGAGAATTCTCCAGTGAATGCTAATATGTGGTGCTGTACCTGTGTTAACTTAGTTCTCATAAAACATGCAAAAAATTATCAAAACAGTAATGATGATGATGCACTCTGCCCTTACAGTAACTAAGCACTCACACATCTGCTTGTACCCTTGTGAGCACAGCAGGCAGCCTCGGTGAGATGAAGAGATGATCTGCTGCCCTTAAAAATCTCCTCTCCTCCTCCTTCCCAGGAAAATACCAACCCTCTGGTCCTTTCTATTACTCAGCTTAAGGGTTAAGTTCTTCTGAAGTATAAGGAACAGATAAACACTAAAGGACCTCAAATGACAGGACTTATCATAAGATAGGGAAGAAATAAAATATGGAAACCACAGTTGGACCTCTTGAAAGCACAAGGGCATTCATAACTTGGAGCAATTCTGAGGATTTTCTCAACCTGTCTTCTCTGGGATGGCCATCTACTGTTCCCTACCCTGAGGCCCCACAGTTCTTTGACCCAACTTCCTTTTTTTTGCATGCTTCTCCCCACCCTCGCTATTCTTTTGTGTTTCTCTGTGATTCAGAATGCCTCAAGCGAAAGAATCTAATTGGCTACTCATCACCAATCAACATAGGGCTCCTCCATCTCCTCTATTGGGTGAGGGCATTGCTCATGACCCCTAATGAGCTTCCAGTCCAGCTGACAGAGCAGAGGTGTTGTCCAACAGAAATATAATGCCAGCATCAGATATAAGAGGTGTATGAAATTTTAAATTTTCTATTAGCTACATCAAGAATGTAACATGGGAATGCAAAGTGGAGCAGCCACTGTGAACAACAGGATGGAGGTTCCTCAAAAAGTTAAAAATAGAACTACCCTAAGATCCAGTAATCATACTACTGGGTACTTACTCCCCAAATACAAAAACACTAATTCAAAGGGATACATGCTCCCTTGATTATTTATTGCAGCATCATTTATGATAGCCAACTTATGGAAGCAGCCCAAGTGTCTATTGACAGATGAATGGATAAAGAAGATATGGTAAACACACACACACACACACACACACACACACACACACACAGAGGAATATTACTCATCCATAAAAAAGAATGAAATCTTGCCATTTGCAACAACATGGTTGGAGCTAGAAAGTATAAGTCAGAGAAAAAAAGCCGGAGAAAGACAAATACCATACAATTTCACTCATATACGGAATTTAAGAAACCAAACAAATGAGCAAAGGAAAACAGAGAGAGAGAGAGAAAAATGAAGAAATAGACTCTTAACTATAAAGAACAAACTGACAGTTACCAGAGGAGAGATAGGTGGCGGTATGGGTGAAATAGGTGATGGGGATTAAGAGTACACTTATCACGATTAGCACTGAGTAATGTATAGAATTGTTGAATTATTATATTGTATACCTGAAACTAATATAATACTGTATGTTAACTGTACTGGAATTAAAACTAAAAATTTAATTATAAAAAATAAAGCAAATGCTCCAAAACAACAACAAATAAGAATGTAACACAAAAAGTGAAATAATTGTAATAACATATTTAATCTGTATATCTAAATTATTAACATTTTAAACATGTACTAAGTAAAAATTTATTCAGATATTTTACCTTCTTTTCCCCCATATTAAGTCTTTGAAATCCTATGTGTATTTTATACCTAGAAAATATCTCAATTAGATTAGCCACATTTCTAGTGCTCATTAGCCACATGTAGCTAGTGGCTACCCTATTGAATAGTATACTTATAGATGGTTACTTTCGGCTAGAGGACTGTAGTTGTCACCACTATTGGTCAGAATAATAGGGTCACATGATACAATATTTTAAAAGAAACACCTGTCACTATTTACTTCACAAAGGTACTAGGACAAGGAGGATGTTCAGAGTCCCATAATCCATTCTCCTGAGCTTGTCCAAAGATGGTGTTAGTAAACAGACTTCTACCTAAATTATACTGGTACTCTCAATGTGGTCTTACCAAAGGGTTAATGACTACCTTTGTGTTTCTACCATTTTCCAGTGATCTGGTGACTACTTTTATGTTAATAATATTGAGTATAGCTCCTGTGTCACCTCTGCAGTCACTTAAGCCACCTTCTTATACATACATCCAGACTCATATACATTTCTCATATACATTTATTTCCACAAAGTTTGTGATGTATTTACCATAATTTATAAGCTTCTGGACATAAAAGATTATTCAAAATCAGTCTTATCTCCTCTTATATATTCTTACTTTGTACATATATCTATGGCATCATTTATCATTATTATAAATATTTAGATATGTATTCATTCATTCCCCTCCCGGAGATAATGCACTCTGTGAAGTCATTCTTTTAAAGAATTTATCAGCAAGCCAAAAATCAGCATCCCCAGTGCTTTGTACAATATCTTACTAATAAACACTTGATAGTGGAATAAATAAGTGAATCAATATATTATTTGCCTTGAGGATTCTTAATTGTACTTGGTTATGAATGTGTAAAGATTTCAGAATGAATGAAAATTCATATAAAAGCTTGAATAATCATCTGCATCTTCTTTTCAGCTTGATTATTTGTTTGAAAAAACTGCATGTTTTACCTCAAGACAGAATGGGCTCAAAAGGGAACCAAAGTATGGGGTATGTTATAAGAAGAATAATACTGGATAAAGAATAGGGTGTTTTCATCTCAGGTATGATGAATAAATTTGCTATATAGACATAAATAAATCACTTCACCATCCTGAACTTTAATGTATTTTTATTGTGTTATATTTTAATGTTAAAATTATAGTACTGCAATAAGTTGATTTCAAAGGTCCTGTCCATCTATCTCTAACTTTCTATGATTATAGAATTCACAAGTTCTAGAACAACATTAAGCAATCAGTGTCATGGGGTTTTACTATTTTTATTATTTTATTTCAATGAGAAGTAGCCCAACTTGTAATCAAGTATTTATTGCCTTATTCTGCAATTACTTGTTTATATGTCTACATCTCAAATTAAATTCTTTTTTTTTTTGATCAAATTAAATTCTTGAGAATAAGAACAGTATCTTGCTCCTCTTGGTACAATCAACATCTGAATCAGGGATTGCACCAAGTGGCTTTCAATAAATGTTAACTAATGATAAAGACATGCATGAATAGTCATTACCCATATCAAATATCCAAAATTTCTTTTGCTGAACAGTTTAAGATGAGTGGGGTGAAGGCCTCTATTTGGGATACTTTTTCTTCAGACTTAAATGTAAAGACCATAGATGAGAAATTCCAGTATTTCCATTCCATGCCATAAGGGTCACAGAGGCAGGAAATCCTTGCAATATATTTAGAGTTTACTGAGAAAGGTGTTTTGATGTCTTCCATCATGATTGTGAATCTGTATATGTCTCCTTTAAATTCTCTAAATTTTTGCCTTTTATTTTCTGAAGATCTGTTATTAGGTATTTACAAATTTGAAATCGTTATACCTTACTAGTGGATTAATTATTTTATAATTAGTAAGTGAATTTCTGTATCTTTACAAAGCCTCCTGCCTTAGAAAGGATTATTAGCATAGCCACATCAGCTTTCCTTTAATTAAGGTTTACATCAGAGAGGTACCAGTGAACTGGCTCTCCGAAAATCAGGAAGCCCTAATTTGTGACATTTGCAGATTTACAGGGGGTGAATGCATCCACCATGGCCAATCTCAAACAACCAAAGTCTTAACAACTGAATTGCAAAATTCCTGAATATTTAACAATCAGTTCTTGTAAATCTTTATGAGATGGTACCAGGAACCACGTGTTTTCACGCTTTTACTTTCAATCATTTGTCTCCTTATATTTCAGGTGTTTCTCTTTTAAACAGACTATGGTTGGACATTTTATAAAATATAGACAGATACATCTTTCAAATAGGATATATAGACCGACCATGTACATTTAACATAATTGCTAAAATCTGGGGGGTTATATTTGCTACATTAATATTAGTTTTCCATATTCCCCATTATGTCCCATTTTTCTTCTTTTTTCCCTTCCTTTGGCTTAATCAAATATTTCGTATTATTCCAAATCCCACTCATTAATTAGCTCATTAAATAAACATTTATTTACTCTTGTTTTAGTACTTCTCTTAAGTAACACACATTCTTGATTCATTAGAAACTAATATGAATTTGTACTTTCACCATTTCCCTGACATTGAAAAAGCCTTGAAAATCTTGAACCTTGAAGGTTAATAGAATCTGTAACTGGGGTTCCCAAGATCATCCTTGGTGTTAGTGTTTCACTAGGAGGACTCATGGGACTCAGTATATAGTTATAGGTTTGACTGAGTTGAGGGAAGAGACAAGACAAAATCAGGAAAGGGAAAAGGGGCATGTGGTAGTTTGGAGAGAACCAGGCACAAAATTGTAAGAGTCCCCTCCTAGTGAAATCACACAGGACATGCTTAATTCCCACAGCAACAAATTGTGGCAACTCGTGTCAAATGGCTGTCCACCAGGAAAGCTCATCAGAGACTCAGCACCCAAGGTACAGATTGGGTACTGGTCATAGAGACACTTGACAACATTCTAGACTTCCAGAAAGAAAGCAGATTTCAGCACGAACCATATTGTTTGTACAAAGAGTATAGCTACAGTGAACCACTTTTTCAGTTCAGGGAATCCTGGTGACCTTCTCAAAATTTAAGTTCCCAGATGCCTATGAAGTCAACCTTGCAAGTAGGTCTTCCTAATGAGAGCAGTCTCAGAACTGCTGTGTTAGGTCTTTTCTATACAAATCCTCCTATCTTATGTTACTGTTACCGTATATTTTATTTCTACATATATTTTAAATCCCATAAGGCATGATTGTCACTGTTTTTTTAAGAGTCAATATTTCTTTAGATTTACCCACATAGTCGACCTTTCCATTCTTCTTCCTTTCTTTCTGCATTTCCCACTAGGATTTTCCGTAGGTCATTTCCTGCTGGGAATGAGATCTGTTGGCTCTTGTCAGGAATGTCTTCATTTCTTCATGTCTTTATTCTTCTTCATTTTTGAATGATATTTTTGCTGGTTATAGAATTCTAAGTTGGCATTTTTCCCCCAATACCCAATACTTTAGACATACCATTCGGGTGTTGCATAGTTTCCTTCATATCTATTGAGAAGTGAGCAGTCTTAAAGTGACTCTTTCAAGAGTAATGGATCTTTTTAACTCTTTTTTTTTAATTTCCTCTTTATTTTTGGTTTTTGGCAGTTTTACTATGACACATGTAGGTGTTAGATTTATAAATTTTTGAGTCGATTGTTGGCCATTTCTCTTCAAGTACTCCCTCTGTCCCATTCTCCCTCTGACATCATATTATGTTAGACTCAAAGCTCTCAACTGAGGATGATGTATTTATATGCCTCATGAAAAGATATCCCACAAAAAATTACTGATTCAAATAATGTCAAGAGTAAAAGGTTTAGAAACACTGCATTAGACTTTTTACTAGATTTGTTTCTCTTACATTCTCTTCTACAATTTTTGTCTTTTTTTTTTTGTCTCCTTGCTTCAATCTAGATATTTTTTACTAAGCTGTCTTCAGGTTTACTGAGCTCCTTTCAGTGCTATCTAATTTGGAATTAAATCCATCTGTTAATTTCTTAATATCAGATATTAGAATTTTCAGTTCTAGAATTTCCATATGATTATTTTATATAGATTCTGGTTCCATGATGAAATTCTCCATCTTCTTGAACATATTAATCACAATTATTTTTAAACACATTTCTAACAATTCCAATATCTGTGTCATCTGTATGTTTCTCTAGTCTATTTACTTCTTAATTCTGTTTTCAGCAAATGTGATCATTTTTATTAAATGTCAGATAGTGTGTTTAAAATTCTGTCGATGCTTTAGATAAATCAATCAGACAGAGACTGAATTGATTTGAGATTAAATTGCATTATCGGAAGTCATGGCCTACTTCTTTTTTTTAAATTTTTTTTATTGTGTTATGTTAGACACCACAAAATACATCATTAGTATTTGATGCAGTGTTCCAAGATTCATTGTTTATGTACAACACCCAGTGCTCCAGCAATATCTTGGTCTATTTCTGGTTCCACCTCTATAGAGTATAATCCTCTAGCAGTGCCATCTGAGAGCCTGAAGTGCTTGCAACGGTCACCTCTTCATTTCCAAGTTGGATATTCCATTTTTCTATTTCTTGGCATCACATAACCACTAAAAGCTCCACTCTGCATTTCAGCTGCTCTCTGCTTAGCCTTTCACCACTTGCCCTATGTGGCTTAATCGCCAAATGCCTGGTGTCACTTCTCTGTAGCTTTCTTCTCTTCAGAATCTTGACCCTCAAGTTTTAGTGGCCTTGAAAATCCAAAGTTCTTTTGCTCTCTAGCTCTTAATATTTCCTAAAGCTCTACCACTTCCCTGCCATGAGAAGTGGTTCTCTGACTGGCTTCTCAACCTCTTACTCCACACCAAAAATTGCCCAGTGCTCTAAGTAGGAAACCAGTGTGCTCACCTCACTGAACTTCCCTTTCTCTGCAGCATCTGGCCCCTCAAGTCCTTGGTATATCAGTAGCTCCCTTATGCCATTGGACAGCTTTTAAAAATCAAGCTTCTAGCTATTCTTGGCAGAAATATAAGTCTGTCAAAAGCTACTGCACCGTAGCCAGAAGCAGGAATCTATATTTAGAAATCAGGTTGGATATAAGAAAAACGTGTATTCTTCTGTGAGTATTGTTAGATGCTAGACCAGGTCATCAAAGGCAGGAGTAGTCTCCTGCTTCCTTTAGAAGCCAGGGGAAATTTCCAGGGAACTGTGATAATTAAATAGGCAGGCATAATAGGAAGTGAATGTAGAAGGCAAGGCAGCTAGGCAAAATGATTTTTCATGATTTCCTGTGACCCTGTCAATCCTAACTCCTGCCAATACTAAAACACTCAGAACTGAACAGAGCGATGCATTTTCTTCCCACGGTTCTCATTTTGGTTAGCACATAACTCAGAGATGGAACATTGCAATTCAGAGCAGAAAAACTAAAATATAAGAGCTAAATGTTTACATGATGTTTCCAGTTTGGTTATAGTCAGGAAATACAGTGTATTTGGACTTTCTCTTTTATATTCCATGAGCAAAGCCCTTGTAAGTAAATCTAGAAAATAAATTCTTAGGAATAGGAAGAAGATTTGATGTCATATCATCTAGGAATTTCAAGCTATGGTTTTCCAGCTACATTACACGTGTCACATCAGACCTTTTTGCCAACCTGTTGTAAGAAAAAAGATAAAGGTGGGACGCCTGGGTGGCTCAGTGGGTTAAGCCTCTGCCTTTGGCTTAGGTCATGAGCTCAGGGTCCTGAGATTGAGCCCCTCATCAGGCTCCTTGGTCAGCAGGGAACCTGCTTCCCCTTTCTCTTTGCCTGCCTCTCTGCCTACTTGTGTGTGCGTCCTCTCTCTCTGTTAAATAAATAAATAAATAAATAAATAAATAAATAAATAAATAAAATCTTAAAAAAAAAAGAAAGAAGATAAAGGGAATCCTATGTGTTATCGTATGCAGTCATTTTAAGGGCCTTAGGCTTACCTCCTGTCTAATATTGTGTGTGGATGTTAAGTAGAGGCAAATATAGAGGCATGACAGCTCAGTTTAATGGGCAGGGAGATGATTAACAGAACTTTGTAGGCCCTGTACAGGATAGAAAGGGATAGCCACATCCTATAAATGGATTCAACAATCGAAGGAAGCTTTCCCAGTGGGAGGCCACACTGCATCCCACAGCAGCTTCCTGATGCTCCTTAGTGGCTGGAGGTCAGCGGAGAAAACAGGCATGATCACTGAGGTGGTTCCAATGTGTGCATGACTATTCACTTCCCATCACCTACCTCTCTGGGGCGTCCCTTCAAGGATACTTTTCAGGGAAGTTTGGTGTGGTCCCAAGAACACTGAACCTGGGGGGTCAGATGCCCTTAGTTAATTATTTGATCTTGGGTTAGTGCTTCAAAGTTTTTTGCCTGAGTGTTCACTATATTCAATTAGGGGATATGAGTAGATAATCCCAACAATCTCATTCAGTTAAAACAGACCATGTGTCCACGAGTCCAGGCAGAGAGGCGGCACTGGAAGAGGAACTTCTCAGCAGGCCCAAGTTTGGGGCTTTTTCCTCAAGCTTCTGTCATTTCACATTTGGCTATGAAGATACAGATACATTCATATATGTCTTGTGAATTTCTTGTTTTCCTTCATTTTATCTTATATTGCTCATCAAAATATGCCAGGATCTTTGGACAGTTGAAAATATAACTTGTCATTTATTCAACATCAAAATTTATGTTGAAGTTCTTATGATGGTCACTTTTTTATTATCTTTATATAACCCACATAAAGCTGAGATGCTCGTATTCCAGCTCAACACACAATGAAACTCAGAAGCAATCGAAGACTGGCATTCAAAAGAAATTGCAGGGGTGCCTGGGTGGCTCAGTGGGTTAAAGCCTCTGCCTTTGGCTCAGGCCATGATCTCAGCGTCCTGGGATCAAGCCCTGCATCGGGCTCTCTGCTCAGCAGGGAACCCGCTTCCCCCTCTCTCTCTGCCTGCCTCTCTGCCTACTTGTGATCTCTCTCTCCCTCTTATTTTATTTATAATAAAATCTTTAAAAAACAAAAGAAATTGCAGATAGCGTTAATTGTTTCCTAAAGTCTAGAAAATGGCGAAGGGCAACGGCAGTGCACAATGGACAGGAAAATAATTTTCAGAATTGGCTTTAAGCTGTCTGTCCAAAATTCCACTCACCGTGGCATGACCGTCTTAACCAAATATCTTTTCTCACTACCTCAAAATTGCCTGAAATGGTCCAAAAACTCAATAATCAATGGCTTTCACCTTCCTCCCATGTCTCTGCTTTTCTTCTGGCTTTTCTATAAGGTAAGTCCCCTCGGCTTTTCTTAGGCTCATGTCAGCCCTCTTTCCACCAATTATCTGGATCGGCACCATTAATGCTCCAGTCCAGCATCACTGCAGATATCTCCTTTAGGAATCAGCACTTGCTGGCAAAGGGTGGGAGGGGGCGGGGGCAAGAAAGGAACACAAACACTTACATTTTAAGGCTCTTTTTTTATTTAAAAAAAAGATTTCACTTATTTGAGAAAGAGGGAGAGAGCGTGAGCAGGGAGGAGGGGCAGAGGAAGAAGCAGGCTCCCCCTGAGCAGGGAGCCTGATGCGGAGCTCGATCCCAGGACCCTGAGATCATGACCCAAGCCAAACCCAGATGCTTAACCTACTGAGCCACCCAGGTGCCAGCATTTTAAAGTTCTTTAAAGAACTCTGTTGGATTTATGTTATGAGAGCTCACTTTTTAAAAAGGTACAAACATGTATTACATCAATTTACCTTTGATTTTCCAATCCTAGAAAGAAACTTAAATGTATGCATTCTCTTTACTAATAGATAACCTGTAAAAAGGTTATCTACTTGGTGAATTGTTCTGGTCAGATCCCCATTTCCAGGTATGTGTGAGCCATGTTTATTCTAGTACATTTGAGAGCTTTAGCAGCAGGGAATTCTTTCTAGTAATAACAACCAATATTTAGTTAGTGACGTAACATATGCAAAGCATTTTCACACCAGTGACCTTATTTGATCTTCATATCCACCTGTGAGAGAGGTATGGGTTCAATAATCATTCTTATTTTATGCATGGGGGAGGAGAGGCTGAGAAAGGGGAAGTGACTCGTCCAGGTACTTACAGGGATCGGGTGGTAACTGACTCTAGTTATTCTGATTTCACATTCCAGAAATGAACCACTTCACTGAGTTTCTCCTAACTATTCATTTTTACAAGCACGTGCACACATGTGCACACACACAGAAGCTAACTGAAACATGGCCAAATATCACATATGTGCAGTGTGATCTATACATACACACATATATACACACACACACACAATCACGTCATAAATCAACAAAACTCACATAGCCACTCAGTTTCTCTTTCCAAAAGACGCCCTGACCTATGACAGAATAAAGAGTACTGCCGGCCAGAACTATGGGGCCAGCTCATGCTTCCCTCTGCACTGATGTGCTTGGGTTTTTAAAGCCCTTGCCATTTACATTAGTATTATTTTCACTGTCTTTGATCACCCGAACCTCAAAGGAAAGAGGCTAATGATATTCCCGTCGCCCCTCGGTCACCACGCTCGTGACAGGAATGGAAGCAGCTCCGAATGCCCGGATTGCCTCCACAAGCCCTTTAGGACCATTAACAGAGCCGCTACTAGAAGCAGCTGGGGTTCCCATTTGCATCTCACGGTGTCTTACTATTTTCCCTCCAAAAAAAAAAATCTTTTTTTTTTTTTTAAAAAAGCACCCACAATACCCTGGGGGAATTTTCCGGGACAAGCTGCAGGTGCTATGGATATTTTCATTTAATAATCATTCTTGCAATTCAGCACATTTGTAATCCATGTGGTAAACTCTGACTTACATTTCTCCCAGTGGACGCTGGCCAGATGCAGAAACCAAAGAGCTTGGTGTGCCGGTCCGGCCTCTTCCTCCTTTTATAGTTTGTGCATTTGGATGTGTTTAGCATGATCTGCGAGTGCAGGCTAAGGAATGTGCTGCATTTAAAAGACCCTTTTGTTGACATTAAGCAATCATAAATAGACTCAGAAATTATCCTCCTTGCATTTACTGCGGAGTGCTTTAATTGGCTGGCCTTCTCATGTGATATCATAAAGAACATATGCATATTTCTGGCAATCCCGTCGGATTGTGAAGTGCAGAGGCACATAGCTGTGCATTCCTGACGTCCATGGATTGTCTCATATATGTCACCACATCTTCCCACCAGGATTGTTTTCCCCACACACTTCAAGATGGTAACTTCCCAATCTGTCCAAATTCTATTTGGAATTCTCCTGGACTGTGTAAATGTCAGGGCCGGTTTCCTCTCTACAGGAGAAGTTTTGAAAGGAGAACTGCACGCCTAACTCCCCCATAAATATGAGCCAAAGCATCTTTTTTTTTTTTTAAGGTGTGCATGTCAGAGGGGAGGGAGGGAAAGAGTGTTTGGCTAAAAGTAAAAAAAGAAATCTCTTTTCAAGAGTGACATTCTCCTGATTTTCACCACATAAACAAAATGTTTAAGCCTTCACGGAGCCAGGTTCCAAATGGTGGATTCTTCTGGCTAAGACATCCCTCAGTTGCGCTGAGATACAGTCGCTTAAGCTGCGAACCACATTGGGCCTAACGCCACCCCCTGCATGCCCAGGAGAGGGTTCCTGTCAGGGCCCCAGCAGAAAACAGATGGCATACTTAGAGGAGTAGCTCAAGAGGTTTTAACAAAAAAACTATGCTCAAAGGTATGAGAGTTAAAGGAATCAACCCAGAATGGGAGCTCTCGGGGACTATATGTAATCAGAGGCTGTTAGAACTTCCAGGCCAGAAGAGAGCCAGCCCAGAGGGACAGTCATGGATCTGGGTGGGAAATGCGGTGTCACTGTGAACCCACAGCCTCGTGTGGAAGGGAGGGGAAGACTCCAGGGGAATAAGAACCCAAACTTCCATTTCCTCCCTGCCCCCAATCTCTTACTGATGGCTCCCGTTGGCCAAAACCAGTTGGTACCTGTCAGGGAAGGTAGGCTTGGGTGCTGCAGTCTGGGAGTGTAGGGAAGCAGGGCGAAGGGGGGAGAGTGGGTCGTGAAGCGCAGAGACTAGCCAGAGACAAGAATGAGTCCTCCTCAAAGTCCTGAGTACTCTTGAGCTCCCATATACCATCAGTCACATGTATTCCTCACCACAACTCAATGACACAGTTAGTATTCCATAATACAGAGAGAGAAACTGAGGGCTGGAAAAGCAAAGTAAGTTACCCTCGCACAGTCAAACAACGGAGCTTTCCAAAGACAGAACTGCTAGGTTCTTCATAGGAGGAGGATGGATAGAGCTTAAATGAGTGTGGTGCTAAACAGAAGCTAAGCAATTCTGTCATTGGAAAGTTCCATTTAGGTATGGAAATTTTTCATGACAGATTGTGAAAAACAGTACCCAAATCAGACTACTCCTGGGGCTCAGCAAGAGAGGAGTGAGGGTTGAGATATTGAGAGATGTCAGACCATCTCCAAAGAAAGAAGAAAGAAAGAAAGAAAGAAAGAAAGAAAGAAAGAAAGAGATCTAAATCTATTTAGTCCCCGAGTTTAGATAACAAAAGCTCAAATAATGATAATTTGGATAGCAAGGGTGATCATGTGACCTCCAACAATGGAAGTCATTCTCAGAGAGAAGGCAGAGCCTCTGGAAACAGTCTTGAACACAAGAGTCACAAGTTTCAATAGTCATGAAAATCTCTCTATTCATCCTGAATTCATGCCTTCATTAGCTTGTCCTGGGAAACTGCACATATTAGTTGTAGATTTTAATGATAGCTTAGGGAAATTTATTTATTTCTTGGGCAGTAGATAAATTATATTGTAAATTTAGAAGTCACGACAGTTCAGAAGTCCACAAAAAGACTTGGAAGAGATTATTCACAGCAGCCTTGTTCATGATAGCTACAAGTCAAAAACACCCAGAAGTTCAACCATAGGAGAAGTGGAAAACAGACAGTGCTGTATTCATGGAGCAGAATCATACTCAGCAATAAAAGTGAATGAAGGACTGAAATATACAATGACAAGAATGAATCTCAAAAGCAGATTAAGTGAAAGATTCAGACACAAAAGAGTATGTGCTATTTGAATCCATTTATACGCAGTTCAGTAGTGGATAAAATTAATCTTTGGTGATAGACATTAGGAAGCGGTTGCCTGTGGGAAGGAGGGCTGTTGATTCATTGGAAAGGACACAGAACTTTTTGGTGAGGGACACAATTGTCAAAACCCACCAAACTGAATATAGAAGATCTGTGTATCTTACTGTCTGTTTACCAAACCAAACAAACAACAGACACAAGGGAAGGTACCTGCTTTTATCTCCTAGGGGCACTACCATTAGGTCTTCCTGGGGGAAATACATCGACAAGCTCCTTTAGATTGAAAAAAGATAGGGAGTCCCTGAAGCCGACAGGAAGTCAGAGGAAGGGCTAAACTACTCTGGTGACAG
This sequence comes from Nasua narica, assembly GCA_028533885.1. Classification (NCBI taxonomy): domain Eukaryota; kingdom Metazoa; phylum Chordata; class Mammalia; order Carnivora; family Procyonidae; genus Nasua; species Nasua narica. Next base: position 12,476,657 of record CM052811.1, read on the forward strand.
AGGAGAAACTTGAGGGTGGATGAGAACGGTGGAGAGGGCAAAAGGAGGTGCACAGAAAACCAGACTGTGGCGGGGGGACATAATGAGGAAGTATCCGCCGAAAGGACATTCTTTGTGTTAAGGGGAGAAAGACTTTTCAGTACTGCAACATTAACCACTTCTGTTGCCCCAAACCTACAGTAAAACCGAATACATATAAAAATGAAACACAAGAAATTTTTTAAAATACAGAGGAAAAGGGGATCTGGCCAGCTGGGACACAGAAAAGAGAACAGCCATGGGGCATGAGAAGAAAAGACTAGCAGAAAAGCAAGGTGGGCTGTGAGCATGGAGACATAAGTGACCCAAAAGTCACAGAAAGCTGAGGGCAGATATTGAACATCCCTGCCCCTCTCCATCCCCCCACCTTTGGGGAATGAGTGGATGTACTACAAACTTGAAACACCCTGTGATGATTTCAGCTGACCTCAGCTGGTTACCACGCTTTGTGGTGTTTTTGTTTTGTTTTGTTTTTACAAATACTTTTATTTTATTTTTTCAGTGTTACAAGATTCATGGTTCATGTTCCACACCCAGAGCTCCATGCGATATGTGTCCTCAATACCCAAAAACATCTGGTCATTGTGCTTAAGTAATATTATTTTTGTGCTTATATATCTCATCCCACTAATTCTAAGAGGCACATTTATTATTATTATTATTATTATTATTATTATTATTACTTTTGAACTACCCTGGAATTCAAAGCAACTTACAGTTGATAATGTGTTATAGTTTGTCAGCATTTATTCTTTTTTTATTGGTATATAAAATAATACTGAGTGTTTCAATTGGTGGTGTCCTAGATTTGCTGGAACTTGGTATTACCGGTGCACATTAATTAACTAGCTGGGGTGAGTTCACAGTTGTGGAGTCAGTGAGGAGGCAACTTTCATGAGAAAATGTGGGCTTGGGGATCAAGGGGACATTCTGAAAGATAAGACAAAGTGGCAGTGGAAACACACAGTAACTGGGGGGGGGGCAGAGAGATAAGAGCTAAATACACCATGAAGGGGCTCCCCAAGGTCAAGTGGGGAGGGATGTAAGAGCTCAGACACTGAGAGAATTCCCAAAAAGAAAGCCAAGGGTGGGGCACAGTCTACTATGACCTGAAAATTGATCCTTAGTAACAATCTCCATTTCATCTCAGCTGTGACACAGGTGTTCACACGGAGGGAGACTCTGAACCTCTCCTCCTCTTGGTCCTTTCCATCCCTAGTGTTTCGACATGAATGCATCTGATAGAAACGAGATGTACCCTGAAATACCTGTCCCTCTGGTTTCTGCCGGTGGGGTCTGGGATGCTCAGCGGCGATGGTGGCAGATCCATTCACACCCAGCACCACCAGTTGCCTCCTGTGTGGTACATGATGGGCCTCCCACCTGAGCCCTGAGGTTTCCCCGAGGTGTGGGGTACTGGGTTAGTCTGCTAGCTCTACCACAACAACGTACCACTGACTGGGCAGCCTCACCACAGCAATGTGTTCCCTCCCAGGTCCAGTGGCTGGAGGGCCGAGACAGAGTGTCGGCAGATGCGGTTTCTCCTGGCTCTCTCCTAGGCTTGCAGGCAGCCACCTTCCTGCATGTCCTCAAATGGTCATCCCTCTCTCTGTGAGCATCTCTGGTAGCTCTGAGTCTACATTTCCTCTTCTTAAAAGGACATCAATTAGATTGGATTGGAACACATTCTAACAGCCTCATTTTAACTTAATCACCTCTTTAAGGCACTTTTCCCAAATCTAGTCATATTCTGAGATATTGGGGGCTCGGGCTTCTACATATGAATTTGGGGGAGAACCCAATTCGGTACATTACAGGCATTATAGAGATCACAGAAGGTAATTTTAAGTTTTCAAGATTAATTTGCATTTTCCTTTTTATTTTGGAGGTTAAGTTTAAGCTGAATTTATTAAATCAATATATTTTCGAGACAAGTAATTTTTTGTCTTCTTCTGATGCTTCCATTTAAAAGGATGTAGCATTTACCAAATCAAAACCACAATGAGATATCACCTCACACCTCTCAGAATGGCTAAAAGTAACAACACAAGAAACAGGTGCTGGCAAGGATGTGGAGAAAAGGGAATCCTCTTTACCCTATTAGTGGGAATACAAACTGGTATAGCCACTGTGGAAAACAGTATGGAGGTTCCTCAAAAAGTTGAAAATATAGCTACCCTACCCAGCAATCAAATTACTAGGTATTTACCCAAAGAATACAAAAATACTAATTTGAAAGGATACATGCACCCTTATGTTTATAGCAGCACTATCCACAATAGCCAAATTATGGCAACAGCCCAAGTCTCCATCAATAGATGAATGGATAAAGAAGATGTGGTATATATATGCAATGGAATATTACTCAGCCATAAAAAGTATGAAAACTTGCCATTTGCAACAACATGGATGGAGCTAGAGAGTATTATGCTAAGTCAAATAAGCTGAAGAAAGACAAATACCATATGATTTCACTTATTTGTGGAATTCAAGAAACAAAACAAACAAATAAAGAAAAAAAAAAAAGAAAGAGAGTGAGAGAGGCAAACCAAGAAACAGACTTTTAACCTACAGAGAACAACTGATGGTTACCAGAGGGACAGCAGATGGGGGAATGGGTTAAATAGGTGAAGAGGATTAAGGAGTACACTTGTGATGAGCAGCAGGTACTGTATGAAAATGTCAAATCACTGTATTATACACCTGAAATTAATATTACACTGTATGTAAACGAACTGGAATTAAAAAAAACCTTTAAATAAATGAATGAATGAATGAATGAATAAATAAATAAATAAATAAATAAAAGGATATAGCATTTATCTTTTCCTTTTCTTATTTATGTCCCTTTATACAGAGAAACAAGGAATACCTGTTTCTACCTACTGCAAGAATTCATATGAAAGGCCAATAATATGCCAAACATTTGCAGCTTTTTCCAAATAGACATGATGTGTTCAAAGCAAGGTGATTCCTATGAGAAGTCACAGGCTCCTTCTTATGCCTCCAAAGGAACTACTTTGTGAGATCTGAGACCTGAGTAATCAAGGCTCATTAAGTCTATGAGAATTGGGTGGAGCTGTTAAATTTTTGTATGTGCCCAGCACATGGCGTAATTATGGCACATACAAAAAGTCAACAGCTCTGCCATTCTTTGTCTTTTCTCATTTGGCAAAGAATCAGTTGCACCGAGAGTTGAGACATTTTTAAGCATCCTGCAGTCCAGAGGACTCAATGGCCTGAACATACATTTTTTTCCCTTAAAATAACGACACCAAATACAATTTCATACATTTAAGCACAATGTATTTTAATCAAAAATCGAGAACTTGGGTTAGAGTATCTAAGGGTTTACTGAGAGCATCTTCAATGGGAGGCAACATCAAAGCAAGAGAAATCACAGGAACTCAAGTAAACGACAAGAGTGAATGAGATTAGAATGCTACCCATGCTTTCCTCCCCAGCCCTGCTGTTGCTACTCCAAAAGTTCATGCTTTCATTACTTTGTCTTAAGAAATTATAGGTAGTGCCTACTTACTCTCCTTACCTCTGGTCCCCATCCTTCCTGATCCATCGTAGACACATCAGAAGATCCCTGTTCTTGAAGCACCATTCTGATGTGTTATTTCATTCCTCAATATCCTCTCTTAGCACCCCATTAACTAATGAATAAAGCCCATATACATTCTGGATGTTAATGCCCTTTAGGATTTGGCACCAACCAACGTTTCCAACTTTGTTTCCAACATTCCTCATTATGAACCCTGCACTTCAGTCCAGAGATTGTCCAATCCATCTATAGCGAGAGTTCCAAGAACAGCCTTTTAAAAACATGAATACCCCTATCATCCCTTATGGAATCTGGGTATTTAAGTCTTGTGTAGAGTCTAGGAATCCTCCCTTTTAGAGGGGACCCACTGATACTGATATGCCTCTAGTTTGGATGTTCCAGTCAAATTCAATCTTTATTGTTCATTTGAACTAAACTTTTGTGGGTTCTTCAAGTTCACCTCCATCATAAAACTACCTTTCTCTGACTCCTCTTCCCCTTTATCCCACCCTCCTTTCTTACCACCAACTGCTAAGCTTCTCTCCCTCTTCTTTACTCCCATTCAGTATGTCTCAGTAATCTCACGTTCTACCTTACATTTTAATTGCTTTTACCTCCTTAGTAGCCTGTAAGCTTTTTGAAGGCACATTCCACATCTAACTAACTTGTCTTTGTCTCTCCAGACAAATCAAAAAGTCCAGCAAAAACCAACATGCTTGAGTCAAGTATCTCTTGACTCAATAGGGTTTGCCAGTGATTCAGCAACCCTAAGTCTTTTTAGGAGAAGAAAGGCTGATAAAGATTTTTCACTTCTATTTTTAACTTCTTAAAGAACCACCATGCCCTACAATCCAGCAACTGCACTGCTAGGTATTTACTCAAAGATACAAATGTAGTAATCAGAAGAGGCACCTGCACCCCAATGTTTATAGGAGCAATGTCTACAATAGCCAAACTCTGGAAAGAGCTGAGATGACCATCGACAGATGAATGGATAAAAAGATGTGGTATATATTGCACAGCCATCAGAAAGGATAAATACTTACAATGTATATGGACATGGATGGAACTAGAGGGCATCATGCTGAGTGAAATAAGTCAATCAGAGAAAGACAATTATCATATGGTTTCACTTATATGTGTAATATAAGAAACAGTGCGAGGACCATTGGGGACGGAAGGGAAAACTGAATAGGAAGTCATCAGAGAGGGAGAAAAACCACGAGAGACTCCTAACTATAGGAAACAACTGAGGGTTACTGGAAGGGAGGTGGGTGGGGGGATGGAATAACTGGGTGATGGGCATTAAGGAGGGCACATGATGTGATGAGCACTGGGTGTTATATGCAATTGATAAATTATTGAAGACTACATCTGAAACTAATGATGTATTGTAAGTTGGCTAATTGAATTTAAATTAAAAAAAGCAGATTAAATTGAAAAAAATTTTAAAAAAGGAAAACAAATAAAGATTTTTAACTTCTTTTTTCTTATTGTGTTATGTTAGTCACCATACAGTACATCACTAGTTTTTGACGTAGTGTTCCAAGATTCACTGTTTCCGTATAACACCCAGTGCTCCATGCAATCCGTGCTCTCCTTAATACCCATCTATCAGAATCCCATTTTTACAGTAAGTGTAAGCCAAAAACACTATTTCTCCAAGTGAAAAATGTCAGACCACATGAGCGAGTCATAGAACTTTAGTCTCTTTCACACCTTTTATAAGCTACATGAGCAGGTTTTGTCTTTCTGTTCTTCATTTTGGAGAAAAGGTTTTTATTTTCCTTACTCACAAGGAAGTTTTTGTTCTCTTCTGATGAAAATAATTGGTATGAAGTTTGTGAGGTAGATTGTCATTCATCATGAGGATAAAAGGTAATACATTAACAATCACATGGAATTAACATATTTAGATAATCACTTAATCTTTGGGGGTTAATCATCCATTTCTGAATTTCTAAGATTAACTACTCCTTAGAGCTTAAGATCTATTTTAAGACAAAAAAGAACTGACTGAAGAGAGACCCCTCAGAGAAAGAATCCTCAGATTTCTCGCACCTGTGGTTTTTCATTGTTCCTATGGAGATCTTAGGTTGGTGGACACTGGGAGCTTGAAGTACTCCTTGGGGAGGTTTTGTTGGAACAGTAGAGTTATTAAATAGCTAAAATGTCATGGGCAATAGATCTAGGTTACAAAGACAATACAAAGAGAGGTTTCCAAAATAATGTCCCCACCTGTAACTGAATGCAGCAGCGATGAATATAATCCTAAACAGCAGGCAATATGAAAAAAGTCGCTGAGCTCTGGAATATATTATAAGTAGTCTTTGAATTCCTATTTGCCTATTCAAAACTTTCTCTTCATTTTATGAAATCCTGAAACTTATTCTTGTAATCAGTTCATGTCTCATCCTCTATGTTTTTTTCTCGAAGAAAAAAGAAAATAGTTTAAAATTTTAGAAAAGTTCTTAAGAGAATTTTGGATCATACTGAGTACCTTACCAATCTACCTTCCATCATAATCTGATCTCCCTGCTCCTCCCATAACACAAACACTATTCTTCTAAATTCCAAGATGGCAAATTGCTTCCCCTAAGGATCTTGAAACATTTAGGGAATATGACTTGCAAAATAATTATTGTAAGTTTAATTCTTTAAATATTTAATTAATGGTTATTCCAAAGAGTTGTGGTCTAAAACAACCATTCATAATTTTCCTGGATTTTTTGGGTCAGGAATTCAGACAGAGCAGAGCAAAGATGGTCTTTCTGCTTCACACTGTCAGAGACCTCAGCTGAAAAGCTCCCAAGGGTGGGGGCTGGAATCCATCACTCATGGGTCTTGTGGTTGAGGCTCACTTTTGGCTGAGGGCTTCAGTTCCTCTTCAGGGGACCTCTCCATGTGGGCTAGTTTGGGCTTCCTCACAGCATGATGGCAAGGTTCTAAGGTCAAGAATCCAGAGAGACAAAGGGCCAGGCAGAAGTTGCATAACCTTTTATGACCTATTATACAAAATCATGCAATACATTCTATTTATTGAAGTCGTCACAAAATCCCATCCAGTCTCAAGAGGAAGAGAAAGAGATATTGCCTCTTAATGGGGAGAGGTAAGGTGCTGGAATTTCATGAGGTAAGGTTCTGGCTGGGAATCTTGTTGCAGCCATTTATGAATGGGGTTTGTTGACTTTGAGCTCCCCTTGAAGGGTGATCTGTTTGGCTATTTTCAGAGAAGCATAGGTTTTAGTTGTTCTTTTGGGGATAATAAGATTCCTTGAAGTATATTCTTTGAATTTCCTTCTTGGGGGATTTGTATCCTAGAAGACTCCCTGGGACTATAGGGGAAAGAACTGGGGCACTCAGCGTTCGATGTTGATACACGTAGAGCTTGGTTATTTCCTTGTCTTCAGCAGGACACTCCATCTTCAGTTACACCAACATCTGAGTAGCCAACCTCCAATTCAAAGTTCTTTGGTTTGACCCTTTTCAGAGAATAAACATCTAGTCCTCTGTGGGCTTGGGAAGGGTCAGTTTGCCAGTGGCACAGATTTTGCAAGAGCTAGAAATCTGACTGCTTTGCCAATGGTTTTTACCCAATTCTATTTATTTTCGTTCCCACCACTATGCCCTGTTACAAGGGTAACGAGCTGTCCATCCTGTGCGTTCTGAAGAATCTGGATCCCAAACCACTCGGGTTTGGGATCCAGCTGTTTGGTTTGCTAGCTCAGTTAGGATTTTCTGTGTGCTTTCCAGTTTCCAGGCATAACTGTTGTCTTCCTCTTTATTTCCCAATTCTTTGAATCTCCTCCCTGTATCTTTGGTGGGGTCTTGACAAGGGGGTGACTTTGGATATGCATATTTGAGCTTCCATTTTAGTGTAGGAGTCTCTTAAGTCTCTTTCAATCATTGTATAGGTGATATGATTAGTAAACCCTAAAGATCCTATTTGCTCTTCTCTCAACCTGTTCTTCTTTTTTTAGCAACTCTCTTCCAGTGTAATAGCATGACAAAGTGAATTTCAGGTATGTTCTAATCAATACAGATTATAATTATTACTCCATTTGTTGTAGATGTTCAACTCAATGCTTTTCAAACTGTGTGAGACAGTAAAATAGTGTGTCCCTCAAGTGATTAATAGGTATGGTCAAAAAAAGTTTGAAAAATACCATGTGCCCTCCTCTCAAATATTTACAAAACTATAAATTGGGAAAGAAATATGTGTAATTTTTTAATCCAGTGTTTCTAAAACATTCAACTATATAATCCCTTTTATGGAGAATACCTTACCAAAGTGGGGTTCACTAACTTTTTACATCAGATCATTTGGGATTCTTTTTTGAATACAGATCTCGAGTCAAGATTAGGCTTGTGGAATCTTGCAATTTAAAACAAACAGCTAATTCTTACACAACTTGACATTTTTGGAGACCTACCACTTGAACCTCCGTATCAAGAAATTCTTCCCTCAGTCCTTCCCCCATGCCTTATGTATTCTACTCTTTAGGGAGAAATGCCTTTCCTAAGCAGTGATCTTGGCTCACACCCTGCATCTTTCTCCTCTTTTTGGGATTTGCTTGCTACTAGGAGAGTATATTTCACTGTGTGGGGTAGGCTTTGCCCTCAGGGCAAAAACTTGTGATTATCGAACTGTTCCGGAGCCTGAGTTAAAAAGTGTATCTAATATAGGATTAAAATAATAGAAAATCAATCTATTTACTCAAAGTGTTAAAGGTGATATTTTATTCTAGGTTACCCACATTCATCTCTCAATTGGTTCTGAACTGAGGCGTGTTGTATATTGCGAGGAATGTACTGAGCTGCCTCAAAGCCCAAATTTACATTTGAGGATAACTGACCCAGAGGCAAGCTTCAAAAAACAATGACCTAATATATGTACATCATATAATACAGTAGAAAACACATGGCTATTTATCTTTTTGTTGTTGTTGTTGTTTTTTCAAATTTACAATCATGGGAAGAGCAGACAAGGTAAAGAGGCAGTAACCGAAATTCATTGATTTGGAAGTAATTCTCAAGGATTTGAAAATAGCCAGATCCGTCCTTCATATTTCTTTTAAGATCCTTCTTAAGACAAGCAGGGAGATAGAAGATCAGCCCGGGTAACATCTGGTTTGTTTAGGAAGAGAAGGGATGTAGTAGATGAGTTCTTGGAAGCATTTTTAAAAGATGTGGAAGGACAGCACCTGGAAAAGCCCACTTTATTGAAGGAAGGCTGCAGGGACCCAGGCAGAGGAGGTCATGTTGAACAAATCGGATGGAGTTTCCTTGAGATATCCCTGTCATGAAAGATGAAGGAGATTTAGTGGCTGTATAAAGAGTACTTTGATTTTAAATAAGATCTGACAAGATTCCACATCTGGGATTAATGGTCAAGGAGAAGTCATTGAAGGTGGGTAATGTAGGGTGCAAGATACAAAACCGGCTCCAGACAGAGAGATGGATGGGGTAGGGAAGAGCTTTGTGACTTGGAAAAGGATTACCTGCCTGAAGGAGGGGACCACAAAATGGTCAGTGCAGTTGGGATAGGTTTTATTTGTAACAGGCATTGAAGGGGAGCCAAACAATAGAATAAATGCACCAAGTCTTGAGATGATTCTGAAAGTCAGACTCGGCAATCCTAGCAATTGTACTGCACAGAGGTCAAAGTCCTCGGCTAGGACATGGTGCCTTGGGCAGAGTGAGGAAAGCAATATAAGCAGAGACCAAGATTAATGAGCCAAGGAAGGGAACAGTTAGCCCAATGGTATTTCCTGAGGCCAGAGCTTTAGATGATGGGGGAGTTAGCCAAATTTGTCTTCGGTGTTTCTAGTTTCTCTTTTTGAGCCATCTCCCTCAAATCTTCCTTTCACCTGCACCAGAGACCACCCCCAATCTCAACCCCAACTTCCTGAGTTTCAAGCATTCTAGTGCTCTCACACTTTCCTCTCTTCCTCTATAAAAACCTAATGTCAGTAAAGTATCTAACTCCCCCTAAGGGATAAATGTGTAGAGAAAGTGTAAGGCATTACTCTCCCCCTGGGCATTTATATTTTAATGTGAGACAAAAACTTGAAGTCAAATATTATAGCTGTGGTGATAGGATTTCAGGGCAGGGCATGGGGAGGATGTAGCGGGGTTGTGATGTGTCCCTGAGGTCACTCATGGCTCTTGTCTCCTGCACCTGGTGGTAATGTCAAGGTTGGTCCTGCCAAAGAGTGTTCTGATCTTCAGTGTTTCTGAACATATACAGTGAAAATCTAGCTTTAAAAACTGAGTTTGCAGAGAAAAAAAAAGAGTATCGGCAGGATCCCATCGTATAACATCATAGTACAAGAATATGAGGGAGGGAAGAGCAACAGGGAAGGATATGCAGACCCAGAGACATTCAGGCTCTAAGGGCTGCAAGCCTTTTCACCTTCAACATCTTCCTCATCCCGATGGAAATCACGCCCTGTTCAACTGCCAATACTTCCGTAAAGATGGGAACAGACATGATTTTATTATCTTCTGGTTACTAACAGCGTTAGAGGAAATAGAAAGAAAAGATGTTTTCTATAACAAATCCTCATATGAACTCAAGGTGAAAAGGGAAGGAGGAGAACAAAATGGTTCAGCTCTCAATATTCAGCTCCCACAGTCTTTCCTGCTTACTTGGAATCCTGGAAGGGATAATGACTGCACAGGACGATGATTTTACTCTAGAAATTTATTGGACTTCTCTCTGAAGACACAGGAATGTGGGAGATATGCCTGTAAAGGAAGAGGACTGTGTTCCTACAGCTTCTTCCTTCTGAAGAAGGGAAGAAGTCAGACCCTCCGCAGCCTTAGCTAGCAGAGACACCGCTGAGAGGTCACTATGAAAAGATACTGAGTGTTCGAGGGGCTCTCACACTCTCCAGGTCCTTTACCATAGAAGAGTCTCTCATACCCTCCTTGGAGCCCAATTTGATCTTGTGCGTCAGGTTTTAATAAGACTAATTACCTAGTTTCTCATTCCAAGATCAGAAGCAGGGCAAGAAAAGAGTGGCCATAAGCTAAGCCAAATTGATAGAAAAAGAAAAGAAAGAAAACGTTACGAAAAGGACATGAGGACTTTTAAAGTATTTAGACTGAGGCCACTGGGATCTGGGACAGAGTCCTGCTACTCGGGGTGTCCTGGGGCCTCACTGTCTCAGAGCATATTTCCAACCTTGCTCTCCATGACTCTCATTCCAGTTCGTTCCATTCAAGGCTGCCATGGCCTTCCTATTCTGGGACCACACCTGTCCTCAGGTCAGAGCCCTGCCTCGCTTTTGCCCCAAGTCCACTCATCATGTGGCCAGCCCCTACTCTGTTCAAAGCCCTTCGCCATTCCTTAACTAGCCACCCCCAATCTGCAGCCCATTACCCCGTTTCATTTGCTTTAGAAATGACAATTACCATTTGAGACTCTATGATTTATATATTTTTCTGCTTGTTTATTTTCTGTCTTCTCTCCTTTGAATGAAAGCTCCATGAAAAAAAAGAATCATGCCATGACTGGTCACAGTTCTATCTGCAGTACTAGAAAGGTGAGGAGTAGCCACTCTGTAAATACTTGTGAAGAACTAACAGGAGAGGGGTCCCCAGTGATGCCCTCCTTAGGAGGCCCCAGTGAGCCCTCCTTAGGAGGTGACATTATTGCCAGTGTCCTCCCCACACAGGAGGCATCTATGTACGTTTAGTACATCCCCTGCCCACAACGGATTGTTTGTATTTGCTGGAAATTCTCGGTCATCTGGAAAAATCTGATATTGTGAAAGAACCCTTTCTACAACAGGGATACCAAGAACATTGTGAAGAGAGGCGGTGGCCTGTTTTCCCTTGCTGGATGAAAGGAGGCCACGAGTCTTTCTGCAGTTCCACTCAGGAGCCAATAAAATAGAAACAAAACACACATGTGCCAAGAGTTAAGGGACAAGACGGAAGTGGCTTAGGTTTGTGGTCTGTTACCACATGACAACATTGAGTTGGAGCCAAGGTATTTTCTGTTCTCTCCAGTCTCTGGATATTGGAAGGTTCTGCTTTGAAGCAGAGGGAATCAGCATGTCACAGAGGAGGAACTCTGTGCCTGACGCAGGGGTGTGAAAGTGTCAGGGAAGATGTGTTTCCGCAAATTGAAGAGTTAGAAAATTTAAAGTTTCCCCTACGAAAAAGGTAAGCAAATGATGGCCCAGAGCCAAATCCGGCCGGTCCTCTTTTTTTGGACGGGACTGGACAGTTTTAGTTTTTATTTTCCCAAATGGATTTTTGAATTAAAAAACAAAACAAAACAAAAACAAAAATCTTCTTGTATTTACTTAGAATCTTGCTAGTTCCTAGGAAATAAAATTAGTGTGGCACAGAAGGAAAGGACATTACTATGGAAGTCAGGGGACCTGTGTTCTTGCCCCGACTCTTCTATTCACTCGTTATGTCTACTGCCTGTTTTGTGAGTAAAGTTTTATTGGAACACAGCCATGTTCATTTGTTTACATATTGTCCATGGATGTTTGTCTATTATAATATCAGAGTTGAGTAGCTGTGAAGGAGACCACATAGCCCACAGAGCCTAAAACATTTACTATCTGGCTCTTAATAGAAAAAGCCTGCCAATCCTTTCCCTATACCAGTAGTATGAAAAGAAAGATGTCATTATAACATATGAAATTGCTGACATTTGACTGTTTTGATTTTTAAAACAGCAATTTCATATAATTCAATTTAAGACTTCATTCTTTAAAATCTGTTCTTCAATATTCATCTCAGAACCATTTCATCCAAAAAAAAAAAAAACAAACAAACAAACAAAAAAAAACCATTTCATCGATGAAGTTTCCCTAGTTCTCCTAAACAGATGGGAGCACTCTCTTCCTTCATCCCCATAGAACTTTGCTCCTACATTTGGCTGATTATATGTTTGTATAATAGTCATTCAGTGTATAGCTTCTCAGTTACCACTAAATAGTACTATTATAGGCTAAATTGTGTTCCCCTAAAATTCATTTTGAAGCCTAACCCACAGTTCCTCACAATGTAACTGTATTTAGAGATAGGGCCTTTAAAGAAGTAATTAAGTTAAAATGAGGTTTATAGGGTGCACCCTACTCCAATATGACTGGTATCTTTATAAGAAGAGATTAGGACACACAGAGAGACACCAGGAATGGCTACACACAGAGGTAAGATAGGGTGAGGGTAGAGCAAGAAGGTGGTGGTCTATAAGCCAGGGAGAGAGGCTTAGAAGAAACCAAATATGCCAGCAGCTTTATCTTGGACTTTAGCTTCCCAAACTGTAAGAAAACAAATTCCTGCTGTTTGATTATGTGGTATTTTATTTCTGTGGTATTTTGTTATGGCAAACTAATACAATACCTCAAGAGTAGATGCTATTCCTCCTTTTCCTTTGCATTCCCAATAAGCATCTGGAGCCACATGTCTAGTATTTGTTGGTTAAACTTCACAGAATTGAGTGAAACAAGATGTATAACATGATGTGTCTGGGGTTTAGAATATTGATTTTCCAAAATTCCTAGATTGTAAATAAGAATTTTCTACACAGAAATGTTCTAGAAGCCTCTAGAATGGCCCATTCAACAAACATTAATGATATGCTCAACACAAATGTCAACTTACACAGCTCTGATGATTTACTGTTTTTGATGAAAACTGAAGAAGTGCACTATTCCTTTCTTGGTGTACTCAGGGAGAGAAAAGAATAACCAGAATACCAGATAAGAATTCTGTCAATTAGAATAGCAGGTCCTTGGCAGTCAATCCTGAATAACAATCTTCAGGGGAGACCAATAATGAACATTAAACAGAAATATTAAATGTGTAGTTCTAATTTACATTCCAGATGTTAGAATCTGCAAAACCGGGCAATGCAACAAAGATCAAACAATTCGAGGAGCCAAAGCTTTCCTGGTTTATCCACAATCCGTTGAGTAAGAAGTAAGAAGTGTGACTGCTTCACATGGGACTGTAGCCAAACCCAACCTGAAAGAACTCGCTTTGCAAATATCTCCCAAATGCAGAAGTTTCCCTGGTTGTTCATTTCTAAATGAACAAATAAAAGGTTTCAGTATGAACAATGTCCAGATGCCCCAGAAGCCTGCTCTGTTTGCCAATTCCATTGACCAAAAGCACATTCTACTCCTTTTAGATTTCAATGACAGCGCCTAGTGAGAAGCATTGCTTTATCAGCTAAGGATTTTACCAACTTAAAGCTTGATGAGCAGATAGCCAAGGAGAAACCACCAGACACTCTGACAGATTGGGAAATCAGAAGTCATTGAGCACAGTCAGTTCTGATCTTCCCCAGGCCCATACATTTCACCCAGGGAATTTCCAAACAATTATGGGAAAACCTGAACCGCATTATCCCTAACCAAGTCCTAGTTTTTAGTGGCAAAAGAAACCTCCTCCTTGAATACAGTGAAGGCTTATAAACACCATGGCTGCTGTGGTCTAAATTCTCAATAGAAGGGTGATTAGCTTTTCAATAATAAGTTCCTTAAGGGTCTCTGGAAAATAATGCCTGGTCAATAGTTAACCCTTGGCCACCGGATCAAGCAAAAGAAAAGTGTTCCAAGTTGATACCACAAGCCTTTTTTCTCCGTGTGTGGTGGGACTTTTCCTAAGAAGTCGAAATTCCTATTGTTAGTCCTTGGTGTTCAATGGAAATATGACTTGGTAACTCTAAGTAAAAAATCATAAATCAGTTCATTAAATCCACATCAACTGACCCACATACAAATGTTATGAAGGTGGATGTACAGAGCTATATTCATCTGTATAAACTAGATGGGGCTTACAATAAGATTGTCCAATTAATTAAATAATCTGGACTTCAAGGGATTTATTTTTACTTTTTTATCTAGACTTATCACCATTATACAAATAAATAACTGTTCTAGTAATTTCCAATCTTTTTTCATGGCATGTAGTAGACCTTTGGGAATGACAATGTACGTGCAATCCTTTCTGTGGCCTAAAATCTTTAATGCACCAAATCCAAATCCCAAACATCCTACTGCCACTGCACCCAAAACTTTCCATGGTCCTTTACTCCCAACCCATTAAAATTAAGCTTTTCCATCTTCCACATTTTTTCTCTAGCCAAATGCCCCAATCCTCTCCAAAATACATCTGCCATTTATGTCAAGAAAGGCTCCCCCAGTTCTCCAAAAGAGCTTGAGTGTTTTCCTTCCATTCCTTCCTGCCTACCATTTGAAGGATTTCTTCCAAACTTCAAACTCCAGTTCAAAAAGTAATTCCTTGAAGTTTGCATTCTGAAAACAACATCCCCACATCTGTTCCCGTAACATTGATCCTTCAGACCATATAACAGCCATTGATTATATTTTGAATACTCTTGTTCTATGCATTTTGGTCAAGTCTCCCTAAAATGCAAATTTTGTTCACTGCTGTATTCTTAGTACCTAGAATAGTGCCCGGTGCATGAGAGGACTTGATAAATGTTTGTTGAATGAATACATGAATACATGATTAAACAATGTCTCCCTAGTAGAACCTGGAACCTCTCAAGGGCAAGGACCATATTATTACCCTTTTATTTTTACTCCCCACAATCCAATGTAGGTACATCCTCTTTACTAAGCACTCATCATTCTCTAATGCCCAGGAACTGAGATGTCAGCCAGAAGCCCAACACAGACTGTAGTTGCATGTCAACTTTGGAGATGAATACCATACAATACCATGTTACAGTGGGCACTGCTTAAATTCTTTCTGGGGAAAAAAAGAAAAGGAGGGAAAAGAAAGAGAAAAAAATATATTGAAATTGTCAAAAAATAACTGTCCTTAAAGTTGAAAATTAAATCAACCATCATTTAAGGAAAATGGTCCTCCTTAATTATCATGTTTCCTACAACCATTGTCAGGCCTAGTTATGTCTGCTCTACACAGAACAACACTTATTAAAGAATAAAACTTCTTATTAAACTTCTTTTAAAAAAGAAGAAGAAGAATAAGGAAGAAGAAGAAGAAGAAGAAGAAGAAGAAGAAGAAGAAGAAGAAGAAAACTTCTTATTAAAGAATAAACCTCCTCAGATTTCTATGTGCACACGGACTTCTGAAGTAGACAAGGCAGGTATTATTTTTTAAAGATTTTATTTATTTCTTTGAGAGAGAGAGAGAACACCAGCAGTGGGGAGGTAGGAGGGAGAGGGAGAAGCAGGCTCCCACTGAGCAGGTCACCCAACTCGGGGCTTGATCCCAGAACCCTGAGATCATGACCTGAGCTGAAGATAGATGCTTAACCAACTGAGTGATCCATATGCCCCAAAGCAGGTAAGTATTATTACACCCATTTCATGGATAAAGAAACAAATAAGTTTGCGTTGTTAATATGATATGGATAGTAAATGGTACAGTTAGTTTGCCTCCCATTTTTTTCATGATTTTTTAAAAAGATTTTATTTATTCATTTGAGAGAGAGACAATGAGATAGAGAGAAAAAGCAAGCGAGTGAACATGACTGGGAGGGAGGGTTAGAGAGAGAAGCAGACTGCCCGCTGAGCAGAAAGCCTGACATGGGACTCAATCCCGGACTCCAGGATCATGAGCCGAGCAGAAGGCAGTCACTCAACCAACTGAGCCACCCAGGCGCTCTTTCATGATGCTTTTTACAAAGATCCATAGTCATAAAGATAATTTCAATGTCTACTTACTATCCATTTTTTGGAATCTTCCTGTTTTTATCTCCTTGGTACTCCGAATGGTCTACCTTCCTTTCCCATTCTCATGAAAATCTGACCATTGCTAAAATGGGCAAAGCAAATTGTAACAATTCTAAGTGTAGCAGGGTAATTCGATGAAATAGTCATCAATGTATTATAACGAACTTTGTTTCTTCATGGCATCATTACCTAAGAACCTAGATTTTTGTTTTTGAACTGAGACTATTGCTTTAGGGAAAGAGAAAATGCAGAAAATAAAAGAATCAGATGTTGGCTTTATGTTTCTAAAATATACTCTAAAAACAGAGCATAACCTTGAGAGCTAAGGCTTTCATTGTGAAAGCCAGACTTTTATGTTAGAGAAAAGGTTTTCTGAGTCTTCAACAACTTGGATGGAATCAGAATACAAGCCTTATACTATAAATAGAAATGTAAGGAAGAAGGCAGATTTCTCTCCAGAAATTACATAGCTTTGAACTGCTGGAGGAACAAGAGAAATGAGATGGAAAGGGTAAGCAAGATTTAGTAGTTGTTGCACAGATCTCAGAGGAGGAATGCATATCTCCATCTTGTCTCCATATATGGCCAGACCTAGCCCCAGGGGAAGCTGATAAAAACTATAACTCGATATGAAATGTAACCACAGAGGACTGGCATCTCACTTCCTGTCCAGCAGGCTGGGTGGAGGGTCTTTCTGAAGTGACCTCTTCAAACTCAGTGCAGTGAACTAGGAGGAAAAAATTGGGACCAGTCAGAGAGTAAGAGACTGAGACCATCTTCGGAATGTCCTCCAGCCCTAGGGAGGCAGGAGAGCATCCAAATATACCGTATGTCCTTGAGAGAGGACCTGTCCTGATAAGAGGCCATCAGCAGCAGTGATGGGTGGGATAAACCCAAGGCCACAGATAAATCCTGGACAAGAGAGACACAGGTCAGTGTCACTGTACATGAGGTAACCTCATCGGTGACCACAAAAGCCAAGGATAATTATGCTAGCCCCTTGCCCTAATGCCATGATCTACATACCAACCACTCAAAAAGCACTTAGATGCCACTCTGGGATTACAAAGGATGAGGGGAAGAACATGGAGTGACTGGGCTGCAATTTAACCCTGCCTAGAAGTGACTAAAGTTCCAGCTATTGGGCAGAAAGGGGCTCAAGAGAGTCAATGTTTGGTTCCAGAAACTTCGAGGATATCACAGTTTTGCACCCTGCATTTCTACCAGGGACACATGCAGAAGGTGATGCGGCAGGAAGGATGCAGACTACTGTGGGACACTGAGCCAGCGAAGGAATGCCAGATCCATTTCAGAAGCTGGGTCTGTCTTCAAAGGGTTTTGACTCGCTGACCTCTGGCTGGCCTACGCCTTCTCCTCAGACACAGCAGACAGACGAGTAAACACAGATCACAAGTGGACCACATGTTCTTATTCTTCTTCCAAGTGCTCTGTGGCTGCGGGCCTCCCCCACTCCAGATTTTTCATCTAGGTCCTCCTGACTGATGCTGGGGCCCCAAAGAAGCCCCCTCCCCTTCCCTCAGCCAGACAATGGCTTAGAAGACAGCAATCTCATTTATAGGGGTTTCTCAATATTGGCCAAGATCCTCACGCACAGGGTCTTCTCTCATATTCATGGTCTACAGGTCCTGAAACCCTGACTTTACTCATTGCTTTCAACAAATCATTTCCCTTGCTGGTTTATCACTTCAAATGCTGACATTCCCAGGTAAAGGCCCCGGTAAGTCCCCAATACTTCAGTACGAAGAAATCCTCATATTCTTTCCCTCTATGACAGGGGTGACCTAGAGAAGCAGAAAGACAGTGAGGTAAGAAAGAAGATGAGGACCCTAAGAAGGGGGAAAGGGGGTCCAGAAGGGGGAGTTTGTAGGAGCCAGAGGGAACTTTCCCATCATACTTCTTGAGGGTAGGCCCAAGTGTGCAGTGAACTCTGTATGTGGCTAAAAGAAATGGAAACCCATGTCAAAGACAAGGATGCCTGAATGGAGGACAGAGGAAGGGAATGTGGACACAGATGCTTTCTAATACACCTGTATCCATACCATGGTCCCACATCAGCCAAACTACTCATCCATTGTTCTAGAATAATAGCCCAGAAATCTCCATCTTATCATTGATTTTCTTAGTATTCCACTCTTAGATGAAGCTTAACCTCTTTTGCAAAAAAGGAAATGACTCCCTTAAACCAGCCCAGCACAGAAGCTAGTAGAAAACTTTCGTAACTATCTTCTCTGATCTTTCTGCATCACAACCCAATAAAGACAGCAAGGTATCCCAGTTTGAGCCTCCAGAAATTCGCTTTCGACTTTTACTTTTGGCGGAGAAAGAGTGGGTGAGGAGAATGAAGGGGTTTCTCAAAAACCCTAGGAGCACCATCAGACACACCATGGGAATGGGCGGCCACTCACAGGGGTGCCCCAGGGGCCAGGGACAGCTGTTGGAGAAAGCTCAGCTGCCTTCTTGTGAACATCCCTGGGGACCACTGCAGTTCTCCTTTCACACCTGGCATGTATTTATGTGGCACCAGAAAAGGGATTTTTTACTTTTAAATTATGCATGTGGATTTGCACCTTTATTCTATCAGAATCAAACTAAATGTTATTCCACAACACTCCATATAAAGTTAATGATACGACGTGACTAGAGCTCTTTCCTGAAATATGACATTCTTCGGGGACCCTGAAAGTATTAAAAGAACTGGATGCCAGGGCCAAATCATACCCCTGGAGTCACATAGAAGTCCCACAAGTACTTGTATACCAGTGACATATATATTCCTTGGTCTCTGTGAATGCAATCAGGAGGTTTATACACAAAGCCCCTGAAAAACCAGAAGTATCATGGCCTGGGGTCCAGGAGCTGCCCAGATCTGGGCAGAGCAGTCCACCGCCCTGCTTAACGGCAAAGAACTGATGCCAGTCAAAGCCGAGAGAAAAGTTAAAGACTTAAATGAAAAAGGAAGTTAAACTCCCACCCCTCTGATTCCAAAATGCGGCAACATTTAGGAAATTAGAAAATCTATTTTGTGGCAAACTCAATGAATATTTTTAAATCACCATTTGATCAAGAGTTGTTGAACTGCGTTTTGTTGACCCACTGTCAGAGATTCGGCAGAGCAACTTAATTCGGAATTTATAAAATTACAGAATTTTTTCTCTTCATTTTCCAGATTTAATTTGCATTTGGTCTGCTCATGATATAACTGAGTTCATTTGAGGCATAATACTTTATATGAAAAGAGCATATATTTATTTTTATATATGTAACATATTATATGTGAAATATGTAAATACATATATAATACATGTATAATATATCACATACAAATACATATATAGGTGTGTGTATATATTTCCATGTAGGTCTATGAAGGATATTTTGGAGAAGGCATTGAAATAGGATATTTTTTTAAAGATTTTATATATTTATTTGAGAGAGAGAGCAAGGGAGTGAGCACAAGTGGGGGAAGGAGCAGAGGGAGAAGGAGAAGCAGATTCCCCACTGAGCAGAGAGCCCAACATGAGACTCGATCCCAGAACCCTGGGATCATGACCCAAGCTGAAAGCAGATACTTAACTGACTGAGCCACCCAGGCACCCCTGAAATAGGATTTTTTAATTTATTTTTTAAAAGATTTTATTTATTTGAGAGAAAGAGAGAGAGCTAGAAGAGAGTAGGGTGAAGGGCAGGGGAAGAAGCAGACTCCCTGCCGAGCAGGGAGCCCAATGTGGGCAGGACTCGATCCCAGTACTCCAGGATCATGACCCAAGCCAAAGGCAGACGCCCAACCAACTGAGCCACCCAGGTGCCCCCTGAAATAGGATTTTAAAGGGCTGACTGGCGCTACCCTCATTATGGCATGCTAGCTGCCACTGGTAGTCTGTGTGGCCTTGGATAAATTATCTAACCTCTCTAGGCCTGTTTATTCATTTATAATATGGGCATAATCCATTCTCTCAGTATTATTATGAGCAGTAAATGAGATAACAAATATGAGAGCAGATCACTCTTAAACACTCATTTATTTATATATTGGTAAGAGAGACACATACCCTTTTTGTTTTGGGTTTGTTTTTTTTGTTTTGTTTTGTTTTGTTTTAGATATTTTTAAGAGTCTGAGTCCTGCAGAGCTGTGATGGATTATCCTTGATTCAGTTACTCAAACCTTTCTGAGACTCCTACAGCAAATCAGCAATTAGCACCTAGCAGAAGTTCACCCCACTCAATCCTTACTTAATAAATATTTCTAAGGCTCTTCAGCACTGTTCCATAGCACTTACTGTGAAGGAATGTTCTATATTTTTACTGACCAAAATGGTAGCCCCTAGATACACCTGGATGCTGAACTTCTGAAATGAGATCAGTGCAACTGACAAAATGAATTTTTAGTTTTATTTCGTTTTCATTCATTTAACTACAAAGAGCCACGTGTGGCTAGTAGCTACCCCATTGGACAGGGTAGGCAAGCTAAAAGCTTGCAACAGCTTGTTCCAGAGCTTTCCCTAGTAGCTTGCACCACCAAGATGCAGTGCCTGTCTCCAAAGTGACTTCCAACCCCGCAGAGGTGGGAAGTATGTCCTGAATTAAAGCATACCGAGTATTATAAACACACAGTGCACCTCCTCATTCTCATGGCAGACATGCACTCCCAAAGAGGAGCCTCAAGAAGGCAACACATAATCAAAAGGAGTGAAAAGCCAGTGGTGAGATTTCCAGAACCAAGGCAGGAACACGGTATTAGGAAAAGAATCCTCCTCAAAGGATTTCCTAGACACCACCTCCCTCCCCCCCTTCCAATATGGTTCTGTCATCTCTCCTGCCTTCTCATCCCTCCCACTCGCCACACACCCTACAGCCTGCTCATTTGGGCCAGGAGAGGCACTGCTATGGCCAAGTCTGGGCCACTGTGAAGATGTGAATTTTTCTAAAGGAGCAAAGGTTGTAGTAGCTGCAGAATATTCTCCAGTGTGTGTGTGTGTGTGTGTGTGTGTGTGTGTGTGTGTGTGTGTGTATTTCTTCCCCCTTTTCTTAAATAGCTTTAATTCCAGCATTGAACTTGAGACTGATCATTATTTCATCCTCTCATCATCTCTCAATATATTCATACCAGCACAGACAAGACTCCCAATGTCAACACTGTTTGCTTTCCTTTCTGAGCAAGACACGTTCAGTCCTACACTATCACACATTTAGAGCAGATGTTCCTAAAAAGGATAAACCAGGTGCTTAACATATTCTATTCCAAGGGGTAATTTTAGAAATTATTGCAATCAATGACCTAATAATAACGGTGGTAATGATGAGGCCAAGTTATTATTACCTATTACCTTTAATCATCGACAGCAACTCAATTGGACATAATTGGAGGCATCATCATAAATAACGTGGAGCAGATGGAAGATGCTGGGCTTTGCATTTCCAGGACTAAGTGGGAGGGTTAATGATGGAGCAATGGGCATAAAAAAATGGGCCACTTATGTCCAAAATGCACCCCACACTGGAATCTTCCCCGATACCCATAAAAACAGAGCTGAAATGGATAGAGATACAAGCAGCCGTCCATGAACTAATTTTGCAACATCCTTCTCCCCATCATTGGGGAGATTGCAAGACCCCGGATCTGCCCCACTTCCGTCCCTATAGGGTAACAGCGGCTTTGTTTGTTTCTTTCTTTCGATTTTATTGGCACAAGGAAAATAGGGTAATAGCCTGTCCTAACCTTCCCCCAACCTCCCTCATTCTAGAAAGCATGCCTCTGTGGTGGTTTTCACCTTTTGAAAACATGAAAATGCTCTGGTGAGTCATTTAGCATTACTTTAATATTTGGCATGGAATACAGTAAGAAACCAGGTCACCTCCTATTCAGTAACTCCACAAAACATACATTTCCTAAGGACCGCTGACTGCTGTTTATATGCAGAATGCCCAAGGAAGACACCTTAGGTGTACAAGGTGGGTAACTTGATAGAGGGGAAAATCCTAGGATCTGGGGTTTTGCCACTGGGGTTCAATTCCCGCAAGCGCCATTTACTGGGCCATGACACTGGACAAATTACTTGCCCTCTGTGAGCTTCTGTTACAGCAAATGGAAATAGCTTGTGTGAGCAGCCCCCTCTCCGGGAGCCAATGACACCCCATGCTTTTCTCCACAAAGCACTCATCCCTCCAGACTACAGCTGTGGACTCACTTTCCTGTCTTGCCCACAGACTTTGCGAGGGTACTGTGCTGGGTTATTCCATTAACCATCCCTGACACCTGACACACACTAAGTGCTCAATGAATATGAGCACTTTTCATATCTCTAAAGGAACGTACAGTCTAGATGCGGAGATGACCAATGTCCACAAAACAGAAGAGAGATACAGAGTCAGAGAGGCAATATGGAGTCAAGAGCATCAGTGGGGCTCAGGATGGCCAGGCAAACCAATTGGGAGTGGGACGGAACCACACTTTGAGGGCTGTGCTAGAGTCTTTCCAGATAAAGACATTTCCCAAATTACCTTGCGTGCTCTCAAGCAATTAGCTTCACCTCTTCATCCTTTGGTCCCACATTAGTCAAATGGCTATAACATTGATCCTTAAGAACTATGTAGAGATGAAACAATTCTTTTCTATTTTTTAATAGGTGTACTCATTGTAGCTCAAAGACAAACACCATATAAATATCATAAGGATAATCACACTGAGGAATAAAATATTAATGGTGCAAACATTCATGTAATGTTTCATGTTTGTGGTCTTTGAGGGCAGTTTTCACTCAAATGTCTCTAGATGCATAAATACATACGGTCCATAAATATGTCCAAAAGCACTTTTCTCTGTTGTATGCACACATACCTCACCACAATACTAAAAACAAAATCACTTAAAACTTTTATGGAGTCAAAGTCTTTTTTAAAAAAATCAGAATTCTCATTAAAGCCGATAGGAATTTTGTATTAAAAATTAATAGCAGGATATAAGCTTATAGAATCTTATCATTAATATCTTTACAATCCACTGGGCTCTTTGAGATGTGCCAAACATAACCAAGATTTACTGATGGATATGATATTTGGGAGCATAAAACTTTATGTGTTTTCCTTTGCTCAATTAGTAAATCTCATCTAAGTTAATACTGTCATGAGATTTTATTGGAAATGGCCAGGTATCATTGGTCAAAGTAGACACTTTGGTTTGAATTCTCCACTTAACGTGCTCTAAGTCTCCACTTTATTTCATGTAATTAGGGAAGTTCAGCTGAAGTAACAATCTTTAATTTGAAAAAGCTTACTTTACAACTATAATGAGAGGTATGAATGCGAATAGAAATACGAATAAAAGAATCTCAGCTCTCAATAAGATTACCTCTTAGTTGATAAGGGAGTGGAAGGGAGAGAAGACTAGCAAACAAATACAGCGTACTGTAGAAACACATGAAGTAAGAGAAATAAACTCAGGATCATATGAGATCTCCAAGAACAAAGACAGTCTATTCAATTGGGGTGATGACCAAGGACCACGGAGTAGTTGGGCCACAGAAGACTTTGGACCAGAAGTGTTAAGAGGCTTGTCAATGTGGACCAGAAAGCTTGAGCAATGAGAGGGAACTGGGAAAACAGGGAAAGCAATTAGTATTCGTCAATGTGTTCTCCCAGCAAAGGAATGTTGGGAAATCAAGTCAGAAAAACAGATTGATCCCCAATTCTAGAGCATGCAGAATTGCAACTTCATTTAGGAAGTTATGAGAGATCACTGAACAGTAGGCTTCTCTTTCCTGTAAGATAACATTCAAACCCTCAGCATGATGTACACAGCCTGCCATCGTCTGAACTTTACCCGGAACCTCCACAAACACACTTCCCCCGTGTCCCCTGTACTTTGACCTGGAATTCATACCATCTTGTTAAACACCAGGATTCCTCATACCTCTGTGCCTCTGGGTGAGTAGCCTCCTCATCCGGGAAAACACTACCAACCCTTGGGAATTTAACTCAAACATCACCTCTTCCATGAAGCCTTCCCTGATAATCCCTAGCCTCACTCTTCCTGTTGAGTTAATAGCACGTGTCTTCTCCATGGTAGCGCCACACAAGAGGTCTGCAACGGTACTTCACATTTCCTTGTATTTACTCACAGGACCATTTCCTGCCACACTGGATGTTGCCATTGCTTACTGTTCCCTGAAGGCCTCAGGCAAGTATTCGATACATAATGTTGGATCAACTAATTCCTCTATTTTTATCACACCCACTGCCTGAAAATATCCAAAGCTGTCAAGAGTAAAGAGCTTTAGAAAAATGCAGATGACAGTGATGGATTAGGTAAATTGGATGGGAGACGGCAGGTTTGGAAGGAGGGGGAGACACCAGACACGATGGATTCTGTTCGAACAGGGGAACTACGCCTCCCACCCCCCGCGCCCATCGTCATCAGGGCCTGCTTTCGAGGCTGCGAGAGTGGCTCGGATCAGACAGGACTGAAGACTTAACTCGCCCCGCTCACTTCCCAGCCCAACCAACCATCCCTTTTGAGAACTTCCTCCAAGATGACTTGGAATTTCTTTAGTCCTGTCTCTCTTATCCAAATATTTCCTTGAACAAGAACTCAAACGGGCACGTTTTCAGACCCTGTGACTCTGAATGTGTGTGAGCTCAGGGAGAAGGAAACAGAAAGTGATTTGCAACCTGGCGCTAGAGGGACAGCCACTGTCAAGGGGGCTGGGGAGTGTTTTTGTTATTGCTGCTCGCTTTAAGCCTGGGTCTGTTTATTGTTATTGTCTTGTCCCCCTCACCGATGCTTAGTCCATTTCCTCCTCACAAGTGTGAAAGGAAACCTGGCAGAAGTTCCCAGAGCGAGAGTTCCGAATCCATAATGGATTCATCGTGAGATACAGGGCGACATCTGTTAGATATTTGGAGACGCTGTCCATCCTGCCTAGAGGGGTACTGAAGCAGTCAGGCTCCTCTCTCCCGGGAAGGCTATAAAATACGGAGAGTTAAGAAGAGGCAGGAAAGTGCTAGTGACGTTTGCTTAAAAGAGCAAGTGCTAGGACTTGTAGGATGCGTAAGTTCCAAGAGGAGAGACTGGCATTTAAATGCACCATGTGACCTTGAACTCACACATACAGTGAACTTGAATCAGGACAGCTGAGAGAAGCATTTAGGCAGACACTAGCTGTATAAAGGAAATGTACATTTGCGTAAGCGATTTTTACATGCTTCTATCAAGGATCTCAGATTGTTCTCTTCTCTTGTAAAGGTTTTTCCTTTTCTTTCTTTTTTCCTTAAGTCACATTCAACGAACTTTAAAAGAACCTTCATGGGAACCCTGATAGCTTCTAGCCACAGCTGGTCTGGTAGGGGTTTCAATGAAATAGTAGAACCTTTTTCCCTCCTGTAATATGAAAGCTTACCAATGAGAAAATCAACACCAGAAAGAGAGAGGAGGGGAAGGTAGAGAGAAACAGAAGAGAAGGGGGAGTGAGCAGTGGGCGAGAAGCTTCAGGATAAATGGGAAAGGAAAAGAGAGATGGGGAAAAAGCTCAGGAGAGGAACAAAGGACAAAAAGGAAGGAGCAAGCAAATAAAAACATAGCCTTCAAAAAAATTAAAGATCACAAAATCCCCTTTAACTCGATGGTAAAAGAAATCCTGAAGCAAAGCCACAATAGTCACAACAAAGACGAGCAATTTTTTAAAACCCTCTTTGGAAATTCAAGAGGTTATCAAAGTATCAATTAGCCAACTGTATACTTGGCACATTTTAACAACCAAGCTTACCACTTCGAAGGGAGCCTGACAAAAGACAGATGTAAGAAGGGACCAGAAAAACTGGGAGAACAACAGAACAATAGAAGGAAGAGGGCAAGAGAAAGCCAGGAATGAAACAAAGGTTGGAACATTTTGTTTTATGCAGTATTAATAACTTGCAAAGGGCTATTTGTCATTGCTGAATTTAGAAATTTATTATCCTATATTAACAGGAGACCAACATGTCCAGAGTCATTGGCTCAGGGTGTTTTTAAAATGTGCCTTCCTCCAGAGGACAGTGACCCAAGTTGACAGGCGGTCTCACACCGAAAGGGGAGAGGACAGGGCTCTAAATCTGTCAATCCCCATACTCACTACCCTGCTCGAGGCCAGAGAGCCTGTCTGGGGGCCGGGGGAGGCTTTGAAGTGTAGAAGAATTGTGGATAGGAAGGAGGAGTGGCTGTGGAAAAGGGAATGAGAATTTATTATCAGGACCTTTGGGGGGTTTCATATAAAAGCCCCAAATTAATGTTTAATACTTATGAAACTCTGTGCTGTCACCTGCTTTCTTTCTTTCTTTTTTTAAAGATTTTATTTATTTGAGAGAGAGAGTGAGCGAGCGAGAGAGAAAGAGCACAAGCTGGGGGAGCAGTAGAAGGAGAGGAACAGTAGGGGCAGTAGGGGGAGAGGGGGAGAGGAAGAAGCAAGCAAGCCCACATCGGGCTCCTGCTGAGCAGGGAGTCTGATGCGGGCTCTATCCCAGGACCCTAGGATCATGACCGGAGCCTAAGGTAGCCGCTTAACAAACTGAACCACCCAGGTGCCCCTGTCACCCACCTTTTTAGCTTTATTGCTTTAGCGTTTGCTGAGCCTGCCATATCATGAGGGACTAATCTCTGACCTCTGCAATTTCATTAACATACAGGAAAAAGCATGTGTGCCCAAGTTCAGGAGTCTTAAGGAGGCAGGAGAGAGAAGGCACTGTCACCTACTCTCCGCATATCTAAGAGAGAGAGAATATAGAAATGTCTTGGAATTCTGTGAACCAACTAGAATGCCTACCATCAAGGAGGTTCACTGCCTCCAGATATGCCCCTTCCAAATGTCAAGTTCTTGAAGACAGGCACACATACTGTTTGCTGCTGTCTCCTCACCCAATCCAGTCCTGGCACCCGAAAAACTTTTTTGAATTAGTAAGTAAATGTGATTTGAAATCAGATCTTGACTCTAAAACACACATTCTCTCTGTTTCATCATGGTGCTCAAGATACTATCTTCTTGTGTGGCCCAAATGGGGTTAATGTCAGAAAGGCAGATCCCTGGACTCCAAGCTCAAACTCTCACCTGGTCATCTTTCTAAGCACTAATGTTTGAGTTGTACCAGGTTCTAGGAGTAAAATATCATGTTTACCTTTAAAAACTGTCTAAACTTCTTATTCATTATTGAGCATACAAATTATTATACCTGTCACAGGGGATACAATGGTAAAAATGACAGAAAAGTAGGTTCCAGACTTTAAGGAGCTTAGTTTCCATTGGGTTGACCAACATGAAACTATTAATTACATAGGTGCTATGAAAGTATGCAGCAGGGGACCTCTGTCCAGCCTTCCTGAAAAAGGGCAGCATGAGCTGAACTTTGGAAAATTAATAGACATTCATGAGCCAAAGAGCAAAGGTAAGAGGAAATCTGGATAGAGTGGAGGGGGAGACACATGTGCAAAGGCTCTGGGGTAGGAAGGTATGTGGCTTGTTTGAGGGACTGGAAGGTCATGTGACTGAAGTCTAAAGAGGGGAATTCTGCAAATGGCATGAGTTAAGACTAGAGAGAAAGACAAAAGGAGCACCTGCTCATGCCTCAAGACACCCAAAGAATGGTCGTTCTTGTGTGTGGTTAAGAAATGTGTAGATACATAAAGCTACTTCTTGATTTTCAACAGGAGCCTAATAGACATATTGTGGATATACTTTTATTTATTTAAGATTGTGTGGTAGGTTTGGTTTGTTTGTTCGGGTTTTGCTACTATAAAAAATAGTGCTGTGTTCTTCTTTATCCACAGTGGTACATCTTTGAGTAGCTGGCTGAATTCAATCAGAGGACAGCAACTCGCTGGGGCAAAAAATGAGCAGAAACACAGAGATAATCAGTAAGTCGATGTGAAAGGGGGAAACCGACTCTTAGGAGATGAATGACTGAGAACCATTAAGGACGTGGGAATAATGTGGAACAGTCCTACAGATGGGATTTGCTTGCTACTTTCTCAGTCATATTGTGTTGTGCTAGCCCAGAGAGGGTTTTCAAATGACAGCAGGTCCGCATCTCGGGCCCTGAGTAGAGCCCAGTGTTTACCTGGATAAGGCAGTACTGCACGGTGGTTGCAAATCCTGCTCTGACGTCTAGAGAGTTGGTTTAACTCCCGGCTCTGCCTCTTACTAGCTGTACGCCTTGGAACAGCCTCAACAAGAGACCCAACATGACGGACCACGTGGGGTCGCGAGGGTTGAATGAGCCAATGCAGGTAGAGCGTGTAGCACCTGTCTCGACAGGGAGCACCGTGTCCGTCCTCGCCGTAGACATCAGCAAAGTGAGGACAAGGCCAGTGTGCAGCCATAGCTTTCTAGTTAATATTTCCGATGTCCCAGACCCTGATGTCAGCATTCTGCCGATGTCAACTTGTTTAACCTCATGACTCTCTGAGTCATGGTAGGCACTATGACTGCATTTTTATAAAGAAAGAAGCGGAGGCCAATGAGACTAAATCCCTTGGAGCCCACACGTGGCAAAGACAGAGCATGAACCCGGCGGTCTCCTTGTTCTGGTGAACCAGGCCCCTCCAAAGGGCCAGAACCACAGGATGTTACAGCAGGGAGGGAGCACAGAGATGGTCTGGTAAACCCAATTTAGAGGAGAATATGGACACCTGGAGAATTAAAACGAGCTGCTTCCAGATCACACATTTAATCTGAGAAAGTCCATGAGCATTAGGAATTTATATAGCACTTGAACGTTTTGGAGCTGGATCTTGCAAATGAACTTGCGTTTGGAAGACCAAAGGCATCCTGGCTCTTGGGTATCAAGTAGCTCTTATGCAATGCTGTTTTATGATTTAAATGTTGTTAATCCCAAAGCATATGGATTTGATTTTTCTTTAAATGTTCATAAGTTTAGCTAGGAAAGGAATAGAGAAGACTCCTGCAGATGGAAGTTTGAGTTTTTGTTTTTCAAATCAGGACGGTTTTTTTTTTTTTTTAGTTTGAAATGCTAGGCAACAATTGGCAGGTTCTGCTCTGCTCTCCCTACCCACTGGGCTTGTGAATGTCACCAAGAATTGGCCTCTTTTGTCTTTCCGGGGGATCCATATTGCACGTGGTGAATTCCTGTTGTTGGTGAATAAAGCACCAGCTATCAAACAAATGTCTCCATCCCGAACTCCGATAAACCATTCCCTTTTCTGCTCAGCTTATAATTACTTCTGGAAACTCCTTCAAACACACTGTTAGATGCACTCAAAAAACAGCTTTGGATTCGGAGTTGAAGTCTCTGCTCTTACACATAAAGCCATGTGTTGGACGGTGAACAGCGAAGAAATAAAAACTAATGGAGTTCTAATTCTGGCTTTCCCTTCAACCTGCTGTGTGACTTCCGTCAAGTCCTTAAACCCATCTGGGGTTTTGGTTTCCTGACCTCTAAGAATGTGACCCTAAGGATGACCCTATTCACATCTCCATTTTTATGAGATTTGAGACAATGGATGCAAAAGCCTCTTGAAATATTTAAACATCTTTAGCATGTAACATTACAGAACCTTCCAAACGATCATTCCTCTGCCCCTCCCTTGGCTTCTGCCTTCTCCTCCTTCAAGACAGAATTTAAGTATTTAAGGAAGCCTTCAGCAAAGTCTCTATCCCCACACATAGTGCATGACTTAACAACTATCTGGTCCTAGGTCTGCCACTCTGCAAGACCAAGAATCTACTCCTAACCTTTATTTTATTTTATTTTGTCTTCCAAATTGTCACCAAAAGTTTTTTGAGCACCAATTAAGCACTCATAGATAGATAGATGTCAAAGACTAGAAATGAAAAGGTGGCTAAAAACCAGTCCCCGCCACCAAAGAATTCACAGCCAACTGAGAGGAACAGCCAAGGAAACCAACCCTCACAATGAAGTACAGCAAATTCAGACCCACGGGGGCCCTTGGAAGTGGAGAGGACCTTTGCTGCAGGCTGTGGGCCACTCCTCTCGTGTGCCTGCTGGAGGTGAGTTCTAAATTTCACACATTCTTTCAGCAGGTTCTCTAGCAGAAATTAGCATTAAATCTAGTCTCCGCGACCTCCCAAAGGAAGTTTACTATCACCACCCACTAAGCACGAGTGATGGGCTCCAGGCATTTCTCTCAAATTCCGGTGACCAAATGACTTGGCACCATTGACCACACACCCAGGTGGCTCTATGTATACGGGCTCGTAACAGCAACTAATGAATCATTCCCTTCGGCTACATAAAGAGCAAAGCCAAAGTTGCCTCTGGTACCCACCATGAGTTATGGGCCTAGCTCAGAGGGGCCACGAGTTACAGCCTTAGCTACTTCAGCCTGTGTTTCTTTGCATACTCACATCTAGAAATAATAACCTCTTCCACCTGTGGCATACTTTACATCTTACAAAACACCTCCACACCCACCATCCTATTTGATCCTCACAACTACTCATCTCAGGGAATAGAGCAGGGATTATTTCCCCTATTTTATAGAGAAGAAAACTGACACTGGATGACTGGGAGTAAAACCCAAGCTTGAGGACTCATAACCCAGTGCTCCAGCAACTACAGCAGACTGCGGCACGCTTAGATTGCCCCTACTTTTCATGAGTCAGTTTAAGGCTGTAAGCAAATGCTCCCTTAGATGGGGTTAACATCAAGGCACTGTGCTGGGTGCAGGAAGACAGAAAAAGAGCAAGACCACCCAACTTCTAGAAACACCTGTCTGGTAAGATACACATAACAGAGGTGCACAATTACCTACACGATAGGCAAAATGAAATGGGTGCCAGAAAAACACCTGAAGGGTTGGGTGTGTTTAAATAAAGCTGGACGTAAGCAAATAGACATAAGCCAGAGTAGAGCTACAAGTCAAGGACTTGGGGAGTGTGGCGCCATAGGAGATTTCGTCCCTCCAGCAGAGTCTGAGAGGCTCTGGGAGGACAAGGGCTCTAAAGCCGGCAGGTATTGTGACCACTTGGCTTGTCTTCATGGCGCTAGGTAGTCTAAGACACAGCTTATGCACTCATGGCACTCACCATAAGCTGGAGCAGTGATTACCAAGGCAAGACCCAAAGATCTGAGCAGTCAGCAGAGGGCCTACAAGCTTAGACGAGTAGACTTATACTGGTTACCAACAGAGACGATTTCAGCAAGGATGAGGGAGTACATGGGGCTTTATTGATGTGGCTGACTTCATTAGCCAGAGATGTTCCACTGTGGTTACATAAGAATGTTCCAGTATCCCTGAATTCTCTCTTAGATCTATTTTATAGTCACTTCCCCATTCACTCAGTTCACAAATATTTATTGATTACCCAGTATGTGTCAGCCATGGGGGTAAGTGCTGGAGATCCAGTGATGAACAGAAAAAGACAAGCTTCACAAAGCATATAGTCTAGTGAGAGAGATAGATGTGACCTAGATAACTTCTCCCAAATCAGTGGAAAAACACAATTATGATAACTTTATAAAGGAGGGATCATGGTGCTAGAGTAAAACAGGGGTATTAGAACTAGTTATGGGACCAGGATGACACGAAGTTGTGATCTACCTGTTGGATTAAATGAGACTGAGAGAAGAGGGGGGAAGGATGTGGAAGACTTAGAGGCAGAGAACACAGCATGTGAAAAGGCCCTGTGGTCAACAAGGGCAGTGAGCATAGAAGGAGCTGAAAGAAGATATATGAGTGATCAGCAGCAGCATGGGAGCGGAGGCTGCTGAACTCAAGGGTAGGAGGGTGGTCAGCGTGAAGGGTTTCAAGCGGGTGGGCAGCATGGCAAGATTAGACCTCATTTTGCCCCAAGACTAGACCCCAGAGTGGCTAAAATCTCGAGAACAAATTGGAGAGAGGTGGGTGTGGATATGGGAGTCTAATTTGGGGTTTATTGCATAATCTGGTCAAGAGTTAATAGGACATTGGACTGGAGTGGGAGACGGAGAGAAGAAAACAAGTAAGTTGGAGATCTTTAGGATGTATTTTACTGGACAGAGCTTTGTGAGGAATGAGGATGGTTTTTGTTACATTCAGTTACCCACTACATATACATATACAGTGAGCTTTGCCTTTGTTCCTACATGTCTTTTCTCCAGTTGATTATAATATTTTCTCTTTATCATTGATTTTGAAAATGCCATTATGATGTGCCTTCTTGCAGTTTTATGTTTCTCATGCTTGGTGTTTATTGAACTTTATGTACTTCAAATTTCTGCTAAGTGCATACACATTATGAACAATTATGTCATTTTGATAAACTGACTACTTTATAATAATATAATGTCCCTATGAAGTCTATTTTGTCTGATATTAATATAGCCACTCTGGCTTTCTTTTGGTTAGAATTCATGTGGTATATTATTTTCCATCTTTATACTCTTAACTTAGCATGTCTCGATTTAAAGTGGATTTCTTATAAACAGCATATAGATTTATCTTGCTTTTTTAGCCAATCTGGAAAACATTGCTTCCCCCTCCCCAGCTTCATTGAGATATAATTGGCATGTAACACTGCATAAGTTTAAGGTGTATAGCATGAGGATTCTATATACATATATGCTGAATCACGGCTTGCCGACTAGAGTGCAAACCAGCTACATTTGGTCTAATTATTGATAAGGTCAGACGTAAATCTATCATCTTGCCAGCTGTTTGCTAATTAGTCCCTTCTGTTCTTTATTTCCAGATTTATTTATTTGAGAGAGAGAACAAGAGATAGAGAGAGAGCGTGAGCAGAGAGGAAGGGCAGAAGGAGAGGGAGAAGCAGACTCTCCACTGAGCAGGAAGCCCAATGCCGGCTCGATCCCAGGACCCCGGGATCATGACTTGAGTCGAAGGCAGACGCTTAGCCACCCAGGTGCCCTTGTCTCTTCTGTTCTTCAGAGCTTTCTCCCCTCATTTCTTGCCTTCTTTTTGATTATTTTTGTGCTCATTTTACCTGCACTATTGACCCATTAGTTACACCTCGGCTTTAATGTCACTTGTTAGTGGTTGTTGTGTGGAGTATGTCATCTTTAACACATAAAAGTATGTTCTTTCTCTAGCTGCCTTCGAGATATTCTTTTCACCTTCAGTTTTCAGCAGCGTGAACATGACATGCCTAGGTGTGTTGGCAAGGGTAATTAATCTGCTCAGGGATTTGCTGGGCTTTGGGGATCTTCAGTTTATTACATTTCATTAATTATGGAAAAGTCTTGGCCATGAAATTTTCAAATATTTCATCTGCTTTGCTCATTTCATCTCCATCTGGGACGCTAATTTCGCATCCGTCAGACTTTTGAAATTGACCCACGATTCATGGATGTCCTGTCCTCCTCCCTCTGGTGCCCTTGCTTGGCTCTCCTCACTGCTTCAGTGTGGATAATTTCTAGCGTCCTAACTTGAGTTCACTCATTTTTTTTTCTTCAGCTGTATCCAATCTGTTCATAAACTCTCTTTATATACATAGTTTTCAGCACTTCACTCAAAGTCCCAATCTATTCTAGCATGTTGCACACATCCTCCAGTGGCTAATATAATTAATAAATAGTTAACTACAGCTATTTCGAACTGCAGGGCTGATGGCTCCAACATCTGTATCGTCTCTATTGTTTTATCTCTTCACAGTAGTTTTCTGGGTTTTTTTTTTCCTTTTCCCGCTTCTGGGGGTTTTCATAAGTTCTATTGTTCAGAAGAACAATATGGATGGAGTGAAAAAATAATACACGTATGTAGGAACAGGCATGTCTCTCCGGTCAGCCCATTGGTATGGGGAGTGGTTCAATCTCATTGATCTAGGCTTGTGGGGTTTATGGCCATAGTGATCTTGGCACGCCACGGGCTCAAATGCACTGGGCTGCTGTCCCCTCGTGCTTCATGTGGGTACAGAGGGTCTCCCTCAGTGCTCCTGCTCTCAGCTCTCCACTGTCCCCGCAACTCTGCCCCACAGAGGGCTCTACCTCCACGCTCCTGAGCCGCTCCAGCGCCGCTCCAGCCGAAGACAGCTGGTGCGTGTTCCCCGTGGACTCGTAGTGGGGTTCTCGGTTCTCCCGCCCAGACTTCATCTGAGGCAGGTCCTGTGCACCAGGGCCTTGGGAATCGAGCTTTTTCGGTGCCTTCTCCTCACCGTGACAGCCTTGTGTCCCTGGTGGTGGTGTGGTGAGGTGGGGTGCTGATGGCAGAGAATTTCTTGTCACCCCTCAGTGACAGAAGACATCTGCTTCATATCC
>CM052811.1:12511659-12642020 GCA_028533885.1 Nasua narica
TCTGATATCTAAGATCTATAAAGAACTCCTCAAACTCAACACTCACAAAACAGATAATCATATCAAAAAATGAGCAGAAGACATGAACAGACACTTCTCCAAAGAAGACATACAAATGGCTAACAGACACATGAAAAAATGTTCATCATCTTCAGCCATCAGGGAGATTCAAATCAAAACCACACTGAGATACCACCTTACACCAGTTAGAATGGCCAAAATCAACAAGACAGCAAACAACAAATGTTGGAGAGGATGTGGAGAAAGGGGAACTCTCTTCCATTGTTGGTGGGAATGCAAGTTGGTGCAGCCACTTTGGAAAAAGTGTGGCGATTCCTCAAGAAATTAAAAATAGAGCTACCCTATGATCCTGCAATTGCACTACTGGGTATTTATCCCGAAGAACCAGGTGCAGTACAAAGGAGAGCCACTTGTACCCCAATGTTCATAGCAGCAATGTCCACAATAGCCAAACTGTGGAAAGAGCCACGATGCCCTTCAACAGATGAATGGATAAAGAAGATACGGTCCATATATACAATGGACTATTATGCCTCCATCAGAAAGGATGAATACCCAACTTTTGTATCAACATGGACAGGAGTGGAAGAGATTATTTTGAGTGAAATAAGTCAAGCAGAGAGAGTCAATTATCATATGGTCTCATGTGTGGAGCATAAGGAAAAACATGGAAGACATTGTGAGAAGGAAAGGAAGGATGAATTGGGGGAAACTGGAGGGGGGAGATGAACCACGAGAGACTGTGGACTCTGAGCAACAAGATGAAGGTTTTGGAGGGGAGGAGGTGGGGGATTGGGCGAGCCTGGTGGTGGGGTACTGAGGAGGGCACGTATTGCATGGAGCACTGGGTGTGGTATATGAACAGTGAATCTTGTAACACTGAAAAAATAAAATAAAAGTATTTGGGGGAAAAAACATTAAAAAAATAAAATAAAATTTCAGAACCCATGAATTAGTCCTGACCTGCTCAAAGGCATAAAAAAAAATGGATATAATGGACTGCTGGAATCAAGAATTCAAAGTCTTCCTCTAGATCAAGGATTTATTTTAATAATCGTATCTTTATATCATTCATCTTAATATCAGCAACTCTTCTATAGTTCCAAAAACAAAGTAGCCATTCAATTATACAAAGGAATAAAATGCATAAGAAAATACATTTTAGCTTGATAGAAGAAAGAATTGTATAAGGGTCAAAAATTAAAACTATTTAAATTTGGGGGGCACCTGGGTGGCTCAGTCAGTTAAGCCTCTGCCTTCGGCTCAGGTCATGATCCCAGGGTCCTGGGATTGAGCCAAACATCAGGATCCCTGCTCAGCAGGGAGCCTGCTTCTCCCTCCGCCTGCTAGTCCCCCTGATTATGCTCACTTGCTCCCTCGCTCTGTCTGTCAAATAAATAAAACCTTTAAAAATTTTTTTAAAAATTAAATCTATCTAAATTTTTAAGGCCCAACTTACCCCCAGACTACTCAATCTAAACCCAATAACATTAGAACTTAAAAAAAAAAAAAATCAGATGCCAACGTCCAAGGACAGGGTTACCACCAGTCATGGTTACCCAAACAAGTTCTGAATGCGTTTTGAGAAACACATGCAATTAACGAATATTTCTCCCAAGTTTCTGTTTGGACTGGAATGGCACTCAATGGAGATTGTTTTATGGAACAACTGTCTCTCTATTTTGCAATCAGGTCTTACAACACAAGATTTTAAGCTAAAGATTGCACTTGTCAGGTAACTGTAAGCATAAGGCTAACAGGAAAGCACCTGGATACAAGGCAGAGAGTTGGAGGAGAAAAGTGAGGGTAGGGCCTAGAGATCTGGAAATCACCTGCGCGCACAGCCAGCTTGCAGGCTGAGCTCCCTGAGAGAACGTCTAGGAAGGTAAGCAAGCAGAAGATCCCGAGAAAAGCTTAAAGGGAAATCTCAGGCCACTCTGTTTGGATTTGGAATTAAAACCAACAAAGAAGCCAGAAGGAAATGGAAAGATAATGAGAGGACCAGAGAGAAAAAGAGAAAAGGCAATACGTGCTATCTGAGGGAAAGGTCCAAATAAACCAGTGCAAGACCTTATAAAGTGCTCTGATAATTTTATATATTATCTGTGGCCTTACAGTTTAAGTATTTTCTGACTCTACTAAAATCACAGCCCATGGAGTGAGGCTAACAAATCTGCCAGGTATCAGGGGTTATGGAAACAATCTCTGGTGTACTCTGTAGCCTAATTTACTGTCATAAACATTGTGGGAAGCAGAAATCTCTATGGCAGCTTGGTGTGGATATTCTCACTGTCAGCAGGGAAGATTCATGGCCTCCTCACAATGCTGAGACCCCAACAGCATTTACCAAGACAGATGACTTGGTGACAGACACTTCAGGCTGAAAGTTAATAGTTAGCCCAGGAAGATGAAACATGAGAACATCAGAACTGTGCCCCCAGACCAGCACCTCGGTTCCCGTCGTCCAGGAGACCGCCTGAAATGAGGGTTCCGAGAGTGAGGGCTCCCGGGCGGGGAAGTCACTCTGACATCACCTCTAGGATCAGGGAAGTACCCAATCACCCGGGCCGCCCCAAGTAAAAATCTCTGCTACGCCTTTTAACTACGAATGAACTGAACCTCTACAGTGCACTCGTATTCTGGCCAGTACCCTCTCCTAAGCTAATGGGTTCCAGAAGTGTATTCACTTCCCTCTTTTGAAATTGTACCTCCCTTTTGTTTATTCCAAATTTACCACTCAAACATCAACATCGAGTATTTGTGTTTGGCAAACAAGCCTCAGCTTATCCTCTCCACCTCATCGTGACTTGAAAAACTCTGACTTTATCCACACCCAGCCTTATCTTTCCAATGAGACATCTTTTTGTTTGAGGTTATATTCATATCGTGATCCCTTCTCCTACCACTTCCTCAATCTGTTAGACTGTTGGTCCAGATTAAAAAAAAAGAAGGCAGATCTTAATGATACAAGCTAATATTCTCCTATCAGCCACAGCTACCCTGCCCTTCTCGATTTCTCTCCAGAACTGAAGTTGAGCAACATTTGAACAGAAGGTATCTGATTACAATGATGACTTTCTCCTAAACGGAGAGGGAGCAAAACTGTTACTCAAATTTCATTCTCCCTTAATCTCCGATAACATTTCAAATTAAACCAACGCCTTCGGTATGACTTAGCACTTTTAAGAAAGTGGTGTTACTAAAGGATATTTAGGCAAGAAAACCAGCAGAGTGGTTCCTCAGAAGGAGGCTCACTTGTGCCAAGGGCCTCACTCACCACCACACAGAACACGTCTGCAATCACATGTCTAGAGATTCCTTTAGAACAGTTGTATAAATTCAGCTAGCAGGAAATCTCATTACGTTTATCATCGTACTTCAATTTTGACCGAGGTGTAAAAAGCACTTAGATTTCCCCAGAGCTTGCTTTTCAGTCTGGTTTCCAAATGAGTTGACCTTTCAAAAAAAAAAAAAAAAAATCCACCTTCCAAGTAGGTCATCTTTAAGGACTAGCCCTTCTTAGCAATCTCACCACAACCATGTCCATCAGCAACTGCCCCTGGGAAACCCGTAGTAAATGAATCCTGTGCTGCAAGTGATGTAGCCACCCATAGATCTGGTCTCTTCCCTTAAAGAGCTTGTAGTCCAAGCGCAAGTAAAATGCAGGTATGATAATGAAAAGTGCTGGGTGGAGAATACAGTATGTGAGAGAAAAATCTGGGCTAAGGCAGTCTGAGAAGTCCCAACAAGGGGGCAGGGACTTGTCCTCAGCCCAGAGGAACAGTTGAGCTAGAAGGGCATGTATTCACAAGCTGAGTGTACACACCATTTACAAAGACCAGTTTGACCAAAAAAAAAAAAAAATGGAGTGAAGCACAAGTTTCACTACTGACTTACATTGCTTTCAAAAAGTCATTTATCCTGTTAAACTGTTTCGTCATAATACTTAAAGCTTCTGGTATAAAATGGCAGCCTCAACACTTGTGTGTACTTCCTTCTTCCCCTAACTCACTGATAAGGCATAAAGCAGCAGCATATAGAGTGTATGTGACACCTGGGATGGA
Organism: Nasua narica; assembly: GCA_028533885.1. Lineage (NCBI taxonomy): Eukaryota > Metazoa > Chordata > Mammalia > Carnivora > Procyonidae > Nasua > Nasua narica. Next base: position 12,515,745 of record CM052811.1, read on the forward strand.
TCAATTTTTAATACTCTCTTCCTCCTTAGAACAAAATTACTTTCAGTAATAGTCATTATGTCCATGGTGTGTTCCATAATTTAAAATGAAAAATTAATTTAGAAATAATAAATTTCCATTTAAAGACATTATTATAATTTAATGCAAGAGTTGGTGCATAAGGAGTGAGTGCCTAGCTCAGTCAGTTGAGTGTCCCACTCGATTTCGGCTTAGGTCATGATTTCTGGATCATGACTAGGAGACCTGGGCAGGGCTCCGTGCTAGGCGTGGAGCTTCTTTGAGATTCTCTCTCCCTCTCCCCCTGCCCCTTCCCCCCTTTAAAAAAATAGAAAAAAAAAAAAAAAGAGTTCATACACAAGCTGCTTATATAAAAATATTAAACCTCACACTTTGCCCTGTATATCTCTGCTTTAAATGTAAACATGAATAGAACTCAGGATGATCACATAGGTCGAGACAATTAAAGTAACTCAGGTTCTGTTTATCTTTTCAATCCTGCACTGTCAGTGCTGATTTCCTGCCTACTGCTTAAATGCGGGAACCTGGAGGACCACAGGGACTAGAGACCGACAACGCACTGAAACCAAGATTGAGTGATTCTGAAACTTTATGAATTTACTCTTGAAACAAACATGTATAGCCGAGTCCCCTTGTGTTGAGATCACTATATAATTGGGAGGTTTCCAAATTAATCTCCCCGTGGAAACCAGTGTTTGTTACAGAATAAGTATTTGAAACATATACACACATACATATAATTAAAATTCTATAGTAACTGAAGTAATTGTTTAGAACTTAGATTTCTTTTAAGAAGTTAATTATGGGGGTAGGGAGAGCACTTTATCACTGACCGTGGTGATAATAAAAACCAGACTTCTTTCAGTTCTTTCTATTATTGCTTCTAAATTCGCTACTGGCAACATACCTCTGCTGCCTATACCCTAAATGGACTTTTCCAAATTTGACCCATATCTAGGATGCCACTGCAGTAAAATATAAAAAGTAAAAAACTTATAAAAAGCACTGAGAATGGGAGTAATAGTCATTTCAAATAATCCTAGACAATGGGACCATCCTGCCCATTAAACTCGGCTGCAAGGGGCCGCACCTCAGACCATGTCCAGGAGGGCTGCCCCAGGAGGAATTCTTCACAGCGGTTTTTTGGAATGAGCGTGGATGGAGGGAAGGGGAGAGGAAGCAGAAGTTGAGGTGCGAGATGAAGAGGTCCCTGAGGAATTCTGCTGGGTCAGCCTGACGGCACCCTCTCCCCCATAGCCCTGTCCCTGAGACATAGGAAGGAATGAAGCAATCAGCGGGGAGGAGGCTGTGCCCCGCCTCCCACCACCCGCTGGTACCCAAAGCTCACTTCTCTTCATTCAGGCCCAGCAGAGGTGGAGGCAGGAAGCCTGGCAGTCAACCCTCCTGAAAGCTGAATTACCATCTCCTTCTGGAGGGGGTCCTGATGCAACAGAACAAATCATGGATCTGCTTTTATTGATCAACCCAGCTACTCTTTCCTAAATACGAATTTCAGTCAAGGCTTCTGGGAAACATGCCGTGAACCAGCTATTCAAAAGAAAGAACAGCATGGAAACAAACACTGAGAAACAGAAGATAATCTAAAAAAGGGAACAAACATCAAAAGAATTCTAATAGCTCAGAGAGGTTCAGAGGAGGGCATTCATAATACAAGAACGGGGTGTTATTTTTTTTTAAAGATGGAAAAACAAAAAAGAGTCGTGGCAGCAAAAGCACATTATTTAATACAAGGGCTGAAAGAAGGAGCTCAGGGAACATTTCCGAACATATGTTTTAAAAAGACAAAGAGAAAATACAACGCAAAATTATACATTAAACGCATAAGTGTTTCATTTTTCTCAAAATATCTGTTATTGAACTAGTTAATAATGTTGATGAATAACTATATTAGAATCTAAGAAATAAAGCAGTACAACCTGATTCTCTAGATGTCTGTACCTTATCACAGAATCACAGAAGATTTGTGCTTAAAAAAAAGTGGAAATCATCTAAGTCAGTAGTTTTCAAACAGTATTCCCGTGAGGACTAAGATTTGACAAAATTTTCTCAGCAGGTTTTTTTTTTAAGATTTTATTTATTTTTTTATTTGACACAGAGTGAGAGAGAGAGAGAGAGAGAGAGAGGGAGGGACAGAGGGAGGGGGGAGTAGCAGACAGAGGAGAGGGAGGAGCAGGCTCTCTGCTGAGCAGGGATCCCAATGTGGGGCTCCATCCCAGGACCAAGTATCCTAGGATCACAACCTAAGCCTAAGACAGACACTGACTGATCGGCCCAGCAGCCCCTCTCAGCAGGTTTAAAGGGAAGCTGAGTAAACAGATTCCCATGTCCTCACATCTAATTTAAGCAGGGTGGGTTTGTTTGTTTGTTTTTAACCTGTTTTTTGTATTGGGCTCTATTGTAAGTTTCCTTTGTGATTAAGCTACTTGTTACGGAGCCAGTTTGAGGCTTGCAGCACTAATACGTATACATCCCATTAAGACTATGGTTTTAAAATGTGTGTTCGTTTATGTAAAAACACTGAGACCCGCATGAAGGGGGCAGAAGACTAGGACAGCAAGGAGTGAGGTTCAGCCTCTCCTCTTGTCCCAGGCATCTTGGATGGGCCCCAAGCCTGCAATGTAGCAGAACAAAAGCTCCATGGTAAACTCAATTCTCTTTCTTTAGGAGGGTTTAGCCTCCATCTGTTGTTTCTTAAGCATGCTCCCTGGGACTCTCACCCAATATCCCAAATGGCTAATTCTAAGCTCACATATGGTGCTCTCCCCGAGAGGAGTTCTGATAATTCAGATTTCTCCACCTTACCCTATTTCCATTGCTGGCTTAGCACCTCATGTAGATGGAAACACTGGGCAGCTACTCAGCTGGTCAGCCCCGCTATCTGGCTTAGTGTATTTCACACGAATGTTTGATAACCACCAATCAAAATCAAACCTCTCGTATGCAACTTAGAAATTGGGATGTGGAAGGCAAAGTGGCTTCGTCAAGTTTGCACATTTCCCCGTTACACTTGCCAGCACTACCATGCTCCCCGATAGCTTCACTAGCGTGTGGTTTTCTTCCCAAATGGATATCGGCTACCTTGGTTAAGGCTCATGCTTAAAGACTTTTTCTAACTCTTTCGGCACAAAGTTGAGAATAAAAGAAGTGTCCAATTAAGGACCATTGGCCAATCTTTTTTGAAAGAGCTTTTAAAAAGAAAACAGACATCCATTTTCAAATTGTATATAACAGGATGTAATTGCCCAACACTTCTGCTGCAACAATTAGACAAAAAAATAGGAAAATATTTTAAAATAATATTTGTTTGAAGACATCAGATAACTATAAGAGCAAAAATGGTTGAATCATCTAAATTTCTGGAGGAAAAAGATGTTCTTTTTAGAGGTAGCTGAGAAACGTGGGCTGCTTTCCGCACCGGTGGCATCTGCCAACCGTGGGACAAGGTGGAGGTAATTTACTGATGGGAAATACAAACCAGTAGAGTTTGGTAGTCACACAGACTAAGCTGAAGGACTGAAATCTAGTCAAGCCGCAAATTTGCCACAATTTTTCCCAGTAGGACATTCTGATGAGGTTTAGGGAAGCACAAAGGGCTGGTCACAGAAATCAAAAAATAGTGGCCTCTGCTGGTGGGTATTGAAGAGAAGTCTGGTTGGAAAGAGGCACAGGGAACTTTTGGTGATGAAGAATATATTCTATAAGTTGTCCTGAGGAGTATGTCTGTACAGGTAAGACCTATAGTTCTCCTGCGCAGGGAAAAGCCCAGTTCTTTCCTCTTCCTGTGAGTCTTTGATCTCTGTGTCTCCCTCACTACTCACAGTAAACGCTCCACTTCTGACACTTACAACAGAGCAACAAGGGACAGGGTGGCCCGGGAAGGTGACTCTGGGCACACAGTGTTTGAGACAAGTCATGAAAGCTAAGAGTGGACAATCACACTAACATATGTGGAAAGAAAGGATGAGGGAAAGAATTTGTTGCTTCTTAGGAGCAGAATAGAGGCAAGTGGAAGCCAAAGGAGGAAGCGGCATGAGGCGGGTTGGAGATGCTGCAGGGGCAGATTTTGCCAGTTGTTGTAGGCCATGATAAAGTCAGATTTCTTTTCTATATGTGGGAGGAAGTGACTGAAGGTTTAGAATCAGAGAAGTGACATGAACTAATTGGTTTTTTCATGTCTTCTCCATTTTTTGACTTGAACAGACACTTCTCCAATGAAGACATACAAATGACTAACAGACACATGAAAAAATGTTTATCGTCATTAGCCATCAGGGAAATTCAAATCAAAACCACACTGAGATACCACCTTACACCAGGTAGAATGGCAAAGATTAATAGGACAGGAAACAACAAATGTTGGAGAAGTTGTGAAGAAAGGGGAACCCTCTTCCGCTATTGGTGGAAATGCAAGTTGGTGCAGCCACTTTGGAAAACAGTGTGGCAATTCCTCAAGAAATTAAAAATAGAGCTACCCTATGACCCAGCAATTGCTCTACTGGGTATTTACCCCAAAGATACAGATGCAGTACAAAGAAGGGCCACATGTATCCCAATGTTCATAGCAGCAATGTCCACAATAGCCAAACTGTGGAAAGAGCTGAGATGCCCTTCAACAGATGAATGGATAGAGAAGATACGGTCCATATATACAATGGACTATTATGCCTCCATCAGAAAGGATGAATTCCCAACTTTTGCATCAACATGAATGGGACTGGAAGAGATTATGCTGAGTGAAATAAGTCAAGCAGAGAAAGCCAATCATCATATGGCTTCACTTACTTATAGAACATAAGGAATAGCATGGAGGACATTAGGAGAAGGAAAGGAAAAGTGAAGGGGGGTAAATTGGAGGGGGAGATGAACCATGAGAGACTGAAAACTCTGGAAAACAAACAGAGTTTTAGAGGGGAGGGGGCTAGGGGGTTGGGTGAGCCTGGTGGTGGGTATTGAGGAGGGCACATATTGCATGGAGCATGGAGCATTAGGTATTATACATTAACAATGAGTCTTGGAACACTGCATCAGAAACTAATGATGTAGTGTATGGTGACTAACACAACACAATAAAAATTTTAAAAATAAATAAATAAAAGAAAAAAAAGAAAGAAAGAATTGGTTTTACATGAAGGACTCTGGCTAAAATTTACAATGAGAATGGAGGCAAGAGAAGAGTGATGAGACCATGACAGCAGAGCTGATGGCGGCGTGGGCTTGGGGGACAGTGACAGCAGTGGAGAGTAGTGGGGATCTGAGCTCAGAGTTGTCATCAGCAGGGCCGGCTAATGGACACACATGCAGGATGGAAGGAAGCCCTTCCTCCTCCTGAACATCAAGTGCTTGGTTCCTAAGGCTTCCAATGAACCAGCTTCTCCTGGTTTCCTTCTATTTTGCAGATTTCTTCTTCTCCTGCTCTCATTCTTCAATTATAACCTGAATACCTTTCTTTACTCCCTGTTTCCTCTAGAACTTCTTTATCTTCTCCAGAGTACGTGGTCCTTTTTTCTCTTCCTTGTACATATTCCCCCGGAGCACTTCTTCCTCTGCCACAATCCCCAGATTTGTAGTTCCAGCTCAGACCGCTGTCCTGGTATCAGATCTCATTGCCTATTACATATCATTGCTGGATGAGCCCCACAAAGGCTCCAAACTCAACACATCTACTTCTCCTCAACCTTCTCCTGAATTCCCTCAACAATTTCATAACATGAGTTTTCACCCAAGCATCCAAGCCCGAAGCCTGGGGGCTATGCTAGAATTTTTTTCTCACCTCCCAATATCTAGCTGGTCACAACATACTATCAATTTTACCCCTCAGTACCTTCCAGATCTTTCCTAGCATCTGTCCCCATTGTTTTTTCTTGAATTCAGATACTTGACTTCTCTGACATAGATTATTTCAAATATCCTAAGATTTCTCTCTCTCAGTTCTCTTCCAATCCAGTCTCTACCCTGACTGGGGAATGGTCCATGTGTCACACAATCCATTCTTACGATTCCTCTGCTACAAAGTTCCATCAGTTCCATTGCGTCTGGGATAACATATGAGTGGCTTACAGAGCACGCCAGACCATGTGTACCCCACTTGTAGCACACACCTCATCTCTTGCTACTTCTCGACACATATCGTATGTCCCAGTTATGCGAAATTATTTATATTCTCCAAATTTTCCATATTGCTCTATGCCTGAAGAACTGGTGTATTTCCTCCTCTGAGAAGGCTTCTCCCATCTTCCCATATTCCATTAACTTCTGCCTCATTTCAAAAATGTTATTTTGGACATTTCTCCTATATCACACTAGTTCCGTGCTGTGCAGCCAAAAATTGTTTAATCATTGTCTTTCTTCTCATTTCTTCTCTTTTCTTCCTCTTTATTCTTTTTACTTTGTCTTTATACAGCTCCCTGCATTTCCCTCCATGGGCAACCAAGTGTTAACTCCACGGCTTCACCATGCATCCAGGCTGCTACCCTGCAGTTAGTATGTTGCTTCTAACAGATTATTCGTAACGTTCCAAGGTGAACATATGCACCACATTTTATCCATATATTCTCCAAATAATTCATAATCAGAATGCCTTCTCCTACCTGCCAGAATGCCTGCTCCTTGCTACCATACTAAGGTGGCAATGAACTTACTCACTGATGTTCTCTCTTCTGTAAATGGATTGTTCTTTGGCCTGCTAAGACTACATTCACATTGGCAACTGACCAAAAACTATCTCCTTTGCCAAATCAGACCTGCCATTTTTTTTTCTTCATTCCAATTAATAAATCATTAGCTGCTTCATACAAGCCTCTTTTTTTAAGGCTAGCTAGCATTTTGAGTCTCCCAAGCTGATTCACTGGTTAGACTCAAGTTCTTGCACCTGCACAGCAATGACCCCTATAAGATATCTGTTCTCTGTTTGACATCTCTTTAATTTTATTAGCGGCTTATGGACAAAATCACTTGACTGAAACTTTTTCAAGTTTCAGTTATTTGGATCTACCAGAGCATTTTCCCCCCGGTTATAAATCAATGAACCCAGTCAAGATTAACTGCCTACACATGAGCTTCAAAAGAGCCTCTATGGCCAGACAGAGTTGAAAGAAACACGTAATTCCATAACACACTAAATACAAGCTGATCAAAGTTATTGGAGCTGGTTACTTAATGCTGTACTTCCTCATTGTCATACAATCTGATTTCAAGTAGTTTGAATCTAAAACATGTATTACTAGGTCCAAAAACTCCTCCTTTGGAAATAAAATCATCCTTTCTGTATCCTGACTCGTCAAAATGTGTATTTAGACAAAAATGTGTATTTAAACTAACCCCCAGGTTAAAATTTTCTGAATTTAATTTGTGAAATTCCATATGTTTTAGGAATTAAAGCAGAAAGAAAAGAAACATAGCTAATGAACCATTTCAAATAAGAACAGTTCCCATACAGAATCATCATGGAATCCTGGAAGCAAAAGGAATCATAAATACTTAGGTATTATGTAGAGAGGGGGGTGTTCAAGACCTCAGAATTCTGAGGAGGTGCCAAGGGACAGTCATGTGAGACCTGAGACCCACAGGGTGGGTCTCAGTAAAGCAGCTTCTTTAATCTGCTATATATATTTTTAAATTTTGTGCTTTTATGTAAGAGATGATTTGAAAAAAGGCTCCATTCCTTAAAAATAAATTGAAAGTCACTGATCTAGCCCAGTCTTCTACACAAATCAGTTCCTCCCATGACCTCCCTGACAAGCAGCAATCCAGTATCTGCTTGAACACCGCCATCGTTGTGAGTTCACTGTCTTGAAGCAGCTCATTTCCATATTGGATATCTCGAGTTCTCAGAAAGTGCCTCCCTTCTAGAGTGCCAAGTTTTACCTCCCCATAAGTTCTAAGCCCCGCATGTCCCTGGGGATAACACAGAATTTCTACTTGTTACCTCCCGCCTACGTGTCCCTTCAGAAGAAGTATGCTCTTTTCCATAATACACATTTTATTCACATTTAAGATTAACTTTCATCTCAAATCACATATTCATACATCTATTTCTTTTTTGCTGATTTCACTTAAACTTAAATGCCTGCTTTGCTAAGCAAAGACTGCAAACAAATATTTACCATGTCTGTTACATGTAACACCCAGAAACTGCCCTTTTAACAAAATTCATCAATCCCTTCCCACCTTGACATTTCTTTATTATAAACGCAGGGATCAAAACAACCCTGAATATACTTTTGATACTACTCATAGCATCCACACCATTTCAGTAATTAACACAATTTGTGACAACATTCATTGCATCTGCTACATTGGACAATTTGAACTGTAACTCTTCCACTAAGCAAGACGGAGAGAGCATGTCATTTCTGCCTTTCCTTCTTGAGATTGTTACTTTTCAGAGACACACACGTCCACAGCCATCCCTATTTCTCACCATGCTTTCACCACGTAAGCCTGAATTCCATTGCAAGCACTCCAAGTTTATGCTTAAATGCTAGTGCCTTAAGAATAGGGAAAAATTTGTATTGCATTTTCCTCCTGTGATCTGAAAACACAATGGGTGCACATATATATGAAATATTTTCTTACAAATATCCAGGTTATGTTTTCCAGCTAGACTTCTACATCACACGTGGGTTTATTTCACTGTGCTGTTTAATTAAGACACTAAAATGAGAAGAAGTTTACTGATTTAAGACAAGTTTGAGATCCACCAAAATTAATTATTGTACCTTTGTCTGTCTGGGGGCTGTAGATGCCTCATATTTTCATTGGACATTCATCATCAGACATGTTAGCCCTTGAATCTAACTTTAATACTATACAAATGTTTCCATTTTGCTAACTCCCATATGTTCTGTGTATCTACCGCTCCACTGGAAATACTTATTCCATTAATATTAATTTTTCTTACAAATATAACTGACAGGGGCACTTCTGAGCATTCAGGCCCTATATTCTATTTTCGTAATTTGTCTGTGGAGGCTATCATCTTTTCCTGTGATGCGAAGTATTGATCTGTCTGTTTTATATGGGCTACTTGGGACTGGTTCCTTTAAACGTGTAGATTTAAAAAAAAATGGGATGCTCGGGTGGGTCAGTTTTTAAGTGTCTTCCACTCAGGTCATGATCTCAGGGTCTGGGATCGATTGAGTCCCATGGGGGGCTCCCTGGTCAGCAAGGAGTCTGCTCCTCCTTCACCTTCTGCTGCTTGTGCTTTCTGTCTCTAAAATAAACAAATAAATCTTAAAAATAAATAAAAATAAAAATCACTGGTGGAAGGAATATTCTCTTCATGTTAGTTGCTCCCTTACCCATGTCATCATAACAAATTAAAGCCAATCACTCTCCTTGTGTCTCCTCTACCACATAAATACACGTCTTGAGGGGAGGGAAAACTTTCCTTACTTGGGTGTCCCCAGGGCAAGACCCCAGTAGATTACACTAGGCACTCACCCTATATTAGTTGGTAATAAAATTCCAAGCAAAATACATGGTTTTTCACACTAGAACTAAAAGATGATAGGCAATAAACACAGACCTTAAAATCTTAGCCTTGGACAAGCCTATCAGCCACAAGCAGAAAACCTCACCTTTCCTAAATTCACATTCTGACCCCTTCAAAACTCTACCTTTTCCATAAGACGTATAGAAAAGTCAGAAAGGCCAACCTGAGGTTTTAAAGTGTGTCCCCCCCATCAATACAAACCAAAGCATGGAAGTAAAAGTCAATGAAAATCCAGCCATACAATTCCACTGGAAAGATCGAGCCTTCTGATAGTGCCCTCTCAAAGGAACAGAATGTTTGGGCACCTGTGGGGACAGAGTGCCAGCACCACGTAGTGCTGTAACCAGTAGACTCGTTTTAGGAATCAGAATCATATGCCAAGGCAGGTGGGAAAATAAAGAGTAGGTGTTCGACTCCTAGTAAACCTTGCTGGAAGAAGAAAAAGTACAGCCATCCAGTTGGTGGTGGGTGGTGAATTTATGAGAAAATTAGAAACAAAATCAGACTATTTAAAGTCTTAAGCAGTAGGGAACCTTGGGAAAAGAAGGTGTGAGGTTTGTAAAAAGCCAGGAGTAAAGGAAACAAGTTATGCCCCAGGAAAAACCACTCTACTCCCTCCATTTTGAAAATGTTGGCAGACGAAAGGGTTAGAAAATGAAATCCAAGCTCAGTCCGTGGTAACTTTCCAACCCTGGATCTATGGAACAAATGTACACACACCTACACACACAAGCTCCTGTTTAATTAAAAAAGAAGCCTGCCAAGACTGAATGAAAAACATCCTCAATGGCCTGAGGAGGCAGCCCTCAGTGTGTGACTGGGGCCCGATAGCCTGGTAGCCGAGATCAAGCAACACTATCCACAGGAGCTTCTATCTCCCTTTGCTTCACTGAATTTCATCCAGGTCCATGCCTTTGCTTACCACTTATGTGGTGGCAATGACTAGCAAGTTTTCGAGGTCAGTCATGACCTCTCCTCTGAGTTTTAGTCTTGTGTATCCACGTGCCTACCATGTCTACACAGAGACGGCACAAGGGTCCCTCAGTATCAACATGTGCAAAACGAACCTGTGATCTTTCCTCACACCTGGTGTTCTTCCAGGGTTCCTTACCTCGGGAAATGGCACCCTCACCTAGTCAGCGGTACCAGCCAAAAACCCAGGAGTCACCAGTATAGCCATCACATAAATGTCTAAACTAGCGCCAGTGTTGTTGGTCCTTACCAAGTCCTCCTTTCTGCCCACTTATCTTCACTTTCTTCTACCCCCACCTTAATCTTTTTTAGCTGCCATCTTGTTTCATCTTCACTACTGTCCTAGCCTCCTAACACATGTCTCACTTTCACTTTCACTACTCCAAGTCGTCCCTCATCCCAAGCTTTTCTAATCCCTCCAGGTTTCCCATTTTTTCTTAGGCTAAAGATCAGAATTCCTGTCCTGGTCGCAAAGCCTTTAATGATCTGGTCCCTGCCTATTCTCCCAATCAGCAGGAGTCATTACTTCTAACTTCACACCACACAATTTCTTTCAACCCTGCAGAACACTGTGCTTCCTCCCACAACAGTCTTTGCTGGATCCTCTGCTTCTTGGGTCTCTTCTGAGCTGACCCATCCCCATTCTTCTGATCTTACCTCCAATGTCATTTCCTTAGGGAAGACTTCCTGGCTGGATTGGATCCCACATTCTTATGCCATTAGAGCTCTTGGTACCTTTCCTTCTTGGCACTTATCACAGTAGTGGTTTTATATTTGAATATGTGTCCTTTTGATTCAAGTCTTTCTCCCCTTCTAGATTATAGGTGAAAGAACCATTGCTGGTCTTGCCACCACTGTGTCCCCAAGACCCTGATTCTGCCTGAGCCACAGGCAATTGACATTGTTCTACGGTGTCAATGAATGAATGAAAACTGGCACCCAAAGGCTCACTGTAGTAACCTAACTTTCTTCTTACAAGTCCAGCTGAGTCCAATGCAGTGAAGCCCAGACTAAGACAGAGCCCTAGCTGACTTGGCTATTCATGCTGAAGGTTGGTGAGGCCTTGGCCTGGAGGGAAAGAAGGGGACCTGGAGGACAACTCCTCCTAGCATGAGGTCCACATTTGCCTTGACAGCAAGATGGTCACACTTGAGCCTTGGGGTGTCCAAGCTTGCAAAAGAAGTGAGGCAGAGATATGTCAGATGTCAGCCTCGAGAGGGCACAAACTCTTGTTGCACCAATAAGCACAGGACCCATGACTTCTCACTGTGCATCACGCACGACGGGCCACATCCCAAATGAGGTCTTCTCCCTACTACACAATGGGATACGAAATTACCAGAACAACTTTGGCACCATTTTTCTACTTTAAAGGAGTTTGGGCTGGTACAGTCTGAACAAACTTCTTAATTAAGTTGAATATAAAACAGGTTCACCTGTTAACTACAACATCGTTCACGTGAGGAATATTTAAAGACTCGAGTGTCTAGGCTAGGCTGAGACAAGAACCCGTAAAATATATGAAAAGATCCAAATGACTAGTGTCTGCAAACATATCCCAAAAATATTTTTTACACTCTTTTGGTATGTCTAGTTCTGATCACGTCAGGAAAACCAGATGTTAAAAGAAAGAAATAAAGAAGGGGGGAAAAAAAGGAACACCACAAAACAATTCGTCTGACGATTTTAGAAAAACAAACATGAAATTAGATCATTCATTTCTCAAAATTCTGGAGTGCCAACTCTGATCTAAGTGGGTCCGCTTATCTGAAATTATACAATGATAATGGTTAATGCCAAATCCCTGTTCTACAAACGACATGGAGAGCTTTGTTCCATCTTAGTGATACTATAATAGTAAATAAAATGGTGAAGCATTTTAGAATTTATAAATCATGGTTATATGCATTGTATCACTGGGGTCCTCCAAAACCCTGAGAGGGTACATGGGCAAATTTTATTACCATATTGATACTGTAATTGAGGAAACTGAGGCTCAGAGCAGTTCACTAGGGATAGTGTATTTTTTCATACCTGAGACTTAAAAGCCAATTCCACACCACTGTTTTCTCTCCTTTTTTTTTTCCTCATTGCACCATTTAAAAATAGCAATTTATTGGGATAAAAGAAAAGAAAGGGGTCAGTCATTAAGCGTCTGCCTTTGGCTCAGATCATGATCCCAGAGTCCTGGGATCGAGTCCCATGTCAGGCTCCCTGCTCTGCTGGAAGCCTGCTTCTCCCTCTCCCACACCCCCTGCTTGTGTTCCCTCTCTCGCTGTTTCTCTGTCAAATAAATAAATAAAATCTTTAAAAAAAAGAAAACATCTGTCCCATAGGTACATTTGAGTTGGGAAGATAAACAGAGGTTATCAGTTTTCTGCATTTCTTTCATTGTTCCATAGTTTAGTGTTGATCTGGCCTCCACAGAGCCCCTGGTAAAAATGACATGTCCGGCCAGAGAAATGAGAACTATGAAACCGAAATTTGGCATGTTTTTACTTCTGCGTGTTTGGGAGGTATGTTAACAGCTCTCAGCCAGTAAGGTTCCATTTTGGTATAGTCTCAAAAAGGTTATGCTACTGTTTTCTTTCGGAGCTGAATTTTCTAGACTTATTTTCATTTTTAAAAGTATTTTTATTTATCAAGCAGTTGAGCAAAAAATACTTGCTCTCAGCCCTCCGCGGGACTCTGAGGCTGACCAGGGTGGAGGAGGTGCAGTGGGCTTGCGGGTGGTTTGGAAGTGCTCGGGGAGGCTGAGTGCACGAGAAGCCAGCAGCAGACAGCAGGTCCCAGGGACCCACATGCAGGCACCAGCGCTGAGTACAGGGAAGGGAGAGGAAGAATGGACGGGGATAGTCTGCAAAAGCTATGTAACAGGGGAAGGCAAACTAAGGCTCTCTGTGGGGTGCCTGGGTGTCTCGGTGGGTTAAAGCCTCTGCCTTCAGGGTCCTGGGATCGAGCCCCACATTGGGCTCTCTGCTCAGCAGGGAGCTTGCTTCCCCCTCTCTCTGCCTGCTTGTGATCTCTCTCTCTGTCAAATAAATAAATAAAATCTTAAAAAAAACAAAAGCCAGAATCTCAGCAACCTGCTGGCAGAGAGCAGAACTGCGCAAAATAGCAGAGCCCAAACCTGACCTTGGGACTTGGGCCATTAGATCTATTTAATTATTGTTACTGCTACTGTTGTTATTGTCCTCTCCTGCCTGGAGGGCAGCTAAGGCCTACAGAAAATGTCCTTGGAAAGGATTCTTTTCAGTGGGCTGATTATCAAACATCTCATTTTACAACACCTCTATCTCTGAAATAGATATCGATCTTCTCATTCATTCTTCCCCTCCGGCCTGAAGCACGGGGGAGGCAGGTTTAGTGCTGCCTCTCTTCCCATGGGGAAGCCGGCCCCCTGGGGCTATGCACCTGCATGTTGCTCTCAGGGGCAACACTTGCCCTTGGCCTCTGCTTACTGTCCTGTGGGGCGGGTGTGGGTATGTATGTCCATGTGCACATGCCCTGTTTTATCTTATTTCACTCGAATCATCTGTCATTCTTCTTATACACACTTTAAAATGGCAGAAACAGAAGACAGGGACTTGCACAAACCTCACAGAAAATTGGCCTTAGAATCTTGAGATTCAATACAAAAGCCTAGCAGTTTCTCCCAAGTGCACAAAATTAACAATCTTTGTTCTTAGCCACATGACCACCTTATCAAGAATCTTAATTCCAGAGCAATTCCAACACAGCTGAACTGTTTCAAGGCTGCAAGGAATTCCTAATAGTGCCTGTCATTGCTGGATTTGCATCCTCTCTTTGGGGTAAGGTGAGTGCAAGTTGATATCCGAAGCCGAGAGCTCCCCTTGCAGTCACCCTGTTTCACAGGTGTTTAGATCCCAATTTAGCTCAAGACTCAATCCCTGTGATAGCTTTTGTTCTCTTCTCCAGCAAACACCTTCCTGGGTCCTGCGCCAGGGAAAGGAAGTGTGAACAGCCCTTCCCACTTGGCTCATGAGGCATTCCACCCCAAGAAACAACCCCTGTGAATTCCTAGAGAACCTGCAAAGAAAAAAAAAAAGCTATTATATTAGAGCTAATGAATAAGTTTAGCAAAGTTGCAGAATATAAGATCAACATACAAAAATCAGTTATATTTCCTTTTTTAAAAATATTTTATATATTTATTTAAGAGAGAGTGGGGAAGGTCAGGGGAGAGGGAAAGGGAACCTTAAGCAGACTCCCTATTGAGCACGGAGCCCGATGTGGGGCTTAATCCCAAGACCTGAGATCATGACCTGAGCTGAAGCCAAGAGTAGGATGCTCAATCAACTGAGCCACCCAGGAGACCCAAATCAGTTATATTTCTATATGCCAGCAATGAACAATCTAAAACTGAAATTAAAAAAAAAAATCTGTTGACAATTGTATCAAGAAGACTAAAATGCTTACAAATAAATTTAACCAAGGAAGTATAAGAAATGTGGACTGAAAAAAAGATGAAACAAAACATTCTTGAAGGAAATTTTAAAACACCTAAATAAATGGAAAGACATCTTATGTTTGTGGATTAAAAGATTTGATATTAAGATGGCAATATTCCTGAAATCTATCTAAAAATTCAATGTGATCTCCATCAAAATTCCAATGGCCTTTTATGCAGAAATGAATAAGCTGATCCCAAATTCATATAAAATTGCAAGAGGCCCTGATTAGCCACAATGATCTAGAAAAAGAAGAACAAAATTGATGGATTCATATTTTCCAATTTCAAAACTTACTATCAAGTTATAATAATTAAATGATGTGGTATTGGCATAAAGGTAGACACATAGATCAACAGAATGGAATTGAAAGTCTAGAAGTAAATTCACACATGTATGATTAATCAATTTTTCACAAGGGTAAAAAAAAGCCATTTAGTGGAGAAAGTGTAATCTTTTTAACAATTGCTCCTAGGATACCTGAATGCACACATGAAAAAGAATGAATTTGGACGACTACTGCACACCATATGTAAAAATGTACTCAAAGTGGATGGAAGGCCTAAATGTAAAAACTAAAGCTATTAACCTCTTGGAAGAAAACATAAGAGTAAATCGTCATGACCTTGTATAGTTTCTTAACTATGCCACCAAAACTATAACGGGCAGAAGAAAAAATAAATTGAACTTCATCAAAATTTCAAGTTTTCATGCAAAAAAAATCTATCAGGAAAGTAAAAAGATATCACACAGATCAGGAGAAAATATTTGCAAATCATGTCTCTCAGAAGGGTCTAGTATCTAGAATATATAAAGAACGCTTACAACTAAACAAGAAAAAGACTAACAACCCAATTTAAAAATGGTCAAATGGCTCGAATAGGCATTTTTCTAAAGAGATAAAAGTGGCCAATAAGGACATGAAAAGATATTGAACATCATTAGTCAATAGGGAAATGTAAATTAAAGTCACAGTGAGATTCCACTTTATGCCCAACAGAATGGCTCCAATTTAAAAAGAAAGAAACAAACAAACAAACAAAAAACAAAAGCAAAAACCAGAAAGTAACCCGTGTTGGTGAGGATGTAGAAAAACTGGAACCCTCGTCTATTGCTAAGTGAGAATGTAAAATGGTGCAGCCTTGTGGAAAACAATTTGATGGTTCCTTAAAAAGTTAAAAATAAAATTACCATATGATTTAGAAAGTCTACTCCTAGGTAAATCTAAGAGAATTCAAAACAAAAATTCAAACAAAAACTTGTACGTGAGCATTCATAGCAGTATTATTCATTAATAGCCGAAAACTGGAAACAACTCAAATGTCCATCAACTGATGAATGGATACATAAAATGTAGGAGATCCCTACAATGGAATTTTCTTTGACCATAAAAAAGAATGAAGAACTGATACACACTACTATGTGGATAAGCCTTAAACACATTATGTTCTCAAATCTCAATCATTTTTTTTTTAAAAAAGCAACCCAAAGAACGGCAACAAAAATCACATAGGACCAAAAATGCTTTCTGACTCGCTTTCTCATTTGTTTTCATAGAAATCACCATAGGTAGGGAAAGGGATACTTTGATTATAAATTCAGGCTATGTGATGATCTGAAAAAAAAAAAACAAACAGATTTTTGAGATTGCAAAAATCAAAGCCCCTTCGATTCTCCAGGCTCCAGTTACCTCAGATGACATCCTGGTGTCCACCTGCCTGACGCACAGGCGTGGCCTGGTCTCGATCCAACGATCACATAGAAAGGCCCTGAGTCAGTTCTGAGCCTGACTCATCACGAGACAGGTTAATGGTAAAGTGGGAGGAGAGGGGGAAACAATCCACAGTTTTTCCTAAGATTTCCTCTGAATTATCCTCATTTGTGGGCAGAATGTTCAAGAATGCTATTTTTAAGGAGTGACGATATTTGGGGAAAATGTCCTCAGAGGAAGGGGAGGTAAGGACTGGGAGAAGTTTGCCCAAACCACAGGCCCTCCAAGCTACAGGCCACATCACCAGCAACGGCCCTAATGAGCTCCGTGTTGGACTCTCCAAATTGAATTACATAATACATTTCCGTTTCATTTCATGAATCACAACTTGGGATACAATGTTCCTGGGTTGCAGTTGATATATTTCAGAGATTACCAAAGATTTCAAAAAGAAAAATCTATTTTATTAAATTCATATGTAAAATGTCTGTATGTCAGCCAACTTATTTATTTTCAAATTTGGGATTTTCTTAAATGCCCTAGTTAGAGCTCAATGTCAAGAGAGTTCCCGATAAACCCATTAATGAACGGTAAGACTGCAGTTGCCCCTGGATTTTTCATTTCTTTTGACAGCTCAGTTCCTGGTTGATGACGGTGGGTTTTACTCCAGCTGCCCCTGTTGGAGTCCCCATGCGGGTGAGAGTGAGAAAGAGCCGTAAAGCTCAGAACAGGGGCGAGGGGAAGCGAAGCTGGTATGCAGGGAACTAGGGACCAGTTCACTACAACCCTAAGCCCTGTATTCAAACAGTGACTCCTCTGTGGACGGCAGTGTCCTTGGCATCTGTCGTTGCTCACCGCCCCCCACCCCCTTTGCTCAGTACAACTGAGGAATTAGAGTACAGCTTCTGGAATCCAAAAGACACAAGTCCACATCCTAGCCCAGCCACTGTTGGCTGTGCAGCCTTGGGAAGCTTATGTAATCTCTCTAAGCTTCAGGGCATTCAGCTGTAACGCCGGCAAGTAATAGCACTTATGTCACAGAGCTGTTTCAAGGACTAGTGGCAGGAGATGGGCAGAGTGATTAGCCCAGCGCCTCGCGCCTAGTAAGCGGTCAGTAAGTATCAGCCATGTGTTACTGGGATGCCACCGTGCAAGCAGCAACTCTGAAGGAGAAATTCATTTGACTCCTCCAGCCATCTCCTGTGTCGTCAGTCATTTTCAACTGATGATCAAGTTCAGTTTTGAGAAAAGACGCACTCTTGGAGATGTGACCTGGCTGTACACCATTAATTCATGCATTCATTCCTATCTTCTATGTGCCAGACAGGAAATGAAACAAGGGAACAAAACACAATGTCTTCCCTCCAGGTTCTAACTGGGGGGGACAGGCAAGGGTTGAGACAGGGACAGGCTGGTTTGGTGAGCACCGAATGGGATCTAGGCACCCTGGTAGCAGAGGGAGACACGTGACCCAGAGCAGGAAGCTAGGAGGACTGTGCCCTCCCCACCAGGCTGCGTTGTGGGTGAAATGGAGCCAGGGGGGAAATGGGAAAGGATGCTGTGGGGGGCTATAGTACAGACGGGGAGATGCTGACAACAGGTACCGGGAATGGCATTCCAATGGCCGTGAGTCCAGGCACTTTACTCCAAAATGTAACCCCCCATTTTACAGATAAGGAAATGGAGACCCAGAGAGATTCTGCACTTGGTTCAAGATCGTAGAGCCAACAGTTAATGGCAGAGGCAAGACTCAAGCCCAAAGGCGACTGACTCTTCCTATGGGACCACACCATCCCCCTTACTCTATCACACATTCTGTGGTGAAGATGCGACTGGTGTTGGTCGGCAGTCCAAAGAGGCTTCTGCTGTATCCAGACTAGGATGCGTGGCCCCTACTGGCACTGAGCAGTCCATGGACTGTCTAATCACCCCTTCTTCCAGAGCGGTCATGAGCGGGCAAGGGGTCACTTGAACAGTCCCTGCAGAACCCTCCCTTCAGCCTACATTCTCACACCTGGACGCTTCACAGGGGCGGTGGGGGTGTTTTCAGCTCTTAACTGGGAAGACAAAAAACAGTCTTTAGTTTATAAAAGAATAACGTAGCTCTATTAGAATGACTGGCTTTTTCTTTCTTTAACCCCTAAGCACCTATTCATGGAGTAAGATCTCTCAGTTATGCAGACACATTGTAATTAACAACCCTGATGACCAATCACCAAGAGGCTGGTGTGTGAGCCTGCGAGGCTCTGGTCTCCCCGCCCCGCGCCCCCCCCACCCCCGCCCCGGGAGACAGCCCTCACTTGACCTTGCATCGCATTTGTACTGTATAAAGCACTGTGCTTCCTCTTTCTTTCTTGATGTCTAGAGTGACTCTGGAAGGGGAATCAGACAGGGATTGTCACTGGACAGAGTGCTTGGGGGACATTCAGGGGACACTCAGGTGTCACAGAGGACGGTACTGATTGCTTCCATCCTAACCCAGTTCTGTTCCCTACACCGTTCTCTCTCCTAATTGCTCCGTTCATTTTGTACCTGTGAGGGTTAACTGGGAACACAGGAGTTCTGTTAAATATCACAGTAGTTAGTACATTTTAATCCTGATCCCCTAGCCTACTGTAGCTGCTGTAAAATATATGGCAATAATTTCCTGAGGCAGGGTAATGTATAAGGAATGTCAGGCCAGCCTCTGGGCATATTTGCCTCAGCTCAGTTTTATTAAAGTGAAACTTTTATTAAGGCATGTGGTGAATTGAGCAATCGGCATGATTCATGCTATTATAAACCCATTGCTACACTCACAATAAATCAATGAGCCATTGTCGTACATTTGCTGTGGAGTTGGGAGAAACGAGGAAAAAATCAATATGGGGATATTATTCAGACCATATGAAAGTATTAAAGTGTATTCTGTGTGTATTAAACCTGGCCAAACTATATTTCATGTGTACTTTTTTTCCCCTATAAATATCTCCGTTAGTATCCTCTACCCTATAGTATTTGCTAATCCAGATCCTGTTGTGAAAAAATTATAGGAGCTATTTCGAATCCCTTATAGGTCTTCATTATTTCAAAAATGTATTTCATAAAGACAAATTTGCATAACGAAATGGTCCCAAGGAGAAAGCATCAACAATATTAACAATGAACCTCTTCCTTTACAAACGCCCTATAGCTGTACCTGTATAATTCAAAAAAAAAAAAAAAAAAAGTCAACCCACAGGAGGAAGTGATTTGAGCCAGGGAAAGGGCACTTTTCATTATCCCTCATCTTGATGGGGACAATCACTGAGGCCGCAGCTATCCCCACAAAGCCGGAAATGATCGCTGTGGCTCACTTGTGGATGTTGAAATAGGTATTGGTGACAGACGTCTCTCTATGGCTGCTGTGTGTAATCACCGGCATTTCTGCGGTGGCGAGCTTCCGGCTCCTCTGCAGGTTGATGGGAGTTGGTCACAAAAAAAAAAGGAGGGGGCGGTAGCCGCATCTGGCTTCAAAGCCAAGCTGCAATACGTCTGAGATTGTTCTCTGTTTTAGGAAGTAGGGAGCTGGACCATTTATTGCCTCCTTAATTACTTAAACGGGTTTCTGAGGGGCTTTAGCGCTCTCCGAAACAAAGACTGGTTTTCACGCCAGCCAGTGCTATGCAGGGCCTGTGGGGTCTGAGGCCCCCTGCTAGGCCCAAAAGGAAAGATGTCCATGAAGGTGCCCATGGCTTCAGTGTCAGTCGGTCCCAGCTGTCTTTGAGAAGTACCCGAAGCAGAGAAGACCATGGGAAACGAGAAGACGCAGGGACAATTACAACCAGAGGATCTGAGGTTTCTGGAGGGGGTTTTGAAGGATGCTTTTAACTTCCACAGGCTTAACACATGAACCCAAAATATATTCCCTGTCCCTGACTTGTTGGCTGTTTGCAGCTCGCCACCCAAGGGCGATCAGCTGGAGAAAGAATCAAGGACTCCACATAGTTGTTAGTCAACCGGGAATCTCCTTCGGTGACATCATTTTACACTTTCCAATAAAAGAAGAGCTCCAAATACATACTCCAGGCACCAGAGGCCGCACAGGAGTTTGGTGACGATCCTAGTAAGGTCTGAAGGAAGGGCTCACACTCATCTCGGCTTTGTTTTCTGTCTCTCACTTACAACAGGTTTAAAAAGTATATATGGCTTGTTGAATTACTCAAACTGGTTATAATTAAGAAATATTATTTTGCTTGATTTCCAAAGAAATAGGAGGTGGAGAGAGCAAACAAAGCAGGAAAGTTGAATGAGAGAGCTGAGCCGCAGCAAGTATAGGGTCAGGGAGCGGGGAACTAGCCTCCCCCTGCTGACTCCCTCCGGACCCCGCCGACTAGCACACCAACTCACTGCTCCCGGGATATGAGGCTGGATGTCCTGGTTTTCTGCCGCCTCCCAATGCTTCCATTTGGAGCCCAACTTATTGACGACAGGAGCTTCGGTGGAGAGACCAGAGTGCATGTGACATAATCTTTGGCTTTAGTATGGTATGTGTGTCTTTCAGGGCATATGGTCCGAGATGATCCATCACGGTCTATGATGTCAGATTATCCACTGAGACTGAGGTCTCTCTGCAGAAATGCAATTATATTCAGATAATGGCATTTCCAGTTGTTGTGACAGACAAGACTGATGCTGGGCAGAAGTGACTGGTGGAACACTGGATGATATACGCACGGGGCAGGCGCAAGAATGAGGCATCAGGACCCGAGCTGTCGGTGAGTTTCGCAGCTCTTTCCTTCCCTGCACATTTCTCAGCAGTCAGCATTGGTTGCCATCCAAAACCCCATGGTCAACCCTTCCAGGGGCTCAGCCCAGCTGCCCGGTGAGTCCCAGGCCACGCAGCCATTACCAGACCTCCAGCCGTCCCTCCAGCCGCGCACCGCCTTCCCGCTTCACAAAGCATGAGGGCCATTTAGAGGGCTGCCCGCAGCTCTTTCCTCTGCGTGTGTAATTATCCCAATCATTTCCTCCTCCTCTAAATTTTTATTTTGTTCACTCTCCCACGTTTCATTCATTCTTTTTGTTTTCAAGGGTGTTTGTTTCTTTGTTTGTTTTTAAGATTTCTCCTCTAAATCTAGATCCTGCGTTGAATATTCTGGCCTCCAACATAGGGTTGAGGACAAACAGAAATCAAACACTATGGTCATGTGCTCAGTCATTTACCCACTATGGACTAAGACTCAACACACACCTGGTATAATAGGGAGGTAGCCTTGGAAACCAAACTGATTTGGGTCCAAATAGCCACTTTGCTACTTACTAAGTCATGGGCCTCGGCTTCCCCACGTTGGCACAGTGCCTGACACAGAGGCATCCACCGCATGGATCCCACTATATCTATGATCCTTTCTAAGCTGTAATCAAGACCCTGACAGAGTACATGTTTCTTGGGCTCATCATCTTTTTATAGATACTTGGTCCATCTTGCTGAGTTATCTTGACATTTGTTTAAATACTTAAAAGGAGATTTTGGAAGGGATTTCCAAAGCCCAAAGACATGGAAACAACAGATAGATTCAGTGTTGATTAAAAATCAGTGACATTTTCTTTTTGCTCTTAGATCTTATATCGCAGAGACCACTCCACCTGGATCTCATTCCGAGCCCCATCCCAGGTTCCCTCTCTCTACCTTGTGCCCGCAGTGGTCAGCAAACCTCACCAAATGTTTGAATTGACTTTCTCTTCCCAACCACATACATATTTTTTTTTTAATTTTTTTAAAGATTTTTTTTTATTTATTTATTAGAGAGAGAGAGACTGAGAATGAGAGGGGAGAAGGTCAGAGGGAGAAGCAGACCCCCCGCAGAGCCGGGAGTCCGACATGGGACTCGATCCCGGGACTCCGGGATCATGACCCGAGCCGAAAGCAGTCGCCCAACCAACTGAGCCACCCAGGCGCCCCCCACATACATATTCTAAAAGGGGGCATTATAAGACCAAACTGCCCTTCAGACACCAAGGAAGGTTTCTTGGCAGATCTAGGCTGTGTCCCATCCTAGGCCAAGAGAATCAGAATCTCTAGGGAGAGGCATAGGGATCTGTTTTTAACAAGTCATTGGTCACGTCAGATAACCCGATCTGCGTCATTCACAAAAAAGGGATTGGGCATCCTCATGTCTTTAAGAAGTGCAGTAGGGGGCAAGAAAAATGCTAAACAGGATATATGCCCTCAAGGAGTTTATACTCTACTTGGAGATTATATACATGTGCATAATGTATATATATGTGTCTGTATACACACACACACACACACACACACACACACACACAAGAAGACAAGTATTTATGCAAAGGTGTCATTACAAGTGAGGTCAGCGTGAGTAAAATGCACAGGAACAATATGCCCAAGAAGACAGAACCAATGCGACATCTTGAACAAAGTTTGTATCGGAATTTTCAACCCTCGTTACTATGGAAGTTTTCAAATACACACAAGTCAAATAAGTAGTGCAATTAACCCCCACAGGCCTGCCACTGATTTTCAGTGACTTTGCCTACCTTTCCACCTGTTCTCCTCCCCAATGCCCCCTAGAGTGTTTTCTAGGCAGACCACTCAAGCCCCGCGCGGGGCCCAAACTGTTCGTTCCCCATCTGCGGCAAGACCACGGAAACATCCACTGCTCTTCTACGCCCGTCTTGTGGAGGATGGTACACACTTTGGGAAGCACTGCTTAAAAGCACATGTCAGTCCTCCAGGCACGAGTTAATAAAGAGGAGAGTGAAAGGAACCCCGGCAAGGGCAATGTTGAAAACAGATGAGCCGTGGCTGGGAACAAGCCTTACGGAGGGTACTTAAACCATGCCAGGGACTTCTATATGTGTCTCCCCCACTCCCCCCGCCCCCCGGCAGCCCGGAAGAGAAATGTTAGTATTTCTCACTTTATGGACGAGGAAACAAGAGGCTTCAAGGGAATAGGGAGTGTGCCCAGTCACCCAGTGATAAATGGGCAAAGGTGAATCCCTAAGTTCAGTCCATCTCCAAAGTCACTGTTTGCTTCTCTGACCCTGCAGCCTCCTTCTCACCAAGGACACAACCAAGCAGCAGCCTGACGAGAGCACAAGGAGCACAAAAACCCTAAAGTTCATGGGGATGGACAGGAAGAACCAGGCAGGATGGTGGGGGCGGCAGGTGCCGAGAGGAGGTGCTTTCCTTTATCCTAGGGCAGGCAATGAGGAGCCTTTAAAAGTTTTGTAGTGATAAAATTTATCATGGTGAAAATTAAAATTTTTAGTATTATAAAAATAATGTAAGGTTATTGCCTAACTTTGGATGCTAGCAGAAAAAAAAGCTTGCACAACAGTTACTTAAACTTCTTTAAGGTCTTTTTCCCCTAGCTTGTATTTTTCACATAGCTCTAACCATACTCTCCATATATTTTTATATCTTGCTTTTTTTATTTAACATTATATCTTCTGTATCGTGTTATTTCGTAGTTTGTATCTCCCGCACTTATCATGATCTCACTAGTTCATCTAGGAAATGTATCATAATTAATTCAAAAACCTCTTCAGTGGGAGGCACTTGGGTCCCCTGCAGTTTTGTGTTACATAAAGACACTATGATGAACAGCTTTCTGCATGCGGATTTTCTGTTCTTAGGAATATTTCTTTAGGAAGGGGTCAGGAAATAGAATTACTGGGTCACAAGAGTATGTTTTTATTCTTGATGTGTATTGCCAACTGCTTTCCAAAAGGATTATGCCAATTTACACGATCACCCACAATATAGGAGAATGCCAGCCACTAGTGGATTCTGAGTGGGGAAAAGGGATCAGACTGTGGATGATTTCAACACGTAAGAAATTTAACCTTGATCTTTGATCACTGGGTGTCGTATGTAAGTACTGAATCAATACTACACTGTATGTTAACTAACTGGAATTTAAATTAAAACTTAAAAAAACTAAATTAAAATAATAATGAAAATGTAAAACAAAAGTTTTTTGAAGAGATTTAATCTTTAAGGTAGTAGGGAGCCATTGAAGGTTCTCTGGTAGGAGAGTGAGGCGTGAAAAGCTTTTTAAGATTTATCCGAGGTTAGCACTTGTGAGACTTAAGGAGAACACCAGACCAGCAGTCAGCGCCTGACTCTTGCCTTTGTTCTGCTGAAACCAACCTGTCACCTTGGGTAAGTCACCTGTCTTCAGACATTGGTTTCTCGCTAAGCTAAGTGAGGGCAATAGTAAATGATCCTCTATAGTTTTATAGCACTGAGGTTGTATGAGTCATTGGAACTCTGAACATTTGCTTGCAGGTAATTGAAAGTCCACAATTACTGGCTCATTGCTCTAAGTTACAATTTCTAGTAAAATCCCAACTCTTTGGGGGATGGATAATTCCTGGCACGTACATCACTATTTCTGCTCCTGAATTAATGACACATGGAGCCCACAGATTGTGGCTTTCTTTCTGGCTCAGAATCAGCCTCCACACAGACTTAGGCAGTCCGTCACCAGTGACTGGTGGTAAGCGACACACGAGGGAAGCCCCGTCGGTCATACAGACCCTGCACTGATCTCATCCCAGAATCCACAGTGTCTGGAAAAGCAGGGGAACAGAGGTAGAGAAAGAAAAGTGAGAAGGTGCTGAGTTCCAGGAAACTTGAACCCTCAGACTGTGCTCACTGTGGCCCATTATGTTCTAAGAACTTTACAAAGACTACCTCACGTCATCCTCAAGCAACTCTGACAGGGAGGTCATTGTTAGCCATTTCTCAAGAAGGAAACTGAGGCATAGGGGCTAAGGGTCACACAGCTGGTGGGAAACAGCCTGGGTTCTGACCTTGGCAGTCTGACTGTGTCCTCCACTGTGACACGCGTGAAGGGAGAAAGGAGACCGGTGGGAGCGGGGGGCAGGGGTGGGATGGGGACAGAAAGAGGAGGCTGGGTGCTAACACACAAACCGCTGATTCTGTCATTTCACCACAAGAGGTCCTACACCTATGATTCATTTATTCTCTCAATCATTAATTCCAGGTGATTTTAAACATGGAGTTGGGGGGAGGGGGCCACTCAGCACTCTGCCATGGGGATAACAAAGGTAAAATGAACATGAGCCCCCCCGGCTTCCCAAGAATTTGCAAGCAGGCAGGAACTAAGATCTACGAAGCACTGGCTGAGCTACACAGGGGGACAGGAGCAGATACAGCAACTGAGGCCCAGCTGGAGGGGTCCTCCCTGCAGCCGCAGTCACTGAGGGAAGTTGAGTGGAGCAGGGTCCTTTCCCCTGCATCCTGAACTACGGGCACAATGATGTGGGTTCATACAGGTAAGGATAAAGGCACCCAAACAGGGAAGGCAAGGTGTGCACAGGCCGGTAAGAAGTGTGCACATGGAACAGCAGATCTGGCCTAAAGACGGGAGTACGAACGACGGTGATGGGAGACAGAGTTGGAAATGCCATCGGAGACCGCACGAGTCAAGACAACGTTAGCCAAAACCAGAATAAACCCCCAACCCCCGGAGCTGAAGACGATACACGGCTTCTACCTCACAAACCCACCAACAAGGTTTTCCTGGTCAGCAAAATGGTTTGCTCCAAGTGGCATCTCTGGGGCCCACACTCCTGCCATCTTGTGGTTCCTCAGCTCCCACAGGGACAGAATGCTGTTTCCAACCGACAGAACTGGAAAAAAAAGGGGGTAGGAAAAGCTCACCCTCTGCCTAACAACATTGGCCCTGAAGCGACACACATCACTTTTGCATACATTTCATTTGCAATATTCAGTGGGTGGGAAATGTAGTCCCAGACTGGACAGCCGCTTCTAAGAAACTTCTCTCCCTGTGGGTGGGGAAGGCTGCCTCCACCACAGGCCCTTAATCAGAGAAGGCCTTAATGCCAGGCTAACACGACAAGGCGTCCTGGAGTGGCTTGGAAGGTTTTGAATTATACCAGCAAAGCTACGCACTTTGGAGAGAAATCTGGCAACAGGATGTCTCTGAAGGAGAGACGCAATGAAAAAGAGGGAGAATGGTAGGAGATTTAGAAGGACGCAGGCAAGAAGTGGGGATCTGAATGAGCATTAGCAGTGGGAGGAGGAAAGGCAGGAAGAAAGGACAAGGTGGGCTCACACAGAGAGAGGACTGGGCAGCGGGCCCCTGACGGAGTGAGAGGGAGGGGCACGCATCAGCACTTCCCACTCAGGAAGCCGCGAGATTCAGAACGCCCGCGAGGCCCAGCGGCTGGCAGGAGAGCCTCCTTCTCCCTGCACCATCACAGAGCTGTGAGCCACGGTGCCGATATTCAGCTCCATTTGGTGTGGATGGAGCCAAAAAAAAAAAAAAAAACCGCGAATCCACGAGCTCCCGGGCAGATCTTTCCTGGGTATGTCTCAAAGCCAGGGTCCACCCAGGCTTCGTCTGCATCTGGAGTGGAGAGCGTCTGGGACGCAAGAGCCTGCTGGTGGACCGTGGACGTGGCAGTTGCCAACTGTGGCCGAAGCTGCCACCAGAGATCTGTTTGCACAGGTTTTGTTTGGAAACTCAGCGTGGGGCTTGGGAGCAGCTGGGAGACTCTGAGTAACCGCACACCCTGGGGGTGGAGGGAGGCCAAGTACAACAGCCTTTCCCAGGGACCCAAGTGAGGGCAGGCAGGAAGTCAGGTGAGGCCACCCGAGGCCCAAGGCCGGGGGTCAGCGTCAGTGTGCTGCGGACACAGCTCTGCCCACACACAGACCCAGCAGCTCCCATTCCAACCAGGTGGACACCCTGAGCCCTGCTCACGGCCCCAGGGCTACTCTCCATATCAGGGAATTCGGGGTGCTTTGCGTGCAAGTGGGCCCCCCAGAGCATCAGAACTGGATACCCTGAAACTTAGGAAGACCAGAGGATGGTCTTTTGTTCTGCAATGTGTTTCCCTTTAGGCTCAGATCAAGTATCAGCTTTGAAGCTTTCCTTGACCTTGTTCTTTTCCACACCCCAGCGAGATTGATCGTCCCCTCTTCTCCGCACTCAAGGCAATTTTACCACCAACTTAACATGCAACTGTCCATATTCAATCACCAAATGTTGCTTCAATTCTTAACGGGTATTAAAGACTATGGATAGAAGGATAAAGAAGCTTCGATCTGTGCCATCCTCTCTGGACTCTGAGCTCCCTCAAGGCTGTAATCGGCTCCCCAGCTCCCAGAAATCTGCCCAGCTCAGGGAAATCAGCCTTGTTAAGGCTGATGGAATCCATGTGGATTCGCCAAAGCATTCTGCTCTCTCCAGTGGAGATCACCAAGGGACGGCTCCAAACGCAAGCTCTGCTAGTACATTCGCAATCCATGATTTCATTCTCCTGCCCAGACCTTGACTCCAGCCAGCTGCCATTGGAAGGTGACTACACCAGATTCACTGTGCGCAGTGAGGTGTCGCCGCCTGTCACTGCCTGTCACCTCATTACGTAGAGTCATTAGCACCGGGCAGTGCGAGAACACCGCGTTCCAAGGTGGCCTTCACAATACATCTTCGTTACCAAGCAGTGATTTCATCCCGAACAAGAAGCCAAAAAGCTCTGTGTTCTAGTCTAGCCTTGATGACGGAAGCCTTGTGAGCTGGCTAGGTTAGACAACTCTTGCAGATCTTAATCTGGACACTTCCTCCACAGTAAAACAAACTCTTGCCTCTCAACTCAAAGATTTCCTTATTCCCCAAGGCTAAGATCTTCTCCCTAGATCTGACTGCAGTAGTGTGACTCAACATTAAGTTTTTCTACCGTTTAGACCCGCTGTGCTGCTTTTTATGTCCTATTTTTTAGTCGAGGAATAAAAAGACAGGCTTTTTGACCAGACGGCCGAGATTCTCAGGTGGACCCCTCTCTGAGAGGAGCACATATGTCTGTCAAGATTCTGAAAAATGTATCCTCTTCAATTCCTGTGTTTTTCTTTAAAAGAAAATATATAGAAACCACAAACATATCTGTATCATTCCCATATGAGGCCTTCATTCTTGAAGGAAGTGTTGGATTTTCTTGTTCTTTGGCTCAAAAAGCAATGGGTGACATCAGTGTGTTAAAACTGCAAGTTCTACTGCGCTTTCCCTATTAAACTTGAATGTTTACTTCTCAGGGGATTGGCCAAGAAAAGTCCATTTGGGCTGGAACGCAGCATATTTAGTCTCAGAATTAAGGTAATTTCTCTGGAAGGGTTTCAACCAAATCAATTTATTTCAGAGATGTTGGTGTTGGGTCCCTTTTAAAAATTCCAAAGCCCTAGGCTTTTTAACTGTACCTGCTCTGCTAACACAATTCCAAGCTGGCTCTCACCCCGAAACCCATATACTCTAGGTGTATGGGATTCTGTGATGTGTGCCTTGGGTGTGCTAGAAAAAGATTTCAGTTTGTAGGGTGAGTGTCAACGCAGAGCTGCATGGGCCCTCTGCAGACTGAAGACCCAAGGGCTTGAGGAGTCCAGACAAGATCCACCCCTCACATCTATAAATTTCCTTCAACAATAATATACATTCATACATATTATTTTCCACTTGACTCATAACGATTTTGTGAAGCAGACAGATGAGGTATCATTATATCTATTTTTCATAAAAACATACAGAGGTTTGGTGGGATTGACCACCTTGGCCAAGGCCTCCTGGCTGGTGAATGGCAAACCTGGAATGTGGTCTTTATGAGAATAGCACTCTTAGCACAAGCCTGTCGTATCTATCAAATCGGGAAGAATTGTGAGGGAAGAGCTATTATAAAGACCTTACCTTTGAAGATGCCCCATTGAGAAAATAGAAGAGAAATGTCTAAGTATGATTTGAAGACCATCTAGAAAGCTCCTGCCTAAAAATATTTCCTCTACTTACTTGTCAGTGACACCAACATTTTACCATTAGAGAGCCACTTCTTTCAGCAAAGAACTGGGATTCTTGTCATTCCCTGAGCTTAAAAGGGGCCCATCAAAGAGCTAAGGCATCGTCTAATAATTCTGGAGCAATGTCTAACTATGGTACCATGAG
The DNA here is from genome assembly GCA_028533885.1 of Nasua narica. Classification (NCBI taxonomy): domain Eukaryota; kingdom Metazoa; phylum Chordata; class Mammalia; order Carnivora; family Procyonidae; genus Nasua; species Nasua narica. The sequence continues at coordinate 12,545,397 of CM052811.1, forward strand.
TGAGAGTTCTTTCCTTGTTCCTGATTGGCAGGTTTTATCATGTTAAGAAAGCAACTATTATCTCTATTTTACTAAAAGTTGCCAACCTAAGTCATTCCTCTTAGCCAACCCAGCCTCTTTGCTGTCCCTGAAATAGCTACTAACCATGACTCCAAGTTCTACTCCATTGCTCCTGCCATTACTCCCTCATTACTCCATGTCTGTGCTCATTCTGGTTGCTGCTTTATCAGGCTCTTATTTTCCCAGTCTCTAGGGCTGGAAAGTCTATGGATTTGCTTAGATATAACTTCTTCTTGTTTCTTGCTCAGTAGATGAGCAAGGAAGTTATGTGAGTTGCCAAGACCACATAATGGTCTTACGTCTAAATGCTGGACCCTAAGACAAATGCCATGTTTCTGATACCACTTCCATGCGGCATGCTCAAAGAGTGGCAGCAGCAACTCAGAAACTAGCCCATAGCTTCTCTCCATTCCTTATTCCCTTTTCTTGTACCAAAACCTCTCGCACCCTTTCTGACCACATAGATCTATGAGGACTGATGCAAGTGAAAACTGTCCAGTTCCATGTAGATCAATATCATGGCAAGAGAAAATAATAGCAGGTTCAAATTGCTTGTTAAAGATCTCGTGATCCAAGTTTGAATCCCAACTCTGCCACTAACTAGTTGTGTAACATGACAAGCCTCCACTTCTTTCTAGGTTTGAGCTTTCTCACCGACAAAGTAAAGAGTATCAGTGGTATTTCTGTCAGCCCTTTCAAATTCTAAAATGCTAATACTCAACAATCTTAGACTCTGAATGGCTAGGAAGAACAGAGAGAAGCAGGCATGACCTCAGGGGCCTCCAGAATGTTCTCACAAGCTACTTGCTGATGACTACAATGAATGAAGCTCTTCTTTTCCTAGTAAGAGATGAGACTTCCCCACTAACCGACATTCACGCTGAAGTGTAAATAACTGGTAGCTGATTCTTTCTCGAAGGTCAGGTAGGCATCAGAGCGACTGATGACAAGTGGGCATCACGTGCTGGAAGAGCAGAATTAAAGTCCAAGAAGAGGAAGTGGAGAACTCTAAAGGTGGTCTTTGCTAAGAGGTGGCCCTGGCAGGTTAGAGGGCAAAGGCAAGCCTAGGTTTAACCTTTCAAAGCTTAAAATGAAACACCAGGGCAACTGGGCTTACCCCCCTGTGCCAAAACGGCCTCCCCTCTGGAGTGCAGTGCTGCTTGAGATCCATCAGTGTCTGAGGTCGGAAGGTTAATGTCCCACCCTGACTCAGGTCACCTCTCTATACACCTCTGAAACTTCAGCTCTACATTTTCAAGATGCATATAATAAAACTTGACCCTGAGGTCCACCCCATTAAAGGATAAAATGGTAATCCAGATACATACGACATCTCAGATACATGGAAGCTCCATTTGCCTCTGTTCTGAAATGGAATGCCGACAGATTTATGATAATTCGGATATTGTCTTTCTTTATGTATTAAACTTACAGCGGAGGAGATTGTGGAAGGTGGAAAAGAACCTCAACTGTCCTGGTAAAAATATATGGAAATGCCATAGAACTCAAGAGAGGAAGGGGCTTTTCTTTCACCTGTGACACACATTCTTCTAAAGACTGTAGAGACAGGTTACAGCCTATTTAAAACGTGGTCATCTAACCTGTTTTGAATGTCAAGCTAGGAATAGGTTATAGATTACTTGAAAAAAGAGAGATGCTTCGTCATTCGTCTTTGAATCCACCAAAGTGCTCAGTGCAGCTCCTGGAGTGTAGGTCCTGCACAGGAATCCTTGCTCGGGCTGATGAAGGAACTTGAACATGGCCGTTGGGGAACAGTGTGGTACAGAGCGGACATGCTACTAGATTAGGGAAGTTTCATCATAATCGATGCCCCGAAGGTGACTTCCGAGTCTTGCAGCCTTCCCCCTCTGAGAACACCCTGACGCTGCCCTGTGACAAAGCCAGTCTCGTCTACTAAAGGGCGAGGGGCCACATGGAGAACGAGGGCCCCCCACCAACAGCCAGCACCAACTTTCACGTGTGAGTGAGATCATCTTGGAGCTCCTGGCCCCGCCGACCCTCTGGCTGAAATCTGTCATGAGTGAGCCCAGAAAAAGCAGAAGAGAGACTGCTCAGCCATACAGAATTATGAGAAATAACACTTAGCTTGTTTTAACTCGACAAGTTTTTGCATGGTTTGGTACACCGCAAGGGCTAAAGAGCTGGGAAGTTAGACCCGGTGACTTTCTTTTTGTTTTTTTGTTTTGGTTTGGTTTTTTTAGAGAGAGAGAGGAAAGAGCAGAGGGAAAGGGAGGGAGAGAATCAAGCAGGCCCCACGCTAGGGGCGTGGCGTCAGACACGATTCAGTCTCACAACCCCGAGATCATGACCTGAGCCAAATCCAAGAAGCACACACTTAACCAACCAAGCCACCCAGGGCCCTTAGACCAGGTGACTTCTAAAGTGCTTTCAACTTTTTGATTCCAAAATCTCAGTAAAGAATCCATAGAGAGAATAGAACAGTATTGCTGGAAGCATGTTCATTCTACACCATTGATTTTGCAGAGAAGGAAACAGACATATGGAAGGGAGGTCATTTTCCCAGCTTTGTCCTCTATGATGCTTGACTGGGTCGCATAGATTCTGACAGAAAGAAAAGTGAAGTGTGGTCCGTGGTCCATGCCCTCTGAAGTGCCCTCCACACACTGGAGAAGAGGGGGCTTCTGCTCTGCTTCACAGATCAAGGAGCATTCCTTTCTGAAGAGCAGCCAGTCCATTAATGGACAAAACCCCAAGAAAGAGCCCACACCAGGAAACCATCCTTCCCTATAAAAGATCCCGAATCTCTGTATCTTTCCCTGAGGACCAAATTCAAATGTAATTAAAGAGTTCAGCTTAAATTTGGAGAGGTTCAGGCTTTCACGCACACAATTCTAATATTCATCTTATGTCCTAACAGCAAATATCTCCTCTCGCCACCAAGTCATTTCTACCTGCCTTAGAGTGATGGCTGCAGCCTAAGTGTGTGCTGCCTGCTGCTTTTATGTGCATCCCTGAAACTACTCATGAAAATTCTTCTCCCTGAAGTGTGAGCCATTACTAACATACCATAGAGTCTGGCATTGATTTAGGGCCAACCTGGGAATTTCAGGGTTGGGCTTGTATTTATCTGAGAGGAGTTAAATGTTTGGGGCAGGGGTGTAGGGCTGTTCCAACAAAATGGCAAAAGTCAACTTCAAGATGAGTGTCAGGAGAGGGAATTAGAAGAGACAATTAAATAAATACCTGGATGGAAACCGTGGGTCTGGTGCCATCCGCAGAGCACACAACGTCCATTTTAGACACATTCTAAAGACAATTTCAATAAGTCATCTGAGAAGATGAATCAAATAAATTCCAAATCTTAAGAACAGATTGGTTGCTATGTGGCTTCTTGCAAGTGGACCATTAAATCAACTTTTTTTAAAAACTAACAGTTTCTCCTGTCATCACCGAGTGAAGAAGTGGAGGAAAAAAAAGAAATTGGTCCGACAAAGGAATGACATTCAGATGTTGAAAGGCTGAAACCTGAGGAACACTACCAAGCCGTTGCTAAAAAACAACAAGGAGCTGGTGTTGAAAATGAAGACACAAAGGGGCGCGCTCCCCAAGGCTTAGCACGTGGCCTGTGCCCGCACGTGCCGACTGGCATCGGCCACCTGCCCAAGAAAACACAGTCGCTCTTTCCGCTCTAGCACCTTCTCACCTGGGGTTCTAACTCCGAGGGACAGTGGTGGAGGTGAAGGGGGGATGGCCCCCTGCACCTTCTCACGCAGCACTGCCTCGCACATCTGCCAGCATGCCCAGTGGGTCTGGGTACCTAGAGTGGGCAGTGAGGGGTGTTTAGTCCCAGGCTAAATCACGTGACTGCGACCAAAGTCAGAGTTATTGAGAGGGCACTGGAATAAGAATACGACGACACGGAGGGGGCAGCCCAGCTGTACCGTGGGTATCGCTTACACCGCCCTGGCCTCAGCTTCCTGATTCAGAAACAAAGAGTTCAGCTCGAAGATCTCTCTGAAGGTGGAGTAGAGGCTGTCTTTCCCTCCAAACCATCCAGTCGCATTAGCTGTGGGATCTTGGTCAACCCGACCTCGGCTCCTCCGTTCCTCGTCTGCAAGGTCATAGGGTTGTAAGGATAAAATCAGTTATGGTGTGTTAGGAGTTGAGGACACTACCTGGCATGTAGAGATTAAGAATTCAATGTATGTGAGCATCAATAAATACAACTTGATTGTTCAAGTAACTCAGAAACAGGAAGAGGAAGAAGATGAACCATGGTTGCCTTCTGGTGGCATGAACACATTTGAAGTTATCACTGGAACTGGCCAGACTTCCCCATTTTCCCCATGATGTGTCTTCTCCTCTTTCTTCAAGTGCTTTGTCACTTTCATGGAATATTTTTGTTATAGACTAGCTTTTGTCTATTAATCTTTATTGAAGAACAATCATAAAAATCAGCATAAATCTTATTTACTTCAATAAAGAAAAATCGTACTGTTTGCTTGTTTATCTAGGCTTTGATGTGTCTTCTGACCTTTGACCAAGTTTTACTAAATGTACTAACACTTAAACTTACACCCATCAAAGATGTATTAAACACATGAGCAACAAGTTCTTCATGTTAATCTCTTTGGAGAGAGAAAATGAAAGCAAGAAGTTACTTAGGTGTTAGTTTCTCTTACGTTGAAGAAACATCTGTCAGAAACTAAGTCTTTTCTTCTATTTCTTTTTATTCTGCTAAATTCAAATAGAATGTCAAGTCTCTAAACTCAAATAGTCAATCCTTGGGTGGGAGGATTAGAGTAGTGTTCTAAAATTCCCTTCTTTTTAATATTTTGTGATTTCCAAATTTTCTAACATGACCTTGTATTTTATCATAAGAAAAAAAATAACATTATTTTTAAAAGTGCTCATTGGTCCAGCCATCAGCCAGACCTGTTCAAAATGCTCCAATCACCAAGCAAAAGGCATCTCTTCAGGGGCCAGGAAAACTGCCAGGATAGAAGGTAGCATCTCCTTCTTGGAACCACACAGTTGATGGAAGAGACAAGACACACAGATGCAGGAAACTGGGATGCGAAGGGGATGTTCAGAGTAAATAAACCTCGAGCAGGAGAAGGGGCTGGAGCTCTGGGGCTTCTTTGTAATAGTATCGTCTCTGACCTGCACTCACTGATGTCACCACCGTGGGTGGAGAGCGTCTGCTCTCCAGGCCCTGATGGTGGCTTCAGGGCTACAGCGGTGACTCAGATGCTCTCCCCACCCTCATGAAAGTCGTAGGCTAACAGGAGATACAGAGACTTAAAAAGATCATCTAAAATGAGCTATTGAGGGTATGTGGTACTCTTTTATATATATTCATTCATGCAACAAAAGCGCACTGTTTTTCTATGTCAAACACACAGAGGCAGAAATAAGAACTGAAGCTTCCCCGTGAATGGGCAAGCAGACGTCGCAGAGTCCAGGGAGACTGGTGAAGGAGATACCGTCACCTGCCTTCCACAAAAAACTGAGGATGAGGTAATGTGCCCAAAAGCACAGAGTGACTAGGGGCAGATCAGGGCTAGAGGCCAGGGCATCGGAAGCTCCGTCCCGGTGGAGCCCTCCCCCCTACACTGCAGGTTTCCACGGGGGCAGAAGTCCTTCGGAACTACTTCCCTCATAGCTGAGTGGGAATAAAAAGCTACGCGAGTGCAGCCAGCCCTCCACCCACACGTTCCCGTGATGGGCTTTCTGATGCCCCCTGGCTGCCGCAGCCTTCCACGGGCCGGGCCATCCAGAGATGTTCACATTTCCACATTGGTGCATTTCCAGCCTCCCTGAGCTGGGCAGACTGTCAGCTACCAAGTGGGGAAAATAATGTGACTCATTTACGTGAAGGAAGGGGGCTCAAAACTCTAAGTTGAGACCCACAGAATTAATTCCACTACATGCTTCAAGCTGGAACACTGTGGTTTTGGTGATGAAAGGTTCAGAGCATCCCCGCTGGACGAGTGAGCCGACAGCACCATCCACCCCTCGAAGGGCCATCAAGCAGAGGTGGCTTTTCCCCGCATCTAGACCTGCCGCTTCCTCCTAGAGGCTCGTAATGAGCAGAGAAGGCCGGGATGGGGGGTCTTTGGGGCACGCTCTCCCATCCGTTCTGCAGCTACCCCGGTTAAGGTGGAAGGTGCAATAAGCTTCTTTCCCAAGTCCCTTTGAGAGTCAGGAAGCACGTGTGCTCACCCTGAGTGTGGGCGGGCCCTTCAGCCCTCGCAGGACAGCACGTGGACTTGTGCGGTTCACGGCTCCCTTTCGGCTCTTCTGGGCCCAGGTTGAAGAGGCAGGTGAGAGAGTGCTAACCGCACTGGGCTGGCTCCCAAAGCCTGCGTTCCCGTGCACTGACTCAGGGGCCTGGGTCAGGTCCACACTCTCTCTGAGAAAATTCCTCATCTGCAGAGGACCGCAGATTTTCGGAAGCTCACTTTGGCAAGGGCCGACTGGTGGGCCCTGCACTCTGCCCAGCACCTGGCCACCTAGCAGGCGTCATCCCATGTAGTCCTCACATTCGAGGAGGATGCTGCTGTCAGCCCTGCCTTAGCTCTCCAGGACCTGAGCTGTGGCTCAGCCATCAGATTTGCACGGTGCAGGCCGCCGATCGTTACCATGGCTTGGCTTATGCGTTTTCCACTTGACGTGGTACCAAAGTGATATGCATTGCCTAGAAGGAGTACTTTGGATTGAGAATTTGGATCTTTTCCTAGGCTGGTGAGATGCAGTCCAATCCCTTCACGACGCTCTCCGTCAGCTGCACGACCACAGGGGTGATCAACAGATACGCTGATGCCCCTTCTGCACCCATACATTTGTTTCCCTCGTTTGTTACAGTCCATCAGTTACATGACACATCCGATACTTTATTGTGAAACAGGCTTTGTGTTAGATGACTTTTGCCCAGCTGGAGGCTAATGGAAGTGTTCTGAGCACGCGTGTGGTAGGCAAGGCTAAGGAACGGTGTTTTTAGGTCAAGAATATTAAATGCATTTTTGACTCAGGTTATTTTCAACTTATGATGGGTTTATCAGGACAAAAACCCCATCATAAGCCGAAGAAGATCTGTGATGACCGTGGCCTTCTTTGTCTTGTTTCTGATTTCATTGGTAATGACTTTTCTGTTTCTCTGGTAAGAAGGCTCTTAGACATTAGTGATACACGAATCCTTTAAAGCGTTTTTTTTAAAAAAGGATCCCTCTAATTAAGTTTAATGTTGTTGTTTGCTTTGACATGGGATAAGCCTCTGATTCCATGTTATAAATGTTTTAACAAACACATTAGATTTACTAAATAAAGCCAAAATGATAAGGCCTCAACGTCCCAATGCTGGATCTGTACAGTTTCTTGATTTTCCTTAATAATAACATCAACTTGGATGTTTGTTGTCAAAAAAAAAAAAAATTACCAGACTTCTCTCTTGGAAATTCTGGCTCAGAAGTATAGAGTGAGGCAAAGGAACCTGGAATTTTAATACAGGTGCTACATGTTTCTAAGGAGGAAGATGTCTCCAAGTCATCATAAGGCAAACAGTGGGTTATGGTGGTTTTATAAAACAAACTTGGAAGAGTATTGGAAAAATTTAATAAACTAAATAGGTGGTCCCTGCAATCTAGCTACAAGCCCAGGTCCTGGAGTCCAGGGGACCTGAACTGTGACCCTCGTTCTTCCAATAATTAGCTTTTTAAATTAAATAGACAAGTATCTTTCTTATTCCAATTTTTAAAGAGCTTTATCAGGAAGGAGTGCTTGGCGAACTCTTTTCTGAGCCTCTCTTGATATGGTAAGTAAAAAATAAAGTACTGGATATGCACTAGATACTATGCCAAGAACATTACACTTATTGCCTTACTTAATCCTCATAAAACCTGAGAGAAAGCACAAGAGACTAATGGAAGAAGATCATGTTATTTTTTTTAAAGATTTTATTTATTTATTTGACAGCGAGAGAGAGCTCACAAGTAGGCAGAGAGGCAAGCAGAGAGAGAGAGGGAGAAGCAGGCTCCCTGCTGAGCAGAAAGCTCCATGTGATGCGGAGCTCAGTCCCAGGACCCTGAGATCATCACCTGAGCTGAAGACAGAGGCTTTAACCCACTGAGCCACCCAGGCACCCCAGAAGATCATCTTATATCAGTAAACATAAATAGGCTAAACTCTCTTATTAAAAAGCAGAAGACCCGGCGCCTGGGTAGCTCAGTGGGTTAAACCTCTGCCTTCGGCTCAGGTCATGATCTCAGGGTCCTGGGATCGAACCCCGCATGGGGCTCTCTGCTCGGCAGGTAGCCTGTTTCCCACTCTCTCTCTGCCTGCCTTTCTGCCTACTTGTGATCTCTCTCTCTCTGTTGAATAAATAAATAAAATCTTTAAAAAAAAATGTAAAAGCAGAAGACCTTCTCAGATCAAGTTAATAAACGTAACAATCATCTATCACCTACAAATGAGACAAAGTAAAAGACACAAGAAGGTTAAAAGCAAAAGGATTTACCTAGACCTGTCAGGCAAATGCAAATAAAATTAGAGCAGAAATAACAACATCAGAAAAGGGCAAAAAATATGAAATGAGCAAAGTAATACTTTTTTTTTTAATTTATTTATTTATTAGGAAAGAGAGAGAGTGAGAGAGAGCATGAGAAGGGAGAAGGTCAGAGTGAGAAGCAGACTCCCCATGGAGCCGGGAGCCCGATGTGGGACTCGATCCCGGGACTCCGGGATCATGACCTGAGCTGAAGGCAGTCGCTCAACCAACTGCGCCACCCAGGGGCCCAAGTAATACTTTTGATGTTGAAAATTCATAATGATCCTGTAATTCATAAATACTTATATGCTGAATAATTTAATACTTAGGTAAGAGTTTTGAAAAACTATTTTTAATCATGAAAAAACGCCAACAATGAAACTCCCCACTGTGAATTTGGGGGAACCAAGCCCACATTTTCACAGAAGAACAATTTGAATACTATGCAGCGAAAGCCCCCACAGCCCAATTTATACCAGGGACTCTCATCTTTCCACGTCAGTGTTATCACTGGGATCCTGCCCCATGTCACCTCAGGGTGAGTCCCTAGACTCCCTCTCCCTAGGCACAGGGACATGGACCCCTGGTTTCTCATGTGTATACAGGTTTTTCTAAGTATGTATGTTTCATTGGTCAGCTCGGTGGAAAACAGGGACTCAAATACCCTAACCTATTGTGCAGAAGACTCTGCTTGAAGTACTCTATAAATGTCTTAAGAAAAATATTTTAAAATAGAATAAAAATAAAACAGCTTCTTTAGTGCCCACTTGCTGCAGACAGAGAAAAAAATCAAGGCTGAACTCGGTACAGTCCCAGGAAGGTAGGTACCTCTCAGCAATGCACTTACCCTGAAGCCAGGAGGGGCCACCCCAGATTTCAAGGCAGAGCAAACTCCCTGATGTTCCCCAGGCCTCACTGCTGTATCGCAGACGGTGGAGTAGGTGGTTTAAGGAGATGTGACAAAGTACTGATCAAGAACGCACACTCGACAATTGTATTATATATTTGAAAGTTGCTAAGAGAGTAGATCTTAAAGGTTCTCATCACAAGAAAAAAAAAATGTTCTAACTATGTGTGGCGATCGATGTGAACTAGATCTGCCGTGGTGATCGTTTCACAACATACACAAACACCAAATTGGTGTGCACCTGAAACTAATATAATGCTGTGTGTCAATTATATGCCACTAAAAAAATTAGAAGAAAGAAAACACGCTCTTGGGCAAGTTATTTTGAACCTTAACTTCCTTATGCATGAAATAGGGAAAGCATCTGTCTCACAGGGTCTATTGCAAAGCCAAACAGAAGGAGGTATGCAAAGCACCTAGCACGGGCGTGCGCAGTTGATTTTCAGTAAATATTATTCCTGATATTGCTGGCATTATTAAGTGAGACTAAGGCTTGCATGAAAAAGGCTGCTTACAATGACTGGAAGTACTCCAAATCTGAATATTATTTCATGTCAGAGAAACACGGTTAACTCAGATGGCTGTGTATGCGACAAATTCAGAAGACCGCTCAGCTATAATTCAGAGCAGCTCCACGAAAGTTAAATTGAGCTGGGGACGCGGCCCCCTGAGCCAGTCACACACGTGGGATGGCTGCCCCATTAACACAGCCCTCACCCACTAGGACCCAGGAGGAGCCAGGTTCTGTCTACTTGTCCTGTACCTCACCAGAATTAGGGTCGAGCACTGGCTCAGCCCCTCTCTTGCTGACCCTGTGAAAGTCTCTTCTCTTCCAAGGCCAAGTTTACTAACCCCCTGCAGCCCTTATTCTCTCCCAGCATGATAGTCACGACTGGGACTAGTGGGAAGCTAAATTCCCAGACGCAGGGGAAGAACCACCTCAGAGAGAAGCCACATCTCTGGGCCTCACTGGGCCTCTGGGTCCAGAATCCTGTGCATTTCCATCTCTTTCCATGAGAGTATCGCCTTCTTCTTGTCAGCCTCCCCCTTGTCCCCAAATGTCGTTTGATTCCATGAATTACAAAGAAGTACATTTGGAGAATCTCAATATAATCTCTTAGGAACCCTGAAGACAAAATGGGACACTGAAAGGCAAGAGTGTGATTTGCTGCTAAAAACCCATGAGAAAGGGGCGCCTGGGTGGCTCAGTGGGTTAAAGCCTCTGCCTTGGCTCAGGTCATGATCTCGGGGTCCTGGGATGGAGCCCCGCATCGGGCTCTCTGCTCAGCGGGGAGCCTGCTTCCCGCCCCCCTGGTCCCCCGCCCCCCGCCTGCCTCTCTGCCTACTTGTGATCTCTCTCTCTCTGTCAAATAAATAAATAAAATCTTGAAAAAAAAAAAAAACATGAGAAAAAGCATTACGGTATTAGAGATGCCCAAGGATATGGTAGGGGTCACTAGGGAGGCTGGAGAGGCCAGCTCTGAGCTGACTCCCGGCCAGGGCCAGCAGCAGACATCCCCGTACAGTGGAGGGTGAGACAACCAAAACTAATGAGATGTTTTCCAGTTAGGAGAGATACATTTTGATTAGCAAGCTTCCATGCCAGCAATTACTGAGCTCTCCAAAACAAATGAGTTCGATTCAATGTTCTTTAATCAGAAGTTGGTAAATAGTACTGTGTAGATAGAAGTTAGAATTGAGTTACTATTATTCCTCCCCTTTCCATTTCTCCTTCATTGGGAGAGCTGAAAGAACCCCAGAAAACAGGCTCGACCAGTCACTGTACCAGAAATTAATTTTGGAGACTGTTCGTCATGACTTCCGCGGGGACACTGTGGAAAGGGGGTGAGCAGGGTGGCTTAGAAGCATGGGATCTCCTCCAGGTCACATGTGGATCCGTCCCATGCAGAAACATTCGCAGACAGCTGCGTGGCAGGCCTGGGGGTGGAGGGCAGCAGGAGGGAGGAGGCAAAGACAGCTGGAGGGGGTGCCCGGAGGCAAAGCCCCGGGTGCTACAGGGACAGGAAGGAGAGAGCCAGGAGAGAGAACTAGCCGTGCTTGCAGGGAACAGCAAGGGAGGGCACATTTCTGGCTGGTGGCCTCCCAGGAAGGGGGCTTGGAAAAATGAACCAGCTTTGGTGAGCAGAGAAGAGGAAAGGCCAGTCCTGCCGGAGCATCTGGGCGAATCGGGCCCCGTAGGTGGGCAAGCCGGAAGGGCCGAGGCGCTGGGTCCGTCCTGGACGCCGCTGGCGGCAGGCGTCCTCCAACATCCCTTCCCCATCCCAGGTGCTGCCAGTTCATAGCTGCCCAACCCGACTGCCCTGGAACCAGTCAGCCCTGAGGAGCTCTATGCATCGCTGTGCGAGGATGTAATGAACTCACTGCACTGGGTGGGTGGCTGGGGCATTGGGACATTTCACAACTACCCAGGGGCTTCTTATCTCAACCAGGGAGGGGAAGGCCTGCTCCAGGTGATCCTCACTGTTCCAGGCACCGGCAGAAACCACACGGCCCACGCCCAGCCTCCTCTGCCCTGCTGAGCAGCCCAACAGGCGACAAGTGGTTCTGGAGAGGCGAAGACCTCTCCCACACCGGAGAAGTGGGTCGGCGAGGTGGTTCCCAGCCGGCACTCCGGCCGTCGTGGTTTGCCTCCTGCGCCCACTACTCCGTGACTCTGGCAAGTATATCAACCGTTCTGAAGCCGAGTACCACCGGGATCGCTACTGACAACCGCACAGAAACATCTTGTGATGGCAGAGTCTTCGAGTCCCAGATCTGAGAACCTCCTAAAAGCTTCAGATTATGTCCCCCTGCCCATCAAATGTACAGGCCTATACACAAATTTGATTCCCTTTTCGGAGGTCTCGAAGACTCCCCAAAGACTGTCCACAGATCCAGGTTAGGCAAGCCTCACGAAATCTCCCTGGCTCCAGAAATTTCACCCTGGGTTTAATTCATACCCAAGCTCTTCTCAACCTGCCCAGCCGCTCTCTTCAGATTACAGGGGACGAGATCCGTTAGCAGCGCAGAGTTTCAAACAAGCTGTGTAATACGTACAGAAACAGAGCAAGGTGAAAGTGAAGGCGGCTGCATGGAGAAGAGAATGAGAGCCAGATGCCCAGCTCAGGGGACAGTGGCAAGAAAGACAGCTGCCCGAAGGGGCTGCTCCGGGGCTTACCCCTGATCAAGGCTCGAATGAAACAAAACTAGAGGAAGGCAAGATGGGGAAGTCACCGCCTCGGAAGGCCTGGGAGTTGGAAGGTGGAGCTGAGGGAGCGCCGAGGTCAGAAAGAGAAGAAAGGCGGTCCTTTCAGAAGCCTTAAAAGAAGACCTGGGGGAACTGGACAAAACCTGTCAATCAATAGGTATTACTGATTTCCTCGCAGAACATCAGGCACTGTGGATCAACTAAGCAGGAAAGCGCCCTCCCTGAGGAGTCGTTATATAAATTCCTGGTGTGTCCATAAATGCAGGAGGCACTCATTCAGAAAGAAAATACGTCTTATGAATTTACCACAAGCCATGGCAAGGTGATCGTTTCCCCTCCAGGTCCTGCCGATAGCCTGGTACCCAGAGCTCTCCTCTCCGGCACGGCTCACGTCCTTTGGGTCCTCAGTCACATCCTGCTGTCGCTGCCCCCGTGTCCACCTTCCAAGCCCTTGCTCAGATCGTTCACCCTGGAGCTGCTCAGACCTTTTCCCTCTTTGTCGACGGATTCTCTGTGTTCCTCGGAAGTCAGTCTCACCACCTCTCAGGAAGCTCAGATCGTTTTCGTGCACTTTGGAGACACAGCAGCTTCACCATCCTCTAAACTCCTGTGACACTGACTTGTCTGTAATACCCCTTTGGTAGTATCTACACACTTCTTTGTCTCGTAAATACAACAAAGCTAAGTCTTGAGAAGGAAAGTTGTATTTAATGGAGGTCTCTTCAGCTCTCCTGAATGTCTTTGGATCTGCACATTTGGGAGCAAGACATGAGGCAAATTCAGCTGCCTGACACCAGGGTTTGCAAAGGGGTGGTCCACAGACACTGGCAAACAAATCTCCTTAATGGCTTATGGAAAAATGCAGGGCAAAGTTTTCATACAAGGCAACAGAATTCTAGAAAGTAGAAGAGGCTATGAATTTTTTTAAAAAGAAAGAAGAAAAAAAAAAGTCCCTGGGACTTCACGGAAAGGTTGGAGAGTTATAGGAATTTCATAAGCTAGAATTCCCAAAATGGGAGTGGGGGGGTTACGTCAAGCCTAAAGCTCAAGGAGCACAAACATGCCAGCTGAGCCCTAGGTGTGCACTGCATCGTCTACACTGCGAGGTAAGCCTGTAGGGGCAACATTTGTAGTGCACCCCTCATTCCATGCCCCACACTTAGAAGGTGCTGGATACATATACATGCCTGAGCCACGCGAACTGACGAACAGTTCAAGAAGAGTGTAAAATACTAGAAAACTGGTCCCACTACAAGCCACACAGAACACCGACATCTTGAAAAAGAAAGAATAAAAATATTCTACAGCAATAGACTCAATGTTGGAAATTAGTATCTCAGCTTTAAAAAGTTAACCACAGACTCTCAACATATGTGATATATGTATACATATATATCAGCTTTTATATCTTGATCTACATCTGTACCTACATCTATAGATCTAGCCCCAGAGAACAGAATAAGTGAAAGTGATACTAGAGTATCTCAAAGTCATTTCCCATAAATTTATAAGTTTCCCATCTTTGATGACCGTGACCCATTTTTCTACAAGCAGTACAATCTGGAAATGCTTACTCATCCTTAAATTTGGAGGTCAATCATTTACTATTGGATACTTTGACTTTAGCAGGTATCTCAGACTGCCATCCAGTCTATAGATATGGTCTCAGAGTGAACTACAGTCTGATGTTGTTAGGTCTGGGCTACACTCCAGATGTAGCAGAATTATCACCGCCCCCCCCCCCCCGTCAATTTCAGAATTCAGCTCTTGGTTAAGCGCCCTTGAGTGTTGACTCAGTGGAGGAGTTGAGCTTTCCAATGCTCAGTGCTGGGTAGTGATGCCACAGGACTACACATACGTGTGCCAGCTGCTCAGTACCCAGTGTGGGTACTGTCCTGCCATGACCAGGTGAATGAAATTCCAAGTAAGGAACCCCCTTTGAAGTTCCATCATACCTTCCTCCCATCACCTATCCCCTAACGAGGTCATGTCAAGCCACTGGTTTCCATCTCCGATTCTGTGTATCAGCCACACCGTCATCTCTACCTCACAGACATGTTTGCCTGTCATGTTAGCACTTTTCATCCGGATCTTTTCATCCAGGACAAAAAGTATAGGAATAGAATTGAATTTTGTCATTAAAATTCTCAAAACTGCCTAAACGGACACAAAAGACACGTAGGCATAGTCCCCTAGACCTTGCTTCAAGGTTGTATCCATATCAGTATCAAGGCGACATCAACATGTTTATACACAATTCAACTTTCCCAGTTTATATTTACTGTTGACTAACCACCTATAAGGAAAAGAGCTTCTGAGTTATCAAGAAGACGGGATTCTGTACATGGAAAGTTCACACTGGAGCTCACTCAGGAAGGTGGGGAGAGCTTCTGATCCCCCAGAACTTCTTTTGAGGCAGCACCTGAGTCAGACCCCAAGCCCTTCAAGGAAGAACTGGGAGTATCCACGCCAGTTTTCCTGTGATGAGCTCCTGTAAGCCCTTGGAGTGACACAACTGATGGCACCTGGTCTTTGTGACCATAGTGTTCATGAGTGGTCAGCCATCTGTCTCTGGGGTGCCATTCGATCGTTCAACGAAGACAGTCCACACGTGGCAGTGCACACTGACTTTGCAGAGGAGAACCCAAAGACAGTCCACACGTGGGAGTGCACACTGACTTTGCAGAGGAGAAGCAACATCACAACGGGTTACATGCTACAGTGCACAAATACACACAATCCCATAGCTTTTGTTTTGCCTAAGTAAAGGAGGTATAGTCAGGCTGGGTGCTGAAGTACAGGTCATGGAGAGCTAGTGCAAGCTAAGGGCACAGCATATGCAAAGGACTAGAGGCACACGGTGTCACTAGAAAGCACCAAAAGAGGAAGAGGAAAAAGAAGGAGGGATGATAGGACATGACATTGGAGAGATTAAGACCCAAATGCTAAGGACCTCAAGTGGTAGGCTAAGCAATTTGGGCTTCACTTGAAAGCAATGCAGATATAGTGAAGGCTCGAGTTAGGGAGTATCATGGCCCAATGTGAGTTTTAAAAAGATAACACTGATGTTACTGAAGGGTATGGGTAAATTGGAGAGGTGTAGAATTAGAGGTAAGAAAATCTGTTACGGGATTTTATTTAAACAGACCAAGAGAGAGGCTATGACAATGGATATGGTTTTGAAATATATGTATGAAGCAAATTCAGTTGTCTATTGACTAATTGAAGTGTGTGTGTGTACATGTGTAAGACACAGAGAGACATAGAAGACAAAGATTCTAAAGATTCAACGTTTGTGATATTATTAAGCTAAAAATATGTGATCCAAGGCAGCAATGATGAGTAGAAATGGAGTGGACACTGGACATGGAGCCTTGGTAGCCCCGTTGGTGCCACAAGAGAGAATGATTCTGGCTCTGGAAATGGAGGGGAGGATTGTGGACAGCAAGCTGAATGTCATGAACAGGAAGAGGGCTAGAGGGGACACAGCCCTGGGAGGAGACTGAGGACAGTCAGAGAAGTAGCAGGTGACTCAGGAGAGCAGAGGGGTAGAGACCCAGGGAGAAGGAAGGAGAAACCATGGCAAATGCCTTGAGGGCCACCATCATAGGGCACTCCTTCCCTTACACGGACAGTGACATTTATTTCACCATGGATGATGACTCTGAATGTCCCTGAGGCAGAGAAGAAACAACCTTTTTCTTTTTTTTTTTTTTTAACAATGTATGTCAAACACAGCACTAAGCTTTTACAAAAACTTATTCTAAGAGGTAAGAATTACTATCCCTATTTTACAAATGAAGAAGCTGAGACATCAGATAGCTCCCACAGGTGAAACTGGAGCTGACCATGAATCCAGAGCTAGATGCAACCTCAGTCTTCATGCTGTGTTCTTCCCATTGTGCCACACGGCCCTCTTGGTTTTCTAGGGCAGGTCCCCACCTGGTCACCCCCTGGGCATTCTGGGGAACAGGCTATGGAGGCAAAAGAAGGATCAGGCTTTGGGGGTTAAGATGTTCATACTTCCTGGGGACCCTCAGGAGGAGCATACACTCCCCTAAAGTAAGACTCAATTTTTTGATCTGACTGCAGTGTGGCCGGTCTTGCAGGTGCCCCCCAGAGCCCAGCTCCAAAGAGGTTCTCAGCTGTGGCAGCCCTGCGAGAGGGAGGGAAGGTCCCTATCACCCTTTTAACATGGATAGATAGAAGGTCAAGGCCATGCTTCAGCTAGGATATCCACCTGTCCTGGTTTGCCCAGGACACAGGAGCCAGGATAGTCCAGGAGGATCAGCGTCTTTCTGAGCCAATGGCAAGCCCGGCTAACTATGGGAACCCAAGTCCAAGGGTGATGGGAGGTCAGGTCCCACACATTGTCTGGACGTAGGCCGGGGAGCCCAGGTCCTTTTGGGGCAATAGGTTCTCTTCATTTGAAGGGGTCTTGATTCTGGACTTTCCCAAGGCTAAGCAAGAACCCTTCAGGAATATCCTGGGGGCAAATGCCTGGAGTTAACACCTAACCCAGCAGTAAAGATGAGAGAACAAGATGGCCTTTGTCATTTGCATACCAGCCTTCTGCTGACTCCCTGCCATGTGCAGGTAACCACAGGCTGGGGGGGCGACAAGGGCATTTCTGCTCTATGTCCCCTCATACAGGTCTTTTGTACCCTATCTTCCACTGTCCCCACCTCTGCTGCTTCAGCCAGTGTAGGCCCATCCCCTTTACCCACATTCATTCCATCGTCCCCACTGCCCATCCTTGGCTTAGGCTTTTCCTTGCCAATGTGCTCTCTCTCCTCCCCCAAAGCAACTAGTTATAAGAAACAAGATTGACTCAATGCATTGCGCAACAAATGTGTTTGTTCAGAGGAGGTTCTCATCATGTACGGTTGGTTTGTTAAGGAGGTGGATCCCCATTCATCCGTCTCCCCATGTGATGGAAGTAACTCACAGTGTACGAAGCTATGGCTCCCGGAATCATGGCTTCTTTCCATCCTAGCCCATGGCCAGACTTCCTTCTCCCCCTCCTCCCTGTTGCCATCTCCGCTGGTCTTGAGAAGGAGACCTGCCATCAGGCAGGACTCACACGGAGCTGGTTCTAAGAACAGGCGAGCTTCTGGGCTAAATCGCTTTGATAATTTCCCTGGGGCTGGCTGCTCCAGAATGGGCTCAAATCTAGAAGATGAGCAGAAAGGAGGACAGGGGGAAGAGAAAGATCAAGGAGCACTAACTTGGACCTCATGCTTTCCTAAATGTCTCCAAAGTCAAGCAGCACTGAGCAGTTTGCAAGGAAAACATCTTGTCTCCCGACCACTCACCTCCCGCCGCTCGCTCTCTGCCCAGAGCTGCAGCTGGGGGAGGGCAGGGGAGAGAGGCATGCTCCTCTCTGCGGAGTACAATCTGGGAGAGGGAAGGAGGGCAGCCCTCTCCCCATACAGACGATTCATCCAGGCCTCACTCCCCCAGGGTTTGTTCTCCTTTCTGACCCCATGGAGAAAAAAAAAAAAGAAATCAATTTTAAAATACCAATTAAAAATCCCTTCTCGCCGTGCGTATTTGGTTACAGTAGTCTACGTCGTGCTCCCTCCTTACAGATGTGTAATTGCCCTGAAAGCAGAGTTGTCCAGAAGTGAAATATTAAATAATTCAAACCTAAAATGTTCCAGAGGTAGAGCAAAGAGAGCTGGGTATGTGTAAGTAACGTGCTCCGTAGAACCAGGAAACACACACACACACATGCACACGCACACACACACACTCACCCAGCATGTGCAGTGCACTTTTGTGACTGCTAAAACTATAACATCTGGAATGCCATTCTGGAAAACTTCCAGATGTTTTCCATGAGGAACACTTTGTAAAAATTGTTAGCCTTCTAGGCATTTGTGAATTTTGTAAGGAGAGTACTCTCCCAGGCCCACATAGGAGCAAATATGGGATTATAAAGTGCTAAATGCTTTTCACAACTGTATAAGCAATAATGCGCTTTGGGTAAATATTCAGGGAAAATTATTTTTACAGACTAAGTGAATGGATAGGTTCCAATCTGCAATTAGATTTGTATTTCAGAGAAATCAAGGAACGCAGTACAGCTCGTCTTAAGGCCGCCTGCCTGGGAGCCAAAGCTCCTAACCTGGGCAACATCACACATCCTGGTCATTAATTTCCTCGTTTGTAGTCATTCCAACACTGGAAGAGGCTAACGTAGTTTCATAGCTTGTTATATTTATCTTCCTTCCCGAGGATTTTTATATCGCGTTTTATAAATCCGGCTTCAATTTATGTGTAAGCCCCATAATCATTAGCTTAATGTGAAAGAGAGAGAGGGAGAGACAGAGAGACAGAAAGAAAGAAAGAAGAAAGAGAGAAGAAAGAGAGAAAGAAGAAAGGAAGGACAAAGAAAAGAAGGAAAGAAAGAGCAAGCTTGGGAAGAAAAAAAAAAAAGTCCAACAACAATGCTTGAGAAGCCCTTGGAAGAATTGTTAGTGTTTAAAATGCATAATATATAAACATCTTAAAGGAATACCCAGAGTCTCTTTTGAAATCAGAAATTATGTGAAGCAAGGAAAGAATCATAAAAGCTTATTGATTTCCCGAACCCACTGAGTAAAAGTATTTTTAAACCCTGGTTCACATAAGGGATACATTTGACACATCAAGAGAAACTGGAAACCAGGCTTCGTGCAGCCACATCAGATACTGCTCTGCGCCGAGTTTGTTTACCATTACAAAGTGAAAAGAAATTTGCTTTTCCTCCCCTGCTCCCTTCCCCTTGAGAATGGCGATTTTTATTGATTTTGTCCTTCTTTATAAAAAAAAAAAAAAAGAGTCGACGTTAAAATATCCACGATAAACGGGTCGGAAGCCCTGGCATTTCGGGCTGCACACTACTGCTGTCCTCCCTAATGTGGGGCGTGGCCCCAAAGCCAGGGAAGGCCAGAGTTCCCGAGGCCTTTTTGTTTTGAGGTTCCAAGGCTTTCTACTTCCTCAGAAAGATCCTTCAACTGGGATCTCCAAGACGCTCCCAGGAAAGATCTGGAAAGGCAGAGCCTTCCCTGTAAATAGGTGAGGTGTGCCCCGAGGCTGCGCTGGCCCCAGAGGAGACGGGCCCAGCAGGCCGCCGGGGGCTGTGGGAACCCTAGCAGGGGGCAGCAGGCTTCCTCCTGCCTCTCACTTCTCTGGCTCCTTCATCTGAACTCATTATCATCACCTTCACAGCACTGCCACCACCAGGCCTCTTCTGGGGGAAAAGTAAGTCGATAGCAAAATGGACGCCTGCACGCCCAGCAAGGCGGAAGAAAGTATGAGCATCTTCCGTCTTTTTTTTATTCCTCAGACTCCTGATGAGTCAGGACCCTGGGATCTCAGGGTCTCGCTGGGACTCCTTCATTTCTTTGACTGCTGAGACTCAAAGGAGAAAGAGGCACGCTGTCCCATCTGGCTGTGGCACCCCAGGGCTCCAGGGACAGACATTTCTGCAGGCGCTTGGTTTCAAGACACCATGCTTAGCCCAGGTTGCCCTAAGCTCTTGGCTGCTAACACATGAAAAGCACAGAAAGCTGAGGATATCCCAAGTCTACCCCAGGGCTGCTTCAAAGACAAAGGAAAAGAAATGAGAAATGGGAAAATGCCCAACGAATCAGAAAATATCGCAAGGTCAACCCACCTGGTATAAATCAGTGTGCACAGTTCCAGAGGGTCGCATAGAAACCTCACGCTCAGGTGTAATTTGCCCATCCCGAAGTATTTTTCCTAGTAGTGCCAAATGCCATAATGCTCTCTGTCAGTGATTTGAAATTATTCTATAAGCTACATATCGGGTACACTATTGTTAATGAAATGCACACAAGATGATGAACAACTTCCTTTTCCTGCTGGAGCCCCAGCTGCAACGAGGGCCTGGATCCTTCGTGCTGTAAATCAGCCCTTTGTACTCCAGGAGGATTCAATGAGCTGCAGGTGTGGGCTTGTGGAAGGCCGCCTGGGATTAGGTAGCAGCATTTGATATGAGATCCCAAACAGCACTGGCAATCTACACGCCACATGCGGCCACAGCCTTTGGAGAAAGCAAAGGAAAAACGCTGATGAAATGTGGCACGGGACCATGGAATGCAATGTCAAACTTTCACATCTGCAGGAAAGGAAAGAGAGTTCCTAATTTTACAGTGATGATGTCATTGAGCATTCATGACAGTGGAAATGATGGGCCAAGGTTTGCAAACTTAACCACTTAGGAGGTTGCTAACTGAAGGGCGAGCTTTTCAAGGGACAGTGCAGGTTTGAAGATGATGCTAATTTGCCTTCCTGGCCTGAGCCATCACTGGTACATGGGGGGGGAGGGGTGTACGCATGCACACGTGTGTGCACACACATTCGCACACAGGCACTGCAGAGAGATGGGACAGGAAAAGAGGTTTTTGCTTGAGAGGTCATGCTTTGCACGCCAAATGTGTCCTTCAGAATATACTGTCTCTGTGTGATTCAGCATAAAACACTGCTAGCTGTCCTTAACAACAATATATTTTTTAAAGATTGATTTCAGACACTAAAAATTCACCAGCCAAGGAAAAGTCTCATGATCGTTCACTTTCTCCTTACTGTTAGCTACTGAGAAGCTCTTCTTTTTAAATATTTCCTTCTTCCTTGCTGAAGAGACACGCAAACAAGTCTGGTTTTGTTATTAGCATGCTGATAAAATATGTATTGAAGAAAACATAGCTTTAATTTTTTAAGAGTCTGTTTTTCATTAGCTTATCTTGATAGTTTAAGTTAATCATTATTTTCAACCATACATGATTTAGATATTATGTCATTAATTCATGTAGAGTCCATCTGAGTAATGATTGTGGTTTTCGACTTTACAAATTCATCTACTTCACCAAGAAACCAACAGAGTCAAATTCCGTGCAACATCTGGTTTCCATTGAATGTAATTGCCATTTGCAGAGTTATAATCATGTGTTATTGTAAGGACCACGGTGTCAATCACTTCCCTAATGGGGAAAATTCAATGCCTAAATACCTGGGAGAACAAGAAGCTGACTTAAACAGGTGCATTCAGACACTGGGTTTTAAGTAGAATTCTAGTCTACCCATTTAAATAAATCATTTTAAGGGGAAACAATATTCTTTCCATCCCCTGTAGCAAGGGAAAGCGTAATACCCAGGGCCTCAATCTCCCGTGCTCAGTTCCAGTACTATATCACATTTAATCTTTTTAAAAATGTACAAATATGTCCATATTGTACCGATTCCTCATGCTGCACACATGGGTGGGAACCCTTGTACGCCAGGCAGGACTTCTGAAGACTTTCTGGGGAAAGAGGAGACATCTTCTGACTCTTCCTGCGTTACATGAACTCAATCATCTCTTTTATAATGAAAAGAGGCTAAGCTTGATGTAAAGAAAATATTAAGCTGCTCGAAACTACCAAGGTCATTATAGTCTTTTCTAGCCCAAGGGGATTTTGTGGGAATAATCACATAAAAGGTTAAAAAATCACAAGGCACTGGGTTCTCGCGTGCAATATGTAAGCACTTTATGGCAAAAAGTGAACCACATTTCCCTGACCTCAATCCCTATTGTGTTTACAAGCCAAGCCTTGTTAGAACTGGTAAACGTTTGGCCATTCATTCAGAAAACATTTCCGAAGGCAAAAATAACATGCCAGCAATTGCACTGGACATTCAGGATGCAAAGATGAATAAGACAGAATCCAGAGGGCGAGAGCACAGGTAATTACAGCATGATACATGCGGGAGAAACAGGCCCATGTGTTATAGCAGCAGAGAATGGCCATTTTATCCCACCTGGTAGAGGAGGATCAGTGAGTCCAAGAAGGCTTCCTGGAGGAGGCGTCCGCTGAGCCGAGTCTTAAAGGATAAGTAGGAGCAGAAGTCTTTCTGTACGTTAGCTGTAAGAACATAAAGAAATGTCATTTTAGTCTCTGCTAATGAAATGTCTATGGGAGTAATCTTCATGATTCAATAGAAACACTGCACAATAGTAATTGACAACCTCTTTCAATTCATTCATTCACATATTTAAACGGAGGCTATTTACTATTCTATTCACATTATACACCTCATGTATGAGGGCTTCGGAAGCATGACAGAAGTAGCAACTTTCCAGAAGTAGTTTCTAGTATCTTTGGCATTACCATTACCATAAGACCATCTTACATTTGAGGAATGCTGCATCCACAAAAGACTTCAGAATACATTTTATTTTCTCATTATAATAGGGTAGGAAGTGCCAGTAACAGATGAACTCCATTGCAATTCACAGATCTGAAAGGTCATGGTGAAGCAAGGCCTAGAACTCGAATCTTTAACTTCCATCCTAAGACTTATTGGCTTAAAACGTGGAGCCTCATCTCCCCCAGGAGGCAGGAGGGAAACCGTAGCACCCGGCCCCTCTGTGACGTTCACCGTAACTGAACAGATGAACCGTTTTCAGCTCTTAGACATGTATAAGGAGAAGACTCGTATGCAGAAATTTCAAAGCAGAGCGGACATTCAGCGCCATCTCTACCAGGTCCTATCCCGCATTTCCGGGTCGCGTTGGCAACGCAGTAATTCTCCCACTTTTCCTTCTTTTCAGCCAACGAGTTGAGGGGTTCCACGTCCCCTGGGGCACTTCCAGACACACAGCTGGTGAGAAAACCCAGAAACGCTTGAAAGGATGGCTGGATGAAGCAGGCTACAATGAATGAGTGGTGGTAAATAAATAGGCGGATCATTAATAAGTAGCAATACCGGGACCCCTGAGTGGCTCAGTTGGTTGAATGGCTGAATGTCTGACTCTTGGTTTCAGCTCAGGTCACGACCTCAGGGTCATGGGATGAAGCCCTGCATCATATCCCATGCTCAGTGGAGAGTCTGCTTGAGGATTCTCTGTCTCCCTCTGCCTCTCCCCTTCCCCCTCCTCTCCCTCTCTCTCAAATAAATAAATCTTTAAAAAAAAAATAGGGGCACCTGGGTGGCTCAGTGGGTTAAAGCCTCTGCCTTCAGCTCGGGTCATGATTTCAGAGTCCTGGGATCGAGCCCCAATAGGGCTCTCTGCTCAGCGGGGAGCCTGCTTCCCCCTCTCTCTCTGCCTGCCTCTCTGCCTACTTGTAATCTCTCTCTCTCTCTCTGTCAAATAAATAAATAAAATCTTTAAAAAAAAAGTAGCAATGTCAATAAAATAAAATAACTTCCAAAACAGGAAGGTAAGGAGAGCCAGTGTAAGTAGCACTGGATGAGGACCAGGGTTCTGGCCCGTGGGTTGTTTCTTTAGCCCCTGTGAGCCCCTGGTATTATCATCTACTTGCTAGGAAGTGCTTGTTACAAGAATTCACAGAAATACCTAATATAAATACAAATACAAAGCTGTACAAATTATAAGTAATGAGCAAATGCAGGGAAGTTATCGCTATCCCTGACAAATTGAGAGGTGCTTCCCTTTCCACCCTAGGCTGCCAGAGACGGTGTATAGTAAGAACATCTGTCCAGCTGAGGCCCCACTGAAGATCCTAAGACCCATGGAGGCAGGAATCCGGTTCCTAGGTTCTCTGAAGTGCTGAGAAAACTGCTCTGTCGCTTTTTTGATTTCAGTTTTTAGTTAAGTGTCTTTTGTTTGCTTGCTTAGGTGACAGATAATGAGTAAGTTCCGGGGACTTTAAGTCTCCTTCCAAATGGAGTCGACAGCTCCAGAATGCCCAGGTGCTGGCTACAACTCCCAGTCCCACGCTGGGACATGGCAGAGCACGTGACATTCGGATAGAGATTCCCCTGACATCCCCGACATCGGATACCGAGGTCGCTTGGATGGCAGCTGGCAGGAGGCTTTTCAGCCTCGGGATTAGCAACTGCTACATCTATATCGGAGTCTGGTTCAAGGAACCAGTCAGCGATCGCTGGGGGGGGGGTCCATGCTCGCTCTCTCTCTCTCTCTCTAACACACGCAAACGACAACAGTTGACAATGCACAGAGGACGGAAGGCCCCTTGAAGGCCCTTTGTTCCCAGAAAGTCCTCGCTCTCAGAATATAAGAGGCAAAGTGACAGATCGTGTGATATTGGGGTCAACCGCAGAAGAGAATCTCCTCCAGGATTAGTCGTCAGGGCAGTTAGGATCAGCTCCTGGTTGTGCCAATGATCAGTTGTTGGGGACTTAGGGTAAGTTTCTGGTCTTTTCTTGGCCTCAGTTTGCAGATCAATACAATGGGGGCAGTATTTCTTGCTGTTATGCTTTATGGGGTAATTGTAAAAATTAAACATGGAAATTATTCGTAAATTCCAAAGTGTTACGTTCCTATAGTCAGTAGGTCAACAAATGTGTATATATCACATGCCCTAGAACCAAATAATTATTACTAATTATGGACAGCTCGATCTTATAAGACCTGACATTTTTTGCACACTTGCCATGTGCTTGCATTATTCTAAGCCTGACACAGGTTTTCATTCATTTAATTCTCACAACCAACCAATGCAGTCACCAGTATTGTATTATTCAGGCTCAGACTGCTTACAGCTCATGAATAGTATAGCCAGCTTTGGACCTGGGAAACCCAGCTCCAAGCCTGCATCCCTAACCACTGTGTGGTACAACTTCTCATACATGTGGGAATATTAGACACATATGCATGTATTTTTAAACTCTGTCTTGAAACAACCTCGGACTAATGGAAAAGTTGCAGGAATAGCACAAAAAAATTTCCAAAATATTTTTCATCTAGATTCCCCAAATGTTAACACTTTAGCATATTTGCTTCATCGTTCTCCCTCCTCTCAAAATACATACACATATTTACATTTTTGAAACCCTTTGAGAGTTAAGTTACAGACATGAGGCCCCTTAAGGTCTAAATACCTCTGTGCATTTCCTATAAACAAGGACATTCCCTGATACAACCGCAATATAATTATTACAATCAGAAATTAACACTGGTACAGTGTTATGACCTAATCTACAGATCATATTCACCTTCAGCTAATTATCTCGGTAGTATCCTTAGTAGCAAGAGTTTGTGGGTGGTTTTTCCCCCCCAGATCCCATCCAGGATCACATACTGCCTGCCCTTAACATTTTGGAAGGCAACTGAGTTTGGGCTTTTCTGGTGTTTTCCCCTGATTAGATTCAGGTTATGCATTTTTGGCTGGCATACCAGAGAAGTGATGATGTGTCCTTCTTGGTGCATCAGATCAGGAAGCATATGATATCTATTTGTCCCATTACTGGTGATGTAAAAACACATATATTTTTAAACCATACTCCCTGCTTACCATGTACCACGTCTCCCCAGCTGCCCAGGGAGCTCCGTGGGGGGAGGCCTGACTCGTGTGCCATCCGCCACCACACCCTGCACTGGCTATGCACTCAGGCTGTGCTCTGTTTCCTCATCTCTGACTCGGTGTCCCCAGAGACTCTTCCATCGTCACTCCCTATAATAACGACAGAGTCAAGGACTAGCCTGCCTGTTTCCTCCTCCCTTCATTCTACGGGTAGAATGCCCACTTAATTGAGGGAGCACCTTTTCTATGTCGGGCCCCGACCCAGATGCTGGGCATACAGGGATAAACAAAATACAGCCCTGTGTCCTCGGGATATGGCGCCGCCCAGGCAACCCACCTGGCAGGCAGGTCATGGCCCATTCACCCCTCTCCCACTGGAAAGACCTCTCCCCCTTCTCACCCACCTCCACATTCAACATCTTAGTTCCCCACAATCGGGGCCCAGCTATTGTCTCATCAACCATGCAGTGTCAAGGATCAGAAGCTCCTAGTAAGTTAATGCATCTCCTTCCTGATTGCATGTTTGGTTATTATCAGCAGTTTCCCAGAAGCAAAACCTTAACCGAAGGAGGGATTCTTGTTATGAGAAGGCCAGGAAGGAGGAAGGTTTCTGGGGCCGCGGTCCCGTTCACGACATCCCCTGCCTCATACCACAGGGAGTGTCCCCCGCCCCATTGTTCTGGGAGTACGACCCCTTATAAAGAACTCAGCCCCCATTCACCCCATAGGATGCAGAAGTCCCAGTACAGATGTCATCCCCGTGCTCTCCAAGGAATGGCTGAATAAGGCAGGAAAGGAAGAAATGGGGCTGACACAGTCCTTCTACCATCCAAAATGTCCTTGGTTCGTCCCTCTGGCCTAATTAGAAATGCAGAATCAAATCACCCATTCACTTATTGAAAAGCTGGACTTGGGGGGTGCTACCCTCAAGGGGATCCAGGGAGAATGCTAGAAAAACCTGCCCCTACCCTTGGAGCCAGCCAGCACATGCAATGGGCATCCAGCAGGCCTGTCAATGTGTCACCACCTGCCGATATGTCATAATAGCCCTTGACAAGCATACGTGCTGCCGTCCACTCAGGGCCGGTGATTACAGAGGAAAAGCAACACAAACTGCTGCTTTCAAAGAGAGTGGTCTTACCCTCTGGGGACAGGGTTCGTGCTGACCCCCAGTGGCAGTGCACACAGACAGGAGGCTGTCCGGAGGTCAGGGGTCTGGACCTCGGTGCCAGCTCGAACACTTGCAAGCCGGGCAGCACAGATAAATTCTTTAACAGAGAGCACTAAATTGCCTTCCTGCAAAACTGGAATCTTACTTAACGAGACCTTTCTCATAATGTTCCAGGAACTACCCAAGATAATTCTAGGTTGCCTAGCTGCGCTACCAGGCCAATAATAAATCCTCTAGGACTGAGAGCATCATTGCGAAGCCTGAGGCTTTCTGGAGCTGGGCGCTCAGGACCATGTGTCTCTACCCCCACCTCCACATGGGCCCCGTATTTCTCCACAACAGGGGCAGCAAGGGGCAATCATCTGTGAAACTCTACTGATGTGTTTTTACAGACACCTATGAAAATCTGAATATCTACATAATTCTATATATCCATAGGATATTCTAGATATCTATAGACATATGAAATTTCTGTATCAAATATGGGGGGGCAATGCTCCCTGATCTCCAAGTTCCCAAAGGAATCATACTAAAGAACCTCCTTTACCAAGTGTTACAAACATCCAGAAGATAAGTACCCAGATTTTGCCAGAATTTGTGAGCCCTTTACTACTAAAAAGGAAAAACTCTCCAATTGCCTCTCCAGTTGTATTTGAATTTTAGAAATGGAAGCAAATTTGTCACCTTTTTTTTTTTTTTTTTGCTACCTTATGCATTTGGCACTTACTAGAAAGTTCAAATCATGCCTCGTTTTCACTAATTTCTAGGTAACTCTATTTTCAATCATCAGCATATTATTTGACTTTCAACGTCTCTTCACATGCTTTAGCTTCTATCTAAACATTTACTTACTGAGTTTTCACTTTTTCCTTTGCACACTCAGCTTTTCGGTTTTACTTTTTCTGCCGCTATTTCGCTAAATCTCTTCGTATTTATTAGCTTCTTTTCATTTTCCCAAAATTTCTTAACTTTTCAGTTAGAACCTCTAATGTTTTAAACCGCTTTTGTCTCTTCTTTTTTTGTAATAATGTTATTTTTAAATATCCCAACATTACGTGTCTCGTCGTTCTCAATGTAAAGTCTATCTTCCTTCTATTCACTTGATTCTTTAAGCCTTTAATTTCCAAAATTCCTGGGTTTTATCATTTTCCTGGTTTCATCTCCCTTAAACATTTTCGTGTTTGCATAGCCCAAGAGTGTCGAGCAGCAATCTTCACCTTGTCGGAGGGGTCACGGTCATGGAGCACCGTCGTCCGGAGTGATTCAATACCCCGTCTGCTCCTCCACAGCTGTCCCTCTGGAGTCCCTTAATTGGACTCCCAGCAATTTTTAAGCCACTCCTAAAAAGTCATAATCTTAGTAATGTGTGAAAGCCTCAAGTTTAAATTCCTTCCTCAGTACAATAGTGAATCTGCTCGCGTATTCATCACACAGAGGTCATTCCTCTCATGTTAGAGGATGGTCATGGCCTGGACTGGGGTCACCCCTAGCCAACCCCAGGAAATCCAGCAAGCCAGGCTAAGCGGTGAGCTTCCCACCAGGCAGGAGGTATGAGAGGCAAGGAGTTTCCGAATCCTTCTTGTCCTTGCCACCACACTGAGTGCCCCCATCAGAGGGCTCTGGCTGCTCTGGGAAGTTCTGGCACAGCCCGGAACCCCAGAGGAGAATGTATTCGCCAGGAGGAAGCCCATTCGGCTCACTGAGTAGGGTTTACCAATTTGTGTCCATCTCACAAAAAACAAAAAAAAAAAGAAAGAAAGAAACCCGCCAACTCCAGTATGGAGTGACTGGGCAGGACAGGATACGCCTTGTCTGCGTCACCACTTGCAGCATCCGAACGACTGATCTCAGCAGCCAAAGCGATTGAAAGAATCATTTTAATCGGAACAATATTTTAAGGCTTTCAATTCCCACCCACATTCCCTATTTCATAGGGAGGAATGAACTCAGACCATCAGTTAATAGACCCAAGGACTCGTGGTAAGTGGCAGATTCAGAACTGGAAGTCGGGTGTCCTGCCTCTTTCCCAGCCTGCTTCCCCTGGGTCAGAAGACCTCTTTCTGTTACCCAGCAAGAACCTCAGCCCAGCAGACAGATGTGTCTGCCTGCACAGCATCATCTCAAGGACAACAGCCCACCGGGGGACTGGGTCCTAAAATCATTTGCTACCGTAAGGAGAGATCAGGGGGCATTCTCAAGGGCAAGTGACTAACAGCAGATTCCTTCTGGAGAGTACAGTTGACAAGGGCTAAGACAAGGGAGAATAAGGGGTCTGAACCTCAGTGTGAGCTGGACCTATCTCGAAGAGAAGCCAGACAGCACCCCTCCACCCACCAAAAGTCCCCCCACCCAGTTCTGACCATTCGAACCTGACTCCTGTTGCTCATAATGCTCCATGGGGAGCCACAGCCTTTATATTTCAGTGGACGTCATTTTGCAAGCTTGGACTTTAAGCAATATATCTGTGTCCGGTATCTGAGACAAAACTTTGCCTCAGGGCGCCAGGTCACTGAATGTGTATAACATGGATTGAAACATTTTGTGTAACAAACAAATTAACTTCCTGAATGAAAAATACAACCTTGTCTATTACCAAAGAGTAAATCCCAAATGTAAGATTTATCTCTAATAGTCTATCAGGAAAAAAATCGGAACTCAATACCCCTTTGCCTATTGAATAACACTAATCCTGGGCAATCCCTCTTCGGGAACCCTGCTTGTCTGCAGTCTGGCTCCAGCTTGTTAAAACTAACCCATTTTTCTTCTATGAAAGATGTAATCAGTAGTAAGGAAACCAAAGCTCTGAGGATCCCGCTAATCAATCTACGTTCCACAAATGAAAACACTCCCCAATTGGTAATTAGTTTTCAATGATGAAGTAATTAAATATTTCACTCCCAATTCCCTCTGCTCCGCATCTGGGGCTTCACAAATGTTGCATTTTCCAAGCCCCTGTGTGCAATCTTGTTTTATTTATGGCCAGGCCTTTAAAAGCTTTCTGAAACTATCGAAACCACACAAAAGCAAGGGGAAACCTGACAAGTAATTATTGAACTTGATTATTACAGGCAGTCAGGCCAGGTAAAGCAGAGACACCTGATCTGTCCTTGGCCCAGTGTTATCAAGAAAACATGATTACCTACTTCGGGATAGATTTAAGAGTTCAAGATAGAAAAGTGGAAGCCAAATATTTTCTTATTTAACCTTGATGAGGAGCGTCGGGGAATGAGAGATGAGCCTGAGTCTTCCAAGCAGATGTCTGTCTCGATTTGATCCCACCCTTCTGGCCCTTCTCCTGGTCTTTCATTCCTGAGATGCAGCATTTGAATCTAATGCAGAGCTGAAAAACGCCAACCCCACATCAATCCAAAAATATACTTTCAGTAACCCAACCAAGGCGGACTAAGACATGTCACTAAAATCCATTTCTTTTTTTAAGATTATTTATTTAAGAGAGAGAGAGAGAGAGAGAGAGAAGGGAGAGAGCCATAGGGAGGGGCAGAGGGCTAGAGGATAACAAGCAGACTCCCCACTGGTGTGAGGTTCCATCCCACGACCCCGAGATCACGACCTGAGACAAAACCAAGAGTCAGATGCTTAACCGACTGTGCCGCCCAGGTGCCCCTGAAATCCATTTCTTAAAATTTAACATTTGATCAAATAATTGGCTATCACCAACATGCATGTCAGAAGTTGAAACTAAAAGTTTTTGTGAAGAAATCTTTGTGAATCTTTCTCTTCATACACATGGTCAGCTGTCAACTGGTTATTATAAGGAGGCAGGAGAGGATCTAGACTGAAGAGTGCTCCCTGGCAGTGCTCCCTCTCAATCCGTAAGCTTCGAGGGCCAGAGCGCTGGTTATACGAAATCCCCAGTACTGTCTCAAATTCACACTCCACCCACTTACCTCGGGGAAATCGCCATTAGCAACAGGTAATCATGGGCATTTTCAAGGGCCCCATCATAATTTAAACACTTCAAGTTTTATCATTTTCAATAGCAGCCACAATTTCCTACCCCTAAAGAATTCTCAGCTCAGGTGGGGGCGGGGGGGGGAGAAAAGCCCTAGTTGAAGACATGCTCTTTCAAGAGGTCAGGGAAAATTTAAGTAATGTGCTTTGTCCCAGGGGAAATTCTAAGCAGGTATAGAACAAATGAGCAAGGGTGAAATAGCAGCCCATCTCCATGAAGAAGAAGACAGAATTTAAAGCCAATAGCAAAGACTTAGTGGAAAGAATCCTAGACTAGGTATCAGAAAGTCTGGAGTTTAATTGCGGATCTAGTACCCAAGAGCCATATACCTTGAGAGCTCCCAGGTGACTGCCGTTATGTTCCCCCAGGTCCTTCTCACACTGACATGCTGTATTTTCAGGAAAGCTCAGCTCTTCCTGATCATGGGCAAGGAATCACTGGCAGCATTCTCTCCCAAGCCCCAGGACAGCCTATCTTTAAGGTACAGTTTAAAGATGTGCACTGAGGGGCGCCTGGGTGGCTCAGTTGTTAGGTAACTGCCTTCAGCTCAGGTCATGATCCTGGAGTCCTGGGATCGAGTCCCGTGTCGGGCTCCCTCCTCAGCGGGGAGTCTGCTTCTCCATCTGACCTCTCTCTCTCTCAAATAAATAAATTATTTTTTAAAAAATAAAAAAAAAATAATAAAAATAAAGATGTGCGCTGAAGCACCATAATAGAAGGATGAGCTAGTGCGATGCCCTTGACCCAGCAGACTCGGTCTCCTCATCTGTAAGTAAGATGGGAAAGCTTGATGAGCTGTCCTTAGGATCCATGAGATGAACTCTGTGCAGATACTCTATAAAGACCAATACAAAACTTGTCTTTTTTTCTCTCATCAAATATAAGTGTCATGAAACCCACTGTCCACTCTCTAATTGCCTATCTAGCCAGCAAGCCTGGTATTAACGGTAGGAGCCTGGGTGAAGCCCAAGGTTTGATCTGGGCTGACCGTATGTGCCATTTAAGTATGATTTCTAAATGACTTGAGAAAACAAGGCTGGAAACAGGTCATGTCTTTCATTTGTAAGAGTAAACATTTAACTTCTGAAAATCGAGTCCAGCACCTCTCGAACCAAAGATTAAAAAAAAAAAAAAAAACTCATTCTATGAATCAATCGGATGGGGACGTTCAGAAAATGGAATTTAACATATGCTTCCTGAAAAGGACCGTGGATATTAGCAGGATTTAAAAATGTTTTTAACAATTCGTGATGAAATTTTATGGCATAATCTTCAAACGCTCTGAAAATCTTGTTTGAGGTCTTAAATTATATCAAATTTCTTTGAAATCTCTGTTTTGCTTTGCAAATGTTTACACAAACAGTGACAGAACTCTTGCTGCTGGCCATCACCAGATATAATCACCTTCCTTACGGACTTTAGCTACATTCATAGAAATGCTCCCACTTCCCCCCCCCCCCCGCCAAAAAAAAAACAAAGGAGGAAGAAGCACGGTCCACTAAACAGTAAGACATCGTAACCTCGTGTGAAAAATGCACTAATGATAGTACCAGAACCAGCAGCAGCAGAAATAGGTATTGAACAAATACCTGTTCAATTAGGGTATCAGACTAATACCCTACTAATACTTAGACTAGGAATAGTCCTGGGCTAAGCATATACCTATGCTTATTCTATCCTCCCAGCTCTGTGAGGTAGACACTGTTACTCATTTTTTATAGATGAAGCATCAAGACCCATAGAGGTAAGTAATTTGCTTAAAGTCACAGGGCTAACAAGTGGCAACTCGTGGATCTGAACTCACATCAGTCTGATTCCAGAACGAAGCCTCTTCACTGCTATACTCATCTACCTTCCTACAAACCCATTAAGGGTCTGTGCTCCACGATCTGCAGCTTCTTTACTAGCAGGTGTGAAATCATGCCTTTGCAACTATGTGCATTGTAAAGAAGACATTTCTTCTTCTCAGACAGAAGCAGAGAAGGGTGTCCAAGCTCAAAGAGCTCAGTCGGCTTCACATACATTCTGTTGTTTGTCACTTTCCCAATTACACGGGTGCCTGGAGCTGAGGCCCCCTTCTTGGTGAGGGTCCTGACATTGGGCTTCCCCACCAGGACAGTGTCTTAGTTCAGGCCGCTATAACAAAAATACCACAGAGTGGGTGGCTTCACCGATAGAACTTTATGTCTCATGGTTCTAGAGACTGGCAAGTCCAACGTCAAGGTCCTGGCAGATCCGATGTATGGTGAGGTCCCACCTACTGGTTGCAGGTGGCAATCTCCTTCTGTCCACACATGGTGGAGAACAGAAAGAGCAGGCAACCTCTCTTGTGTCTTCTTAGAAAGGCACTGATCCCATTCAGGAGGGCTCCCCCCTCCTGACCTAATCACCTCCCAAAGGCCCCACGTCCTAATACCATCACATTAGGGGTCAAGATTTCAATATATGAACTTGGGAGGAGGGGGACACCAACATTCAGTCCATGGTACAGGTAGAACATTGGTGCACTTTACCTGGATTGGTGAGTTTAGGATGTGGAAAAAAGTCACAGCGAGTGGACTGGTGGGCAGGGGCTTCCCACACCTGTAACGGACTCTACTACACACAGAGCTTTGTCACCGTCTGTGCGGCCATGCGGTCTCCCCACGCCAACCCCGCCATGGAACATGAATTGAGCACCCACTGTCTTTGCTCGGACAACACAGAGTAAGTTGGATACTTCATAGTTACAAATGACCACACCGACGCTCCAAATGTAACAAATTCTAAGTGTAACTGTGTTCCCCAGGACAGTGGCTGCTACACTGGTAGGATAGCAGAAGCACCTCCCTCTGACCTTTCTACTGAATGACCTCAATTAACTTAATCGTGCCTCAGTCACCACCTGGTATCAGTGAAGCTGTTTCATGTACATGGGCAAAAAAAAAAAACAAAAAAAAAACTAGCTTCCTGTTACTTTGTTCTAACTTGTCACAATTTTGTCTATTAACATAGAAGATATTGATGATGATGATGATCTGATCCTAAAAATTATTTAACAGACCATGATAGAAGATAGGAAGATAGACCAAATGGTCAGAATGACCAAAGTCTGATTCCTGGTAGGAATTCACAATAAATTATTATATGTTTTCATATTTTAAAAATAATATTTATAAAACCAAATAATATTGAACATATTATTAAAACAATGTGTTAATGTTATTCATTAATTCATTATATACATCTATACCTTCTAGATATTAGTCTTTCAAGATTTTTCTTACATATTAGTGTAATACGTATATTTTGAAATCATTTTGGAGTTTCAGCTATTTAATGAAATACAATTAATATTTAAATATTTTTATTTTGCTACCCTATGCTTAATTTTAAGTGTTGTGCGACTTAAATGTGCGTAATTTTCTGAAGCTCTCAAATTTTATGATCTCCTTAATTAGTTGATCTATACAGTTATTCCATTTTTACAGGTATTTGTTTTCTTACCACAAAGTACCATTCTCTGATTTAAGCTAGAAATTAGAAGCTTCATACATGATAAGCATAGTAGTCTAACTAAATATGTCATCAATTTGGAAATGTAATGAGGAATAGCTCAAAAGGGATTTCTCTGTCCACCAGATTCTTCAGCCTGTCTTCTTTGCTAGGAAAATGTATTAAATGGACCACTAATGTCAACAAAAAGTTATGACAGGCACCACTCAAAAGCACCTCTCTTATGAAGAAAAGGATTTGAACAGGCTCATGCATCCACAAGTTCGAGATCATGACGATCGAAATTCATTCATGGGGGTGGTCGCAGCAGCATCAGCTCAGTTTAAGACTTGAGTTCCAAAGTCCATTAACAGGTGCAAGCACAATGCCTCACAAAATTGCAGAACTGGCCATTTTGCACTAGTCCGAAAGATTATCCGCAGTCTGGGGCAAAAAGAGCAAAGAAACAGGAAAGGTTCTGCTTTTTTTCCCCCCAAATATGTTTATTTTATTTTGTTCAGTGTTACAACATTGACTCATCATGGACCACACCCAGTGCTCCATGCAGTACGTGTCCTCCTCAATACCCATCACCAGGCTCGCCCAACCGCCCACCCCCTCCCCTCCAAAACCCTCAGTTTGTTGCTCAGAGTCCACAGTCTCTCATGGTTCATCTCTCCCTCTGATTTCCCCCCATTCACCCTTCCCTTCCTTCTCACAATAAGGAAAAACATGGAGGACATTGTGCTTTTTTTTTTCATGGTATACTGTAGGTGTTTATTAAATACTTTTTAATTTTATTTTATTTTTTCAGTGTTCAGTAGATAGTTAACAACATGTCAAGTGACTCACATACTAATCTAAGGGATCACTAAATTTTAAAATGCTTTCCCTCTAGCTTCATGAATCTTTAAATCTTAGTAACTACACTCAATTAATAACACTTGTTAGTATCACCGAGAAAGAAATAATTGAAAAAATACCATTTGTTCTGCAAAAACAAGTATCAAAATAAACCATTTTATAAATATTTAGAAAGCAATAAAAGCCCACACGTGATACATTTGGAACAGGTATGATACTGAAGGAACACACTGTCGGTTTGTGACCGGAGCGGTGCTGAGGCACTGGGAAGAAACTGGGGCAACAGGACCGGTGTCTTCCTCACCATCATGCGGTTCAGCTAACTCTTTGCTCACAGAGAATTCTCTTATCTAAACATGCGACCTTCACATTAAACCCCATGCTATCATGGGGCGCCTGGGTGGCTCAATCAGTTACGTGTCTGCCTTGGGCTCAGGTCACGATCTTGGGCTCCTGGGTTCGGGCCCCGCATCAGGCTCCCCGCTTAATGGGGAACCTCCTACTCTCCTTGCTCGTGTTGTCTCTCTGTCAAATACATAAAATCTTAAAAAAAAAAAAAAAACATGCTATTAAGGATGGCAATCCTAATTAAACCCATACACCACAATTATGAAGAAATTAGATCAGAGTACAATTCCGTGTTGTTTTACAAAAAAAAAAAAAAAAGTTATCTTGGATAATTTTTATTATATATAAAGGAAGAATTTTAAAGAAGTCATGAGCTAATAAAGGAAGACCTAAAAAATTTGGGGGATGAAAGAGGGTGAAAGAGAAATAAGGTCCGCTTTGCAGATTTACATAAGGGTAACTACTAGCTTCAGGAAATGGCTTAATTATCTGACACTTGAATCCACTTAATCTAAAATCACTAAGTCCCCACAAAAATTCGCCAGAGTGCACTCATAAGGTTTATGCAAAAGGTCAAGGCAAAAATTCAACTTTGGGAAAGCAAAGTTAAGAAGGCTTCACTGATAATGTATAAATAATAGTTTGAATACAAAAGACTAAAAATTAAGCTGGGTAGATCAATATTTGTGAAAATTATCATTTTGAAATAATGAAAAATTATTTTCATTCTTATTAAATGAAAAATTCAATGGGATTTGAAATCCAATTACATTGTCATAAGAAATTTCAACAGTGCATCTTCCACTGAAACAAGGAAAAGAAACAGGTTAGATGCAAAGAATGGATCATACTCTCGATGTGTTAATTTAATCTTTAAAGAGGCTGAATCACCTGTATTCCAGTTAAGGGAAAGAAAGTGGTTCTACCCACATGGGAATAATAAACTAACATGTAAACTCTTCTGCCATTTGCTACAACACTGAGCAAGCATGATTTCTTTGAGAATTTGCATGAACATCATTTATCTTAAATGGTAACTGTCTTTATCTTAACTGATGGTACCTACCATTACCTTAAATGGTAACTATCAAGATTTTCAAGAGATCAGCATTAAAAATACTGATGGGGATTTGCGTACAGCCCTTTGAAGCATAAAAGTTATTTTTAAAAAGTTATGTTTAAAGAAGTTAAAAACAGGGGCGCCTGGGTGGCTCAGTCAGTTAGGCGTCTGCCTTTGGCTCAGGTCATGATCCCTGGGTCTGGGGATCGAGCCCCACATCCCTGCTAAGCAGGAAGCCCGCTTCTCCCTCTTCCTCTGCTGCACTCTCTCTCTCAAATAAATAAAATCTTTAAAACAAAATAAGTTAAAAATAATCAAAAATATTTATATTTTCCCTAATTATTCATACATTAAATATTCTTTTTTTTTAAGATTTTATTTATTTGACAGAGAGAGACCACAAGCAGGCAGAGAGGTAGGGGGAAGCAGGCTCCCTGCTGCGTAGAGAACATGATGCGGGGCTCCATCCCAGGACCCTGAGACCATGACCTGAGCTGAAGGCAGAGGCTTTAACCCACTGAGCCACTCAGGCGCCCCTCATACGTTAATATTCTTGCCGTATTTAACATAATATAAAGATAATGTGGGAAATGTTTTCTCCAAACCCCACTAAATGCCTCCAATTCCTGTCTGAGCTATTCCGTACACCTATTTTCATTTCCGGAGCGTTCCACATTGTGATGGTCCATTTTACATGTCCGCTTCATTGTGCCAGGGGTACTCAGATTCAAACAGTACGGCTGGGGGTGTCTATGAGGGGATTTCCGGATGAGAGTAGCATCCGGATGCTGTAAAGCAGATTGCCTTTCCCAACGCGCTAGGCCCTGCCCAGTCCCTTGCCGCCATGAACAGAACAGAAACAGGACAGCTGAGAATCTGTGTTGAACGCTGTTAAAGCCAAACTTGAAGGAACGAACACCTGAACACTGACTCTATTTGGAAGGAGAGCAGGTGTGGGTTCAAATCCTGGCTTTGCCCCATATTAGCTATGTAATCTGGAACGAGTTCCTCGGCCTGTCTGTGGCTCTCTTTCCTCATTTGTAAAACATGGCCAAAAAGTATCCCTACCTTGTATGGTTGTGAGGGGAGCTCAATAATGTTTGTTACACACAAGTGCTTGAAGATGCTTAGAAAACATCGTTCTTCCTTCTTTCTCCTGGGCTTGTAGTTTAACCTTCAGTTATGGGGCCACGAATTAACAAAAGGCACAGATCCCCACCATCCGGTGCAGAAACCGATCTCCTAATAACCATACCCCGAGCCTACAGCGCTTGTCTTCCCTGGAACATGCAATGCTGGAAGGACTTAGGACTCTAGCCAGGAAAGCTGCAAGGCTAGAGGCACTGAGGAACACGACGGCTCCATGGCTATTTAGGACTGCGTGTCACGCCAGGACCTGAAATCCTAGGAAAAGGGTGATCTGGGATTCTGGGGTGTGCCCCACAGGATTGACATAGCAGAGAAGAAAGCGGTGTCACACAGGATCAGGCCTGGACAGAGTGACTCCCTTCATTCCCCAACACAATGAATTTCTAATATGATGGACAGATTAATATTATTAACTTTGGCAAATCCACAGCCCTCTGACCCCTTGAGGGTAGAGAAGGGACTTGTTGATTTGGAGAGTCTCCAAAAATAATTTCACGTGAGAAATCTCTCTCTCTCTCTCGGACGGTCCCCGCAGAGGAAGCATGCTAAATTAGAAACTGTAATCTGAAGGGATCATGTAACAGCACTGATGCTCTCGTTGGGTGAAAGGTCAGCATGCCACGTATGCAACGGGGGACCAGAGCGTGTAGGAATTAAATTTTGTCACAGAGGGAGACTACGTCTTGAGTAGGAATATTGAAAGGCAGCTACAGACCATGCGAGCCTGGAGGAGAAGCAAGGATTTCAGGGGTGAAGGAGTTCACCCACACAACTTGTGAGGAGGGGTGCTGGGAGAAGATTTTCTGCACGTCTTAAAAAGGAGAAGCTTCCAGGGACATAAGCAGGAGTTTGGAGTTCTGTGGGATAAGATTTCCGAGTTTCCTCTAAACCACACATGGAGACCAGAGGGCAGACCCGAACCGGCTCCCTGAGAAAACACAGGGCTTCGGCACAGCCAACCAAGGCCAGAATGAGCTGTCTGTCCTCCTCGGAAGCAGCTGCTCATCCTTAACAGACTCTGAAGGGCCGGAGAGGTCAGGAAATCTTAGAAGTGAGAGGCGGAAAGCATCCAGGACATCACCTTATTTATCCTCCTGACTGTTGGATCGTTCTGCCCAACGCTCCTCACCGTGTTTGATCTACCTCCCGGCTAGGGTCCCCCTTGAAGAGCCACATTCCCTCTGGAGACTCATGCTGTCAGGAAGCATTTCATGATTTCTGGCCTATTTTCTTCTCCTCTGACTTTCAACACTACAGGTCTAGTCTGGGGAGACCAGATGTTCAGTCAGAGGTTTGGGATTGAACCAAGGAAAAGAAATGTTGGGACCGGCCATGGAGCGGTGCACATTTCAACAGCTCCCAACAATAGTGCGTGCTTGGAGAGAGGCGAAATCCCAAGCTGGGGGTGGGTGGGGACGGCTGGGAAACCCCTGAGGGGCAGGACCCCTGAAGGAGGTGGCTGCCAAGAGCTCAGAGAAATTTTAGAGGTCTCTGGAAGAGCCCTCTGCCTGTCACCAACCCCATCCTCTCTCCTAATCCCTCTCTTCCTGCTGTAATCCTACCTCCAACAACTAACGGCCTTTATCTCACAGTGAAAGCTAAGGCTTAAAAAAGGAGACTCAGGGGCTGATATTGTCACCCAGGAAAAAACAGCCAATAGCAGCTCCCTTCCCAAACCAGTCCTTGATAGCAATGCGCGCTAAAGCCCGGGATGAAGAGATTACGTCTGTCTTGTTTATCACGACACGGTACACTGCAGAGCATCAAGCACATAGTAGATCTTCAATAAATATGTGTCCGATTGGACAGAAGTGAAGCGGGAGGCATCCTACACATACAGGATTAAAGAGGCATTTCACCCATCAATATGTAGAAAGCAAACAGCCAAAATGTGTGGCTGAGATCTTTGAGAAAAGCCTTTATCAATTTTATATTTTAATTGCTGCAAGTGGTGCAGTAGAAAGATAATTCTGTTTATCATTCTGAGAAAGATACCAACATCCAACTGTCTACCAGGCATTTGGCTTTTGCATAGACCACCATGAACCCATCATCTCTAACACAGGACAGGATCAGCTCAGGAGAAGAAACTACTCTGCCAGTTACTAACAATATAACCTTGGGAAAGTTACTTAACTTCTCTTTGCCTTGGTTTCTTCATCTGTAAAATGGCAGCATTGTATTTCCCTTATGGAGTCTATGAGATGAAGTGCTTAGGCCCAAGCTTGTGCTAAACAAATGTTAGCTCGGTGACTTGCCTGTTTCTTCTCTTCTCCACATCTGTATCTCTTGCCTTCTCTATTCTGGGAAACAGTGTCACCATCCACGTAGGCACCGATCTAGAAAACCCAGCATCATCCCGTCCCCTCCTGCTATCTAATATCTGCCCCCAACCTCTGATCAGTCTCCAAACTTCTAAAGTCCACATCATTCATATCTCTTGCCATTCTTCTCACTGGCTCTTAGTTCAGACCCCCAATCTTCTCTTGCTGGGTCATCTGCTATTACCCTGCAGGTCTAGACATATCCCCCTCCGATCTTTCTCCAACAGTGCTTCCAAAATCAAGATCTGATTATGTCCTCCTCCACTTACATTCACCAGTAATTTCCAGTTGCCAAAACTCCTACTTGCTCTTCAAAACTCAGTGAATCTCTTCTCGCTGCCCCCAGGCTGATCTACACCCTTCTCTTCTTGCTAACACTCAGCACGCAGATGGCTTCCAGCACTTGGGACACTAAGCTCTGCTGGACCCACAAGGCTGCGAGCTCCTTAAGAGCTGCCCCGTATCTTTCGTTTGGATTCTCTACAACTGAGAACAGGACCTGGCACATCATAGGCTCACATAGAGGCTTGTTAGATGGAAGGATGGATGGATGGATGGCAAAGCCAAAGCAGAATCCTCTAACTCTCTGAGAAGATAGAGTCAAAGCCAAGATTTCCCAGCCAGACAAAGTAAGACCCCAAGGAAGAAAGAAAAAAAAATAGCTTTGTTAAAATCATCTTAAAATCATCTCACTTAGGGGGCAGGTGAATATTGAGGAAAGACTTTCACAGCTGGTTTCAAATAGGAGATATTGGCAAAAAATAGTCCCAACAAAGAACACAAACAGAAGTGACACCAGGAAAGAGACCTAGACTATCATTATTAACTACCCTGTCACTTTAATTCATTGTATTCTAGCATAAGCCAAACTAATTAGGTCTTATTTCGTAAATAAAATTTTCATGGCCTGCTACGTGAAATTCTTCTCTAATAGGTAGCATCTGCGACATTTACTCCATCCACTAATTTTGTAACCTCTCCTAAGCAAATATCGGAGTCATGTGATGTGATTCAGACAGAGATGAGCTGTGTAGCTTGGTGTTAGCCCCCAAGTCAGGCCCTCTTCCTGGATGCGCCTTCCCGAAGAGTCTAGACAGAAGACGGCTGGCCAGTCGGGTCCCTGGTAGGCGGTGTCTGCGTGAAGAGGAGCTCGGCCATCCTCCGTGGAGGGAGCACGCAGAACTCGCCCACGGGCAGCAGTCAGAGGTGAACTCTGCGGTCAGGTGCGAGCCGGCTTTAAACACAGTAGGAGCCCAGAGAGAAGGGAGGTACCAATGGGCTGGTCTAGTCTGGTCTGAGACCTGGGTAATTTTCCTGGATAAGAGAGGACTGAAACAGTGCCTTGAAAAGTGGTAGCGTAAGAACAGCAAGAAGGTGGAGGTTTGGGTGGGAGGGAGGATTCTCATTTGTTTTGTTTTGTGGAGCAAGGGCCTATAGCAAAATAAAAAGACAACGGGAGAGTGGGAGCTGTGATTCTCTTGCTACCTACCCAGTTCTGGTCTTTCCAAGACAGAAAGCCTTCGCCCCCCGTGCTGTGAGCCAATGGGAAGAGCAGCAAGGGCCCCTGCTCAGAAAACCTCCACTGGCACCAAACTCACCACGCCCTTCACCACCGCCAGTGACGAGGGGTCAAGGGACCAAGCTGCCAAATGTGGACTGCGCAAAACCTCTCGGGGGTACCTGGCGGGCCCAAGTCTGTGCTCATCAAGCTACAGACACAGAGAGGCAGCAGCCCGGTGCTCAGCCTCGGCAAAGAGACAAGTCTTGGATATAAAGTAAAAATGTTAAAAAGAGTGGCCCCCTGGCCCTGATGTGTGTCTCACCCAGCCTTGGTATGCCCCTCGAGGTTTTCAGCAGACTCAATGAGAGAGCACAGAGGCTTTGTCTTTGTGTCTATGCAAACTGCCTGGGTCTCTTTCATGATGGGGGGGGGGGCTGATGCTTTGAGGGGGACCTGCCAGCCCCTGCTTCTTCTCCCAGTTAGCAGCATTTTCCCTGGTGAGAAGGAAACTGAGAGAAGCCTCCCTTCCCACTGGATTCACTCAGCACACCAGGAGCCCAGGGCCTCCCTGGTAGAATCCTGCTTTCTAGAAAGTGTGGCCCTTTGCCCTTCTGGTTTCCGGGCTCACATCGTTTTGTTCCATGCCTGCCGACTCACCTAGCTGACTGCTTTTGCCTCAAGCACACAACTCACTAACTCGCAGTCGTTGCTGCCCTTCACTGGCCTGCGTCCCCCAGGAGCCCTTGCAAGCATGCCCGCCCAGCCAGAAGGATAGGGAGCTCCTCTCCAAGGGCACAGATGGCCCACCTTTAGGGCTGGCCAGGTCTTTGGTTCTTCCCTAATAGTAACTAGTATTTTTTAAAAGTTAAAAGAAACATAAGTTTTTTCTGTGATTTTGTTGCTTTGCTTTGATGTGAAAAGCATTAAGAGCTGTATTAAAAATTTAGTTTTGCAAATATAGGGCAATCAAATGTATAGTATCACTGGGCAAGCCACGGTAAGAATGATAATTGTGCCTGTGCTAAAAAGCAAAAAACCTGACATGAAGTTTTATTTCAGAGTAACAGGAATGTCAGGAAGGCTGGGGTCTTCATCCAGATGGATTTTCACTCTGTGTGAACCTGGTTTGTCCCATCATGATTTCTGGTCCCTTGGCCTCGCATACGTAATTTAAGAACAAAAGTGCATGAGGGGATAGATGTGAGGACATACAAGTGATTCTAGAGAAATACAATTCATGTTCATTGTTTTTGGAATTCCATGACTCCAGGGTCAAACAACAGCAGTTAATTAATAGATTGATTAATTAATCAGATGCATTAGCAGCTGAACTGTATACGCTCATTTACTCTGTCAGCAGAATACGAATAAAAGGCCAACTACGTGCCAGAGCCTCTTCCATGTGCTGGGTAAAAGTGTGTGTCAAACACGAAGGAATTACAAGAAGACGCCCATGAACGAGTAGAGGCCGACAGCCCCGAGAACGGCCGGGCACCTTCCTTACTGACAACACTGACCTCCAGCTCAGTCTCGGCAAGTCCCATCAGCCTGTCTCTTCTCAAAGCAGGAGCATCTTCAAGCATTAAAGAGCAGAGACAGAGAGGAGAGAGATGATGGAGGCATGGGGAGGGGTGGGGGGGAGGGGGCCAGGCGTGGAGCTTTTTTTTCTGCTAGAACCTAAGTCCATTTATATATTATATCATTTGTCAAAATCTTCTCATTCACTAAAACAAAATAAAACACCACGTCTGTTAAAGTATTGAGTGGAGATAAATACTTAGTAGGCGTTGGAGGGACCCTGACCACAAGGGTAAGCAGAGGGCGACGAGGTGAAGGAGCCATGTCAGCCGAGGAACGGTTGAGGGAAAGGTGGTTTACCCATGGGGGAAGAAAATGTAAAGGACGTGTACCACGGTGTGCAAACACCTCTGCTCTTCCATTCGCTGCTTCCTCTTCCATAACCTTCTCCCTTCTCCCCTCCAGGTATCCAGAACTCTCGTGCTGCTTGGATAGAACAGATCGCATTGGTCGCCTAAAGCCAGTCTGGTGTCACCTCTCTGCCCTGTATTTTCAAAGAGGTGGCTAGAGACAGAAACGTTTAGCCCACAGGCATGTACTACAATGGCGGAATCTCTGGCAAGAAAGATTCTTTTGTACAGATCTTTCCAGCACACCCGACCATACTACAGAGGGCACTGCCGAGCACCCTCTGGCCAAGTTGGTCCTCCTCTGGAGTAATATCAACCCAAGCACCTTTCAGCAGTGGTTTTCCTGGAAAATACACGGATTCATCTGCTCGTGTTTTAGATAAAGCTTTGCAAGTCCTCTTCTGTAAAGAGAAGTCTGCGAAGTCAGATCATCGCTTCTTCAATCCTCGCAGAAACAGGAACAGAGGTCCCAAGATTCTGACTCACCATCAAGTGCCCTGACCCTGAGCAACCCAGTCCAGTCCTGGTCGGGAGTGAGCTGGCATTCTTCTGTCTGCTCCCTCTCCATTGCTTTGGGTTTTTGCACAGCCTGAGTCATCTCCACAGACTCCACGTGACCCGCTGGGTAGCCAGCAGCCAGCTCTGCGTCGCTCGCCCTGATGGATGTGTGTCCCCGTAAGCATCTGCTCAGGGCACCTGTTCCTCCACCCCGCAGAGGGCCAGCAACTCTCCATCTTCCCTCACTCGCCTCCAGCACTTGGCCCGCTGGGATGTTACTAGCAAAGCTTTCCCTTTCTCATAATGGATCTG
Organism: Nasua narica; assembly: GCA_028533885.1. Lineage (NCBI taxonomy): Eukaryota > Metazoa > Chordata > Mammalia > Carnivora > Procyonidae > Nasua > Nasua narica. The sequence goes on from CM052811.1 coordinate 12,589,978, forward strand.
TCCGATTGTGTAACTCTATCCGTTTACTTCGGACAACATTTCCAGCTCTGTCTAATCTCCAAATACATGAATAATTTTCACTTGTGCATTTCAATGAGCTTGGGAAACATTCAGGGTTCAGAGGTACAGCTAGAAATATTTCCATAAAGATGAGTCAAATAATGTTGGAGGTGACTGGGAAAGAGAAGAAAGGGTCCTGCCATACCTCTCGTGAGCCAACAGCCCTGACGTGCCCTTTGGGGTCAGCGTTTCCAGTTTGCAAGTCCTTGGCTGCTGAAATGAAATGTCCATCTCTGTTCTGCCTCCCACTTTCTCCTCTTTCTCTTCCTCCTCCTTCTCTCTCCTCCTCTTCCCACCTCTATGCAGGACATTGCCTAATGCCCACTGATAACCCACGAAGCCGCACTTAGTCTGTAGGAGATTCCTTTTCTGTAAGTGTTCAGAATCCCGTATATTTGCCAGCAGGATGACCGCTTTCTAACTAAAGATGAATGTCCTCTTCCCCAAGGCTGTGATTGAGAAAAGGGCCAGAGAAGACCTTTCACCTTTCTTCTCAGGGATATAAGGGTGCCTTGAAAGGACACCAATTTCCAAAATATTCAACAAAAATATTCCTGAGACACCTCTCAGAGAAATAGATCCCAAGTGCGAGCCAAAATAAATTGAAGATTTGCCTGTACGACAGCTTCAAGAGGTCTTAAAGCTGTCAAAAATGGCAGAATGATCTGACGCTCATCAAAGCACTCAGTTAACCAACCCCACAGACTCCGGGGCTTTCAAACCTACGAGAGTAGCGGTGAATAGTTTGATGGACTTGGACCCCAGAAGTGAGCAGGGGCAGAAGTGCCTCCCAGACAGGATGGCGTCCATGCAGCCCTAGAGAACAGAAGCTAGCCGCAGGGCCAAGCTCTGCCTACGGGGTTGGTCTGCATCATCCACGTAATTTGCAGAGCCTTAGCAAAAAGTATTTTGGGTGTGAGGAAACAGGAGAAACTACGCCGGGAACCAGGTGGACGGCGTTCACCTGGGGGGCACAGGGCATGCTGGCTCCTGGACCAGGCCTGCTCGCGGCTGCCGGAGCCCAGCAAGACTCCCGCGTGAAGCCTTTGCTCCTTCGCTTTGGAAGCAGCTCCAGCCTCGACGGCCAGTTCAGCGAGCTGACCAGAAGGCTCGAGCTCTCTCAAAGCCAACTCGCCCCAAGCTCTTCCCATTTCTCCATCACGACACGCGTTCCCCTTCTCTCTCGCCGCCCCAACCTCTCCCTCCTCCTGCTCTTTCTCCAGCTTCCTCCTCTCCTGCCCAGGCTTTGCCTCTTCGTGTTTTTCAAACCTCTCTCTGGCCCACTGTTCTTCTCAGTCTTTACACCCTTCCTGGACAAGCTCGCCCATTCTCATGGCTTCAACCCCCACATTGAGTTCCCCCCAATCCAGAGCCCCAGGTGGGACTCCTAGCTCGCTCCTCACCACCTCTGCACTTGTCTAGGGCCCCTCGTCCCCTGTGCATCCCGATTTCCTACTGTCTTGGCCCCCGCTGCCGAAATACCCCACTGCTCCTTCAATCTCTGCCTTGGAAATTGTGCCGAGCCGAGAAGGCAGCGTGGCGAGCTGGAAAGGGCATGAACCGTGAAGGCAGGCATGGCTGACGTTCCTTCTCTACCAAGTAAGAGCTGTGTGTCTCTGGATCACCTCTCTCCACTCTCAATTTCCTCACCTGGACAATGAGGCCGGCGCTGCAGGGTTGGCATGAAGATTAAATAAGGTGATGCCTGTGAAGTATTCTGCACAGAGATTCACTCATCATCGGCCTTAAATTAGTGGTACGAATGTAATAAAAACAATAACAACAATACTATGATAGCTGCAGCAGCGACCATAAGAACATGGTAACTGGACATGGCCATGCCATCTGCCAGTGTCCTGCTTCCCCAGCCCAGGCTGGATGCACACCGTCAGCTATCCCCAAAGCTCGGCAGCCTCCTGTTCTTGTCCCACTCAGGCCCCTCTCCACCCCCTGTGTGCTCTCATCATTAGAGTAAATCTCTTTACCACCCCTAAGGAAGCCCCACACGAGACAGGACGTTCCGGTCCTATCAGGTGTGCAACAGGCAACAAAGCTCTTTCTCCCCTGGCTTCTCAAAAAGCTGGTTCTTGAACCCTCCTCTGCTCTCAGCTGCTTGGGTGGATTGGTACGGCAGCACCTGCTCAAAGGCCCTGGGGTGGCTTGTGAAGCAAGGGGCCTTGAGTGGGGCTCAAAGAGGAAAACAGGACAGAGCATAATTGAAGACAGCAGAGATGTTTCCAGAGGTTGCACAATCTGTCCCAGACCGTCGAGCCGAGGGCTCTTAAAGGCACCTCATGGTCTACCTGATGTCAACCTCAAAGGGTAAGGATGTCCTGCGAGCACTCTGATCTCCCTTAGAAACACAAAAGGCATGTATATTATGAACTGAGAGAAACATTGTGGGTCTCTGTCTTTTCAGCTTGAAGGTGTTTTCATTTCTTAATTTTTTAACGCCTATTAAAGGAATGGTTATTTCATGATTTTTTTACCAACATATCTTTCTTAGCTTCAGGTAATGCCTTCCCCCTCCTTTCCAGAATTCCATGACTTGGTGAACACAGACCCGTTTGGTTTTTAATTTTTATTCTTTTTAAATCCCAACAAAGACCTGTTAATGGCATCCACACCACTCCTGCCCTCAGAGATGAGTCACGCTCTGTACCATGCTTCCTCTTTTCAGGCAGAGGACCTCACCCCAAGAAAGTACCATACTCCTCATTTAACTGGCGTGTAGCAGTGTCAGGCAGCTGGAGCTAACTGACCTCCCAAAATGGCGCCAGACTCCATACATATTACCTAAAACTGTGCTCTCCAACCTTCTTGTTTTCTTAGTGCACATAGAAAATAATACCATTCGTGTGGCTCCCTGGGGTAAACAGATGATGCTGCTCACAGCTGGCCATAACCAAGCCCCAGCTCCAGGGGGTGGGGGCCAGGACCTGTATGACCGCCCCCAAGAATTAAGGAGAGTCGTATCTCAGACACACCTGTAACCCATTTGCAGCAGCTCAGCACGCCCTGGCACCCCCGTTGAGAAGCACTACCTAAAAGATTATCTTATTGCCCGAGAGACCAATAGAATGTTCATTCCTTTAAGTAAGATCTCTTCAGGAAGTCCCAAGTCTATTTTTCACCTCAGCATTAGCATCTCTGAAATATGTCTCCCATTCAATAGTCAGTGCTTGGTCACCCTCAGCAAGGAAGATGGTCTGGTGGCCACAGTAAAGAATCAGGAGCCATATGGATGCTGAGTCTGTGATTCAGCAGCCACAGCCTCTGACTCAATCGTACTGAATGACCTGTGGGAAACCACTGGACTTTGATGGGCCCTGATCGGACGAGCCAGAAAATGATATCAGAATAGGTTTCTACTGGAAACCAAACACTGTGTGAAAATTGAGACTTCCTGAGCAGATAAATTAAAAGCAAGCTCTACAGGAGTAGCATGACAAAAGCCATATGTTGTACTTCAGCAGATGCAAGACAGAAAATAACCATGGCCTGTAATATCACACAGTGTCACAGCCTTGCACTCCTATAAACTGCTGAACTGTGTCAACAAAGGCACCTGGCAACTGTCCTTTCTGTGTCAAAAGCATTAAGTTGTAAAGGCTGTGGACTCCGAAGCCAGGCAGACCCGGGATGGAATCCTGACTCGAATGCATGCTGACCCTTTGATGGTGGGCAAGTTGTTCCCATGAGGCTTAGCGGTCTTCCCTGTAAAATAGGAATAAATGCATCCTCTAAATTATGTCCACAGATACCAAAACCAACACATTTTGACAGAAATCCAGCAATGGTCCAAGAAAAAAGGAAAAGATGCTACTGAGTAAAAGCTCCATAGATAAATAGTAGAGGCCGTCATTCCAAAGACAACAGTAGGACAGAGAGGCCCCAGTTGACACCACAGTTTTACACTGTAACAGAAAAAAAAATTACATACAAAAATTGGAAAGGAAAAGTTCCAGTTTCAGACCAGTATGAAGTAGATGTACTTTTTCCTTTTTTCTTGTTAAAACATGTTTTATTTCTGCTAAAATGTTTCTCCTGCTAAAAATCCCTGAACATTACATGTACAACAACCATAATAACTTCAAAAGGTACTGAGAAGAATTCAGACTGGCTAGGGACCTTGGAACCCAAAAAGCACCATGACAGTGAATTACCTGGGTTTTCTTTTTGCCTCATATATCCCAGACAGGGTACTGGAGAAGACGACAACTCAGAAACATCAGTGGGAACAGAAGAAAGAAAGGGAAGAAAGGGAGGGAGGGAGGGAGGGAGGGAGGGAAGGAAGGAAGGAAGGAAGGAAGGAAGGAAGGAAGGAAGGAGAAAGGAAGGAAGGAAGGAGAAAGGAAGGAAAAGGGAGGGAGGGAGGGAGGAAGGAAGGGAGGGAGAGAGGGAGGAAAAAAAGAAAAGAAAAGCCAAGTCAAGCCCCCAAAGCCAGCTCTCTTTAGCAAAAAGAATATGAAAGGGACAACCTAGCAAGATAGAGGTCTAGACAATAACCTCACCACCCTAGAAAGACACCATGAAAAAATCATGGCCACACCCCCATGTTCATTGGCAAAGGCTGAATGGGAAGCCTAGACCTTCACCTTCACCTGACTGTGATATGGAGACCTAATTCACCCACCCAACATGTCCTCCCCTGCAAATACAGTATCAGAAAAGCTCCCCCCCCAAAAAAGCTGGAATTTTCTTCCAGGATGTAATGAGCAACTACCCCATGGAATCAGTGAAGGCGGTATGAGAATTCTGAACTTTGCCCCCCGCCCCAAGGAAAGGTAGTAAGGTGTCCTTTCTCATCCAGCCAAGTGGGGAGTCAGGATTTTCATCACCACCCTATGGAGGCAAAGACTCCTCACCTGTGTGGTGTCAATGGAGGCCTCATGGGGAGCAAAAGCAAGGCACCTCTCTCCTCCAAACCAGGGTGGTATCATCAGAGGACTACTGGGGAGCCTAAATTTCCACCCCTACACAAGGAGTAACAAGGTGTCCTTTACCATCCCCTTACCCCACTCTAGGGTGACAGCAGAGGCCAAGTGGGGAACTAGGATTTCCACACCCACTGGCAGTAATGAGGCAGGACTCTCCTTTTACTTCTAATGTGATATCAGACAAGGCTTGCTGAAACAGACTTAAGAAAGACCCAGAGCCTCATAACATAATACCAGAAATGTCCAGAATACGATAAAAAATTACTCAGCATACCAAGAACTAGAAAAATCTCAATGTGAGTAAGAAAAGATAATCAATTGATGCCAAAACCAAGATGACACAAATATTGGAATTGTCCGAAAAATATTTTAAAGTAGCCATCATGAAAATACTTCAGTGAGTAATTATGAGCACACTTGTAACAAATAAAAAAATAGTCTTACCAAGAAATAGAACATATAAAACAGAATCAAATAGATATTCTAGAACTGAAGTATTCAATAAGCAAAATTAAAAGTCAATAGATTGGCTCAACAACAGAATGGCAAAACCAGAAGAAACAATCAAAGAACTTAAAGATAAAACACAAAAAATACCCAATCTCAGTAACAGAGAGAAAATATACTATTAAAAAGATTAACAGAACCTCAGGAATATGTGGAAAATAACAAAAGCTATAGCATTTGTACTTTCAGAATCCCAGAAGGAAAGGAAAGGGTGTGGTTAAAAAAAAAAAAGTACTCAAAGAAATAATGTTGAAAATTTACCGAATTTGGCAAAAGATGTAAACTTCCAGATTCAAGATTTTGAGAGCCTACAATCCCAAAGAAATCCACAACCAAGTCATAAGCATAATTGAACTTCTGAAAATTGACAAAGAAAATGTCTTGAAAGCAATGAGAGAAAAGCAAATCCTCACTTCCACAGAGGAAACAATTCAAATGATATTGGGTTTCTCATCAGAAACCATGAAGGCCAGAAGGAAGTGGAAAAACATTTTTCAAGTGCTGAAAAAAAAGAACTGTCAACCCCAAATTCTATAGCCAAAAAATTTATCTTTCAGAAACAAAAGGGAAATAAAGACATCCTTGAATGAAGGAAAACTAAGAGAATTTGATGCCAGCAGATCTACCCTAAAAGAAAGGCTAGGAAGTTCTCTAAATAGGAAATTACTAAATTAAAAAAAAGAATCTGTAACATCTGAAAGGAAGGAAGAACAATGGAAAGAGTAAAAATATGAGTAAGTATTACAGACTTTCCTTCTCTGCTTTTTGAGTTTTCTAAACATTGTCTGATGTCTTCCTCAACATATATAGAAGAACTGTGTAAGACAATTTTATGCAGTGAAGGACAAAGAGACTTTAAGAGAGGTAAAGTGTCTATACTTCACTCTAAACAGGTAAATTATGATAAGTTATTTATGTATATTTTAATGTCTAAAGCAGCCATTAAAAAAATTTCAAAAGAATACACTCATGTGGACTTTAAATCAAACTGGAATTCTAAAAATTAATTTTTGTAGCCTAAAAAATGGTAGAAAAAAAGAAAACAGAGACACAAAATAGAGAGGGAACAAAGAGAAACCAAAAATATAAAATGTCAGGCATACATCTCAATATATGATCACATTAAGTGTAAATGATCTAAATATAATAATAAACAGACAAAGATCAGCAGAGTGGCTAAAAAAAAAAAAGCATAACCCAAGTAAATCCTATCCACAATAAACTGACTTCAAATATAATGACACAGGCAAGTTGAAAGTAAAAGGATGGAAAAAGATAATCAATGAATGGAAAATCTTAATCAAAAGAAAGCAGGAGTGGATATATTACCATGAGGTAAAGTAGGTGTCAGAGCAAAGATGATTACCAAGTACAGAGAAAAACACTGTATAAAATAAAGAGATGAATCCATCATGAAGATATAGAAATCCTCTTTATGAATAATTGGAATCTTAGTAATTTTGTATCACATCTTTCCATTTGCTCAAGTCTCTGTGTCCTTTTGTGATGTCATGTTTTCTTCATCTAGGTTATGCTCATTTCTTGATCTGTGAGCATAGCAATAGTTGACGAATATTCTGAGGGAGATCATTTGAAGTGATGAAAACATCCTATTTCTCCCTTTAGTGTCTGCATGTTGCCTACAGTGACTAGTACTGTGATGTTCTAATGGAGATGTCCTATTTCCTTCATTCCTTCTATATTTATTAATTGGAATTCTGATTCTTTTTTATAGCTACATAGTAGCTAATTGTAAGGTTGAAACCTAGTTTATACAAATTGTCCCCTACTAATGGGCACTCAAGGCTGTTTTTGCTATCATAGATAATATATTAATTTTATCCTTGCAGACTACAGATTTGTAACTCACGCTTGCAAAAGTATATCTTAGCATTTTCTTATATTTACAATTGGATACGCTGAAATGATGAGAAAGGCATTTGGAATTTTGTTACATAATGCCAAATTGCCTTCCATAGGACATACCATGGGAAATTTGATATAATAGATGAATACAGAGCTTTAAACCCAAGGACTGAAGAATACACGTTATTTCCAAGCATATCTACAAGGAGTATTTATGAAAACTGACACATATTTGGCCATAAAACAAGCCACAATATACTTCATGTATTGGTGTCATACAGACTACATTCTCTGATCAGCTCAGATCACAATGCAATTAAATTTAAAAGTCAATAAAAAAGGTAATTAGAAACACTCATAGGTTTGGGAATTAAGAAATATGTATCTAAACAACTCATGTGTCACAGACAAAATTAGAAAATATTTAGAACTGTATGATAAACAGCATACCCTATATCATGTGGGACATATCATATTTAAGATGAAGATAAATCTGTTTTAATAGGAAAATTTCTAGTCCAAAAAGCCTTTAATAGAAAAGAAGGATGAATATTAATAAGATAACCATTCGTTCAAAAACTAAGAGAAAAGAATGATAGACTATATCTATAGAAAGTAGGAAGGAGAAAATAATAATGATTATAAACAGAAAAAAAATGTAAAACAAAGCCAATAGTTCATTTTTTTAAATAAGCCCCAGAGAAATCAACAAACTTCCGGTAAGACTGATTCCAAAAAATGGATGAACCAGGCATAAATAAACATTAGGAATGAAAAAGGCAGCAAAAATTCAAAGGATAACGTGAGAATATCATGAATACCTTCACACTAATAAATCTGATTAAAAGAAAATTGACAAATTCCTAGAAAAACACAACTTGCCAAAATTGCCTCAAGAAAAAAAAGTAATTTCTGTTCTAAAACTGCTAAATAAACTGACTCTGTATTTTAAGCACTTCACACTAACATATATACTCGTAAAACATAACCCAACGCACCAGGTCCTGATGATTTACAAACAAGATCCGCCACACATTTATGAAACAAAGAAATGTGGTCTTAGAAAAAATATCCCAAGGAATAGTTTAAAAAGAGATACCCTCCAGATCACTGTATAAGTTCATTAATAAAAATTTAATAACAGAATTTCAATAACAAAAATTTAATAAGGATACTACAAAAAAATTATGTTAACAAACTGAGTCCAACAATGTATAAAAGAGCAAGAAATACTAACATCTCCTCTCAACAAATGTATGAAAGGCACTTAACAAACTTTAATACTCTTCCATAATAATAAAAATAAACTGGCAAACTGACAACAGAAGAGAATGTCTGGCTTTTTTTTTTTTTTAATCTATAGGCGACAGCTCTCCCTTTAAAATAAAAAAAAAAAAAAAACAAGACAAAAATGTCCTCTTCTATTGACTAATGTACTTTAGATCACAGCCAGTGCTCGAAAGCAGGAAAAAAAAATAGATATAAGGATGAAAAACAGGAACAAAAGTGTTACTATTCAAATATGGTATAATTGCCAAATAGCACAAAAGAAGTTACAGATGACCATTTAGCAAAGCTGTTGTATACAAAATCAATATTTAAAGATCCATCATATTTCTATACACCAGCAAGAAACAGTTCGAAAATAAAATTTTAAGATAGATATTGCTTACTATACCATCAAGAATATGAAATACTTAGGAATAAATCTAACATAAGATATGAAACCCATTTTATAGAGAAGATTATAAAAACTTCACTGAAGATAGTAAAGAAGGCCCAAACAAATGCTTACGGATAGAGGGCTCAGTTTTGTAAAAAAGTCAGTTTTCTTCCAAATTTATATATAAGTTTGATGCCATTCTAATCAAATTCCAACTTTTCGTGTGAACTTAACAAACTGATTCTACAAGGTATGTGAAAGAATAATAGACCCCAAACTGTGAGGACTGTATAGAAAAAGAATGAGGTAGGGGACATGCCCTACAAATGTCAAGATAGCGCGCTACCACGTAGGGACAGGCAAATTGCTTTATATTATGTTTGCAAATGGAGATCCCAGGAGCAAACACACACTACCATAGATTTCCTCCCCTGTCATGGCACCAATCACAAGGAGTGAATGAATGAATGAATGAATGAATGAATGAATGAATGAATGAATATTCAAAAGTAGAGAAAGGGGCAAAGGATTAAAAAGCAAGCATACATTAATAAAAATGATGATGGCGATAATAGTGTGATAACAATAGCTAACATCTCTCAAAGACCAAATTTGTAAAGGATATTCTGTTCAAGACTCTGGTGGAATTATCATAATTAATCCTCACAACAATATAGGTAAATATCATTTTCTCCTTTTATAAATGAGTAAGTGACCCAAGACCACTGAGTTAGCAGGATCCCCAGTAGTGCAGCTCCAGAGCACGGGGTTCTAACTCTGAGTAATGACAGGCAGGGTCAGCCTGGTGACAAGTTTCCTCCCTGCCCCAAACCATTCCTACCCTAGATCTGACGTCTTGCATGTGTATTTATTAAGTAGCGTGAAAACCCACTATTTTAAAAGTCATGGGTTAATTAACTATTTTAAAATGCAAATACTCCTGGGATTATCCTGAGCCTGTTAGTCATTCAAGCATTAATGGGACTTTGGTCAGTGGGATAGCTTCTTCCCAGTAAAGTCATCTGTGCTGAGGGACAGAGGACTGAAGGAAGGCGTTAGAGGCAGGGAGAGCCTGTTAAAGTCCCCAATCATAGAACAGATATTAGAGACAGCACAGAGATTAAATGAACAGGATATAACAACTGCTTTTATAAAATTCAGTAAACTTGGGCATAAAAAGTTAGGCAGAGCATACCTGTCTTAGGTAACTGTGTATCGGCACATGTGGAGTGGACAGGTCAGAAAGATTCATTGAGGATACTCCCCCTTCATTTTTGGAAGGAGTTTTAAACTTACGCAGACATATGTACTGAACTGCGCACTGTGGGTTGAGCTTCTGTTGCTAACCCAGACGAGTTGTCCACGCCCTCTGTCTCGCTGGGAGAGACCAACCAGGATCCCGCTGCCATTCCCACGAAGACAATGACCCTAGCCCAAATGTCTTGCCCCCCTCTCCCTCCCTAGTCCTCTGCTTATGGAGTCTGGGGGTGGGGTGGGTGAGGGTCTTGGCGATGGTGAAAGAAGTAGAGGCAGTTCAGCCAACTGGCAGAAAGCTCTGCTCGGGGAGGAGAGGGTGGGTGGGCAGGAGTCTGTTCACAGACAATTGTCCTTAGGACACAGAGGTGGTAGTGCCTGTGGGTTTCTGCCGTTGGCCCCAGTGCCCCCTCCAGGCTCAGAGCTAAAATCCGATCCCATGTGTATCCAGCAGCCAGAAGGAGTGTCATCTCTCTCCGAGGAGCTAAATCTAAAGAGCCACGTTTCCTGCCACATGGGAAATGCCGGGTGAGCAGGTGAGCTATCCGTGCAGTCCCACGGGCTGCAGGCTCAGAAGGGGAGCCCCACTGGGGGTTTAGGGCTCCACAGTCACCATTCTGAAATTTTTAATACTTTTATCTTTGACTTTCTGTCGTGGAAGTGTTATGGGCTAAATTGTGTATACGCTGAGGCCTTAACTCCCAGACCCCCAGAATGTGATCTTATTTGGAAATCGGGCTGTTGCAGATGTAATTAGTTAAGATGAGGTCATACTGGAATGAGGTGGGATCTAATCCAACATGTCTGGTGTCCTTATAAAATGGGGAAATTTGGACACAGAGACAGACACATACCCAAAAAAGCTAGGAAGGCACAGAGAGATCACCTTTTACAAGCCAAACCATTTCTGAGACCACCAGGAGGTAGGGAAGGGCACAGAACAGATTCTCCCCCACAGTCCTCTAAAGGAACCAACCCTGAAGACACCTTGATCTTGGACTTCTAGCCTCCAGAACTGTGAGACAAAAATTCTGTTGTTCAAGACACAGATGTAGTACTTGTTACGGCAGCTCTCAGAAACTAATACAGCCAGCCAAGTCCCATAAGACAATGCACTAAGCATCAGGGCTTGGAGCCTCCTGCCACCTCCCTGCCTCGCTTGAATAGATTCCAGGATGCCCCATCCTCCTCTGACCCTGCTCCCCACGTGGGGAGTGTTGGGAAGCACGTACACCTTGTGCTCTGAGTCACAGTGCCCACTTGGGGGGAGGGGCCCACTTGCCCTGCAAGTAGCCTTGTGCCCTGGAGAGGGGGAAATTCAACAGCAAATTAAAAACCCATAACAAGTTTAAAGAAAGACGACGTGCTTTTTAGACAAGAGGCCCTCAATTTTTGTTTTGCACCGGACCCCACAAATGACATAGCCAGCTTTGTGAGAGAGAAAAATGAAGTCTCAACACATTCAGGGAAGCAAAAGCAAAAAACAAAGGGAAGAAGCACAGACAGTGTGAAGCCCCTAGTTCCAGCTGTTCCTGAAACCCAGGTACAGGGCCTTGAGATTCTCTGACACACACGAGTGTCCTCATTATACATTCCCTCATTCCCTCATTTATTTAAGAGATTTTAGCTATTGAGAGAGTTAGCTGCTCCATAACCTATAACCAAAATAATCCTAGTTGATCGTAGCACTGAGGATATGTGATTCTGAATTCTCCAAATCCAAAATAGCACGATTTTTTATAATTAGCTGCGTACACAAATTTTGAAATAATATGAACCCAATTCTTTTTGAAAATTTCTCTGGGATCACATCATTTCCGATTTATCTGGCTGAATGAATTAGAAACTATGTTTCCCATTAAGATCACATGATAGAACCATTTTAGCTATTAAGTAGAACAACCCACCATCTTTTAACAATAGCTCATAAATCGCACTGTTGGGTTTGCACTTATAACTTGTGCGGGTTCTTTAACACTATTATCATAACTTAAAATCTTTTTCCTATCTTAGAGCAGTATTAGCCAAGCATTCATTAAGCAATAATAATGCTAGCAATAATAATACTTTGGACCAGAAATGAGAGGCAACAACATCCTAGGAAGAAACCAGACAAGTACCCGTGGGTGCTGCACTGACAATGATCATAGAGAATGCTAGACAGGTAAAAGTCGCGCTAAATGAGCTGCACCTTTTGGTTTACAAAAGGTAGCTATGTATACCCAAGGCTAATGGAAATTTCGGTGCTGCCACAGCTGCCTAGGAATGTCATCTAATATGCCCCAGACTCCAAAAGTTGAAACTTACGCCCTTCAAGAATGCATTCTTGCCACTTTATACACTTTCATAACTTTATTTATCAAAGAGTTATTTATAGAAAATTAGTCTTGAATTATGTAAGAATTGGATGAGGCAAGGCCTTCGGGAATGTGCCCTCACATACAAAGTGACCACTCTGAACCCCCTCCTTTTGGCTTGGGAACCCAAGAATAAGGCCATGCCAGGGGAGTGTGTCTGGGACAGGCTCTCCTAACTTCTTGGCTTGTCATCAAAGCCTGTCAGAGGGCAGCCCCCACCCCCATCACCAGCCAGGAAAAGGCAAAGCTGAGAAAACATCCTCCCAGGAGTACGGGCCAGCGCTCGGGTCCCCATCTCACACCAGAATACCTTCCAAGGAGTGGGAGGCCGGTGCCGAACAGGGGGACCGGCTCTCGGTCTCCTCACACACACCAAGGATGCCCGGAGACCTGGTCCGAGGCGGGGTCGGCCCGGCAAGCACCTCCTGTTTTCCTTCCTCATCACGAGAAACAGCAATGTATCACATGAAAAGCCTCTTGGAAGAAACCCATTTTCCCTCTACAATGAGCAGATGCCACACAGATTTGGTGCATCATTTGTAAACGATTTCAAAGTTTATTTGTCTACTCCAAGGAGATGACTGGAATCTCCAGCTTCATTTTAATGTAATTGCTTCCATGCTGCCTGGGAAGTCCTCCGCGGCCACAGTAATCACCTCGGATATACAATTAGAGGCTGAGAATTCTCATCCCTGCTGAACACAACCTCTGGGCAAAGGCTGCTACCTTTCAAGCCCGCGAACCTCTGCTACAACTCCACTTGACCCAAGTTTACTGAGAGTCTGCTGGGGGCCAAGCAGCGGCTCAGCCCCTTAGAGGAAGCTGAATGCTCAGGGAGACAGGATCTCTGCCTTCCCCAAGATGAGGTTCCACCACCCGCCACCGTGGCGTCCTATTTCTGTGGCTATACAATGCTATATTCAAATGCTCCCTAATCCTACGCCAATTGCTGTAGAAAACAGCAAAATGTACAACTCTGTTGTTGCAATGAGGGGGCCAGAGTTTTCCCTCGACCCCTCAAACTCTTCCCCATAGAGACAGGACCCCCCCCCAAAGAACCCCTCTGTGTAAATAGTATGCAAAGCCAGAGCTCATCAATTTTCAGTAACTCCTGAAAGATGCAAAACCGTGGCAAGAGTAATGAAAACAAAATGCCCCCAAAGGAACCAGAGATCAATTAACTAATAAAATCGATGCCTGAGAAAGTTAAGCAAGATTGTTCAAAGCTGAATTGCTCGGCGCTGGGAGCGTTCCGGTAGCCTGGTGGAGGTGAGCCACCAGGAGAACCAGAGGAATTCTTTCCCTTCTCTTCCTGGCCAAACCTCTCACGAAGACCTTTGCACCAGAGTCCTACCTTTCTCAGAAGAGCGAGCGGACGGGTCTTCTTACATCCTAGCCAGCATTCCTTCCCGCCGCCTCCGCTCCATCTGGGCACCCTTCTCCCTGCCAGCTTCCCTCCCTCCCCAGGTGACCTCATCCTGCCCACAGCTTTAATGTCATCCACCTGCTGACGGCTCCACTCCCAGCCCCGCCCCCTCCCCTAAATTCCAGGTGCTTGTTTCTAGTGCCTATTTGCTATCTCCACCCGGCTGTCTCCCAGAAACATCAACTTAGCAAATCTAACACAGAACTCTGCGTTTTCTTCCTGTCCCTCCTCCAATAATCCCCTTCTTGTGAAAGGACACCCTGTTTACCCAGCTCCAAAGGCGAGCCCACTTGTAGCCCCTGGCTCCTGTCCCCTCGTCCATTCCACCAGCCATCCTGCCTGCCCCACTTCCGGCTGTCTCCTGACCCATCCTCGCTGACCCTCTTCTCCACGCTGCCACCGTCTCTCACCCAGACACTGCGGCAGCCCCGGGACTCCTCTTCTGCCCCCACACCTGCCTCCGCAAAGCTTCTTCCCTTCACAGCAGCCACAGTGAGCTTTGGACATCCTTTCTTAAAAGCAGCAATCAATTCCTCCCACCTACCCCTGTGACGGTTCCCTTTCCAACCTGGCTGCCTATCGCTCTCCCTCCTTAGCAAGCTCCCACCATACTTCCCGCCTCTCTCCTTCCCAAATGCACGGTGCTCATGCCGGCCTTGAGGCCACTGCATTAGCTACTCCATCAACCCAGAACGTTCTTCCTACACATCTGTGCGTGGTTGACTTCTTGGCATTCAGGTCTCAGCTCCAAGGTGACCTACTCAGAGATGCCTTTTTGGACCACCCTGAGTCACCCTCCCAGACATCTCTTTATTTTATATTAAACATAGCACTTACTACTTTTAATATTCCCTTTCATTTATGCGTGCATTGAATGTCTCCTCTTGCTATTAGTAGGCTGTACATCCCATAAGGGCAGAGAACTCTCTGGTTACCACTGTTGTAACTCCGAGGCTTAGAATTGTGCCTAGTCCGTAGCAGACAAGGAACAGACATGGACTGAAGGGATGGTACAATGCCTCCTGCCTCTTGGGCAAACTGTTGGTCCCCAAGTCCTTGTAATTAGAGTGGGCCTGTCAATCACAGTAACCACCGAACCTGATCATGGCAATGGGCCCAAGGTCTGGGCACTAACACAAAGAAACTTGTCTCCTCTGGGCTAGGATGATTTAAGTCTGCAACCATCTAAGGCCACGTCCTTCTCCCCAGGCTACAGAGAAAAAACAACAACGGCATCAGTGGTCACCTGTACCACACAGTGCTTGCCATGGGCCAGGCGCTGCCCTCCAGGGTGACACACATTTACCAAGGTAAGCTTTACAACAACCCATGAGAGGGTGCCCATTATTATCATGGCATTTCTCCAGATGATGAAACCGAGGCCCAGAGAGGTTAATTAACTTGCTCAATGTCACACAGCAGTCTGGCTACAGAGCTAAGCTCTTAACCATTGTGCTCTACTGCCTCTGACAACAGGAGGGAATGAGGCCAGCCCAGGGGAAGAGCAGAGTCAGAAAGGGGAGCCACTTTGGTCCCACATGCCGTTGTGTCTGTGGCCTGGGTCACCTCTGGATTTTTCTAGTCCCAGGAGTGAATATATCTTCCTGGGTGTTGTCGCTGGAAGGATCTTGACAAATACAGAGAGTACCCCAGAAGGAGCTGGGCACTTTAGAGAAGCCACTGGCTACATATTGTGTGTTTGCAACTACTTGTTACAAAGAGAAATTAAGCTTTTTTTTAAGATTTTATTTATTTATTTGACAGAGAGAGAGATCACAAGTAGGCAGAGAGGCAGGCAGAGAGAGAGGGGGAAGCAGGCTCCCTGCTGAGCAGAGAGCCCAACGCGGGGCTTGATCCCAGGACCCTGAGATCACGACCCAAGCTGAAGGCAGAGGCTTTAACCCACTGAGCCACCCAGGTGCCTGAGAAATTAAGCTTTTTATTCTCAAATTGAAAAATCATCTTGGATTTTCAACCAATCAAATAAGAATTAAAAGCCTGCCACATACCGTGCCCTGGCCTAGATTCTGTATGGCATGCAGAGATATTTAAAACAAAATGTCAAGCATCCTTCCAAGGTACTATGTTGTTTGAATCCCCCTGTCACCCAATTTCCTTCCGAAATCCTGAAGCCAGTGTTACAAGGCATGTCTCTACTGGAGCTGGGAGCCCCACATGAACCTGAATCCCTGAGGCATTTTGTGCAGGTGGTTGTGCAAGAGGAGGAACAAGAGCATCGGGGAAGTGCCTTCCTGTCCGCCACCAGCCACCACCCAGGTGCAACAAGGTCCTGAAATGGAGCAGGTGGATGTCACATCGCCTCTGCTCCCTCGCAGCCTCCAGACTCCCTAGCGCCCCCACGATCAGAGAGGGGACCAGAGGAGCAACGCCACAACCAAGCAGCTGGTAAGGACTCCTCCGGTTCTGGCCGCTCAGGCCGCCCTCAGCCCACTGCGTGCAGCAGGGGCAGGACCCAGCACACGCTAACTAGGTGGAGAGGGATTTGCTAAGCTGCCGGCTATGACCTTCCAAGATCGATCTGCTTCCAGGAGAAAATGAATGTCCACGCTGACGGCCACGTCCCTGTATCTTCTGTCCTCTCTGGTGCTAATTACTGGAACTCTCAGTTGACAAGGAAAAACTTCAATAAAGTCTTTCTGTCTGGGGCTGGGTGGAACATACCTCTATCAGAGAATAATTTCCAGACATATGAAAATATTCAGTAACTCAAAGGGGAAGACCCCTCTGGTCAAGGTGGCACAGTTCCCTCAAAGCTATGTGTCCTCTCTGCCCACGGTACAGAGCAATGGTAGAAAAGATGTAAAAGGGGAACAAAAAGGGCAGAGTCACTATGGAAACCAAGATACACTTGCTGTAGACCAGAAGCAGAACAGAAATACCCAGGGAAAAGCTGGCTGAGTTGCAGGCTCGTGGAAGCGGGTAGAAGCCTCAGGATGGAAGTGACAGGCAGTGCCTCTGCTTGAAGTCAGGTAGGAACAAAATTCCATACCACCCTCTCACCTAATAAAACCTGTTGCTCCCAATTACCTGGGACTACTGTCTCATAGGACCGTGACCTAAGAATGCTATAGAAGAAAGACAGAGCCTCATGACTAAGGACAGGACCAAAGGGCCCACTGGCCTGTGGCTGGGTCTGGAATGTCCCCATGCCACCCTGGGGCAGAAAGCTGAACTTCTATTAAATCTTGTTCTGGACTTGGGAGAACTGATGGACCCCCCCCACACACACACACCCCACCGAGTGAACACAGAAGGAGAGAGAGAAAAAATAATAAACAAAAACATCACATGCAAAGTGAGACTGCAAATCTAAATTCAAAAAAAAAAAGGAAGGAATCTAACACTCTGAAGACAGCCAATAATATCAGAGCAGGAATTCACACCAGTGAAATTAATTTCATGGAATAGTCTTTTAAAAGACTTCAAAATAATTGTGTTTAGAATATTCAAAGAGATAAGTAAATAACTTCCATTTTGAAAAATGCAAGAAGGTTTCAATCGCACTACTGGGTATTTACCCTCAAGATACAAATGTAGTGATCCGAAGGGTCACATGCACCCAAATGTTTATAGCAGCAATGGCCACAATAGCCAAACTATGGAAAGAACCTAGAAGTCCATCAAAAGATGAATGGATAAAGTAGATGTCCATCAACAGATGAATGGATAAAGAAGATTCATTCAACAGATGAATGGATAAAGAAGAAGATGAATGGATAAAGAACAGATGAATGGAATACTATGCAGCCATCAAGAAAACGAAATCTTGCCATTTGCAACGACGTGGATGGAACTAGAGGGTATTATGCTAAGCGAAATAAGTCAGTCAGAGAAAAACAGTTATCACATGATCGCTCTGATATGAAAAATTTGAGAGGCAGGGCAGGGGGTCGTGGGGGGTGGGGAAAAGAAATGAAACAAGATGGGATGGGGAAGGAGACAAACCATAAGAGACTCCTAAACTCACGAAACAAACTAAAGGTAGCTGGAAGGTGGTGGGGGGGAGAGTTATGGAACATTGGGGAGGGTATGTGCTATGGCAAATGCTGTGAAATGTGTAAGCCTGATGATTCACAGACATGTACCCTGGGGCAAATAATACATTATATGTTAATAAAAAAATTTTTTTTAAATGCAAGAAGGTTTGAAACAAGAGCAGAAGTCAAACAAAAATAAGGAAAGGGAGCTTGAGCTGGGTTATCAACGATGAAAATAAGTTTGCCAGAAGAAGGCAGAGAATCACATAATGTGGAAAAGTCGTAACATGTTCCAGGCATGAAGACTTAACAAAGCACATATATATTCAGTATATATGAATATACTATATTCAGTATATATGAATATAATATATATATGTATATATGTATATACTATATATGTATATATAGTCATATATCTGAATATATATTCAGATATATGAATATACTATATTCAGTATATATGAATATAGTATATAGTATATATACCATATACTATATATATAGTATATATATTCAGTATATATGAATACTATATTCAGTATATATGAATATAGTATATTCAGTAGCTCAGACTGGCTGGGTGTGGAGCAGAGGGAGAAGGGATCCAAGATAAATCTAAATAGGGAGATGTGGAACTTCAAGGAAGACACCAGATGTGCTTGGTGACTTCTGTGTGTGCCATACCCCCTCCCCCAAATAGGTTGCTTTGCTCTTTCCAGAACTCCCTTGGATGTCCCATCTTCTAGGACACTTGGTAACCATCTACATCTAAAACTGGCAAGACAATGAAACCTTGGTGCCCAGTGTTCTTGAGGTGGGTGGGCACCATCACCTCTGGCCAAGCCAAGCTACCCCACAGTGACCACCTCCAGATGACCCCCCCTTGCACTGGGCACTCCCAGTGTCAGACAGCCTAGGGAACTCCCAGCCGGGGCTCCCAAGCTGCAGAGGAAACTGCCTTCTGGAAAGCATGGTTTTTTTGTCTTCATCCCTGCACCCAAACTCGGGACTGCTGGTTCAAGTGAATCTGGATTTTTTTCTCCATTCAGACTGCAGTTTTGGTATTTATAGCACCAGACAAGGAAGAAAACTACTTATACGTATGTCTATGAATGTATAAATATATATGTGAGGGTATATATCTAGACAGCATGGATATAAATGTTGCTGTTTTGGGGGAAGCATTTAATATTTGCCAAACTATTAATTCTAATGTTAAAAAGATTTCAATTATTAAAAAAAACATAAATTAACAGGGACTAGTATAAGACCAAGCAAAGTACAGATGCTTAAAGATAATTTATTGATTTTGGCCACTACCATTTTGGATGCTGGCGAGTTACCTAAATACCCGCCTAAAATCATCAAGGGCATGTCGGTTACTTCCATCATCTTAAGTTCGAGTTGTATTTCCTGGTTGAAGACTTCCTCACCCCTCAGCCTGTGGTGATTCAAGAAAATCTGACCCCAGCAGCCCAACTGGTGCTATTTATCTGCCCCTTCTCCGAGTGCCTTCCACCGAGAGATCTGTGCCTCTCCTCTTATTAAATTATAAGTGTATCATTTTTACAGGTGTAAAAATTACATCACAAGTGTAATTTACAAATGTAAATTACAAAGTGTATCTTTTGTTTAAAAAGGAAATACCTTTCTGCTCTTGCATTTTATTTTCTGATTACAGAAACAGTAACTCTCAAAGAAAACGATTACAAACCACTTGCCATTTTATTACCCAGAGGTAATGCCATAAAAATTTTGGTGACTATATTGTCTTTTTTTCTGTGCATGTGTATCTTCTTTTTCCAAAACTGTGATTCTACTCTACAGAACATACAGACACTATTATCAGCTTCTTTTCACTAAACAGAGCCTGAGGCTCAGGAAAGTAAATCTCTCTGCTGCTGTCACATGGTCACTACCAAATGGCAGAGTTAGGATTTAAACCCAGATCTCCCCACGTCCACTATCTTTTGACTTCCACAAATGCACTAGGCTAATTCTCAATCAAAAGATGGAGAATGCCGTCAACAGAGGGATCAGCACCTCGGGGTCTTCCGGACTCAGAGGGTTCTGTCAGAACACAAAAGTGGGAGAGCCAGCATGACTGCCTGATGCTTTGCTGGAACTCGGGGGAAGCTCTTCCGCTGTTCCAGCTGCCAAGAGACGTGAGGAATCAGGACCTGAGATGAGGAAGCGAGGACCTTTCCAAGCCAAGCTGGGACTTCAGTCTATGAGCAAAGCTCCTTCTGCCATCTTGAGGGGAAGAGAAACGTGCTGTGTGGTGTGAGGACGGCGGTGTATCCCACACCACCTTTCCTAGGGAGCTGGAACACCCTCTCTGATTTCCCCTTATCCCAATGGCAGAAGTCACGGAGGTGAGGTCTTCTCGAAGGTTGTGTTCGAGGCAGAGAAGCTTCGAGGGTCCAGGTGATGAGGATGTGAAGTTCATAACTAGAGCTGAGCCTCGCAAGCAGAAGTAGCCACTTGTATTCCTGGACATCAGGAGCACCAGTCAAGATCCTGCTCCCCAGAATCTATCCCCAGCCTTTAAGAAACCCTCGGGGTGCCTGGGAGGCTCAGTTGGTTGAGCAGCTGACTCTTGATTTTGGCTCAGGTCCTGATCTCAGGGTCCCCGGATGGAGCCTGAGTCAGGCTCTGCTCAAAAGTCTCCTTGAGATTCTCTCTCTCCCTCTCCCACCTGCCCCTTCCCTGGCTCTTGCTTGCTCACTCTCTTGCTCCCTCTCTCTCAATAAATAAATAAGTTAAATCTTAAAAAAAAAAAAAAAAAGGAACTCTCCTCTCATCTCAATACTCGACACTAATTATGATAATAAGTATTATTGTTGATTGCATATTATGTGATTCTCAGATGCTAAGAACTTCACATACTTATTCAATCCTCCAAACAACCAGAGTTAGAATAATTTCTATTCCTGTTTACAAAGGAGGAAACGAAGGCTTAGGGAGATATCTCCAAGGTCACACACTTGGTGTTCAAATTGGTCTCAGCACCTAGGTTTGCTTTTTTATCATTATTCAAGGGAGAGACCACCCTCCCCTACCACCCTAGCCTTGAGTTCTGCTCCCCACTGATATGTGTGGAAAGTGCTGCTTCCTGACTCCATTGTGACTTAACCAGCTGTGACCCACCAAGACACAGACATTATGATTATGTTTTATAACTATTTTATTTATTTATTTGAGAGAGAGAGCACAAGCATGGGGAGAGGCAGAGGGAGAGGGAGAAGCAGAGCCCCCACTGAGCAGGGAGTCCAACATGAGGCTCAATCCCGGGACCCTAGGATCATGACCTGAGCCAAAGGCAGACCCTTACCCAACTGAGCCAGCTAGGCGCCCCAGAGATTATGATTATTAATAGTTTGGCTTTTGTACCAGGAAATTGATGGGCCATTGAAGACTCAAATTCAGAGACCTTGGGGCATGCCTCCCTAGGCTTTTCTATTCAGGGACCCTAAAACAGTTTTAAAAGTATTGTTATGCATGGTATAATTCAAGATGTTTATTAAAATTAAAATTGCAGAGCTAGAAGTACCCTTAAAAATCCTCTAGCCCAACCTTTAACAAATGAGGAACTGAGCCCTAATCCTCTCACTGGGAGTATCGGGGGCTGTGCTTCTAATGCACGACACCCTCATAAGGATGAGACTCAGAGGAACAATCTACATTTTACCAGGTCACCAGACTTTCATCATCCATCACTGGGGGAGTGGATATTATATCTGGCAAAGTGCCCTCTGATTTTCTGTTTTCACAAAATAGTACAAAAAACTAATTAATCCCAGGCTTGCTCTTTTCTGGAAGGAGGCATGAAAGCTCCTAGAGCTTTAAGGGGGAGGGCACTGTATTTAGTAATGAGGAGGGACCCAGAAGTAGGCAGGATGGATAACAACTTATATCACCAGATTCCAGAGATACAGAGGAGGTCCTTCCCACTGCCGTTGGGAATCAGAAGTGCTCTAAGCCCCCGAGATGATGACTCTAAGAGACTGCAGCAAGGTTATCTCTGAAAAAGACACTGGTGTCCTCACAACGGCCACCATCAGTGCAGGCAGCCATGAGCCCTCTCCAGTGGTTCTGAAGGCAACACACAAGGATGGAGAAGAATGTCACTGCATGTTGCTGCTGAGAAAAATCAACATGATATGATCGCTGGTTGGCCAACTCTGGAAAGAGGGTGAGGACCACAACTATTTCAATTTGAGCTGAAGTGCAGAGTGGGACTCTATTTTAATCCCTCCATTCCTGAAGACAATATGTCATTTACCCAGCTGTCTAGTGGCTTCTCCCAAGCACAGCAGAAGGGTTGGGCTTCATATAAGAGCAACATGAGGCAAGTTCATCAGAGTGAAGTGAGGCTCTTTTGAAGATTTTTGGAGGTGAGCGTTAAGGTATGAAATTTGAGACCTGTAGTCGTTGATTTAAAGAGAGTCCAAGCAGCAGAGTTAGAATGGGATCTTTTTTCCCCAGCAGCATCCAGAACCTCAGGTATGAATCAGTGGAAACATAATTAGATTCAACTAGATTGAGGGCATGGTATGGAGGAAAAGGGGCGGAGGAGGTAAGAACTTGGCAAGGGTGTGGATATGGGGCTGATCAAAAACCAGAGTTTGGTTAGGAGGGACCTGGGGCCATGAGGAAGGTAGGATTAGTGAGAACGTATCAGGGCCGATGGACTGGGCATCTCAGTGAGGCCAGAGAGTTGCTGGAGTCAGTAGGGGGTGGAATAAGGTAAGTGGAAACCGGATCGTGGAGTCCGGCATCTGGAGCCAGTCCTAAGAGCGAGTCAGGTGGAGCATCAAGTCTCAGAACCATAGAAGGCAGAGATCCCACATGGCACTTAGAGGTGCAAGCGAAGCATATGAAGATGAAACGCTCTGAGTGGACCCAGAGGACTGAGCTCCCTACAGCCCACCATGTAGGGCATCACACGAGGCTGCAACCCAAGACAGTCCCCCCTCCCCACATTCTGAGCTATAGGACGAAAGGCAACATGTCCATAAAATTTCTCAGTGCCCTTCGGTCATCACAGGTGGGACTAAGCCAGTGGAATGGACAAGGGCTCATTTTCCATGACAAATTCTAGAAGATTCTTCTGTTTTGTCATAGCCTAAACTATGAAAAAGCAGCATTCTACGGTGCAGAAATCAAAGGACGCCTATGACATATCTTCTAGCAGCTATGCTGGAGGCTTCCCCAGTGGAAACTGTCATCACTACTCATGATGACTTTGAAAGGTGGGAATAATTTGCCCTATTTTACAAACAAGGAAACAGAGACTTGGAAAGCAAGAAACTTATCCAGGATCTCACGGTTAGCAAGCCAAAGAGCCCAGATTTGAACCTCAGGCACTGACCCCCGCCCCCAAGTCCATTCTCCTACCAGAGCATGCTGCCTTTGGTGAAACGGGGGTGAAGGGGGTTTAACAGAAACTGTGGTTCCTTTGAACACAAAACACATAATTTGGGGATGTTCTCCAGTCCGTTCTGCCTGAATCCACATCAAGCAGTTCCGAATGCTTGGAGGTTATGGATTCTCCTTGGGCCCTTTCTGATTTGTCCTGCCACTGCAGAGGGAAAGCAGCAGTAATATTTGGTTTAAATGAAAGACAGACCAGGCTGTAGCTCAAAGAAATGCATGAAGAATATCAGTTTCACTTTCTTTCTTATATTTAAAACAAGGCTTTTCCCCCAACAAATACTTGCTGCTGAAGACGTCCTGCGTTAAGCCCCCAGTCATGATTTTGCAGCTCAAGAAAACATGTGGTCTGATGAATTTTAACCTTCCCAAGCCTACAAATTGCAGAGTGCTTTGGCCTGAATTGTGTGAAAATTAAATATTCAGTTTGAACTTTGCCAACTCTCTTTGTGGGTCTCCCCCCGCCGTTTTTTTCAACTATCCTCAAAATTAAGAAATGTGATTTCAGAAGATCAGTAACCTTTAGCTATAGGATTTCTTTTTAGAGTTTTAGGGACTAGGCTTAAATTATTTTAAGAATACTGTCTTCTTCAAAAAAGCATTTTGTATTAAGGTTGAATGATTCATCAGTTCTCATGCAGTGTATTCGGGGATCATCTATTTCAAAGGTCTCTCCTTCCCCACTAGGAAGCGTTGCCTCGGGTGGGAGAGCCCATCAGAGAAGCCTAGAACTGGGATGGAGGGGTCAGAAGAGTGCCAGAGCTTGAGTCCTGAGGGATTTCTATTTTGTGGAGATGGTAGTTATTTGGAGGCAGATTTTTCTCTTCCTTTTTTTCTCTCGTTGCTTGCACGAGGGACCTGCTCTTGGGAGGAGGGTCTGAGAATGGAGGACTTAGATGGCGTCTGTCTCATATACTGATGCTCAGGGCCTGGATCATGGATTCAGGTGTGAGCCCAAGGAAGAGAGGGGCCGCCGGCTGTAACTGAGCTAGGGTTTCCACAATCCTGAACTCGGGACATGCGAGCTCTAGCAGGGGCAATGGGAGGGGGAGGGGAGGAAGGGCATGCTGGGAGAGGACACTGCGAGACTGCGGCTGTGGTAGAGCCCGGGGCAGCACGCTTGTCAACCTTGCTGTCCACAGTCACTTGGGGGCTGCAGGTGTAGCCCCCTTCCCCACCCCCCACTCGATCCTTATTCTCTCTCCCTCCCTCTGCAGCCCTGGGTAAATGCAGGTTCCAGGAGAGGCAGATCTGGGACTAGAAATCAAGTCCTCTTGCTGTCCTAAATTTTAAATATGGAAATCCCAACCTGAAAGTTCCTACATTTCAAAGATTTACGGGCAGTCAAGTCCTCTCCCTCTTTTCTTCCTTCATGACCTTAGAGAGTGTGATAGGGGCAGTAAGGACAGCAGTGACATATGATACGCAACCTAAGAGTGGGGTTGAGGTTCGTTGAGCGTCAGCCTAATTCTTCTGGCACCGAAGACCAGAAATGAAGTGTGGGCACCAACTCAGAGGCCTCACCAGTAGCCCAGGTGCTGAGCCTTCTTCCAGAATCTCTCACCACATGTGTCTTCCACTGTGTCCATACATCTACCTGGATTCTCACCTTGAACTCCAGCCCAGCTTTGGAGAGGCAGAGGTGGCACGAGAGTTGGGTTATAGAGGGCACAGTCTGAGCGTGCATAGGTGGAGGCATGGGCGTTCTGAGGAGCAGGAGACCCCCAGGGAATCCCTGAAATGTTAGCACTGCACCTTGAAATGAAGATAAAACTCAATGTATGTCATGTGTCAATACAAAACCTCTCCCAAATTCCCGCGAATTGGGGGAGTAGAGTAAGAGAGGTTATATCCTCGGGATGGGCTGTAGCCTGTCGAGTATGATGGCGCCTCAGGCAAGCAAAATGCCTTGTCACTTCCAAATTCTAACTTCCCTCCAAAGCCCAACTTGGTTCTTATCCTTTGGTTTCCTCAGACTGCAAGTCCATTTTGGGGGGTGGAGGGAGGGTGATAATCACAAAAGAGAAGAAAAGAAATTAAGGAAATGGGAAAGACAGCAAAGACAGAGATTCTCACGGAAGTAGGTTCGGCACTTCATTGCTGTGATGTTTCCCAACCCCGTAGTCCCATCTGATCATGGGGGAAACAGCAGGCTGACCTAAGGTGAGCAACAGTCTACAAAGTGCTTGACCCGTGCTCCTCAAAACCGTCGAGGTAACAGAAAACAAAGGAACACTGAGAAACAGTCCCAACACAGGACAACTGTGTCCAGGGTGGGACCCTGGAAGAAGAAAAGGACATTAGTGGAAAACTGGTGACGCAGAAAACAAGCCTGCAGTCAACATGATGTATAATGTTAATTTCTTAATTTTGACAGATGTCCCATGGTTATATAAGACGTTCATATTAGGGGAGACCTGGTGAAGGCTATACAAGAATGTTCTACCCTACGCTGGCAACTTTCCTGGAAATCTAAAATTATTCCAAAATAAGAAAGTTTATAAAAAGAGAAGAATGTAACTTTAGAAGAATCAAAGGAAAAGCAAGAATTAACTTCAAGGTGTATCTCCTGATCTCTTAGGTAAGAAAGAGAGCAAGACTTCTTCGAGAGGGATGTGCAGAGGATATTTGGAAGTCCAATGACAAAGTCACATAAGACCATTTACTACCTAAGATATCCGAATAGCTTCAATAAAAGTTACCAAAGTATCTCACACACAAATATTATTCTATGTCTATGAGTAAACGGTGGCCTCTAGGAGGTGGGGTAACAGTAGCTCGTGTTTATTAAAGGTTACATGTTTCAGGAACTGCCCCAAGAGCTTTAAAGGCTTGACCTCTTTTAAATCTCAAACCATCCTGTGAGGTAGAAGCTATTATTGTCCTCAGAAAGGGTGCCTGGGTCACAAACAATTTAAGTGACTTACTTAATGTCTACATAGCTCAAAAGAGGTGGGGCTAGGATTTGAACTAGCCAAGTTGGAGTGATACACGCTATGATGCTCTTCTGTCCCTCAAGGGGCCATCAACTTCTCCAAGGATCAGCTCCTTCTATGTCCCAGGCTCTCAGTGAGGCCCTAGGGATACAACAAGAAGCAAAACAGACTGGTATTTTAGTTATTGTAAGTATACAGTCTTTGTTTCATTTAATCTCCGTAACAATTCTGGAAGATGAGCAAAAATGCTATTTTGATTTGATTATGTTGCAAAAGCAGTGAGGCTCAGAGAAGTTAAGTAACTTGCCTGAGGCTAATGATGGGGAAGTGGGTGGGGCCAGGACAACCACTGAATTCCCTTAGTTCCCAGTTCCCTGCACTTAACCATTTTCCAGTCTGGTTGATTACTAACACCTTCCTCTCATGTCTACTGAGCACAAGCCCGCTTTACCTTTAAGCCTCATAAAGAGAGTCTGAGCAGGACGTGGCCCTGGAGAAGAAGCCACCCATGAATGAGAGGAAATGTGACTTGCCTCTGGAGACTAACTTATTGGGAGCTGCAAGAGAGTGTCCTCAGAGACTGAGGTCCTGATGCAGTGAAATGCATTCTTTCCCTTACTTCCATCCGGTCTGCACAGGTGGCCACAAGCCTGCTTCTTGAATCATGGTCACTGAAAGCGTTCCCCACCCAACAAACAAGACACTATACCCCAATGCTAAGGGTGCCTCCCCTCAGCATTTTTAAAGTCTTATTTCGACAGAGTCAGTATCGATTTCCAGAGATAAATGATCTAATGGTCATGCAACGATCATTCAACTACCTGATTAACACCCATGGTCAATGTCAGAAAGTGTGGAATGTGGGTCAGGGAGTTCTCATATAAGGGGGTCTGTATTATTCCACTTGGTTATTAACCATACACTTGTAAGCACTCCCTATCACTCTTAGAATGCCAAAACTAATTAACAGTATAGTATGAAAAAAAAAATTTATAGTACTTCCACTGTAATCACATTTGTCCAATTGTGAATGAAGTACATTTTTTACTCATCCTTGCAACCAATCAGGGCTTAGCTGAATGAATGCCAATTATTCAGTCATCCATTCAAAAACATTTACTCAGCCCCTATTATGTGCTGAAATGTGTGGAAAGTCAGGGTAATTAAGGCAGTTCCTGCCCTCAAGGAGTTTACGTTTAGAAGAGTTCCCAGACCTGTAGAAAGAAAAGCATGATACTGAAGAATGAGGGCAGTAATTATTGTGTGCCACCCCCCTGCCCAGGTACACGGGGCCTCAAAAGAGAAACAAAATAGATTGGCTTTGGGAGATCAGGTAGAGTTTCATGGAGAATAAATGTTTGTATCAATTTTGAATGAGTGAGTTTTTTGAATGGACCAGGGGACAACATTCCAATGTACCATTGTCGTTGAGGATAAAAAGTAGCAAGTGTGCTACAGAAATGTAAGAATGATCTGTGGGTTAAAACATGTGTTCACTAATCACCGATTCAGGGACAGACAAAACTTGGGAGCACACAGCTGTGTGCACTGAGCAAGGCCAAAGTCCCAGAGAGGACAAACATGGCAAATACAAAGGAGGAGGCAGAGAGTGACATGGCGTATTTCTGGAAATATGAGTCTCGGCTGACTGAGCAGCCAGTGAGCACTCTGACCTGGTTCATGGGGCAAGGCCACCAAGGCCCTTGACCTCTTACCCCTGAGGGACGCCGAGCCCCTCATCTGCTCCTCTCATTCTCTTCTGACACCCTTCCCACCTTCCTTTCATTACATTTTTCTTTGAACAATAAACACCTTCTTTACATCACCAAAGGTAGAAGAGAGGAAGATTTATTTGCCTTTCTGGACTTTGATTTTCCTCAGATGGAACTCTAGCTCCTTGCCCCCTGGCACGTAGCCATCTGCTTGGCCACACTGGCCTGGTCTCTGAAGCCAGACGTGCCAGAAGCTTGCCGTGCTGGAACCGTGCCTCCAGAAGACGCTGATTTGGGCATTCTTTTCTCCTTTCATCATATTTCTTCTGAATTTTCTTTGATCACTTTGTGTTTAAAGTCCCTTCCTCCTCCGGAGTCAGCTTGGCCCCCTTCTTGCGGCGAAGTGGGGCTCACCCCACTGTGGGTACAGGGTGCTATCCATGAGCACGATCCAGTTCTCCGCCAGAGTCTTGGGGCGGACCAGTTCGTTGTTGGATGCATTGCAGACAATGTCAACAATCCTTGTTTTGTGCGTAGAACCCTTGGAATCCCAGAAGTTCCCCACGTCCAGCCTCGAGTCCTGGTCCTTTCTTACTGGCTCCCCAAACGTGGACCGCGTGTATGCCGAGCTTAGTGTCGGCATTAGGGCGTCCCGGCCCATACTTCTGCTTCTTGTGGCAGGGATTTCTCTTGCTCCTGGTCTCGACGCGCCTCTGCCAGTGGTCCCAGGAGATGCCCATCGCTCCCAGCCAGGGCCACAAAAGAGCCTTTCATCACATTTCAATATCTGATTCTCCTCCATTTTTTTTCCCCAATAATTTTTTTTCAGGAGCGAACACAAAGCACTCAACTCTTCACTGACTTCTCTCCATCAGCCTGGAATTCTCGAGACCGACACTTGTAAGATCCTTCTGCCTCCTTGCCAAATGCAGTCTCCTCCAGCAGGCAAAAGGAGGCCAGAAGTCCAGCCACTCTTAGCCTACTCCCCGGGGGGCGACAAGCACCCCATCTCAAGAAGCACTGGAAAAGCCAGATCCCCTCTTCTCCTCCAATATTGCAAACCTGGAGCATTGAATAAGCAATCCTCTATTAGAGAAGAAAAAAATCACATTCCTAGTGGCAGTCAGCAGGAGGTAGGGGCTCTTCCAGCTTAATGACTTGCAAATCAAAAGCATGAAAACCAGAATGCACCTTTTGAACCTCTTTCCCATTCAGGCTCGTTGTCCTCATAATTTTCTCCCGTAGTGTTCCTGTTATTTTTGCTACCAGAGCAATAACCTTCCTTGTGCATTTTTAAAATGTGGGAGGAGGAGCTGTCCAGTGATCTCAAAGCATATGTTTTTGATTCTCATAAGATTATGGATACCAAAGGAATAAAAATGGAAATCACTACTGCCAAGATATGAAAGAAAGTTTGCATAGTAAAATAATTTAAACCTAACATTTGGACCCAATAAGGCAAATGGAACGTTTTTTCCATATTTTTGGAAAATGCGCATTTTCTTCACATTAAGTGGTACCAATAAAAAATAATGATTCTCACTCAGTTTATTTCTATAAATTAGATTGGCTTATAGTTTTCCAGGACATGGTCTTGTATCAAGCTATATGGCAAACACCTGGGCATAAAATACACTCTGCTGTTTGCTTCCACGTGGGAGAAACAGGTCACCATTCCTCTCTTCTAAATCTAGAGCAAAGGTCAGCTCAAGCCAGTTAATATGTTTAGTCCTCTCTAGCTGCCGAGAATGAGTGTTACATCAACAACTTGTGGAGGTCCGTGAGCAAAGCCAGGAAGTCCCTCCCAGTTCCACCGTTTCCCGGTTAGAAACCCGGGGATTCTGCAATCCGTCCGGGTAAGCACATTTGACTCATCCTGGAATCAGATAAAGAAACACAGAAACCCGAAGAACAAGAAAGGGCTCGAAAACACTCAGGCAGAATCCGCGTATGACCACAGATACCTAGGGGAAGTCTCTCGAATGAGAGCATAGACACTTAAATGCTAAAAAAAAAAAAAAAAAAAAAAAATGGTGGGTAGATGGGAATGAGGAGATGGGGAAAGAGGAGAGAGAAAAAGAGAGAGTAGAAAAGAAGGCAGAGAGGGAAGAGATGAAAGCAAATTTTAGGTCTAGGGCTCATGTTGTCTATAAACAAGAGTGTGAAGGCACAAGGAGCTTCCTCCTGAAGGGCCAAAGCTGCTGGAGACCCAAACTCAGGCAGAAATGGCGGGCCGAGAGCCGAGTCAGAACCAGGAGTGATGCTTTGGAGCCCGTGATGCTTTAAGCTCCGCTGCTCCTGGAACTTTCTGGATGCAAGCTCCGGCCGCTGAGAACTCCCTTTTCCCATGATCGCATGTGACAAATTCCTTCCTTCCCCATCTCTCACGCCTGTTGGAAAGCTCAAAGAGAGATGAACGCAAATGAACTGCGATCACTGTAAAATATTCCACACATGGAGTGTGTGCGGTGGAAAGAGTGGAAGGTGGTGAATTATTTATTATTCTTTGGCTCGAGTGTCAGCTGTTCGTAAAGTCTTCATGTCCTCCAGCAGCTGAGGCACTATCCACTGAGATTTCAATAAAATTGCCTTGAATCCCTAGCCCACAAACGGTAGGAAACCAAGCATCCTTCCCAAAATCCCAGAGGATTCGTAGGGGGGCTCTTTTGTCCTCGTTCCCTCCTAGCTCCAATTTCCCACTCTTGCTGGATTTCCAATCCCTTCTCCAATTTTTGTCTCCTACAGGTGTTGGGACGTTTTTTGTTGTAGTTCATCACTGGGGCCAGCCCAAGTTCTGGCATTTCCCCCACAGTACCACAGACTCTAGACTGGGCAGGTAGAGACTTTCATTAAGGACTTGAAGATACAGGATCGTGTTGTTAGGGAAGTGTATGTACTATATAAGGGAATTAACTGACTTAAAATTAAATGCCAGGGATTCCTCTCTTAACTGTCCCTGGCTCCTCTGGGCACTGGAAACACCTCACTAGTCATCTCTTCACAGAGACCCCCAGCCTCCCACCACCCAAAGTGACTTCTCTTTCCCTCTCGCATCTACCGGCCCCCAATTCTGTCTCTCTTCTCCCGCCCCCTCCTGTCTGGGTCTGGGGCAAGGTAATCAACCCAGGCTATGCACTGGAATCTCTTGGAAGTGGGGGGAGTGGTGTTTAAAAATAGTGATGCCCAGATCCTACCCCAGGCCAATTACATCAGAGGCTCTGGAGCCGGGGATACGCACACATAGTTTTCCAAAGCTCCTAAGGTACACGCGGGGTTGAAAACCACCTCCAGTCTAAGGCACATAAAGCCATGTCCTGGGGTGAGCTCGCCTTTTGTACTCAAAAAGCTCATCAAGGTATTTTGCTAAACAAAAGTTAATTCTCTCCCTGAGAGAATTGCTGCCAATTTTTTAACTGAACATGATTTTTCCTGCCACAAATATTATCTTAAGAAATCTGCCAGAAATCCACACTTCATTTATCCAGGAGTCAGGATCTTTCTCCAACACGAGCATTTCTGGATGAGCCCTAGCTCTTCCCATCCTGGTTCATTTTCCCGGATCACAAATAGCAGGGTGGGCAGAGAAGAAACAGAGGAATCCACACAAAGAGGAACCTGGTTTCATTGTTGAGCAACTTTGGGGCAGGTAGAAATTCAACACTCAAACGGAAAGCCGACAGTATTTTGGAATCATGTGTAAAGAAACATTCTCAACCTTAGCAAGCAAAAAGAAAAGGCAGCCCCATGGCAGTGTTTTGTTTTAAAAACAAACGCAGAGATCGTTTACTCTGAATGTCTCTGAAAGCTGAGATCCTGTGGAAGAGTTCCACAGAGATCCTATCCTTTAGTTTTCCTAACACCCAGGCGAAGGAGGGAAGCAGAGCAGGAGTCATTATTCATTTTTCCAGCAGAATGGATTTGGACTCCGAGAGGGTGAGGGAGTCGTCCACGCTGCTAGGACAAGGCAGAGTTGTGGCTTACGTCGTAGTCCTTGTCTTAGTTTGTTCTGGCCACTGTCACCCATAAACTGGGTGGCGCATACCCAGAACCTCTGGGATCAGAAGGGCAGCGTGTGAGTTCTGAGAGAGTCTCTTCCCATGGCAGCGAGCAGGGAGGAGCAAGCCCTCTTGGGACTTGGTGAGGGAACCAATCCATGCATGGGGGCTCCACCCTCATGACCTCATCGAATCCTAATTCAAGGGCCGCACGTCCTCATCTATCACACTGGGGGGGAAGGGTTTCAACATAAGGATTTGGGGGGGTGGGCCATAAACATTCAGTCCATAGCAGTCTTCTTACTCCAATTTAGGCACCGTTTCTGACCTCATCGCAACTCTTCCTTTGCGTCACCTTGCTACCAGTGAGTCTCTCTGCCTGGGGTGTGTGTGTGTGTGCACGCGCACACACACACACTCACACACACACCCCTGCCCTCAGAGGCTGGCAGGCCACATTCCATGTACGCAGGCTCTCTGAACACGGGGTGGTCAAGGAAAAACATGAGTTGCCCAGGACTATCTATGACTTCTGTTTCTGGGATGGGAGACAGAAAGCAAGCCTGGCACCTGTGACCCACTAACAGGGTCCTTTTCTGCCCCTTTACCCTCTGTCCCCTGCTGTGTCCTCATGCGCTCCCCTCTGAGATGCTGCAATTCTTTTCTCAGGAAAGGAGCTAGTGTCAGGCCCTGCCTTTGTCTGAACAAGCCTATGTCACCAGTCCCTGAGGGCAAGCATTTTAGATTCTTTATTGGGAAAAAGAATGGCAATTCATAACCTTCTAGAATTAGGCCTAGCACAGAGCCCCAGGAATGTTTGTTAACTGACTGATTCTTGGACCTCAGAGCTAGAAGGGCTCAGTGGAGGTCATCTCCCGGCCTTCAGACAGATAGGACACTGTCCCTGCCCACCCAGGCACATGTCCTCCTCCTGAAGGGGGCGTCAAGGTTTGTCCAGAAGCCCAGTTTGTCCAGAAGCCCACCCCCTACTCGCAAGGGAAACCGAGTCTCACTCCCTTTAAAGCAGAGTTGTTGTCATGAAGGTAAGCGTTCTTGGGGCTGCGGGCCCCAAGAGGGGACTGTGAGGTATCGGTCTCCTATCCAATCCCTGTGAAATGTTTAGGACTCTGAATAATTTCTACAAGGCCCTTTGGCTCCAGGCTCCGCAGACAACCTCGGGTGAGACAAGAGGATGATGAGATGTCCTAAAAACGCTTCTAAAAACCCATCGCTTGATGGGACCCGTATGACCACCTATTGCCGGGAACATAATAAAATCCCTCCCCCTCCGCCCTTCCACCCTCCCCCTTGTGCTCTCTGAGATGCAGGCTTGGGGACTAAACACATATGGGTCTACTTGGTTGATCTGGTGTCCTCCAAGGCCGTAAATTCAGACGGTCACAAATCAGCTTCAGGAAAACTTCAGCCCCGACACGCACGCGCTCACATCCAAGTCCTGGTGTCCGGGCTGAAATATGGCTGCATGTGTTCCTTCCGCATCGCCGGCCTGCTGGAGATGCCACCCTGTCAGAAATGCTTTATGGTGCGGCCACGAGGCCAGACTATGGTGGCCAGCTACCACCCCAGACGTGGCGCCCCTGGCTTTGATCCCCTGCTGCAAGCCCAGCCCAGCGGCAGCAGGCCCAACCAGGCGTTCCCGCACACGGGCCTGAAATGTGGCTTGCCAAAGCGCCCCAGGGGGTCCCTGGGTTCCTCCTGCACCCCAGCACAGCACTGTCAGTGCTGACGCTTTTCTTCCCTAGTAACTCTTTGCGACATCCCATTGTCACCAGCTGCCCTCAGAGCACCCCTGGTCCTTCTCCTTTCCTGGTGCTGACAGCTGACACAGATCCTACTCAAACTTTGCGTGAAAATGCTCCTTCTTGGAGGTCCTTCTCCACGACTGAGCTCGAATGCAGACAGGACATTAACTCAGAGCAAGTTTCAAACCCTGGGTTTTCTGAGCCCCAGGAGGTACCCTGGCCTCGTCGATTAGGAGCCAGTTTACACTGGTCTCCAAAGTCGGTGCCTTCATAATGCTTTCTTGGTCCCAAGAGAAGTCTGAAGCCAAGACTCTTTTGGGAAAAGCACACAGCACGAGCCTGGAGCTCTCAAGCTGCCCCAGCAGGGCTTTGTAACCTTGAGCGTGTGGCAAACTCACGGCAGAGCTTGGGAAGAGCCCAACTGGTGCCTGGGTCCCCTTCACAGACACAGACACAGTGGTCCGAGGTCCAAAGATTTGCAGAGCTCTCAAAGGTGCTTCTCCTTGTACAGCGGAGGCTAAGAATGACTGAGTGAGGATAGTGTCGCTTTTCCCCAGAGTTTATCTTTAAAGCATTCCCCAGCTGGGTGAGGAGAGCTTGCAAGGTACCCCAACACTCTAATTTTCCTTCTATCACCCCCTCATTCATGCCATTTACTGGGCACTCGCATTATGGGAGGCATGTGCGCTAGTCTAGCTTCTTCAGAGAAGTGGAGCCAACAGGATGTGCGTGTGTACAAATATATACACATAGAGAGAGAGACTTAGTATCAGGAATTGGGTCACGTGATTACAGAGACAGAGGTGCCCCGGGATCTGC
Source organism: Nasua narica (assembly GCA_028533885.1). NCBI lineage: Eukaryota > Metazoa > Chordata > Mammalia > Carnivora > Procyonidae > Nasua > Nasua narica. The sequence continues at coordinate 12,624,713 of CM052811.1, forward strand.
AGTCAGCAGGCTGGAGACTCAGAGGAGAGCTGCCGGCATTCAAAGTTCCCATCTAAGTCCAAGTCCAAAGGCAGGAGAAGACTGATGTCCCAGCTTGAAGACAGGCAGAGAGAGCAAGTTCTCTATTCTCAGCCTTCTGTTCCTTCCAGGCCTCCAAGGGACTGGATGAAGCCATCCCACATTCTAGAGGACAATCTGCTTTCCTCAGTCTATGAATTCAGATGTTCATCTCATCAACACCCTCGCGGACTCACTCGGAATAATGTTTAATGAAATATCTGGGCACCTCGTAACCTCGTCAAGTTGACCCATAAAATTACCTGCCACATGCTGTTCTAGGCACCACAGCGAATATTAAAAGGATCTGGATTCTTGCCCTCAAGGAGCTGCCGGCCTCATGACAATGAAAGATCCGCGTGGACAGCCGGTCTCGATGGCGTAGTGCAGCCGTACAGAGAGGACAGCAGGGGCTCAGAGGAGAAACGTCTGAGCTGAGATGGTCGCCAAAGCCCTCCTGGAGAAACTGGCATTACGCTGGGCTGAGAGGCTATTAGGGGTTGAATTGCATCCAATGAAAGCTATGTTTAAGTTCTAATTCCCAGTAATATGACCAGAATGTGATCTTATTTGGGAATAGGGTGGTTGCAGATGTCACCAGCGAAGATGGGGTCATGCTGAAGTAGAGTGAGCTCTTAATCCGATATGACTGATGTCCTTATAAGAAGAGGAGAGAGACGCAGAGAGATGCCTTCACCAGAAGCCCACGGGACAAGCGGCACAGAACATTTCTCCCTTGGAGCCCTCAGAGGACTCAACCGTGCTGACACCCTGATGTCAGGCTCCTGGCCTCCAGAGCTGTGGGAGAATAAATTTCTCGTTCTGAGCCACCCAGTTGGTGGTCCTTCGTTACGGCAGCCCTAGCCAACGAAGAGGCTAGAACAAGCGAGGTGGGGAGGGAGACCCGGGAGAAGCAGAGGTGGCAATGAATAGTGCCTGGGAAGGAATAACACAGCTAGAACAATGAATTTCAGAGAAATAAGAACTGATAGAAGACAGGAATCCAGGCGGCCAACTAACACCTCATTTCCCCAGCGGTCCCACAGTGCTGCCCGGTCTTGAGGGAAACGTCTCACCCCTCCACCCACGTAATGTAAATGGGTGCTCCCTTCCTCTTTCTTACTTTCTCCCCCTCCCTGGGCACAGTGATTGTGAGGGCGGTCATGTGACCCAAACATCCTTCTTGGCCACAGGAATCGGTCCGTGGATGGGCATGGAGCCAAGGCAAGCCAATTAGAGCCTTTCCCTGGGACTTTTTATTTTTATTATTATTAAAACTCATAGAAAAGAGCCCTTTTCTCTTTGCTCACAGGCCTGTGAAACGTGAGCTTGAAGCTGCCCTCAGCCACGTCCTTGTAATGTAAATAAATAAGGAGATGAAACGACCCTTCTATCACTTGTGCCCCTGGTTCTAAACACCAAGGTTTTTGGAGCTGCCTCTGGATTTTTACCCCTTTCCAGTTCTTCCATCAATTCTATGAACTACCCACAATAACCTTACCCTTACACATAAAAAACAAAAATAACTTTGTTTTTAAAGTGACTCAAATGGATTTCTGCCACTTGCTACCGAAGGAGCCCCAACTAGGACATCATGGGAGAACGCAGATTGCCCACATCCTAAAGAGCTTTGATGCCAGGCTGTGGGGTGTATTTTTAACCCCATTAGCTAGAGATTATTAACTGGAGTCTATAGAATCTGGCTTCAGGGTTCCCCATGAAACTCCAGAAAATATATGCAAAATGCACACAAATGTGCACCTGTCTGGGAAAAGCAGCATAAATGCCAGCACGTTCCCAGTAGCAGAGTCCTTGCCACCCCCAAAAAGATTGAGAACCGCTGACATGAGTGACAAGGAGCCACGACAGACCTAAGAATCACAGAACCCATTTTCCTCCATGAACAATCCTTAAGCACCTCAGACAGCCGGCCATCCCTTCACCCAACATGCTGTCCATTCCAGGGTCAACCGCTGCTAGGGATGTGAAGATACATGACATCATTTTATCAAGGAGTTCAGCCACCTTGGGGTGGGGTTGGGCATCCACACAATTTCAACAGAAGGTGAGAGAGCAAAACAACGTAATGACAAAGCAGAGGGGAATGCCTCGAACATTTCCCACAGCCCTGAGGGAGCAGTCGGGGTGGGACCCTCAGACTAGACCGACTGGCGGCGTCAGCATCTCCTGGGCACGTATCAGGAACACAGATGTCAAGTGTCACCCCAGACTTTCTGAATCCCAGTGGGCAAGATTGCCCGGTGGAGGCGGACGCAAATTCGTTTGAGCCGCCGTCCCCCAGGGGTTCAGGGTAGCGTAAATATGATCTGACAGAGAGGAACACGCAGCCAGAAGAGACAGAAGCGGGGACCACAGTTGTGGGGTGCGGTGGGCCTGCTCCCACGCAGACCAAGCTGGGTTTCCTGTGACAGGGGATGTGCCGGGACATGAGCTGCTGGGAGCTCAGGAGGCCGTGGGCCACAGAGTGTGAGCCCACCCCTAGAAGCGGCCTTCGGTCCTGCCCAATGCTGCACTGGAGGCATAAGGTCCCCCTGAGCGGCCGGAGTGACACCAGCGGACTTCACGTGCATCGGCCCTCAGGGGGGATTAGCCAGCATGTGGGGAGCACGGCCTGCTGTGTTCTGCTGGTTTGTGGAACGAAGGAGCACAAGAAGGCTCTTGGAGTGCCTGAGCACAGCCCAACACAGAGCCGGCGGGGCAGGGGGCTTCCCAGAAGGCAGCAGCACCCCCACTCGGCTTCCGAGGACCCCAGCAGACAGGCGCACAGACAGACAGCAGAGCTGAAAGGCTAGGGCACCAACAACTCAGGGTCTAGGAAACAGTAACATCAATTAGGCCAAAAGGACTCCCTGGTTCGCTTAGCTTTAGAAATGCCACACGGAGCAAACCTGAATGTGTTCCTTCACAGGAGCGCCTCTGACCCGCAGCAAGGGCTGCGAATCTTCAAGAGGAACGTAGAGTAGGTTTTCGTTCCCAGGCACTAATCACAGAACACTTGCCATCTGTGTGAGGCAGCCAGGGCCGCCATGACCAAATACCACAGGCGGGGGACCTAAAAAGCAGCCATGGAGTTCTCACAGTCTTGGAGCCTGGGAAGTCTAAGATCAAGGTGCCAGCTGCCATGCTTTCTGGTGAGGGCTCTCTTTCTGGCTTGCAGACCGCTGCCTCCCATGGCAGGAAGGAAGAGAACAAGCACAGGCCCTGGTATCTCTTCTTCTAAGGGTAAAGAATCCTATCATAAGATCCCCCCACTCATGACCTCATCTAACCCTATTTGCCTCCCAAAGGTCCCACCTCCCAATGCCATCACATGGGAGGTTAGAGCTTGAAGTACGGAGTGAAGGTGGTAGTCAATTCAGTTCCTAGCACTATCCTGCCATAACTGGGAAGCCTTCGGAACAGATTCGAAAATACAAGCGAAGATGAACGTGACAGAGCTCCCTCTGAGGAAAGAAGACAGTCTGGGAATGTGTGCAGTGGGAGTTCTAAGGGTTTTCTGTTCAGGGCGATCGGCTATTAAAGGGTGTAAGTGTTTGCAGCAAACATGCCAAATGTGCCAAGAAGTTCCCTGTAATAATGACCGCCGCCATTTCTGCAGACTGGGTGAGAGCTGGAGGCCCGTTATGAGCCAGGCTTTCTCTACATCGTCGCCGGTCAGGCTCTGAGCTACCGTGTAAGGAAGCTACTGTGCTTGTCCCCATGCTCAGATGATGAGACCAGGGCTTTAAAAAGTCAATTAGCTGCCTTAAGCCTCAGAGAGCTAGTGGCAAAGCTACCTGAGATCTCTCTGACTTCAGGCACCTATTAAAATGCTGTAAAAACTTTTCATTCCTTGGCACACGAGAAACATGCCCAGGACCTATGCTTAGACTTGGAGGTGACCTTCCAGGTAGGGGGCCATCCCCGGGGACTCCGGAGAGGACACATACAGAACAAAGCCCAGTTTCATGTGCAGGATCCATGACGCCTTAGTTTCATGTTTTAGGTTTATTACCTCCATCTTGTCACCATATTTTCACATACTGGTTTCTTCAAACTCCCCCTACAGTGGATTTACAAACTAGGCAATCGGGGAACAATGGCAGACATGGGGCCTGTGCCGATGTGCTGACAGTCGTCTTCACTCTTCTAACCCGGGCACCACCAGGCTGTTAGCTATTCAGTTGGTAAAATGAATAACTTCGGGGCTTCCCACGTCCTGTCTGTCAAGGCAATGTGTCTATATTTACAAATTTCAAAGAGGAAAATAACTTGTCACTCTCAATCAATAAACCTGGCTTTTTGCAAAGGAACTGCTAAAAATTTTCCCTCTGTGTAAAACCTTTCCAAGGACTTGCCTCGAGCAAAGAGGCAACGGACTGGATCATGAATGAATCCACGGATTCCTGAGAATGTTTCCCTCTGAGCATAAGAATCGCTGTCCATAGGCCACCTTCGTTCCCAGCGGAAGGAGAAAAAGCGTAGAAAAGGCGTGAGGTCAGGATTTGCAAGAGAGTATGGCTACCAACAGATCTGGCCTGAGGGCAGGACCAGACCCCACACTATACACACAGCGCTCCCGCCTCCTCGCCTGTAAAGCGAGGGGCAGCACCGCGGGCACGTCAGCCCTGCAGCTCGGGATCCCACGGGCGATGAGTGTCATGGTGACATTTGTGTACCAGCCCCAGTTCTGACTCCTGGGGAATGCCCAACCTGCTTACGTCATTCACTCCAAGGGAGCTCCTCAGTTTTGATCTCTCAGAGTGAGAAGCTTTAACCTACACCATCCCAGACAGAGGGAAATGCAGTCTCTCATTCGAGTTCTTTTAAAAGTGTACATGACACTGGACAGTAGCCAGTGTCAGTGTCTAAAGAGCTTTCTTGAGCCATGAGTTCTTCCTCTCTGGCCTAGATTTCTTCTACTTCTACTGAAATAAAAGACCAGATTTCTTTTATATTCTGGGTCATAAAATTATTTCTATTTGGCAATAGTAATTTAATTGCTTTCCAATCTGCTCTTTTCTTATTTTGTTTTTACTATGAATTTTAAAACTATTAGTTATCTTAAACATGTGCAAAGGTGTTGAAAATAATATAACAGCAACCTGCATGCCCATGGCCTATATTTAATGCATGTTCCCACATGGCCATTTTTGCTAAAGCAGAGAGAGCAGTTGTTCTTAAAAGATACGAAGCACCACAAATATGGTCAGTCACCTGCCTACGCTCAATCCACGGCCATTTGTTCTCTGCAGAGGTAACACCACTAGGAACTGGTGCATCTGCCTTTCATGAAGGTTTTCTATGTTTACTATATACATATATACACATAGTAATACCAAGCCGTCTTCATGAACTTTTAACTGTATATCAGTGGTATCATTTTGAGTTCATCATTTTAAAAAGCATTTTTTCTTCAACCAAGCTTTTTAAGATGATGGATAATAAACATATAGACAAGGCTACTGTGAAGACTCTTGCTAAGGTTTCCTTGTACACCTATAGGAAACTTTCTCCAGGGCCCACATATCTAGAAGTGTTTGCCCCGACGTCCAGCTTCACCAGCAGTACATTTTTATAACTTTACTGGACATTTATGTTTTCCTTTTTGTGACTTGCCAAATAAAAATCTTTGACTGCTTTGCATATTGGGCTACTTTCCTCTCCATTATGATTTGTAGGGATTTTTATAGGTTTCAGATACTGATCATTTACTGATGTATATGCTAAAAATATCTTCTACCCTGTGGCTTGTCTTTTCACTTTGGCTATGGTTGCTTTTGTCATGCAGAAGTTTATCAATCATTTGCTTTATGGTTTGCTTTTTCTGTGTATTGTTCAAGGAGCACTTCCCTTCCTGGGCTCATAAGTATATCCCCCTGGTCAACCTCACCTAGCCTACACGGTCTCAATGTCTACCATCTTTCCTCTTCAGTACTTTTAAAAGTATCATAAAGATGATTTGTTGCTATCATGAAAGAAACAGATGATTATTGCAGAAGATCTAGGAAAAGCAGAAAGAAAACAAATCGGTACGTCATTAAGTCACTTTTAAAATAACTCCTATTATCCTTGATCAGAAATCATCCATTCACCGGGGTATCCTTACCTAAAGCCCCTTTCTACATCACTGAACAGAGTATGTTATATGGTGGACAGGGTTGAGCTTTGGAGAAAAACAGATCTGGGTCTGATTCCTATTTCTACCGCCTTCTAGCTGATTTATCTTGCATATGACATTGACTTCCTCTGAACTTTGATCTCCTCGTCTACAAGACACAAACAAGGACTCCCACATTGTATTGTTATTGTCCCATTTTATATCATATTTCATATGCCAAGCCTATAACTGGCAAAATCTTTCCTTAAAGAATCCTGTGAGCCTGTGTCTACCAGGGTGAAAAGTTCCTGGAGAAAACTAAAACAGAGCAATAGACATGCTTTTTGGCTCGAGCCCGAGCTACGGGCAGGACCCCAGGAAAGACAAATCCTGTGCGGTCGGTAAGGCTGCTACCATGCTAGGGTATCACCATCCTTGGTGCTGTTCCAGGAGTCGCAAGACCCCTCCATTTATAAAAGCACACTACAGAGACAGTGCCTAAAACGGCATGGAAAATAGCTGGAGAACAAAAGCCACCAGCTGACCTCATCCTCAGTACCGCCCTGCACAAAGGAGTTAATTAGCAAAAGGGAAAACAATTGACTTTTTTGGAATTATATAATCCCATTGTATCTCTGCCAGGTATCAGATTTCACGACCCACTGCCATGTGCCACATCATGAAAGGGCTTATTGTTACATACACAAAACAAGAACAAGCTCACAATGCTGCAAGAAGTAGAATTCCACATTCTTTGTCTCATGGCAGTTGAAATCTTCAGGTTAATAGGCAATTACATTCACAAAACCTGTCATGCTCAGAACGAACATGGCTCGTGTTGAGATGGCCCTCGCCTGAAGAAAGGCTATTTTTAGGAAGCTTGGCAAAGAAAATTCAAGTTTTCAGCCCAAGCATGCACTGCCAAATAACTAACTCCACCAAATTCTTTATTACCAAAAGAAAAAAAAAAAGGCAACAAAATAATGAAATCTTCCTTTTGACCATTTTGGGGAATTCTCTTCCCACGTCTAACTCCCCTTCAACTTCCAGTATTTCCTTCACAGAACTGTGCATATACCTTCCCTGCAGCACGATGGTATTTGAAAGTCAAGTTGGAAGTCATCTGATTAGAATCTCTTTTTTTTTTTTTTTTTTAAAGATTTTATTTATTCATTCATCAGGAAAGAGAGAGAGTGAGAGAGAGCAGGTCAGAGTGAGAAGCAGACTCCCCATGGAGCCGGGAGCCCGATGTGGGACTCGATCCCGGGACTCCGGGATCACGACCTGAGCCGAAGGCAGTCGCCCAACCAACTGCGCCACCCAGGGGCCCCCTGATTAGAATCTCTTGTCTTTCCATGTCTTGGAGGAATCATGGAGCCTTTTTGTTTAAAGTGAGAACGTGATAAGAGCAGGACCAGTTTCGCTTTCAAGGACCCCAGGGCTGTGGACCTCAGATGAAGAATTCCAAGCCATTCTCAGAAACAGTAAAAATCCTTTAAAACATAAAAACTGAAACCCAAATGTACTCTTTATAGTTGTATAAATCCAAATTATTTCACTTTCTACTAAAGACTGAGCTTTTGACAAAATACGTGTGTGTTGGGCCAGGATTCTCCCCCTTGGAGACAATGGAGTAAGTGTCTGAACATACAGGCTCTGGACTTGGCATTGAGCCGGCTCTGAGCAGCAGTTCCTTGGAGGTTAGATGAGCTCTTTTTTTTACATGGACCACTGCCTCCTGACTGGTGCCCCTATCTGTAGTTTCTCACGTCTTCTCGTCCACTCAACCCAAGTGGGTCTCAGAGGGGCCCCAGACCAGCAGCATTAGTACCACCAAAGACCTTGTGAGAAATGCAAACTCTTGGGCCTCCACTCTAGACCTTCTAAGTCATGAACTCCAGGGTGGGGCTCAGCATCTGTGTTTTGAGAAGCCTTCCGGTGGGATGCCTGGGTGGCTCAGTCCGTTGAGCATCTGGCTCTTAGCTCAGCTCAGGTCTTGATCTCAGGTAGTGAATTCGAGACTTGTACTGGGCTCCATGCTGGGTATGGAGTCTACTTTAAAAAAATAAAAGGAGAGAAGAAGTCCTCCAGGTGATGCTCATGCACACTAATACGGGACAGCCGCCAGCCTGCGCTGAATCCTCTCAGTGTGGGTCAAGGCTCTTTAACACAGCTCCTTAACACAGCCTCCTTCAGCCTCCAGGTTTATCGGATTCCCTCCATCCTGACTCCACTCCTGCAGTGGACCATACTATAGAGCAATGCTGACTCATTGAGGTGCCACCTCCCCCATTAAGCTTTTTCTTCCTCTATTCCTATTCACTTAATCTCTCCTTATCTTCTGGTTTTTGCCCCATGTTTAAGAGCACCATGTGAAGGGGCTAGAGACCTTGGTCTACCCCACTAGCCTGTAAGGTCTTTGCAAACATAGTCACATTTCCTTTCATCAACTATTACTGAGCACCTGGCACCCAGCTGGGCTCTCAGGATATAATGGTGCTGATGGAACCGCCATCCTCTGACTTCTGAATCTGCCTCACCTAGCACAGTTAAGTTGTGATAAGTAAAAAAAAAAAAAAAAAAAATGAGAATGGGGAGATTCATGTTAGTCTCTCTCTCTCTTTTTCCTTGCTAGCCCTTTTTTCTTTTAATTTTTTTATTCGAGTGTCATTGACACACAATGTCACATTCGTTTCCAGTGTACAACATAGTGACTCAACAAGTTTGAACGTTACGCTGTGCACACCACAGTGTAGCTGCCATCTGACTGGGAGCCTTCACCCGCTGGGCCCATCCCCCACCCTCCTCTCCTCAGGCAGTCACCAGTTTGCTCTCTGTGTCTACATGTCCAACTCTGCTTTTTTGTTGTTCATTCGTTTTTGTTTTTGTTTTTGTTTTTTGGATTCCACATATGAGTGAAATCATATGGCATTTGTCCATCTGACTTATTTCACTAAACATAATACCCTCTAGGTTCATCCATGTTGTCCATGAATTGTATTAATGTTGTCAGTGGATCGAATTCCCAGCTGTGATATTGTGCTACAGTTACACAGGATGTCACCCATGGGGAAAGCTGGGTGACAGGCATATGGGATCCTTCCGTATTATTCCTGCACCTGCATATGAATCTACAATTATCTCAAAATAGGGGCGCCCAGGTGCCTCAGTCAGTTGAGCATCCGACTCCTGATTTAGGCTCAGGTCATGATCTAAGGGTTGTGAGATCAAGCACCACATCGGTCTCTGTGCTGAGTGTGGAGTCTGCTTAAGATTCTCTCTCTCCCTCTGCCCCTCGCCACCCTCTCTCTAAAAATAAAAAGTTAAAAAAAGTAATTATCTCAAAATAAAAACTTTTTTATAAAGGTCTTGGATCTTTCAAGAGAAATTAATTTGTCATGAAGGCATTATATAGGACTTTTAATTCCACTAATACACTTACTTTTTTTAAAAATTTTATTTATTTGTGAGAAAAAGAGCGTGTGTATGCACACGAGCAAGGGGAACAGCAGGCAAAGGGAGAAACAGGCTCCCTGTTGAGCAAGGAGCCCAATGCAGGGCTCGATCCCAGGACCCTGGGATTATGACCTGAGCTGAAGGCAGACGCTTAACCAACTGGGCCACCCAGGTTCCCTCCACTAATATAATATAAATGTTATTATAAGCATGTATATAAGATAGACATATGGATGTTAACTAAACTTTTTGTAGTAATCATTTCACGATACAGGGAAGACAGGTCATTGTGCTCTATACCTTGAAATATACCTGAAATGCATGCACCAGTTCTAACTCAATAAAACTGAAAGAGGGGGAAAATGAGAACCAGGAAACTGGGGCTTAGTATCTACTCCAACCTCTCCAAAACCCTTAGGTTGTCTTTAAAGACTGTCCATGATCTGACCCTGGCCTATTTACCATAATTAAGCTCCACTTCTCTCTTATATGGTCCATCTGGTCCTCACCGGCCTTTCCTGTCTCTTCTGCCCAGCCAAATTATATTCTTCTGTCAAAGCCCAGACCAGATCCCATGATATCCAGCAAACCTTTCCCGAAATCTAAGCCTCTCTGTTTATCATCAGTGTCTGTTAACCATGTCATTCTATCAACTATTACCTTGTATTATGAACCATCGTATATGCATTTCAGTTTTATATCCCCAACTAGATTTCAAATATATCTCGAGGATAACAAGGCCTGATTCTCCTTCCTTCCCTGAAGGCAAGTAGAGCAGAATGATTAAGAACAGGGACTCCGGAGTCAGAAAGCCCATGTGAGCAAAAGAAGCAACACTGAGGTCCCGAAGTTCTCAACATTTAAACATTGTCGAATCATACAATGCAGGGTCAATCTTTTTTGCCTCAGTTTCCCCAAGGACACCCTCATGTCACTCTCTCTGCAACTGCCTGGTATGATAAGGGATGATCCAGAGAGATCCCTGAGTGAGTATCCACAAAGAACGTGGCCACAGGGGTAAAATAAACACATGGGTGTGATTCTTAAGTCTCCCTTATGTGTAAAAATTGTCCCATGTGAAGCAGTGCCTTCCCTGAAGCTGCAAAAAAATGAATGTTGTGAACACAAGCAAATACCCAATCTTCAAACTCAAAACTATAAAAATTTTCCGTATCTTTATCCGAATAGAGGGAAGTAAGCAATTCACTTTTAAATATTTATCCTGACTTTCATTAGAAAACCAGACATTTGAAAACAGCCAATGGCTTTGAGCTTTTCAAAGCATTTGGCTTTGACTGGCTTACCCGACTTGAGAAGGCAAAGATAAAAATCTCGCCAGTGATATTTTAAGAGTGACTAAAATCTGATGAAAGCTTTTGAAAGAACATGTGCAAAGGGTGATGTTGGCGGGTGGGTCTGCCGCTGACCTCTTCCCTCTCCCCACGAGAGATGTCCCAGAAGCTGGCCCCAGGTGCCTGGCGGAGGCTGCAGACGGTGGGGTGGTGGGACTCTAGTCTCAGGCACATGGCTGAGGACACGGGCACCCCGTGAGAACTGCTGACACTCGTGTGGAGTTTGCCACCTCACATTTGTTTTCTTAGCTCCTCAGAGGTGCCAGTTCGAGGCCCTGAGTGGAAAGGAGATGCCTCTTCAGCGTGCCCCAGGTAAAAAGTCTGATCAGTAACGGCCGGAGCTGGGAGCAGCTTTCCACAGGAAGTCCGCTCTGCTTCAGTGCGAGAAATCAGTGTGACGTCTAGCTTAGCCAAGTGTCCCTGCAGGACCCCACTGGGAAATCACTGGAGTTTTATGAGGTTAGCTGCAGTTTTTGTGTAAACAACATAACGTTTTATGATGGGAAACCTAGCCCTTTGCTTTTTATGTAAAAGCATCGATTAAGGCTTTTTTAATGTCTGAGATGTAAAGAAGTGTGAAAAACTAATGTTGTTTCAGAAATGGTCCAAGGAAAAAGATAATGCAGTAGCTACAAGTTTAATGACCTTTCTCATAAAATTATGTAGGGGATTTGTGATAAGTATGGCAATAAAAATGGTTTTGTTGCCTCTAATTTTCCCAGCTGTGGATTAAATGTTTTCTAATGGAGAATACCAGTACTGTCTATACTCATTATTTATTCTAGCATGGATTAAATATATTTCCAAGACAAATATCAATAAATTCACATACTAGGGTGCCTGGGTGGCGCAGTTGGTTGGGCAACTGCCTTCGGCTCGGGTCATGATCCCGGAGTCCCGGGATCGAGTCCCACATCGGGCTCCCAGCTCCATGGGGAGTCCGCTTCTCACTCTGACCTTCTCCCTTCTCATGCTCTCTCTCACTCTCTCTCTTTCCTAATAAATAAATAAATAAAATCTTTTAAAAATAAATAAATAAATAAATTCACATACTAGATTCTTTAATTAAAATCCTTTCAATAGCAAAGTTCCTTTGTTTTTGTGATTCTTTTCATTGGGGAGGGGGTGTCACCAATATCACCTTTTGTAAAAGACAATTTCAGTAACAACCAAATTCAAATGGTGGCTACGTGTCATTATACATCGGTCGATACCCACAGAATGAACACCAAGAATGAACCCTAATGTAAACTACGGACTTTGGGTGACAATGATGTGTCGGTGTACGTTCATCAATTATAACATGCATACCACTCTAATGGGAGATGCTGACGGTGGGAGATGGTGAGAGAGCCCAAGGGTTATATGGGAAATCGCTGTACTTTCTGCTCAATTTTGATGGGAACCTAAAATTGCTCGGAAAAAAATTTAAAAATTCTAAAAAAAAAAATTCTCTGGAATATGCATACGTGTGTGTGTGCATGTGTGTGCGTGTGAATCTGTGTCTAAGCCTAAATGTCCTTCTGTTTCACCCCTTCATGCTGTTTTTGGAAATCCTTCTAAAATGCTCTGGTCCTAGTGCTGGGAGCGGCAGCTCCCACACTTGCTTGGGTACAAGACACTCACTTCCCGAGAGTCCCACAGACAAGAGTAAAGGGAGACTGGCCTAACTGTGGACACCCCTACGGCACACCCTGGAAATAGCCTTCTGGACTAAATCTTTGGCACGAGAGTACGATGCTGCTGTTTGCCTTTTTCTCATAAAATTGAGGTGGGAAGGAAAAAGCAGAAACCCCAACAAGGATCTTTTCTGAGGACTGCACCTCACGTCATCAAGGCCAGACCCTAGCCAAGGTTAATCTCATGTGATCGCATGTGCCCATTATCCAATTAACCAGCTTTTGTCCTCAGGTCTTCATAAGAGAACACAATATCCAGAAGGTCGGAGCTGTTACTGCGATTTCCAGGCCGCTTTTCGTCTGAGGCCCCTGAGCACGTCAGGGCCGCCAGAGCAGGATCGTCTGGTATACTCTGGGAAGCACCGATCAGTGGAGAAAATCATGTGCCAAGGTGGAGGTGCCCAGCAGGGGAGGACATCGCACAAAGAAAATGCCTCTCTCTTCCAAAGTGGCCAGAGAGCAGAGGGAGGATTGAGGGCAAGGACACCTCAGAATGGGCCCTGCTGTGGCCACTCAGCCCCCTGCCGCCCCACAAACACACTGGCAGGCACCCTCCGTCCCTAAGACGCACTCAGGGCTCCGCCCGTGGTTAACAGACTTCCTGACTCGTGCCTTTCAAGACAAAACCAGGGGATGTCAGAGCAATGTGGTGATGCCCCAACACCAGCAACGCAGGCAGTCACGTCCTCGTTCCCTCATTCTCTTTTCAGTGGGCCAGTGCTCTAAGCCGGGCTGGGGAGACGCATGTGCTCCACGAGCTTATGACCCATGCCCGCCCAGCGCCCCCCTTGAGAGAAGCAGAAACAAAGCAGACACGTGTCCCCAGGTGCGGGTTGCCTGCCTGGACAGTCAGCCCTATCCCTCACCAGGGGGCAGTCCTCAAGCTCTGGAGGAACTCAGCTGCCTCCTGCCTGAACCCCTGCCCTGCCCTCGACCCCAGGGCTGACCTGCAGAGACCACACTTATTAAAGGACAGGGGTCACTCACCCCTGTTCTTGCCAAAGTTGGCTCATTATGGGCCGAACCTGCTGAATTACATGTGGTGTTTTACGAGACCATCGAGTGTGGAGGAGTGATGGAGCAAAGGGCGCCATCCAGACTCTGGCAACGGCCACAAAGAGGGGGCCCCGGGAGCCTTGCTGGAGAGGGCGCTCCTACTGCTACCCAGGACGCCCGCATTCGCAGCCAAGCGTGAGACCGTGTGTCTGCACTGTGGGCTCCCCCAAGTATTACCCACTCACCCCCAACCCTGACCGGAAGAACAATTCAATTTCTATAGCCTTCATTTTTTTATTCATTAAAGGAAAATCACTTCCCTAGAAAAATACACACTGAAAAACTTAAATGGCATTTTTAAGTGAAAGGAAAGATGTTTTCCAAATAAAAGGCAGGGGTGGGGAGAGAGACAGAGGAGAGAGAGTTAGCCAGAGAGATTCCTTCTGACATCTCAGGCTAAGAGTAAGATCTGGGACTTCCAAAAAGGTATGGCTCTTAGAAACTGATTAATTTTTAGATCTTAAAAAGCCATACAGTCTCTTTAAAGAGCAATGAGAGCCTGATTCAAGTTGTTAAATTTTATGTTGTGTGTAATGTTGTAATCGATGTCAAACCTTTCACATTTTCTTACCACTGACATTGGACAGTCTACTCCACTCAAGGGCTCAGTTACCAGAGTCGAGATTAAGTAACCTAACCAGGAAATAAGGGCAGAATGGAATTTTATTACATGGAATTGAGAAGTTCAAATGCAAAATAATTAAGTCTGAGCCAAATATAGCCATTCTCTCTCCCATCAGTTTATTTGGTGGATAATTGGCTGTATTAGGTATTTCACTGAGCTGCATATAAAACTTTATTACCCTTGTAAAGTGCATGCTGTGAATTCTGATGCTTCTGTGTGTTTGGGGGGACATAACTGTTCCCTTTGCAGAAGAGCGCTGCTTACCTAGATCCTGAAACCAAACTAGGCTTCCAGGACGCCTGCTGCTGCAGCCCCTGGTGCCAGGATGTGTGTGAGGGGCTCAGATCTACGCTGGGGAGAGGCGGCCAGGTAGCAATTGGAAAAATAGCCCCCTGGAACTTAGAGCCCCTGAAACGAAAGACCAAAACACCTGCCCTATTTGATGTGGGCTCTGCCACGTGCCCACCGGGGTTAACATTTCTGTGTCTGAATTAGTAATAAGTAAGTCAGCACAGAGTGTTGTTCACCAGATCTCAGGGCTTGTGACAAATCGACTTTGTTTTAATATGTGGGGTCTTTGCAGAGGTGGTCTCACCACTCCCCCTCCACCGTTCTCAGAAAGGCAGGCCATTTGTACACTGCTGAGGGCCTGCCTTCCTGTGCATCTGACACCATCAGAACAGTATAGAACTGACCTAATTAGGACCCTTTTCTGGGAAAAACAATATGTGGCTACATACGGTTTCAGTTAGGTTCCAAAAGCTTTCTATTCTTGTACTTCCAGCAATATGCCTGAATCCCTATCGCTGATTTGTTTTTAGAAGCAGATTCACAATGTATTCCCCCAGGTAACCCCCTGTGGCCTCCTCCTCTGCCTGCACCCTTCTCTACCCTCCAGCTCTTTCTCAGTGTACTTTATAGGACTTCTCACACCCCAAATGATGGACTCCTCAGACCCTGGAGCGCACAGGCAGGGCAGAGCTAAGTCACCTGGGGAAATCGTTCCTTCACTCCACACATATTCCCCAAGCCTCTTTTCTAGGTATTGGGGGCATGATGCTAAGTCAGGCAGAGTTCCCAACAACTTATAGCGGAAAGCAGCCTTTCACATCCTGGTTCTGTGGACCACAGGGGTCTCTGGACACCCTAAAATGATATCCAAAATTGGCAAAGGCTCCGAAGCTTTCACCAGACTCTTGAAGGGCTCTGTGGCCCTCGGGGGAAAAAAAAGTTAGGAATTACTGGAGCTGGAAAAGAGGACAATTAAGTCCTAGCAAGAGTATATGCAAAGAGCTTGTATCAGAGAGGCTTGTGCCTAGCACAGCGCCAGGCTCCGGCACCAGCACTGGCTGAATCTGCACCGAGTGCAGAGGAGTCGGGGAGAAACGAGAACAATTCTTTACGCCAGGGCGAGATGGGGAGGAGAGCATTAATAAACGATTTGAAAGGAGGGCACCCTTGAGTGAGTTCTCGAGAGATGAGCAGGAATGCGCCAGCCGTAGAAGGTGTTCCTGGCAGAAGAACGGCCACACGGGAGAGCGTGAGGGCATGAGGAGTGCGGTGAGCGCAGGGACAGGTGGCCGCTCCAAGGTGCAGGATGCCCGACGAAACTGCACGGGAAAGGGGGCCCAGAGGACCGGGCTCAGCCTCCCCCAAGGAGCTGCATGCGGCTTGCGGGCAACCAGAACGAATGAAGTTGTTCAGAAGGGACTGGAGTTCTTTCTTGGGAAGGGGGGTTGGTAACAGGGATCAGTCAGAGTACCGAGCCTGCATCATCCCGGCACCCGATAGGGTGAGAAGTGCTGGGGAGGTCCACCCCCTCCAGCTCTCCCCCTCAAATCCTGGGATGTGCTGGTTCTCCCCCTCAAATCCTGCAGCCCAAGCCGTCCCAGGCAGGCCAGGGGACTGGTCAGTCCCTCTCCAGCAAAGCCCAGGAGGCGGGCAGGCAGGCAGAGGCATTCCTGGGTCTGGAAACACACATTTCAACCTGTGGGGATGCGAGTTGGAGGGGAGACTCGTCTGGGGGCCTGGGCTTGGGACGTGGACCTTTGAGAAATACCTGTATAAAAATACTTCTTGTGAGAACATCACAGGCCACTTCCCATGCATGTCATCAAGCCTGGAAAGGCCTCGAGAGCTGCCAGCAAGAGGAGCTGCTATGTTCCTCCCAGCACAGTGCGGCTGGCAGCAGGGAGAGCAGGCGGAGGCCGCTGCTGCGACGGCGCAGACGGAAGGGCGGGCTGGGGGCAGGTGGGCAGCGGCACGAGCGCAGCCAGCGTCCTGCTTGTGCCGCTCCAAGAACACGGAGCCTCCACGGAGCCTCCAGGCCCGAAGCCAGCCAGGTCCATCCGTAACACCGGCAGGGCTAGACTACAAAAGGAGGCCCACTTAACCAGAGTATACATATTCAACAGTTATGAGTCGTGCCAAAGACTGCTGAATAACTCCATTCCCTCCTCCAGCCTTGACAAGTATCCCTCCAAAATAACCCGACGGCCAGGTTCCCAGCTGGTTTCTCAGACTCCTCAATGCTCCTCTCCAGAATGCGCAGTGGGAGGAATGCGGCTGAATGACCCAGGGGTCAGAATGCGGCTGACCCCTGGCCGACAGCCTTTGCCTTGCCTACTTTCTTCCTTACCCCTGCTCAGTCCCCCTGGGTTGGTGGTCCACACATTGAAGCTCCACGGGCACCCCGCAGCAACCACGCCTGGGCCCTCCCTGGAGCCAAAGGGCTGAACCTCAGCAGTGAGGTGCGCCCCCACAAAGAGGCCCGCACAGGCCCTGGAGGTAGGCTCAAGGCCACTGTAGCGGGGCGTGCCAGTGGGGAAGCAGGACACAGGCTGGGGTATCTGGCTGACTGACGACGATAAGGGGCGCAGCCAGGCCCAGTCTGAGCGGGAGGACAGAGTGCCACTGGCTGGAGCTGCCCTGCTTCGGGTCACCCTGGGTTCCTTTCAAGCCCCCTGCCAGTAGGATTGGCAGG
>CM052811.1:12642120-12657465 GCA_028533885.1 Nasua narica
GTGTCTGATGCTCTCAGATCAGATAGATTGAGCATGGCGAACACAGACCCTCTTTCTCACCTCCACCTGGACCACAGCGGGATGAGGAGGGAGAAAATGATCTTGGCCTTGAGTCACGACCTGAGCTTGTGGCTGCAAAGGTTCCAAGCAGACACGCTACAGTGTCTTCTTTGCTTGTCTGCCGGCCACACACCATCCCTCCACCCTGATCCCGAGCAGAGCTCCTCCCCAGCCCAGGCCGGTCCCAGGAAGAGCCTTGGGGTAGTGGGGCAGGGACAACAGGGGAGTTGTCCTCAGTGAACTGACTCAGAACGTGCATCAGGCGGAGAGGGGCTCAACCTAAACTGTCCATCTGCAAACCTCTCTAAGTCAGCAAGAATAACTCCTCTTTTAGACCTTAAACCTGACCCTCTGCCGTAGGAAATGACTTCTTCGGTCAGCCTGGTTAGCGCAGGACACAGTGGTCCACGGGCATGCAAGTATTGAGAAGGGTTTCCCCAACCATGTGTTGTCAGACGCTGTGCTCTCTGGGGCACCCACTGGAAAAGGAGCCACTTGTCAAAGTCAGAGCCCGCCCCCCCCCCCCCCCCAAGAATCTGGGCACCTATGAAAAGTTTCACAGAGAGGGTAGTAGAAGTCAGAAACTCCAGGAAGCTGGTGTGGGCATGGCACAGAACCAAAGAACAGTTTCTGACTTTCTAAACTGCCTCCTAAGGCAATGGGAGCAGCAAAGCAGAGTAAGACCTGATATCCAGCCAGAAAATCCCACCCGGGAAGAGAGTGGAAGAGAGCTGGGAATGGGAGAGAGTATCCTACTTCCCCTTGCTGGATCCTACAGGGGTCACAGAAAGCCATGCAATTAACGGGCACAGAACTACACTTTCTGTCCCACTCCAGGGCACCAGGTCAAGTGTCCGTGAATTAGTTAACTTTCGGCAACCCCCACCACCTGAGTGCAGGCAGAGGCCATTGTATACAGAACCTGCAGGCAGGGAGAAGCCTGCACGCCTGTTCGACAGCATCTCTGACTAGATGCCCACCGTCGCAACAACCAAAAACGTCTCTAGACACTGCCAAGCATCCCCTGGGGGACAAAACGGTCCCTGGGTGAGAGCCACTGCTTCAGACAAGAATAGGTAGAGATAGGGATGACACACAGAGGGGGTCATGCTGCCTCCAGGTCCTCCTCTGGCCGTGCCACACCTAGCCGACACTCACACCAATGAACTCTATGGCCAAGGAGAAGGAGAGGAAGGGACCCAGGCACTCACTCGTGGACAACAATGCAACGACACACACCAAGGACTCCCATGCTCCTGGCACTGTGCTGGGCTCTCTGCAGGCATTCCTCCAAATGATCTGGGCAAGAACCCTCAGAGCTAAGCATGGATACCGCCCCCATCCCGGAAGAGGAGAATCTACGGCTTACAACAAATGAACCACCTCCTGAAGGTCGACCAGCTGGCCGGCACTGGAGCTGAGGCCGGAACTCAAGCCCACGGTGTCCAGAGCCCGCACTCCTAAGTGTCAACGTGACAACAATCATCGCCCAGCTGTGGGCCTCAGGAAGATGCTCAACAGCAAGGAAAGTGACTTGATGTAGGTGATTTCATCCGGTCCTTCCCGCCTCTCTAAGATGAAGTGTGTGGCTTCCTTGACCTTTGCCACCCGGAGTGTGGACAACAGTCAGAACGCAGGGTTCCCTCAGCTGGCCTTTTCGGGAGCCACAGCTTCATCTAAGAACCCAGGCTTTGGACTGCGTGGGTGGAGAGATCCAGGCGACCAGCCCCAAGGACAGGAGCAGTCACCAGCCCCATGCCTGGCCTCCATCCCCTGGGTGCCTGGAGAAACCACTCGTGGAAAACAAATACTGAGTGTGGGGGAAGTTCTTTGCTGCCTTTGAAAAACAAAATGCCAGCAGCTCAGCACTGGATCCCAGGAAGGCTTCAATCACATTCCAGGACTTGCAAGCAGCTCCGGGATGGAATTTGTGGAGGAATGTTTGTTCCTTTCCCCCTGCTTAAAGGATCTGCAGAGTGATTAAAAACAAAAGACGATGAAGTTTCAAAAGTACATCAACGGCGTCCCTTTAAAAACACACCCAAGCCCAAGATGAAGGCTCGAGCGACAAGATACTGTACTGATTAATTATTAAGAACACATTTTGTGCGGTTTGACAACTATGCCAGAGCATTCTGCTTCGCAGTGATTAAACCTCAATAAATGTGGTTTTAATAATGAGCTGGTATTGAATTATCAGACAATGGCAGCCTTAGTAAATCTTAATTAGTTTTGTCCTTTGAGCCCTTCATTTTAAATTCTGAGTAATCCAAATGCTGCTCGGAGGAGTGAGGAAGGCATGGCCGCCATCCCGGGGGTGCCGCCCTGGGCCCGCGACCCCCCAGCCCCACAGACACAGATTCTACCAGCACGCGGGCCGGCTGGGGAGGGACCAAGAGTGGAACTGGGGAAGTGTGCTTTCCAACAGAGCCAGCCCTTCTTCAAACACCTCTGAGGAAGGAAAGCCTCATTAGGCCCAACAGCTAGACTTTCGGGGGAAAACAATTATTTCTGAAATGTGGAGCTCTAGGGGAGAAAAACAAAAAACCAGGAGACAGGGAGGGAGGAGGGCTAGGAGGGGAAGGGCTCCTGTGAGCTCAAAGCTAGGAGAGCTGGAAGAACAGGCAGATGGATGACCAGGTCCGACTGGAGGCCTTTCAGGGTAAACAAACTGACCAGGGCACACAGCTTGGCTTCCAAAGGCCCACAATTACTCGTTTTATTGCTCGGAGTTACAAGATGATGGTATCTCAAAAGAAGGTGACAGCAAGTTAACAGATCAGTCCCCGAGGGTGCCTGGCCCAGACGGAGAGACTCCCTTCTCCAAACAGAGATGCCCGCACAATGAGGCACTTTCCAAAGGAGACGTCCCTCTGCTTCGGGAGCCCAGTGGAAGGCCAGTCAAGGCACTCTCCACCTCCGTGCACATTTTGTTACTCATTAACTCCTAATTTGGTGAAGGGGGTAAAGGGGTGTCTCTTTCAAGAATTTCTCCCTCCGGAGATGGCATCTCTGAGCAGCAGCATTTGGCACTAAAACACAACAAATGTCAGAGCAGAGTGGCTGCAGGGCTCGGGAATTTACGACCGGGTTCCGGAATGCTGTTAAAGCCGTGGCCAGAAACTCTGATTCCATATTGGGACGGATTTGGGTAATTAGGCAAAGTAAATGAGTCCTGTCCCGGGAGGCAAGAGGCCTGGGTCCCATCTCTGCCATTAACTTGGGTGACCTTGGGCGAGTTCCTTCTCCTCCCTGGGCCTCCAGTCACTATCTAAAATGAGAGTGTGAGGTTTTTGGTGCCTAAGGCTATTTCTAGCTCCAAAAGTCTAGGATCCCAAGATCCTAAAACTCAGCAGGCATTTCCCCACTAGACACACCCACTCCAAAATCAATGGGACCTGGAAGCCTGGTGCTGAGGGTCCACCATCAGAGTGGACAGATTACAGGATGTCGGATATGTCTGTGACAGAGTGGTCCTGCTTTCGGTCTCATAGCCTTTAGCCACCGTCAAGAACCCATCCTTTCCCACTGGGAGCTTTCCTCAGCGTGGAAGAAGGAAAAGGGTCACCATCCGTCCTCAGAGCGGCCTGGGCCTCCTCAAGACTTCCCAACCAAGGCAAAGATCATTTTCAAAGGTCACTCATCTATTCTTTGGAGAAGAGTTCTGGGAACCTTTCTGTCCAGTCTTCTCTAGCCCGGATGGCGACGCTCGGGTCCCGCGGTGAGCGGCGGGCCTCCCCGGCTCCGGCAGGGGCCCGAAGTCTGGCTCGTCTCTTCGGCTCAACCACGGAGCCGGACCAGCGGTCCCCTGGCCCCAACCAGCCCGTGTCTACACGGTACTACCTCCCAAGGGGCTTTGCACTGGGCATCTGTTCCAGAAGCTACCACAGAACCAGAGAAATGACCATACCTCCACCTGAATTCAAAACTGCTCAACGGACTCTGACAAGAAGTGGCGCTTTGTTCACAGACAATTCAGTTTTTTCCACTGACGCCTTCACTCCCTGTAACAGTTCCTGTT
This sequence comes from Nasua narica, assembly GCA_028533885.1. NCBI lineage: Eukaryota > Metazoa > Chordata > Mammalia > Carnivora > Procyonidae > Nasua > Nasua narica. Next base: position 12,646,202 of record CM052811.1, read on the forward strand.
AGCTGAGACTCACTACACAAACACAAACACAAACAGCCTGCCTTTCTCCCCCCGTAGCATTTCAGGACTACACTTTTTTGTTAAGTATTACTGAGTATCTCTGCCCCCCACAGCAGCGGGAAGCATGCCTGTCCTCATCCATGTCCTCTCCTCTTTCCCCAGCTTGGGTCCAGGCACATAACGGGGCTTAAAGAATAGTGTTGACTGAACCATCAAGTTCCAGGAATCACGCTATTGGCGCTAAAGATGCTCGCAGAGGCTGCAGGGAGAACAGAGAAGTCAAGGCCCGTGTGGAGGGCGTGCAGTTGGGCTTTAGAAGCCGGCAGCATGTGGGAGGCAGAGGAGGGCCTCCGATCCCCCCCTTGTTGCCTCCCCCCATGCATCTCTCAGGAGGACTTGCTGGCGGTGGCCTTGCTGGTGGAGCCCTCAGCAGGAAGACGCCACCTACAGATAAGTGTGGAGAACACGCTGGAACAGAGCAGCTCAACCTTGAAAGAAGTTGAGTCCTGCCTCCTAGTGAAATAGAGCCCACTAACCGGTTTGCACGGAGCGCTGGTTTCCGATTTCCACGAACATCTTCCACGCACGTCCCATTCTGTCTCTCCCGGCCACACGAGCTCACTCTTTACTGAGCAGCCTTTTTCCCCGAAACCTCTAAATAAAACTTGCAGTTCTTGCCAAATGTTTGCTCCATCAAGCAATATTTAGCAACATGAGTGCTACAAATGGATCACGAACAGATCAAATATCATACGGTTTGTTTTCAAATCCTGGAAATATTTTTCAAATCATGCCTTTTTTTCTTTTTTTTCCTTTTCAGACACATCATCAACCTCCTGACAATTCTGGCCAGGCCCGCCAGCAGGCAGCCAGCCACGGCCCCACCCGGGCCAGCCACTGGGCAAAGCGTTGCTGGGGGCAGGTGGCAGCTGGTGGAGGGCCCCTCCGGGCCCCTGGATGACAGGCTACCAGGCGGTATGGTGCCTGATGGGAGTGGTGTGTGTGTGTGTGTGTGTGGTCGTGTTGGGTCCTGCAGGGGAGGAACATGACGGGTCCATGGGGGCCCATGTGTGGTGTGGTGGGTGCAGTACGCGGAAGGACACAGGCTATGATGGGTTGGGGCGCACCTGAGACTCTGGGTGAGGTCTGTGTTCTCTGTGAGCTCTGTGAGGTACAAAGGATTACCTGTGTGTGTATGTGAACGTGGTGCGTGTGACACGGTTTGTGTGTGTGTCCCGGGCTATGTGGTAGGTGAGATCTGTTGGTGTAAATAACATGCGGCTCGGTGTCGTGCAACTGAGGGTAAGGAGGGGCAGAGGGACGTGTGCATCAAAATGAAATACTGGCCACCAGAAAGTAGCTCCAGGTTGACCAGGCCTTGGCTCTGAGACCATCTCCAGCAGTGGGAGAGCCGCTCACGCCAGGGAAGGCCGGGACGCGGGCAGAGCGGCCTCCATGCCAAGATTTGGGTCCAGCCTTGAGTCTACAGACCTGGACTCCACAGTTGGGAAAGCTCAGTGCTGTCCCCCAACGTCTGTGCCCAGGGACACTGAAGTGAAGCAAATGAGGCAAATTGTTTTGTGGCTTAGAAGCAGCTGCTATTCTGGGTCAAGGGCCTAAGGAAGACGTTGGGGCCCTTGACCTGAGTGAAGTGTGTGGCTGCCTCATGTGTAGCTTTAGTCCCTGGGGCCACATTATCACTAATAATGACCTCAGCCCAAGGGAGACACAGTCAACTTTCCCAACCAGCAGACGGAGCCTCCCTGAGGCCCCGAGAAGGCGCCATGGCAGACCGCCCAGGATCCCACTCAGAGGTCACAGCTTCTTCCTCAGGGACTGTCCCAGCGGAGGTGCCAGGCTCCTGTCATGTCACTTCCCTCAGATATATGTGACTTCCACCACTTTGAAGATTCAAACCCTGGGATCTGGCCTCCAGGACTGCCAGATAACTTGTCCCACTCTCTTCACTCACCCAAGTCCTCCCTGTGTTTCCCCTCCACATTTAGGGCATGAGATGCAGTGCAGAGAGCCCTTGCTTGAGAGTAAGAGGAGAGAGAGGCTTTTGGAAACTGGGCCCAGAGGATGGTGGGCAGGACACAGAGAGGTACACAGAACTGCTGAGGGGACACTCAATTTTGAGTTCCCGCTTATGGTTGGCTTTTGAGGAAAAAGGGACTCCGGTGCCTTCCTTTTGTCATTTAAAACTCCAACATGACAAACTGATTCAAATAGCTTACTAACCAAGAGGGCTCCAGATATGGAGGATACGGAGTTATGTGGAGAATAAAGCCTTCTGAAAAACTATTGCTTGAAGCAAATAACCAAGAAATGTACCACTGGCAAGGAACTGCAGGGGCGCGGGGGGGTGGGGGTCAGCCCAATGAGGGACAACCTGCAGGCCACACTTCTATACGAAACAACACTGAAACACGTGGGAGAAGCCATGAAGACACAACTGAGTCATATTCACCTCTGTACCCAGCAAGATGCCACCCTCCTGTAACCCTCTCCTCTTCTCTCCCCCACCTCAAATCCACTGTTCTGTGTTTGTTTGTCTCTGGAAGCCTGAGGTCCCATCCAGAAGACAGAATGAGGAGAAAAATCCACTATAGCATTGACCTTTCTTCTCTTTTCTTTTGTCTTTCCCTGACAGCAGATACACACCCCCTTTCCCAAATGTAAAGAGTTAGTCCACTTCCAGTTAAAGTTAGTTTAACTTTAGCAGCCAGTTAAAGTCAGTCCATCCTTTAAATACATGTGGGAATACTCGGCCTTGGAATTTACCCAAAATCAGCTGAGACAGGCTCAGAGAGTCAAAATATTCCCACCTAGAGAGACAAGCCCTCCTTCAAAAGTCTGCTCGACCATTACCTCCTTTGAGGACATTCTCTCCCTCATCTTGTCCTTACTGTACCCCCAAAACACCACTTCTAGAATCCTCTCAACTAGAAACTGCTTCTTCTCCTATAAGCCCAAAGGGTATGGAAGGAGGAGAGTGTCCTCTTTGCCCCTCAATGCTCTTTCCAGGTTGTTTCTTCCTCCTCCTTCAAAGCCCTTACTTCTTAGAGGGGCAAGTCCTCAGGCTTCAGCAGCCACCAGTCTGCCTAGTTGTCACACACAAGCCTCCCTCATTCACTGATGGCTTTAGCACTTAGCTCACTGCCCTTCTCTCTACCACCACTCCTGTCATTCTTGGCAACCTGAACGTTCACACAGATGACCCATCCCCAGCTCTCTGGTCTCTCCACCTCTTGGTTCTGACAGCTGCAGTGATCCTTTCCTGCATCCCACCTCAACCACCACCAACTATGGTTGTACTTTTCATCTTTACAGTTATTTCAGCAAATAACTGCATTACTTTGGGAATGTCAAGTAACTTCAGTCTTTGGCCGGCCACCTCTTCCTGCCATCTAGAGCATCCAGCAGCTCAGCCCTCTTTGAGATGCCCAACTGACAGTCCCCTCCCTCTCTCACCACTTCCCCCTCCCCCGGACGTACACAGGCACTCTCGCCCTCCCCCTCCACCAGCTCAGGTACTGTGGTGGGCACTCTGTCCTCCCCCTTGAACACCTTCACCTACTTTGCTCTGTGTCACTCTGTAGGACACCAGCCTGGAAAGACTCACCCCAAAGGGGTGGTTCCGTGCCTCCACTTCCCTCATGCTCCACGTTTGATTCATCAGCAAGTTCTGGCAACACGACCTCCAGTTATATCCCAAATTTGACTACTTCTTCCCTTTTTTATAATCAAAATATCAGTCTAAGCCACTGATATCTCTTTTTTTAAAGTCAAATATTCCCACTTTTCTTTTTTTTTTTTAATATTTTATTTATTTATTTGGCAGAAGGAGAGCGAGGGAGAACAAGCAGGGGGAGCAGGAGAGGGAGAGGGAGAAGCAGGCTCTCCGCTGTACAGGGAGCCTGATGCGGGGCTCAATCCCAGAACCCTGGGATCACGACCTGAACCGAAGGCAGACGCTTAACCGACTGAGCCCCCCAGGCGCCCCACCGCTGAGAGCTCTTATTCAGTGTACTATAAGGTCCTTCTAACTGGCTGCCTTGCCTCCTCTCTTGCCCCCCACCCAATTCACACAGCAGCTAGCATGGTCTTCTTAACTTTTTAAAGTAGACTGACTCCATTTTTTGGAGAAGTTGTAGGTTCACAGCAAAATTGAGCAGAAAGTACAAAAAGTTCCCATATTCCATCTGCCCCCCACCCTATACACACAGCCTCCTCCACTATCAACATCCCCCACCAGAGTGGCACACTTGTTACAACTGATAAACCCACATGGACATCTCGATCACCCAAAGTCCATAGTTTATATTAGGGTTCCCTCTCGGTTTTGACAAATCTATACTGACATGTACCCACCACTGTAGTATCATACATAATAGTTTCATGGCCCTAAAAGGCTTCCGTGCTCTACCCATTCATCTCGTCCTCCCCTCAACTCATCTTTTTACTGTCTCCATTTTTTAAATTTTTTTCCAGAATGTTGTATCGTTGGAATTATATAACTTGTAGCCCTTCCAGACGGGCTCTTTTCTCTCAGGGATGTGCACTTCAGTTTCCTCCATGTCTTGTCCTCCATTTCTTTTCTGCGCTGAATACTACTCATTGTCTGGACATACCATGGTCTATTTATCCAGGCACCTGTGAAGGACATCTTGGTTGCTTCCAAGTTTGAGCAATTATGAATAAAGCTACTATAAGCATTTATGTGTGGCTTTTTTTTTTTTTTTTTTGTATGGACATAAGTTTCCAACTCATTTGGGTAAATACCAAGGAGCACAATCGCTAGATCATATGGTAAGAATATGTTTAGCTATATAAGAAACTGCCAAACTGCCAAACTGTCTTCTGCACCATTTTGCATTCCCAGCAGTGATAAATGAGAGTCACATCCTTTCCAGCATCTGGTGCTGTCAGTGCTTTGGACCATTCTCATAGGTGTGTATCAGTGTCTCGTTGTTTTATAGACGCATCTTTTTAAATCTTAAATCTAATTGTGTTGTTCCCTTTTTAAAAGCTTCCTAGTGAATTCCCACCATGACACAACAAATTCCAAACTCCTGACTACGACCCACAAGACACTGCATAGTCTGGCCTCTAACTAGCCATGTCCATTCGGATTGGTCAGCATCTATGCCGTGCTGATCCTTTAATGTTCCAATGAGCACCCAATCCTCCAACCTCACCATGCCCCATTCTCCTCAGGGCCATCTTGCTCCAGCCATTCTGGCCCTCTTTCATTCTTCAAATATGCCAGGCTTGTTTATGGCTTAGGGCTTCCTGCTTGCCATTCTTTTTTTCTTTAGATGTTGTTCAGCCAGATCTGCACATGACTACCTCCTTCAATCAGGTATTGGCCTAAATACTATCATCTAAGAGGGGATTTTCCTAACTCCAGGCACTCTCGGGTAGATGGATAGATGGATCCTAAAAGAACTTAAAAGGTACCTGGTGACTGTAAAATATAAGGCCATTGTACCAATGGAAAGAGCCATTTCAAGAGTCTGTGGGGATAGTCATTCTAAGGCCCTGTCAGAGAAAAAGGACTAAAATGGAAGGGTGTACAGAATAGCATAGGGCAAACTGAAGGGAGTTGACAGTATCAAGTGACCTAGCTTTCGGAGGAGTGTTGAGGGTCAGTGATGCCCCTAGGAGCACATAAAGCATCAGACCTGGGGCGCCTGGTGGCTCAGTCGGTGAAGCGGCAGACGCTAGGTTTCGGCTCAGGTCGTAATCTCAGGGTCCTGGTATGGAGCCCTGCATCGGCACTGAGCAGGGGCTCTGCTTCAGGATTCTCCCTTTCCCTCTGCTCCTCCCCTACCGTTCACACTGTCCCTCTAAATAAATAAATAAATAAACCCTTAAAATCAACCAATCAATCAATCAGGAATCAGATCTTAACTATCCACCAGCATACGGAATGAGTATCCAATGTACACACCTTGGCAAATTCTTAGAACCTTAGACTAGAGGCAGTGTGCCTGGGGAAAGGAGAGGCCAGCTCTGGGCGTGCCGCCTGGGGCTCTAACAACCATGCTTTTCTGTACCTTGAGCTTTTTCCACTTAGGTCAGAAATCAAGGCAGAGAAGGAAGCTCAGCATCACACATTACCAGGAGCATCACAGAACAGTTGTGGTCTAGAGAGAATCCGAGCCTGTGCCATTTGATTTTTTTACATGTATGCGATTCCTTTCTTGACGCTCTGAAACTCAAAGCTTACTATTTTAACATTTACGACCAAAGATAATTGGCAACTTCACATAGCCTCTGTAAGGACTTTTTTTTTAAACCATGTCTGACTGGTTTGGGTCATAGTGTCATAGTGTCTCAAACTATGGGTCGTGAACCATTAATATGTCATGAAATCAATTTAGATGGTTCACAACCAACATATTTTTAACAAAACAGAATACAGTAGATGAGAATAGAAAATCCCAAAGTGCATCACACATAAGGAGGGTAAGTGTTATTTCAGAAAACATGTTTCAATTATATATATTATATATTACATATGTGTGTGTGTGTGTGTGTGTGTGCGTGCGTGTAATGAGATACAATGAAAAATGTAGGGGCACAGCCAAAAAAGCAGAAGCTATTTCTCTAGGTTTCACTTGACTATATAAATATGTTATGAACAATGTATAAAATATATTCTAAAATAACTTCAAAATTCATATAGAATTCATTCACATCAATGGAAAGCTGTCAAAGATAATAGGCCTCAGAAATAGTACACAACATTTTTGGCAACCTGGAACATCCCATCTTAAGGCTAGGATCCTGACATTGTACTAGAATGCAAGTCTAGTGGAGATCCAGGTTCTAATGTCTTCCCTGACTCTCTGTCTGCCCTGATGTCTGAGCACCAACCAATTCTACCTTGTACCTGTGACCTTCGGCAACCATCTCTGAGAATCCTGTCCCCAGTGGGGAGAACAAGGAGGGAAAGGGAGACCCCTAAGGAAGGAAGAAGGAAGGGAAGGAGGGAGGATCCTCAGTTCCTGTGCTCCAAGCTAAACTTAACATCTCAGGAGGAGACTCAGAGGCAAAGAGCAGTGGCCAGCACACGGGCCCCCCGCACCCAAACCAGCGGACTGGTCAGCCAGCCTCCGACTGCTACCCAGCCCTGCTGGACGGCTCTGCAGCCGGAAGTCAATCCTTACAGTGAGCTGAGATTGGCCACACCGTACTGTCGACCTAGTGGTCCTAGGTACTAGGACCAACCCCCTGAGGGAGTTCAGATCCAACGCCCTGAAGCCACACAGAGGTTATCAAAAGATGGCCCCTGGGATACTGGAGATGCTTTTTCTGCCACCCCAGGAGTCTCCAGGATGGACCCCCCTGAGATCTCTCACCTGGCCCCAGCCTGCCATGCTTTCAGGGGACTTCACCATGAACCGGCGAAATCTGAAAGGGTCTAGATGGGCACAGTCCCTACCGGTGATGCTCATCTTTCCCCAGTTGCAAGGTTTGATATTGGCCTCGACTCCTCCCATCAAGACAGATAAGGTGTTCATTCCACTGAATTTGGTTGGGGCACAGGTGGGTGGACATTTAGTGATATTTTTTTTTTCCTGTAAAGGACATTAACATTTATGATTCCTTAAATAAATGTACACTAACTCTCAAACACATCACCACTGCAAAGAGCTAAAGGGGACAAGACAAGCTGTCCCTAAAAAATGCACAGCAGGGGGGACGCCTGGGTGGCTCAGTTGGTTGAGCAGCTGCCTTCGGCTCAGGTCATGATCCCAGCGTCCTGGGGTCGAGTCCCGCATCAGGCTCCTTGCTCGGCAGGGAGCCTGCTTCTCTCTCTCTGCCTCTGCCTGCCTCTCTGCCTGCTTGTGTTCTCTCTCTGTTAAATGAATAAATAAAATCTTAAAAAAAAAATGCTCAAACAAATGTTTATAAAAGCCAAATGAATGTGTGGGGCTATTTCACGGTCACTCACACCCAAACACTCCTGCTGATGGATGAAGGTCACAGAAACTCCCCCAGCTGGGGGTCAGTCTTCACTCAAACACCCACTGCCGCCAAAGCTGTCTCCATACAGTGAAAACGACAAATGAGCCTCTGCCCCTACCCACAGACATGTCCCCAAGGCACCACCAAAAGCAGGTAAGAGAGGCTTTGCATCCAGGAAAGACAGAGCAGGGCACGGAGCCTTCATCTGGGTTCACGTCCCCTGTGGTACATGGCTGAGAGGAAAGGAGCTACATCTACGGTCCGGTGACCTAGGCCAGTGGACATTCAACGAGGTGGAGAGATCAGTAGCCGCCAACAGAGCTAAACATTGTTCACTTTCCTGATGCAGAGTCTGGATGAAGTTGGGAGCTCCCAGTCTCCTAGTCTGCAGGGCCCCCAAGGATGGACAGATACATGGGAAGCATAAATCCAACCGAAACAAGGGAACCAGACCCACCCAGGTCTAGACATTCCCTCTGCCTGGGGAGCTGCCTCCACGGGCCCTGTGCCTCAGTTCACCTGCAAGGGGGACCATAATTGCAAGGACACAGGAACAGCCGCTGAAGCCCGAGCGACCCCCACCAGGCCCTTCCCTGGGTGGGGTGGACCATTGGATGAGGGGGGGGAACCACAGTGCAATCAAAGCATCGCTTCCCCTGCAAAAGCAGAGGCGAGAAGAAGGAAATGAACTGGCTGACCCGAGAACAGCCCTGATTCCCAGGCCCCTGTCTGGGAATTTTCTCTTTCCAAATATGAAGGAAATAAAAATAGGTAGGCAGGGAGGCCAAAATATGTTTGCAAAAACCCCAGTCTGGTTTTTGAAATGCCTGCTCCCACCATTTCAAGACTAAGAATAATGGAAGACGTCGGGGATGCTGGCGCGGTCCCAGGGCGTGAGCGCACTTGGATTTGAGCGTGCACTCATGTCTGTGCACACCACGGGCTCTGGAGCTAGTCAGAAGTGTCAGAAGCCTTTACAGAAATGAATGAGCAGCTGATTAAGACATGTGGCCGCTGACAAGCAGGAATTAGCCGCACAAAATATTTCCAAGTGTCGGTGATGGAAATGTACTCCACGGCCATCCAGTGGGGAGGGCAGAGCTGCCCGCACGCCTCGAAGCTTCGCCAGCGACCCGGGCCCGGGCCGGCAGCTCCCACCCAGCTGGGCCTCGGGATGGGACCACCAGGCAGCTCAACGGCACACAGGCCGGAATGGATCGCGCTCGGCTTGTCACTTCGACTCAACTACCTTAAACCTCTGGATTTTCCCGTGACATCTTGTTATGGGCTGTGCCTTAGCACGTGACTGTATCTAGAGGGAGAGGCGGCTTTCGATGAAAGAGGTAATTACGTTTAAATGAGGTCATGAGGGCGGGCCCTAATCCTATCTACTGGCTCCTTTTTAAGAAGAGGAGATCAGGACGCAGTCAAGTAGGAAGGAAAGGCTCTGTGGAGAGAGAGGAGGAGATGGCTGCCGGGAGCCAAGGAGAGAGGTCCCCGAAGAAACAAGCCTGCTGCCACCCTGACCTAGGACTTCTGGCCTCTGGAATTGTGAGAAAAATAAGTTCCTGCGGGTTAGGCCCCTGGCCTGCGGTTCTTTGCTATGGCAGCCCAAAGCAGACCAACACACTCTGGCTCGGCCTGTTCTGTGTGTTTAATAAAAATGCCTGGATGCTTCCATTTGTTGTCAGGAAACAGAGGGGAGGGGAGGGCTCCGCACCTGAAGCACAGCCTCACAGACACGGAAGGCAACCGGTGCTCCGGGCTCCAGAGAACTGAGAGACGAACGCACACCCAGGGACCAGCCGGCTATTAGAACAACCCCGTGACACCCGTCATTGACGCTCCTGGTAATCCCGACAACAACCCTGAGAAGCTGGCGTCATTATCCCCATTTCCCAGATAGGGAAGGTGGTTCTCAGAGGCGGAAAGTATCTTGACAAGGATGTAGACATATTCAACAGCAGAAGGGAGATGAAAATCCAGGTCTGTCTGATTTCAAAGGCTGTATCCCCCCGCCCCCAAAATCAGTGATATAAGTTTGCCATCGTGTGGCCTTGGACTAGCAGATGAGGGAGGCGGCGACCATGACTTCCAATCATGTGACCCTTGTAACACCACACGGTTAGGTCACACTCTCCTCCTCACTTCTGCACACGCACCTGGGAAGGAGATGATCGGAATCCCTCGGGATAATTTGAAACTGTACAAAGTGATTCCAGTTTGTGACTCCAGGAGGTAACCCTGCTGGGAATCCCCAAGGCAGGGATCTGGGCTGGGATGCCCCCCTGCCCCCAGACACTTCTAGCCCTGCAAGTCCACAGCTCTTGGATATCTATGGAGCCTGGAAAGTACCGCACTTTGGCATGGTGCCTCCAGAACATTCCCCAGAGCCGAGGTCAGGGTATCCACACCGGATCTTCAATGAGCTCAACCTCTTTCTGCACAAACAGTGATCTGGCTAAAAAGAGCAGCACCGAGTGCCCAGGAATGGCCTTGGCAGGTCAAGATCAAAGCCCCTTGAGGCTCAACTAAAAGTTTGTTGTGTTTGTTCTCACTTGCTCAGATCCAAGGAGGGAAGTGGAAGGAGGCTGGGCTGGCAGGTCGGCACCACCCCCATTCTGTCCCAGATGTGGTGGGACAAGCAGTTCTACCGTGTTGACCCTGCCAAGGAGCTGATGACAAAGGCCAGGCTGATGGCTTTGAGCCCCGAAGCCCTCCGGTTCCAGCTGGGGTCGCTCAGGCGCCCACATAAACCCAGCCTTGTCCCAAGGCAAAGGAAGGACAGGTGGGAGTCAGGCCAGCAGCACACAGGCTCAGTGCCCAGGCAGCTGGGCCTCCCATCCATCCTGACCTGGGCCCTGGGGCTGCTAGCTGCCCTTAGCACTGCATTTCCCTCCCCTTCCCTTCTTCTCTTCCCCCTTCCCCCTCCCACTTCCTCCAAGCTTGGGGCCCCTCAGGGTCTCCCTAGTCCTCTCTAGAGCTTGCTCCCGGAGAAAGGGACACAGGTCTGGGCTGGCACTCCTAGCCAGGGGAAGGTCACTGGCCTCAGCTGTAACTCCCCCAGGGAAGCGTTTCCTGACCCACCAAGCCTGGGTGAGAGGCTATTCTTCTGTATTCCTTAAGCCTCTAATACCTATGATTGTTATGCCCAGATTTTGAGATCCCCAAATACCACCAGGGAGCCGAGTCCGATGCAAAAGCAAAAGAGCCCTTTATTCAAGCTAGCTTGAGCTCTCCCTCACACTCACCGACACAGCGGCATGGTGTAGAGAAAGAGAGCG
>CM052811.1:12657965-12695302 GCA_028533885.1 Nasua narica
ACCCATAGGCCCTCTGGGCTAATTAGCTCAAGGGAGGGCTGAGCCACACTCAGACCCTCCCAGAGGCAGGTCCTGCAGGGGGGCCACACACAAGAAGGCGGGTGTAAGCAAAAGGAACCCGCCCTGCTCTGCTCCTTCAATGATATCGTCTTAAAATGATGTTTACTTGCCCTTGTACACGACTAGAGTACAAGTACCTGGAGGGTAGGAACCCTCCTTTTCATCCCCATATTCTTAACGCTTGGTATGAGATAAAAACTAAAATGGTATTGGTTGAATAAATGGATGAAGATGGAAGAAAATTTCAAGGGATGCTGAGGACCTCTCCACCCAAGCCAAACTCCCGTCCTCATGCGGTACTACCTTGGGGCACTCACCGCCCGACGGCCTCTGGGAAAGCAAAGGGAGATCCTGCACAGATAATGATGGGAAGGAATTCATCCATGGATCCAAATGAGGCCCTGGCATCCCAAGACAAGAGAACTCAGAAGTTTGGGGGTCTCTCGCCTTGCAGTGAGCGGCAGGCAGGCACCCGACGAGAGAGAAGGAAGTGGGGCGAGACAAGGGACGGGAGTGTGTGGGTGGGGAGTCCGAAAGCCAAATCATCCAGCAATCAAACACCTCAGCCCCCTGACCCCAACTCCAGTCACATGAAGCTCCCAGGAGCACAAGTGAATCTCGATCAAGAATGCTCTCGAGCTGCCAGCATCCTCCCAGCCAGGACCACAGCCCTGAAAGGTAGGAAACAGAGACGTGAGATGACCTTGCCATACCCTCTCTGCCCTCAGGGAGCTCCCAGTGTAAACTCCACAAGAGCCTAAACTACCCGGGGCACCAGAGCTGGCGCCTGGGGACTCACACAGCCCTGTGGTCTGGAGGCCAAGTGAGGCGGCCTCAGAGAAGGGCGTGGGTCTGGACGGGACGGGTGAGCAGGAGTTGGGGGGAGGAACATCAGGCAAGGCTGTGGAGGCGACAGGTGTAGTGTGCTCGGGGAGCCGGAAGAACGGCAGGGAGGGGGTTGTGGGGGAGGCAAGGAGAGGCCAACAGGGGGGAGTGGAGAGCCCTGAGGTGCCTGGAAGGCCTGCCACGGCTGAGGTAGAAGCAGGGCTCTGGAAAGCTCTTCCGCGCCAGGAGCCCAGCAAAGGCTGGTGCGACACTCCCCGGGGCTCCTTGGAGGCCCCTGTAAACGGCTGTCCTTCCTCCTCCAGAGCTTGGTGTCACCAGTCCCGTTTCCCCGACCCAACAGCTCCCGGTGCCACGGTGAAATCCGACTTAGGCTGGCCGGCCCAGCTGAAGGCCAGCCCAGCACAACCCCTGCTCTGGGGCCACTAAGGGGAGGGCAGGCTCTGGGAAGCAGGGCGGCCAGCCAACCGCGTCGGGATCTTTACCAAGCAGCTCCTCTAGGAGACGCACTGTCTGAGGACGATTCGAAAAGCAAAACAGACTACGCCACGAGGGGCCCACATACGGAGCATGCGGGGATAAAATGACCCTGGCTCCGGCCTCACCCTCTCTCCCAGCAGGCCCAGAGAACCGAGACACTCTCGTGCCTTCCTCTAATGAAACCCTTCCATGCTGTACCTGGAGGTTCTCTGAACCGTACACATGCCCACGTGACAGGCCTGTTCAAAGTCGTGGTATCTTCTAGTCCCAACTGCTTAGCTAGACTTTCAAGACACTTCATTTCTCCCCAACCTACTTCTGCAGCTTCTTCCTGCTCCTCTCCCACTCAAACCCCTCTACTCTGGCGAATCGTTGCCTGGGCTTCATCTCAACTTTGAGTTCTGCCCATTCATCAGGGCTCAGCAGCAACCTCTTCTCTCTCCTCCTTCTGGAAGCTTCCTTAACCACGACCCCCAGGAGTATGTGATTCCTTTGTCTATCCTTTTGACATTCCTTTTGATCCCTCCGTGCCCACCCAGCCAGTCATGGGTCTATGAGGATGTCTTCTCACCTTTCCCAGGAGGCCACAGACACCTAGAGAACAAAGCTGAGCTCCTGTCCTGCTGGACACCCATGGTGCCCAGGGTCATGCCCTGCCCCCAGCAAGGGCACCTCAGCTGGGCTTCGGGCCAGGACCATCACAGGCCCCAGAATATTCTTCTTTTGTTTGTTTTAAGAGAGAGAGAAAGCGGGCGTGTGAGGGGGTAGGAGGGGCAAAGGGACAGGGAGAGAGAGAATCCCAAGCGGGCTCCACGCCCAGCACAGAGACCAACACAGAGCTCAATTCCATGACCCTGAGATCACAACCCGAGCCAAAATCAAGAGTCAGATGCTTAACTAACTGATCCACCCAGGGGCCCCTCAGAGGCCCCGGGATATTCTCAACTAGTGAGCAAGGCCCGCAGGTTACAGTATCCTCCCTCGAAGAGAACTCCTCCACCAGAACGATCCTGCCAAGCTGCGGTGGTTCTGGCCGAGGAAGGCCCAGAGAATATTACCACCTTGGAAAACCCCACTGCGTCTCCAGGATCGGTGACAGCTTGGACATCTGGCCCCAAGACCAGCTACATAATTTGCAAGGCCCGGTACAAAACAACATGCAGGCCTCTGTTCAAAAAGCCAGAAAAACATGCTGTTAAAAGTACTAAAATACAGAACTTTCTACATTCTTCTGCAGTCTCTTTCTTAACCTGTTATGGTTTTGCTTTGTTTTTAAATAAACTTTATTTTTCAGAACAGTCTTTGATTTACAGAAAACAATGGTGAAGCCAGTACTGGGTTCCCGCCTGCTCTGAACCAATGTCCCCAGTATTAGCACCTCACGTGAGTATGGTGCACTTGTCACAACTAATGAACCAACAGTGATATTTTACCTTTAACTAAAGTCCATACTTGATTCCGATTTCCTTAGTTTTTACCTAATGAGTCTTCCGGTGCCAGGATCCCACCCAAGACACCACATTACACTGAGTCACTGTGTCTCCTTAGGCAATTCCTGCTGTCGCAGTTTTGCAGACTTGCCTTGTTCGGGATGACCTTGACAGTTTTGAAGAGTCCTGGTCAGGTGTTTGGTAAAATGACCCCTCCTGAGATCTCTCTGATGGTTTTTTCATGATTCAACTGGGGTCGTGGGCTACTGAAAGACCACAGAAGTAAAGTGTCATTTCCATCACATCATCTGAAAGCTCCAGGCTATGAACCTGATTTATCACATTGGTGTTGACCTTGGTCCCCTGGCCGGGGCTGGGCTTGTCATGTTTCTCCACCATGAAGTTACCCTATGCCCTTTATTCTTTATTCTTTGGAAGGAGCTCACTCTGCACAGCCCACATTTCGGGGGTGCAGTTACGTTCTATCTCTTTGAGGGTTTTCTACATAAATTATTCAGAATTCGTCTGCACAGATCTTTTCTGTATTCAATTGTTTATTTGTATCAGTATGAATGTGTGGATATTTATTTTATACTTTGGATGATCATTCAATACTGCTTTATTTCCTTGCCCAAGTTGTTCCAGCTTTGGCCACTGAGAGCTCTTCCAGTTAACTCCTGTCTTCCTTTGATATGCTGACCGATGCTCTGAGTATATATAATATACCCTCTGAGTATACTGACAGGCAGAGATAGGACACTGAGACCCAAGTCACAGCAGTTGAAACACTGGCTTTTCCAGTTATGTGGTCTCCCCAAGTCATTTTGTCTCCACCTCTGTTAGTTGCTCATTGATAAACTATGGGTTCTCATGCCGACCTCTGGAGTTGCTGTGAGTATTTATTGGAAACAATATCTCCAAAGTGTTTAGCACAGCCTGGGGCACACAGGAGGTTCTCAGTAAACAGGAGCTGCATTTTCCCCGAGGATCTGACTCTCTGAGACTCTGCCCCAAGTTCCCAAGGTAAAAAAAAAAAAAACAAAAAAAAAACAGCTTTCTCTAAGCCACAGAGGTTAGCTCAGGCAAGTCTTGTGCCAGGAAAGGTCCCCAAGTAAAAATTCCCTTTGCAACATCTGTACTTAATAAAGGTGACTTCTAAGTATTCACCTCATAAATGAACTGTCCAAAGGACAGCTAATTGAAGCCACCTACGTTTGCAGCATTTTCGGGCCACAGGGAAGGGGAGGCAAGGGGGGTGCGGGTAGATTCGTGTTGGGTTTCAACAGCTGATGGACCGCCAGTGGGACAGATGTCCGGGCTCAGGGATCCTAACCCATGAAACCGGTCCCACAGCACGCCGCCTGTGACCTTGCAGACAAGGGGGTATCTCTTGGCCTCCACCCTATTGCTTCCTGTAACTCCTTGGAAAGCCAAGCCCTGAAAAGAGTTACTTCCTGTCCATGGAAGGGCTCTATTCAAGGTCAGATGTCTTCCGGAGACCCGTGTATCTGCGCTTACTTTCTGAGCCTGGGCTTGGCCCAGCACACCAGACGGGGCACCCAGAGCCTGGCCTTTTCCAGGAGGGGCGTAAAGGACGTCTCTCCACAGAGGGACAAGGATTTCCCTCCCTCCCCCTCTCCCTGCCATAGGATGCGGCAGCTTTGGGGTCTGAACACCCCCCTGCTGGCGGGACTGACCAGGACGAAGGTGCCCTGCTGGTGGCTCAAAGCGCCTTGTCCTGGCACAGCCGACAGGAGTCTTCGCGCAAGTGGGTTCTGCTCCAGGAGCGGGTCCTCTCACAGAGACGGGTTCAGCAGTCTGCTGTCCCAGCCGGGAACCACTGCTTAGCATCTCTGACCTCCACTGGCTCAGCAAGCTTTCACTAAGCATCTACTGTGTTCTAGATCTTGAGCTCGGTGCTGGGTGCTGGGTGCAGACAGATGAGAAAGACATGCTCTTGGGAAGCAACAAATCTTCTGGTTTATGGGGAGCAGGGAGCCATAGCTAATGTTTTATTCTAAGTACTTGCTATGTGACAAAAACCACAAAAGCACTTAATATGTAATTAACAGGTAATCTGTCTTCACTATCAAACCACGAAATCATTACTTTTACTACATCCATTTTACAGTTGAGGATACTGAGTTGCAGATCAGTTAGGAAGCTTGTCTTGTGTGACAGCATGTGCTAGTTGGGCTCCGAGACACAGATGCAAAGACAAGATAGATGTGAAAGATTTCCCGGGATAATGCCCGTAAAAGGTAAGTAGGGGCAGGGCAGGGGCTGAGGGGGTGGGCAGGGGAGCAGGGGAGCCTCAGTCCGACCCCTGTAAAGACTGACAGGTACCTCCAGAGCAAAGACTGCCCTCAGTGTGTGGGGGGGAGGGTCCCCCAGGGCCCCTGCCCCGGGTCCCTGAGCAGAAAGAGGCCCCGGTATACCCTTAGCACTTGGCCACTGGCTGGAAGAAGTTCAGGTTGAAAGCAAGCTGGACTCAAACCCTGTGCAGGATCCCAAAGGTACCACAGCTGGAGGCTCCCCGCGGCTCCCACAGCTCTTCCTCAAAGGAGGCCCCGGCAGCCCGCCTCCACAGCTGCCACACCAAGGAGCCAGGGCTCAACCAGGTCTTTCGTCCATTACGCTAGACTGACAAACCTGTGCATGCATCGGTGTCTGAATGTTCTCCGCAAAACTTACCGCTCAGTCAGTCAACAAGCTTCATGAGGCCCTACCACGTGTCCATCCTCCTGGGGTATCAAGAGAAAGCCTGGCCCCTGCCTAGAGGAGGTCCCAGGCCAGTGAGGGACACACGACTCATCCCGAGATGAGCCAAACACAGTCCCCGCCTTCGGAGAGGTCATCTTCTCATAGGAACCAACAACCAATGACAAAAGAGTGAAATAATGTGTGATAAGGGAAGCAGGGGCGCCTGGGTGGCTCAGTGGGTTAAAGTCTCTGCCTTTGGCTCAAGTCATGATCTCAGGGTCCTGGGATCGAGCCCCGCATCGGGCTCTCTGCTCAGCAGGGAGCCTGCTTCCCCGTCTCTCTGCCTGCCTCTCTGCCTGCTTGTGATCTCTCTCTCTCTGTCAATAAATAAATAAAATCTTAAAAAAATAAAATAAAATAAGGGAAGCAGGCCAGGCAGCATTATGGAAGGCCTCCTGGAGGAAGGGGCTTCTTCATGGAGACCTGGGAAGTGAATAGGCATTGGCAGATGAAGATGAGTAAATGTGGGAGAGGTGTGTTTCCTGTAGAGGGCCCCGGGGTGGGGACAAAGGAAGAGGAAAGAAAACAGAAGCAATAGCACTTCCAACAGAACAAAGGAAGAGACTTGGTGAGGACTCAAGAGAAGTCGTGGTATATTCCTGGAGCCACCAGTTCTTCTGGAAGGTGCAGATGTGGAAGGCAGTCACAAAGAGGAAAGCCAGATAGTGTGCAGCCGCACCTGCCCACCGGTGCACGTGAGAGCAGGGCAGCCCAGGAAGGCTCTGCAAGTTGGAGTCTGGACAGGTCATCGGCAAAAATGACTCCACGCATGAGGACTGATGGAGTCTCCAGGAAGGTTCACACAGCGAAACTCCTCCCAACAACGACCCCAACTTAATCGGAAGATGACTTAATCAGAAGGAAATTGAGAACTGGTTCTTCTATTCCTACCTCTCCACCCTCCAGAGGAAAGATTCTGAGAAATATCAGATCTTTCTGGCAATGCTGTCTCTAACACTGTTAGCCAAAATGTCCCACTAACTCAGTTCTTCCACCTCAAAAATCCAACCACCTGCTTAATGCCTCCTTTGACCTCCCTAATTAACCACACAGGGGAGCTTCCCTGCAACCTAATTTGTTGTTCTTAAAAGGTAGTTCGGCTGCCTAGGTAGTCATGGCCCAAGTTCATCTCCAGTTCTCCCTCAAATCTCCGTATCAACCCTTCTCTTCATTTACTGTTACGTAGAATAAAACTCCAAACTTTGTGACGTGAAACAGTGATCATTTATCCCCATCATCACCATCGTCACCATCGTCACCATCTCTTTCAGTTTTGGAGGCGGGCAGCCTGGAAGAGGTGGTTCTGAGAATCTCCTGTGTACTTTAGGCGGAGGGGCCTGGAGCTGGAGCTCAGACTCCCTCACTCAGATGTCTGGTGACTGATGCCAGGGCTCCCGACCAAAGCACCTTCATGCAGCCTCTCCACGTGGCCTGAGCTTCCCCACAGCAAGTGTCCTAACGGAGGAAGGACCAGCGGAAGTCGGCTTTATCAACTTTTATGAAAGCTTTGAACGTCCACAGCACTAAGCCCCCACACTCGACCTGCGGGAGCAGTTGCAAGGCCCACCCAGGTTCCAAGTGGGGAACAAAGATTCTACCTCTTCATGGGGGGCCGTGAGGCCACATCACAAACAGAACGGGAGGGAGGGGCAGTATCGCCCTGGATCTGTCCAACACACTCTAGCCCGGCCACAGCAACTCTGCACAACTCATATCCCTCCAACGGGCAAAACGCGCCCCTGCTCTCCAGCCGGACCCCAGCTTCACACCCAGCTTCACACCCGGGGGTCTCGCCACCGGAATCAGATCCAGATACCACTGAGGTCCCAGAGGTGTGGCTCCTCTTCCACACTGCCTTCATCTAAAGGCCGGTGAGCAAAAGTGACACGTTTCGGTCCCCTATACACCCAACACAGTACGGTGGGATGGGGACAAGGCAACTGCCATCCACACCCCTATTTGAAAAGGAGGAAAACAGGAGTCACCCAGCAGTGTGAAATTGGAGCAATTTCTCTGCAGTTTTCCTACACATACAACTGCTCTAAAATGCAAAAACGTGCATTTATTCTTTAAAATTTTTACCTTCTCATTCTGACCTACGGTGGGCAAACCTCGGCCCTGGGGAATGGTAAATGGAAGGAAAGATGGGCCCGAGAGAGGAGTGGCAGCGGAAGTGGAGGACTGTTGTAGCTCCCGTTGGGGACACTCTGTCCCACATGGGCACAGAGCTATCAGCTGGCGCGTGCTCACCCCCATGTCCTCCTGGCCCAGCCCTTCGCAGAGGGGACCCCACATGGTCCACGCCCATCCAGCACCAGTCTTGGGCCTGCGTGGAGTCCCTTTGATCTGATGTTGGTGCCAAGCCAGGAGAACTGCTGTCTAAGGCCGTCAGCAGTCATCTTCTCCACCTGAAGACAGAACCGTCTACAGAAGAAAGCCAGTGGCAGGGTGAGTGGGGGAGGGGAGAGCGCAGCCCAAAACTTGAGTGAACAAAGCCCTGATGATGCCATTTGAGCCACAGCTCTACTGGAAGACCTAAAACTAATAACAAGCACCCTACTTTCCTTAAGATATTTCGGGTTAGATTCTTTTAAACCTGCATCTGAAAGCAACCTGGGACACTCCCATTTTCCTCCCCAAGCCCTTTGCTTTCATCTAAGCTCTGGCCTCCCGTGGACCCTCTTTACTTTCTGTAAGAAGGCCCCATGAAGTCCTTCTTGTCCTAGGATAAGCCCATATGGAGACGGAAACCTGCTCTCTTTCTGGGCCCTCCAGTCCTTCAAAGAACTGGAAAGTAACCACAACTCACACACGGCAGCTGTCTCTACCCAAACTGAAGCCTGCCCCCTGCAACACTGACTGTGACAGGGAACAATCCCTCAGGAGCGTACTCACTGCAAAGGCAGGTCCTGAGATGGCCTCATGAGACAGCGGGAGCCAGCACTCCCGCCCCCCACACCCTGGACACGGCCCAGCCAGGACCAGTCACTCTCTCAGGGTCCTGTCTGTCGGCTCCTTTACTCTACAACTTGGAAGCTGCTGGTATCAACACATCAGCAGGAAACGGCTCTTTAATCACTGCAAACTCCCTCCTGACCGTGAAGATTAGGTCAACTTTCCGCCATAGGGCCTCCTCTTCCTGGATAATGGGGATCATATTTGACATTGAACGTCAATGCTCAGCACCGGCCCACACTCGCCGTCTGGTTGGATTACATACCTTCGACACCTGTGTAGAGGGCAGGGCCTTGGGTAACAGGGGCTTGAGAAATGAAGACTGTAGGTACAACAGGCTAAGGGGAAGAAGGAGGGTCAAAGGCGCAGGATGCAGCAGAGAAGGCTGAGTCGTAAGTAGCTGCTATCCACAAGCCAGCCATCTGGGGACTTGCTAGCCGACGTGCACCAAGCCCCACGGCTCTCCTGGTCTGCATTCTGAACCCGGAGCAACCAAGAAGCAGGACCGGGGGCGGGGGGGTGGGGCGGAGGGGGCATGATATGTTTCAACCTTCTTTCAGTCTCTGAACATATGTCATTCATTTGCCCGGACACTTCCGTGGGCTAGAGGCTACAGCACAGCTGGGGCTCACTACAGCCCCACCACCTCCCAGCACGGAGCTGTAACTATCCCTGCCCTTCTACCCAAGGAAGCTACTGTACGCTGCAGTGTATTAAGTCCATTATTAACAAGCCACCGGAGGCTCCAGATCCGGACGCCGAATATGGCGGACGTCACCACCTGAGCCGCTGCCTGCCCGGGTTCCGGCTCAGGCCGGGCCCACGTTTATCCCAGCAGGACCTCCTCTCCAGTGTGGACTTCAGGGTCTAACTTCACCCCCCGGGTGGTAAGTCTTGGTCTGAGAGTGAACTTAAAAATCAGCAGAGCCTCACATAGTGGAAAGCCTACTTCCGGACAGTACCCAGGGAGGTGGGGTCAGCTACGATCCCTATCTTCTTTTGACAGATTCATTTATTTTCTGAGTAGCTACTATGCAGCAGACACTCTTCTAGTAGTGAACGGAACAAAGATCCCTGTCCCCAGGGGGCTTACATTCCAGCAAAGAAAGAAAGATATTGAAAAATAAGCCAAATAAATATATCATAGAACTTAACGTTGCATGTTGCGAGGTAACAGTGGTATGGAAAAAGAAAAAAGAGCAGGGTAAGGGGAGGTTAGGCATGCTATGGGTGGGGGGGAGGCCTTTGCAGAATTAAAAAGGGGTCAGGGTATGCCTCTTTGAAAAGGTAAGATTTGAGCAAACAGTCGAGGAAAGTGAGGAGTTTGCCATGCGAACAGATAACAGTGTTCCAGGCAAAGGGAACTGCCAGAGCAAACGCCCTGAGGCAGAACATGTGTGGCCCCTGTGAGGAGCAGCAGCAGGGACCACTGGGACAGGCACAGAGTGAGCAGGGGAGAGGTCAGCAGAGAGGAGGCTGGAGATAAGCAAACCATTCCAACCAGAGAGAACAAGTCCCCCCTACGGCCAGAGACTCAGTGCACCGCCCCCCACCAGGTCAGGCTGAACACAGGCCCCTCACTTAGAGCCCCGGGTACTTCCCCTACAGATCCCAGGCAGAGGGGCTTGCTGCCCCCAACAGCCCTTTTCCCACCTCCAGTCCCCACCCCGCAGGCAGCAGCCTGAGGACCCGGCCACCACACAGCACAACAAGCTGCCGTCCCTGGTCCCCGGAGGAAGACATCCCACCTCACCGCTGCCCCGTCCCACTGGCAGGAGGGCTGACAACCATGAAGGACTGAATTACAAGACTCACCCATAATCAGGGGGCCTCTCCTTTCCTTCACCCCAGGCCCAGAAACCTCAGATTCCAGATCCAAGCTCCTGGGATCTCCCAATCAAAAGCTGGCGCCCACAAGGCAAGGGCGAGCCAGGCCTGGGACATGGAGTTCTCACCTCCCACACAGCCCCGGCCCAGCGGCCATCTGGCCAGGCTCCGCACGGCCAGTCAGACAGCAGGCAGGCCGGCACGGGGGCCGCCAGGGCATCAGGGCCGCAGGAGGCATCTGAGGCAATGCTCCCCAGCTGCTCAGGCGTCACTGAATCGGGCCTTCGAGAATAGGGGAAAGAGCGCATTACGGAGCCCCAGACGTGCCAAGAGCTCCTTGGATCCACTCTTCCTCCCGGGCCTCACCCTCAACTTGGGCTCAGCCTATTAGAGCTAAATGGCTTTATTTATTACTATCCAAGTTTTTTGTTTGGCAGGGCACAGAACTGGGGACTTAGAACTCTGATCGCCAGGAGCACCAGGAGTGCAGCTGTGAGTCTTAAGGGTAAAATCACAGAGTCCACTCCTGGTGGAAGAAGGTCGGCGGGAAGGCAGCTGCAAGGAGGCAGACTGGTCTGGGCCTCCAGTGTCTCTGAAGCAGAAAAAGAGAAGCAAGGAGCTGACCTTGGATGGGAAGGATACAGAGTCTGGTTTGGGACATGTCTGAAGTTCAGACCAGAAGTCCGGAAAGAGGTCAGGGTAGAAACACATATTTGGGGGATGTCTACAAAGAAAGCTGTAGTAAAAGGAATGGACTAGAGGAAGGAGGAAAAAAATTCAGAGGGCATCCTGCAGCATATCAGAGAATGCCGCACCGAAGAGTTGAGAGTTGAGACCAAGTCCAAGTAGCCAGGAAAGGAGAAAAGAAGGGGCATCCAGAGGGGTAGGAAGAGTCAGGGTAGCAATGAAGTAGGGCAGTCATGAGCGCCGTTCATCAACTCGTCCTGCCTCCCCTTCCAGAAGCACAGGAAGTAGAAACATAGGACTCTTTTTGGTCAATGAGTTGTAAGTGAAAGTGATACATCACTTTCAGCCAGGCATTCAAAGCTGGTGTGATATGCTGGGGAGCTCTCTTTGCTCTGCTACGGGGACCACATATGTTCCAGCAGAGGCTGCTCTGTGGGCCCAGGAGTGAGGAGGGCATTGAGCAGAACCAGAGCTCTTCAAGAGCGAGAAATCAACCTCTTTGCTTTAAGCCACTGGGATCATTTGTAACCACAGCACAGCCTAGTCTCTCCTGATCCACCAAGAAAGGAGTTTCTAGGGGGATGACGGTGGCCAGGGTGCTAAAGCATGCAGGGAAGATGGGGACTAGGCAGTGTTGTTGGGTCTGGCAAATAAGCAATATCAGTGACCCTTGAGCTTGGGTTGAGGGAACAAGAACTAGATTACAAGGCATGAAGGAATGAAGGCAGAAAATGCAGACATATCTTTTAAACATTTTGGGGACTGTCAGAAAAGAAATCGGGTAGCATGAGAGCCAGTAGGGTAGGGGAAAAGGTTAAGCTTTTAATCCTAAGAGAAGCCAGGGGAGAGACAAAAGGATAATATGGATGATGGTCTGACTTGCCGGTCGGTCATTACCGGTCGGTCTCATCGGGAAGCAAGAGAAGAGAGAAACCAGATGCCCGGCCCCTGCATTGTTTCCTCCCCTTGTTGCACATCAGCAAGGATCGAGGGGACTGAGCTGAAGTTAGCAGGGAATGGAGGAGCACAGAATGAGGGAAAGATCCCAACAGTAGGGGATAGAGGGGATAAGGAGATAACTGATGGGAAAATGAGCAATCTAAAGGAAACAGGGATATTCAGAAGCCCCTAAGGACTAACGTCCATGAGCGTGAGTTTCCATATCCATAAACGGGGCTCGCACAGCACAGTTTGCTGGGGAAGACAGGAGAGGATGGCGCATGCGTGTCAGC
The DNA here is from genome assembly GCA_028533885.1 of Nasua narica. Classification (NCBI taxonomy): domain Eukaryota; kingdom Metazoa; phylum Chordata; class Mammalia; order Carnivora; family Procyonidae; genus Nasua; species Nasua narica. The sequence goes on from CM052811.1 coordinate 12,670,243, forward strand.
GCACTGCACACCGCAAAGACCCACGCCCATGCGACAGACTCCTTGTGGCTGGTCGCCACGGGACTGTTTGGGGTAACTTCACCCAGACAATCCATCACCTCTGGTCGCCGCCCAGGAACTCCCAAACCAGCCACCACAGCCTGCCCAGAGGACAAGCTCGGGTCTACACGGGCTGTAGGCAGAGTTCTCACACAGAACCGGGTAGGCGGAGGTGGGAGACGGGACCCCCACCGGCAGCCTCCCTGGACGACCCTGAGCCAGTCAGCTCTCCTCTCTAAGACCCAACTGCTGCCACATCAACTGGGGGAATGGACCAGACGAGCGCTTGTGAACTCTGGCTCTGATGCTTTAAGGTGTGGGGAGATGCAATTAACCCTCCAGGTTCCTACATAAATAACACATAAAATTATTTAGAATCAATTAAACCTAGAACGGTTACTGTATAATTAAGTAGACAGACACCAAAAAAAATTTTAAAAAATAATAATAACTGTCAAACAATATTTTGGATCTTTGATCCCTTCGACTCCATTCTCAGCCCCACAACACACATACTGGGGCCACATTCAGGCCCCTTTACTGCCAAGGAGGCCTCCAGCTGGGTCAGCCTGCCATCACCGTACCCTCTCACCGGCCCCTCAGAGCACCCTGCCCCCAAGTGCCTCCAAACCACACGGGCTCCCACTGCCAGATGCCTTCAAATGGGCCCGAGCCTGCCTGTGTGCCGCAACCCACCGTGTGCCGGGGGAGGCGTGCCCCGAACAAGACACAGAAGGTGAGCACTCGGGTCTGCGCTTCCCCTGAACTTCATCGTTGTTGCCAAAGACACCTGCAAAGATCCAAGGACAGAAATCCTCAGCTCTGACCTGCTTTAGCCCTCCGTCAGCCCCTGCGAATCTCGTCAGCAGAATATCAATTCTGAGGTGTCCTGGGGAAGCAGACACCCAGGAAAACTTCCCCGGTCTCTCCCATCAGTACGTAAACCAATCTGTATCTTTCTCTCTCCCTCCCTCTCTCTCCCTCATCCGCACGTAAACTTCCTGCAGCAGCAGCTACCACGAAGTTCCCTGCCTACACCCCTGCCGCTCTGATTATGCCTCTTCTCTCAAAGCCCCGAACAGGGTCTGATGAGCTTAAAGACATAGATCAGCCCCGGCCTGTGACAGCGGAACTATCTGACACTGAACGCAGCACCCAGGCCCCCCAGCCTGTCATGGGCCCCCCCGGCTTCACAACCTGGTGAAGGCAGCACATGGCTGTTCTCGGGCCACGGTGTCCGGGTCTCTCATTTCTGCATCCAGCCCTGGTTGGTCATGGTCTTCCGGGAGAAGCAAAACACTGGGCTGAGTCCACCCCCACTGGCCCACACACGGGCCCCTCCCCTGCAGTCAGCAGCCCTGTGAGCCCTACGGTGGTGAAGTGAGCCTCACTGAATCCTGGAGCGGGATGCGGGAGGCCTGGGGGGACAGACAGGGACCTTAAGAAGTCACTAGCCCTCGGAGGCAGCTCTGTCTGTCCTAAGGGGTTCGTTCCCCACCCGTTCACCTAGAAACCTGGGACCAAGTCACTCCGTCTGCATTTGCCGAGAAGGTGCAGAGGTCGTTGGGACCCAGGAGCTCTGCAGAGCCGTCTCTGAGTTTGCTGCTTCGAGCTCCGCATTCCATGGCACCAGAACATTCCACCGTCTGAACTAAGAGCACAGAGTTACCCCACTGCATCCCACACGTCCTGACTTAGCCAAGACTCCCTCTGCCCACGACACTTGTACTCCGGTTGTGGCAATGCAGATGCCATGGCCCGGGGGTCAGGAGCTCGGTTCTCATCCGACCTCCTTCACGACCAACTGCACAACCGCACTGCAGAACTAACTGTCTCTTTCTCCGAACATCAGTTTCCCACTAAGATGAGATATTTGGACTGGACCATCTCTACCGCCCCAGCTCTCAGACGGCCACTTTCCTGTCTAAACTTACTTCAAAGGCCACATTCTACAGACAGGCCTGGGGCGAAGACTGCGAAGGCACGCGGACTTCGGGAGAGTTACGGGAGCCCCCGAGCCCTCACCAGGGTCCTAGAAATTCCACCAGAAGGGCTTCAGGTCCTGAGGCGGGGCGCTCACCCAGGCCCTGCCTTTAAAGTCACTTCCACCAGAAAGGGAAATACCTGAGCAACTTTTACTCACTCAGCTGTCTGTTACTGGAGAAGGCTAAGCGCCTTCCCCCACAACTGAGGGCCTTCCAAATCGCCCTCATTTTGCTTGTTCATCCTTCAGTCCCTGCCCTGCCCTGGCGGCATCTTCAGCCTCAGACTGAGGGGCAGACGGACTCCTCCCTCAACCCACCTGCTCGCTGAACACGGAGATCAGTAGGCCTGCTACAGACCAACCATGCATTAAAAAAGGTCCCAAGGACCCCCATTTGGCATTTCAAAGCCGAGTTTAAGCTGCGACTTGCTACTAACTCTTGAAGTGGATGAAAGCATTTCTTCAAATCAGAGTGTTCACTACCGAACACTGGTCCTCTCCTTCCTAGAGTTACCAGCTGAACTGTGTCCCGGGTCCTCACCCCGCCCCCCACCCGCGGCCTCCCCGCCAGAATTCAGTGTTGAAGGGCTAAGCCACAGTATCCCACCGGGTGAATGTATGTGGACAGAGGGTCCTTAAAGGGGACATTAAGTGCAAATGAAGTCATATGGGTGAGCCCTAATCCAATTGGTGAGGCATCCTCGCAAGAGAGGAAATTTGGACACAGTGAGAGGACAGCCATCTGCAAGCTGAGAACAATGGCCTCAGAATAATGCCAACCCTGCCCACACCTTGGATTTCTGGCCCCAAGAATCACGGGTAAATATGCCTCTGTCGCTTAAACCGCCCTGTGTCGGGTACTGTGACGACCGTCCTAGCAATAAGGACGACCGTCCTTATTACACCTCTTGTTTGTTCCTTCACCCAGCCTGTCCAAACGTGTCACAGATTCTCCACGTGAAAAGAGCCTCAGGTTGTAAGTCCGATAGCCCTATTTTTCAGATGGGCACACTGAGGCCCAGTGAAAGGAAGGGACTGAGTGAAGTCATACAGGAGGCGGTGAGCTGAGCTTCTACCCACAGCTGTTGTGGTCATACAGCACAGAGACCCAGGGCTGGCGGGGGGGGGGGGGGGGGGGCGCTGCACTGAACTGCCTGAGTTGAGCAACACAGACAACCCCCCATGGAACCCTGTCCCCAACACCCCAAGGCTGGATGTAAGTGGCAGGACACACAGGCCCTGACCACCTACTCTGTCCAGAGACGCTCCGTAAAGCCTGGGTGCGCCCAGGGCAGCCCCTGAGACTACCGAATGGGGCTTCCTGGCCTGGCACCAGAAATCAGCTTCATATAGTTTGAAGCCATTTGAGGGAGTGTGAAAAAAGTGAAGAGCAGAATGAAGAGAGCCACAGTGGTCCCGACGTGCTCCTGAGCCCCACAAACTCTTTCTGAAAGCCAGGCTGCCTTCGGAAGTAGAAAGCCTTGATTCAACTTTTCCTCATCATCTCAACATTTACCAAATACATTTGTCGCATGAGGGCGATTCACAAGTTCTGCATAAAGTCGATGCCCTGGAAGGTTAAGGAAAGAAGAGGCTCCTTTGGACTGCAGTGATCAGCAGGCAGTTTTCTGGAGAGGCTGGGACTTGAACCAGCCCTCACAGGGAGCCCTAATGTGAATGAGAAGTCCAAGCCCCCTTTGTGAGATCAAGCCCATTGGCCATGGTAGCTCTTCTCAGCACTGGCTTGTGGTCTGAACACGATTACTGGACTATTCGAAATTGTTCACCATCTTTCAGGGTCCCCCAATGTTTATGGCCAGCATTTTATGAATAAATAAGGGAAGAAGTACCTTCAGGCTCCCCTTCTGAAAGAAAAGATCCCTACAGTGAGACATCTATGACAGCACAACAAAGTTACCGGACTATAACTTTGGTCAGATGCCTAAACTTTACCTTAATTGTGTTTTCTCTGGGTTCCCAGCAACCAAAGATGCCCCCATGAAGGTCAGATGGCTGGCCCCATAGCTCACCTTTCCCCCAGCCAGTTCCTGAGCACAACTTCCAATTGAGCCATTCTTCTGCAGCCTACCTAGCTCTAGAATACCTTCATCTCCCATCTCTCCAAGGTGAGGAGGTATGAACCAGTATTAAAATGATGAAGATCCATTTCGGAGGAGTTAACCATAAACGAGAAGTGTCTGTCTTCCAAACACTACTGGTTTACTCTCATAATTTGCAACACTTGCCTCTTTTGTATATAAACTTTTACAAGGGACTGAAACATTTTTAATGTTCTTAATCAAGATTTGTTTTCTTAAGAATAAACAATAATTGATTTGATAAATATATTATCATTCTTCTTTGCTGTGAAAGCAGCAAGCAGCAGTCTTGCTCTGGTGTTCATCACGTAGCTGAGTGACTAGGATGAGGTCTGTGCTGGGCCAAAGCCTCCCCAGGTGTAAGGGGCTAGTCTCACCCATAGCTGGAGGGGTGCCCTCACACTGAAGACCAGAAAGGAAGGCAGGCAGGCAGGCTGGCCAGCCAAGGAGAGGACCAGAGTACTTCTGGCACATGCAGCTTTGGCCACAAGAATGTCAAGATGTCTAGGGGGGAATTCTAGTATTAAAATGGAATCTTTTCATTGGGAGTTCATATAGAAATAGAAACTAAAAAATTCAGGCAAGGTGTCTGAAAAACTGCCAGCCCTTTAGAACGAGAAGGTAGAGGCTGGAGCTCAGAAGTTATGAACTTGGAGAATGTGCTGTGGTCGCCATGGCTTCTTGAATTCTCTGTGCTGTTTTTCCCCATCCATCCTCTCTGGTAATCAGTTACTGTCTTTTGAAATGTCCAGTTTGCCTCAGCTGCTCCAAGGGAAACCAGGGTAAACTTAATTACCGTCCATCCCATGACTAGTGCTAAGGAAGAATAGCTATGTTTATTACTATGAACATCTTGATGAAATAGACAATTTTTTAGGATGATAAAAGTTACCAAAACTGACTTAAGAAGACTATCCACTGAATAGATCATTAAACATGAAATAAATTGGAAAAAAATGTGAAGAAATTATCTCTACAAAAGGCTATGAGCTAAGACAGTTTTATGGATGAGTTCCTTCAGATTATTCTAGAGCAGAGAAAAAGATGGAAAGCGTCCCAGTTCCCTTTATAAGACTAACATAATTTAATGAGAAACCTGGCCAAGATAATATATACATATATAATATTATATACATAATACTACATATATGTATACACATAAACACACATGTATAAGGATCAATCTTTCTATGAGTATAGATGCAAACATCCCAAATTTAAAAAAAACAATAAATCAAATCCAGGAGATACTAAAAGAATAATTCAATATGACTAACACTGTGTTTATCCTTGGAATGTAATGATTTAGGATTTGGAAGTATACACTCATCTACATCAATATGTCACAGGAAAAAAAAACATAAGAGATTCTAAAGATACATTTTTTATATATATTTTGTGAATTAAAAAAGAAAAAAAGAAAACCTTAGCAGTCTACAAGGTCATAATCAACATCCTACTCATGATCAAACAATAGGCACATGTCCACTAAAATTAGAAACAAAGCAAGTATGACTTCTGTCACTATCATGACTATACATTTTCTATTTCTAGCCAATAACATGAAACAGAAATGTTTCTTTTTAAGTCCAGGAGATCAAATTGCCATTATTGGCAGAAGATACTATATTGAAAGAAAGAAAGAAAGAAACAAAGAAACAAAGAAACAAAGAAACAAAGAAACAAAGAAACAAAGAAAGAAAAAGAAAGAAAGGAAGGAAGGAAGGAAGGAAGGAAGGAAGGAAGGAAGGAAGGAAGGAAAGAAGGAAGAAAGAAATTCCAGAGAAAAACTACCAAAACTAGGAATAGTTTTGTAAAATGAGCAATTTTTACAAGTTAAAAATACACAAATCAGGGGCGCCTGGGTGGCTCAGTTGGTTAAGTGTCTGCCTTTGGCTCAGGTCATGATCCCGGGGTCCCGAGATTGAGCCCCACACTGGGCTCGTTGCTCAGGGGGGAGCCTGCTTCTCCCTTGCCCTCTGGCTCTTCCCTTGTTTATGCTCTCTCTCTTTCACTCTCCTTCTTGTTCTCTCTCAAATAAAGTCCTTTAAAAAATTAAATTAAATTAAATTAAAATACACAAATCTATCAGTTACCTATATACCAGAAATAGCTAGTGAATAATAATCGAAAGTACAATGGTGAAAAAAAAAAAAAACTTCATTTAAATGAGCAGTGAAATAATTATAATAAACCTAAAAATAATCTTTTTTAAAAGATTTTATTTATTTATCTGACAGAGTGAGAGACCGTGAAAGAGGAAATACAAGCAGAGGGAGTGTGAGAGGGAGAAGCAGGCTTCCCGCTGAGCAGGGAGCCCAAATGCAGGGCTCGATCCCAGGACCCTGGGATCATGACTTGAGCTGAAGGCAGACACTTAACGACTAAGCCACCCGGGCACCCCAAACCTAAACATAATCTTAATGGGAAAACACACAAGATCTATTAAAAACATTTTTAAAAACTTTACTGTAGAGCGCCTGGGTGGCTCAGTTGGTTGAGCATGCCTTTGGCTCAGGTCATGATCCCGGAGTCCCAGGATCGAGTTCCATATCGGACTCCCGGCTCTGCGGGAAGTCTGCTTCTCCCTCTGACTTTCTCCCCTCTCATTCTCAGTCTCTCGCTCTCTAATAAATAAATAAAAATCTTAAAAAAAAAAAAACCTTACTGTAAGACATAAAAGAAGACTGGAAGAAATACCATGTTTCTGGGGGCAAACTAAATTTTTTCCAATTTTTTTCCCAAATCCTTTTTTTAAAAGAAGCGTATGGGTGACAGGAGGGAAAAATCGAGGCTTGCACAACAGCCCTAACAGGCACTGCTTATCCTTGAGATGTCTGCATTAGAGTACACTCGGCACAACGGTCCCCAGCAACCACATCCATGTGTGACCGTGTCATGTCCCAGAGATAGGAAAAATGTGTAAGCTTTAGGAACATGACCAAACACAAAACATGATGATTCTTGAAATCAGCTTTAGAAATTGTACAGTTCTCTTTGTTCTGTGACTCCAAAAGTCTCTAAGGATTCATTCAGGTAAGAGGGCCAACAAAGACTACGAGGGCCATCTCATGGGGAAAGTGACCAACACAGTGACCTAGAGTTATCTTTGTCACAACCCTTCCTAATCATGGAAAGTCCATGGGATCAGTCGTGGCACAGAGCCACGATGATAAAAGGGAGCTACTGAAGAGAGATAGGGTTTATTAATTAATTGTTAGGGAATGTGGCTTGCATGGGGGGTGGGGGGAAGGAAATTCTCCGCTCAGTTTTATGTGAAAATAATTCCAGAAGAATAAAGAGTTTATCTGGAATTAATGTAAAAAAATAAACACAAGAAGATATAGGAGAGAGGGAGAGAGATCGTAGAAAGCACCGGAACTCCAGAGAGCAGGGATTTTTAGCTGTTTTGTTTACTGCTGTATCTCTAGTGTATTTCTACTCTAGAGAGTAGCCCCTGCCATATAGTAAGTGATCAATAAATTTACTAAAAGAATGAATAAATGAATGAATCCTTCCCTTTATCAATTTTCTGGTCATATCTTTGGCATACTTTCTTTTTTTTTCATATTTTTCTCCAAAATATGTTTATTTTATTTTTTCAGTGTTACAAGATTGATTGTTCATGCACCACACCCAGTGCTCCATGCAATACGTGCCCCCCTCAATACCCACCACCAGGCTTGCCCAACCCCCCACTCCTGCCCCTCCAAACCACTCAGTTTGTTGCTCAGAGTCCACAGTCTCTCCTGGTTCATTGCCCCCTCCGATTTCCCCCCATTCACCCTTCCCTTCCTTCTTACGATGCCCTCCATGCTTTTCTTTATACTCCACACGTAAGTGAGACCATAAGATAATTGACTCTCTCCGCTTGACTTATTTCACTCCGGATAATCTCTTCTAGTCCTGTCCATGTTTGCACACTTTCTACCTGGGTTTTTTTTCCTTAATTATTGTAACTTTTTAAATCTCTTTTTACCTCTTTACATATTGAAGATAGTAAGTGTGTACATTATATACGTATATATATATAAATGATTTCCCAAATTTGTCTTTTGCCTTTTCATTTATTTGAAATACCACAACCTATTTATTTGAGGGCGGTCAATTCTCTTTTATAACTTCTGATTAATATCTACAGCAAGTCGTCCCCAATTCCAAATTGCTAAGGCAGCCGAGCCCCCTGTCAGCGGGCTAGTCCAAGTTATCTCCACTGCAGGGCTCGTTCATCCTCTCCCAAGGGCTGGGGAGCTGCTCCAGAGGCATCTGATCCAGAGGGTTTCCTATCCCAACCAGACTCGTCAAACCCCCAAGGCGCCCCTTCCAGCACACTCTTCTGCATAACCGCATGGTGAGGTCATGTGTTTAGGACACCATTGTTCTGTCACCATGGAGATGATGAGCCGTCAAAGCCCTGGCAAGAAGCCTCTCGTGCAGGATGAAGCCAAGGGAGAAGATGGAGAAAAGACAGGAAGGACCAGTGCGTGAGCCAGAGGACCTAAAACATCCCAAGAAGCTCATGAGGTCATCCTCATTCACACAGTTTCCCAGGTGTCGGATCTGTTTGGAAAGCACATAACCTTCCAGGCCAGCCCATACGGTCCACGGGCAGCACCTAACCTCGGAAGATGACGTTCCTGCCCCTTCAGCCCCTGGGGCACCCAGCCTGACTCTTAGCTGGCTGATGGCCTCCTCTGGAATCCTCCACTTAGCGTTCCTGTGTTTCTCAGAATGTAACTCCCTGTTCCCAATCACTTCACTACATCATCCTTACCCTCCCTGCCCCCTCCAGATTCAACTCCTAATCTATTCTCCCCTCTGCTTCCAAGACAACCTCTCCAAGGCAGAAATCTGCTTGCCTTACTCATCGTCTAAAATTAATGCAGTGATTAACCATTGTCCTAGGGGAAAAAAATCTAAATTCCTTAGGATGCTATTCAGACCCTTTCTGATCTGGCTCCTGATTCTACTTCCAGCCAACCTCCTACCACACCCTTCTTCGTACTCTGCCCCCAACCACACTCTGCCTGGCATTTGAAAAAGCTGCTTTTTCCACCTAAGGAACTACCTGTTACTAACACCACTGGGCTAGGCAGAGTCCTACATATATTTTTGGTTGTTAGATAAGGAAATTAGGGTTCAGAGTGATTAAACAATTTATCCATGACCGCACAGCTTTTCAGTAGCAGAGCTGGGATTCAAACCCAGGTCCTTCCAACTCGAAAAGTCCTGGCACTTTCACTGCCTAGGGTGACCGACCATCTCAGTTGGCTCAGAACTGTCTCCGTCTCGGCACTTGAAAATCCCATGTCCCAGGAACCCCCTCGTTCCCTGGCAAACCAGGAGAGCCGATGTGCTGCCACCACCCCCACGCTGTGGCCTCTTCCCATGAGTGCCTATTCACCTTTCGCATGTGAGCTCTTCCTCTGCCTCCTCCAGGAACCCTTCCAAGACCATCCACTGGAGAAGCGTGTTGGCTCTCTCCTGCCACATTCCTGGGCCTGCCTCTGTCCTGTCTACTTATATCCTGTCTGCTCTATCCTGTGTCTCTTGCTAGAGGAGGGGTTTCTTCTGACCATTGGAACCAAGGCCTCATCATCTCTGTGGCCCCAGGGGCTCAATTAGTATTTGTGCCACGAATGGGCCTATCTGAGAAAGGCTGCTCTATGGGTAACCAGGAGACCATGATACCTGAGAGCAGTTTCTAGAAGTAATTCCTTAGTTAAAAAATTCCCAAGCAGGCTTATCTGGAGTACAATGGTCAACAAGTGTGATCCAAGCATTTGCTGTACTTGGCCCTCATGGCCCCTGTTAGGTCGATAGTTACAAACTTGAACCAAACTCTCTGCTGCTGGTTTAAATCCTTTGGCACCCCTAGTACCCTTCTTACCAATTTCTGGAAATGTTGGGTTTGGGACTCCTTTAGGAAGCTGCCCTGGAGGCAGAGGGAGAGAGGGAGACATGCACAATTCACAGTGGTTTCTGCTCTGCAGTCCCAGAAAGGACAGTATCAGCACCCACAGGAGGGAACTGCTTCTCCATCCCGGACCGTCACAAAGCCTACTCCACCCCAGCTCGCGCTGGGGAAAGACCCATTGTCCAGAAAGAAGGAGAATAAAGAAGATAGCTTCACTCTAGCCTGGATGCTCGGCCCTGCTGAACAGGCAGACACGATAATTAGGAAGAAAAGAAGAAGGAAAACTGTATTGTTGGTATAAGAAAGAGTTCAAGGGCACCTGGGTGACCCAGTCTATTAAGCTTCCAACTCCTGATTTCGGCTCAGGTCATGATCTCAGAGTCGTAAGATCGAGCCCCACATCAGGCTCCAGGCTCAGCACTGAGTCTGCTTGAGATTCTCTCTCTCCCTCTCCCTCTGCTCCTCCCCCCCACTCACGTGCTCTCTCGCTCTCAAATAAATTAATAAATTAAATCTTAAAAAAAAAAAAGCATTCAGATTCAGGTTGGTTCTGATTTATGCAAACATGTCCCACTACGCTGGCACGCACCTTTTAGAATCAAAACCACGTGACACATGTCAAAACATCACCATCACTGCCACCAGCTACAAGTGACATCTCTCTTCGTGCAGGAGGTGCTGATACTCAGTCCCACCACGGCCTTCTCCGGCCTGCCTCTCCCCAAGGAGAGCACTCCTATGCTGGGACACTCTGGGCGGGCTTGGGGAAGCAACGGTGACTAATAATTTTAGCTCTTGGAAGAAATACAGAAGAGAAAGGTCAGAGATGAGAAGAGACAAACCAATGGAAGAGAGAGAAAGCGGTGTCCCTGGCTCGGGAGTCAGGCCCATAGCTCAGCAGGCCAGCCAAGTATCTGTATAGATGATAATCTAGAGGATACAACTTATCCTTCAACAGGCACAGCAATGAAGAGCTACAAATTCATTAACTCATATTGAGCTAATCCAAGGTTTGGGGTAGGAAGGCTCTTAATTACTAGTCCCATCATATAGATGACAAATTTAAGGTGCAGAAAGGTTAAGCAACATACCAGGTCCACAGCTGGTACGAAATGGAACTCACATTGAAACCCAAGTCTGTTGACTCCAGATTGTATTACAGCAAGCCTCCCTGTAGCTCTCCCTATGGTCCAGGATTGTCCTCATAGTCTCTCAATCTTGCTAATGAGCCTGGGCTCTCCTCTTCGCTCACCTGCATCCTCTCCAGCCCCTGACCGCTGGTTCCTCCCTGCACTGTCAAACACCCCAAGAGGCACCTTTGTGGGAAGTGAGCATTCCCTAATCATTGCAGAGCCTCCCTAGGGAGCCAGGCAGAGGTCTGGGAGACTCTGCGCATCCTAACGGGGCTTCTGCCGTTCATCCCACCCACTTGAACAGGTATACGGAAAACCTACCGTGTGCCATGCCCGAAGCCAGGGACCATGGGGGCAGATCTCAAGGCCCAGACCCCAGCCTCATCCCCTAGACCTTGGCGAGTTCAGGCCCATGTGCCAGTGAATCCCAGCCCCAGTGAGTTTAGCGGAACGTCCTAGGAGGGAAAGCTGGGAAAGTTCAGGCTGCTGGGAGAGCCCGAGGGGGAAGAGGGTAATTCTGAGGTCAAACACAAGATAGGGTCAAAGGAGTAAATACAGTGCCCGGCTGGCAGAAAATTTGGGTACCCCCTGGCCAAGACAGTGGTTTAGGCTTTTGTGATCAGATTTCTGGTTCGCACCGCAGGACGCAGGCAACCATGCAGCAAGACCGACAGCCTCTCGCCACATTTGGAAAAGCTGCTTTTCCCACTGGTTTTTAACACTGTTTAGACTACAGTACGCCTTTCAGTTCCTTTAAGAGTTTAAAGCAGATGGGCCTATGGAAGAGAAGTGGCCTCTCTTCTGTCAGGGTAGAGGAAAGAAACTTCTCCAAGGACTCTTGACCACCTACGGGGATCACACCCCCTTACTGCCAGCCACACTCTGCCAGCCCCTCATCCCCCAAGCTTTATAAAGGACCCCAGAGCCCCCCCTGTCCGGCATCACCAGGGGAAGAGTACGAGAGTCTGGCGGGTCCCAGAACGCTGTCCTGACTCAGGAAGCCTCCACCCCAGGTGACTGGGAAGCTGGTTCCCCGGAAATAGAAGGCCCCATCCTGTGAGGAAGAGGCAGCAAGGGGGGGTTTGTCTCTGGAGCAGGGGGCACTCTGCCTCCACAGGGGGAGGGGAGGACTGGCATCTGTGTAAATAGGGGCCTCCAACATGCTTACTGCCTCACTGCTGCACGCCGCCTCCTGATGTGACTTCTGAGGCATGAGGGGCTCCACGAGACTCCACACCCCCCACTGGCTGCCGTGACAGAGAACCTCCAAGGAAGGCTGTGACCTCACGCACCAGCCAAGAGGGGCACGGCATTTACACCTTTCATAAAGGAGGGTGAGTGGCTGGTGAAAGCAGATTTTATTCATTAAAAAGAGGAAATTTGCAGAACAATGGGTCTATCAGAGAAGACAATAGGGAATACAAAAAAAAAAAAAGTTGTGAGAACCTGGGATGAGCGAGTAGGCTATGCAGTGTGGTCCAGAAGTGGGAACGGGATGGCAATACCAGGAGTCGGGGAGGGTCTCTGGAGCCACTGTTCTAAGAACAGTCTCTGGCATTTTGTAGGCGATGCACAGAGATCCAGCCTAGCTTCTTAGAGAGAAGATGGGTTGGTAGAATTTTCAGGACCCCTTGAAAACCCTAATGCCTACCTCCATTGGTCCCTTACTTACACAGGAAATGCCACCATTAACAGTACGACTCTATGAGATGTAACAAGGCCAGACCCCAAAAAGCCAACAATGCCACCCCAAGGTGGCACTCGGTGGCATTATTTCCTAATTCTCAGGACCCAGAACCTCAGAATTAAGACAAAAACCACTGACAATACCATTATGTATTAAACATCCCTATGCCGCTTTTCTTGAGCACATGATTCCCTTTGCTGTTTAAGTGACTTAAACATCTTCCACCAGAGTTTGCGAAAGGCGGTGGCTGCGGTGAAAGTGTACAGAGCAGAGAGGAGACCCTGGACCGGCCGTGCCCCTCGAGCTGCGTGCCTTCGGACCTCGCCTCTCCACTAGGTTCCACTCCGCTCAAGCCACAGGCTGCAGGACTCAAGCCTGACCTCGCGCCCTTCACCTTGCTGGATGTTTCTGCAAGGCTTGTCACGGCTGACTCCTCACTTCTTGACGCACCTGTTGTGGGTTGAACTGTGCCCCTCTCATCCTGCTGAAGTCCTAACCCCCAGCCCCTCCGGATGTGACTCTATCTGGAAGCGGGGCGGCCGCAAAGGTAATCAGTTAAGATGAGGTCACAGTGCAGGAGTGTGGGCCCTACCCCCGTGTGACTGGCATCCTTATACAAAGGGGAAATCCGGAGATGGGCATGCATGCGGGGAGAAGGCTGTGTGAGGATGAAGGCAGAGACTGGGGGGATGTTTCTACAAGCCAGCAAAGCCAGAGATGGCCCTCCAAGCACCAGCTAGCACCCGGGACAGGCCCTCCCTACAGCCTTCCGAAGGAAGCAACCAGACTTCCGAACTTCGGAACTGTGAGACATGAAATTCTTGTGTTGCTTAAGCCGCCCAGCTTGCGGCACTTTGTGATGGCAGCCCTAGCAGATCAATACATTGGCCTTGACCCCATGATCTCCTGGTTCCCCTCGTGCCTTACAAACCCTCCTCGAGGCCCTTAGCTGGCTCCACTCTCGTCTGGCTGATTTCTCTATACAGGAGCATCCTAAGCTCAGCAACTCACCCCCGTATTTTCTCTCCCTATACTCTTCCTCTTGCACGATTGCGAATAATCCCTCAGGGCTTTAGAAATCTCACATATGCCCATTTGAAATCTACCTCTCCTAGACATATGGCTCTCGCTACCTACTTGGCACCTCGCCACGGCTAACAGACATCTCAAACGTAAGTCCAAAACCCACCTGCACACAGCTGAGCTGCAGACTAGGCCCCCGGTCCCAAGAAGGGGAGCATATCTCAGGCCAAGTCTCAGGAAAACTGAAGCTGTGTCCTGGGAGAAAGTCACGGGTTCTCCTAATGCATTGACTCAACAAGATTTGAGTTCCAGCAAGTGCTGGGTGGGTATTCAAGTACAAGGGAGAACAAGACAAATGCTATTCTGGTCTTCTTGGAGCCCTGATTCGGGCTTCCCCCAAAACACTTCCACCAGTCCATGCAAACAAATTACACTGGATGACTGGCAGGAGATCTCTCAAAATTACTAATATATAGGTCTAAACCCACATACACAGCACCTATTTTATGTTTCAAAGCTCATTAACCAGGATTGGGGAAAAAGGGCAGATCTAGCATTCCCAGTATGTATGGGGGGTACAGGGGGCTGCAGGTCAAAGTGGAGAATACAGGCTCGGTTGACTGAGGAGACCGAACCAAGCTAATTAGTATATCCATTGTTTGTACCTGCACAGACAGATTCTTCCAAAGTGTATCAGTCTTAATCCAAAGTTCAGTCAGAATTCAAACTTTGCACAGTGGGCACCAAAATGACTTACTGTGCTATTTTTTCACACGTGTCAACAAGCCAGCAGACAATCTCCAATAACAAAGAAAATCAGCATTTTCAAGTGTGCACATTTGCAAAGTGTAACACTTTCAATTCTTTTCACAGCATAAGCAGCGCTCCCTCCTTGATCCCCCTCCTCCCATGCTTAGGAAGCAACCCTCAGACCCCCAACTAGTGGCACAGAGATCACCTTCAATCTGCAGCTTTCCAGACGCATGCTCGGCTGTCACTGGCATGAGCCACCCGCCCGCCAGTCCCAGTGAATTTCACTCTGAGATCTTGTGGTATCTCAGAGCCTCCTCTCGTCATCCCAGGGCTGCCATCACGTGAGCCCTGGCTTGGCCTTTTGTCTCTTCCACGTGGCATGACATCACCAGAAGAACATGTCATCCCAGCACTCAGGGTCACCCAGAGCACTGAGAGTCCCTGGGGCACAGGCCACATGTGACCCAGGCTGCTGAAGGGGTAATTACGAGCAGGTGGTGGAAGCCGGTGTAACCGACGAAGGGCCGTCCAGAAGCCCAACCTGAGCTCCAGGTCACCAGTGCCAGGCCGCACCTGCTCACTGAATTAGGCTGCGAGCAGTGGCAAGGGGGGGACCAGGAGACCAGACGCCGCAGGTGCCCGCCCCCAGCCAGGGCTTGGAGCAGCTTCTCTGACAACAGGCAAACCCCTGGCACCCGGGCTGGGCCTACCGTCTTGAGTATCCCCTCCTTGCCCTCCTTGGTGCACCCTCAAGTCTCTAGCCTGTTCCAGGGGACCGGCCCAAGGGACCACGTGGTGCAGAGCTTCTCCAGTCCCGTCCCTTCTGTGCCGTGTTGTCCACTGTAACGCACGGGCGTGTAGGCAGCACTTGAGTCCTTTTCTCTGACTAGGAGCCTCTTCCAGTCAACGGTGCTCCTCGACAACAGAGCTCAGCACGACTTCTCCACGAGGCCACTGCTCGCACCAGGGGGCAGGAACCTTCTCACCCAGGAGATGGGTGAGGACCCACCGGTTTGGGGTCCCTTTACAGTCTGCTCAAAACCAGTTGGAGGGGAAATCTTAGCATGAGTCTCCATCAGGCATACTTGGGATCAGGGCCACGTGGACGAAATGTGAGCAAGACGGCAGTCCAGGACAGGAGGGAGGGCACAGGCATCGGGGGGCAGGAGGGCGTGGGTCGTGTGGCACTGGGCACAGCCATGGGAAAGTACCTGTGGTAACAAAGCTCCCAGCTTGCCGGGTTTGGAGAGTTAGCTCGGGGCTCTGGGCCAGAGAGGCAGAGACATGAGTAGCAGGAAGGGACAGCACCTGAAACAGGGTCCGAGCATCTCCAGGTTGCTGCCCAGGCCACAGCCTCCCCACAGCCCTGCCCACAGGTCAGCTTGTTAGGGACTCAACACATGACAGAACTTTCCAGTTACCTCCAAAAGATCTTTTTCCAGGCTGGGCCCATGTCCAACCTAAGCCTTTCACTACTACTAAGTCTTGGGTTGACTGCAGGAGGTTAATCTCTGCAAAGGAAGGCAGAGAGAGAGAGAGAAGACATCTCCCAAATGGAAGAAAGAGACCTGCCATGAGTCTGGGCCTGAAGCGTGACCATCCAGGCAGGCCAAATAGAAGAACGTGGGCCAAGGGCCAAGAGGCAAGGCAGACAGGGGAGTCCGGGTGTCTGGCACAAAGCCCTTAGCCAGAAGGTGAACACCGCACGCAGGAAGAGGGGCAGTGACAAGGGGTGAGGGGTGTGGGATCCCAAGGACGGAGCTGGGTCCTCAGCCAGAGGACAGCTGGCAAGCTGCCCGTCCTCTGGGACCCCGTTCCATGCTCTCCCCACTTGCATTTGCCCGTTTCACTCACATTCCCGTGTCCGCCGCCCCCTCCTCCGACTGCCTGATGTGCATGTGTCCCCGGGAGATACAGACGGGAAGCAGAGGTGGTATTCAGTATAAGGGGGTCGGGTGAGAAACTAAACGAAACTGAGAACCACCAATCACATCTCAGAGCTGAGGCCTGAAGCCTTTCAAACCAGAGAGCAGGTTCTCAAGAGGCCTGCCCTACTGCATCCTCGCTAGTGATTCCCTCCAGCCTCTATCTTTCCGGCAGGGCTCGATGGCTGCAGGGAGCTCAGAGGCTGCCTCCGCTGGCCAGACAGGTGTATCTGGGCACCGACCCCCCCCTCCCCTGGGCAAGAAGGTAGCCGACCGTGCACTTCCTTCTCTGCTTCCTTCCTCAGTGACCTTGTCCTTCCTTGTAGTTTTAAATGCCATCTCTGTGAGCTGATCACTTGCAAATATCTGCCCCCTGCCTGGTCCCCTTTGCTGAAATCCAGCCCTAAATACCCAGCTGTCAAGTCAGGCATCTAGAAGCCTAACAGGCATCTCACACTCAACATGCCCCTAGCAGCCGCCTGCCTACCCAGCTACGCCTGTGCTCCCGAATCCCTTCCCCTCCCAGAAACAGAACTGCTGTGTCAGCATCTCCCCAGGTCTTCGGCCTTCGGCAGGGCTGAAGAACCCTGCAGATTTGGGACGCGCCAGCCTCCATAAGCCCAAAAGCCAACTGTTTCCCATCTTACTGGCTCTGTTTCTCAGTAGGGCCCTGATTGATACACAGGTCAAAAGTCCTGGAGTCATCCTTGACTCCTCTCTCCCAACCCAACATGGAATCCAGCAACAGATGGGACCGGCCCAAGCTCCAAACCGTGTCCAGCCTGGCCGCTTCCCACCACCCGCACCGCTGCGCATCCCAGAACGGGCCGCCGTCATCTGCATCACCACAACCGCTTCTGTCAAAGGGATCCTTTAAAAAGCCGGGTCAGATCAGATCGTCCCTCTGCTCAGAAGCTTCCATTTAATTCATTCAAAGCTAATGTCCTTACAGAACCCTAAACGACCTGTGTCCCACCCCCACTGCCCCCCTATTATTACCTCTCTGAAGTCACCTCCTGCTCCTTCCCCCCTATCTGCTTCTTTGCTATTCCTTGAACACGCCAGCCACGTCCTGCCTTGAGGCCTGAGTACCTGCTTCTCTCCCTGGGATGCTCCTTCCTCCAGTGCTCCATCACTCCCTTCCTTTGGAACTGGACTCAAATGTCAACTCTGCAGTGAAGCTGTCTCCGACTACCCTACCTAAGTTGAACCCTATCCACATCCCCAACACTCTCCAGTCACCACGCTGTTGCATTTCCCGCAATAGCGCACATCAGTATTTACCAGACCACACGCATTGCTCACGTATAGTATTATTAGAATCTACTACAATATACGATTACAGGAGTATTCCCTCAACTAAAACCTGGGACCTGCGGAGGACTGGAAGCTTTGTCAGTCCCTGTTGCTTCCAGCTCTACTCTCAGGGCCTCAGCAGGGCCACTTCTGCTCCTCGGACCAGCATTTCAGTTTCTGACCTTGTGCGGGCCGCATTCATGTCCTCTCAAGCCGTGGAACAGAGGCGAGCTCTAGGGCTGGACCGAACCTTCCCTTCTGACTCTTGTGCTTGGCCGTGCACCTAATCAAAGTTCCGAGTGTCTCATGCGCTAGTAATTAACATCTTGGGAAAACACCCATCACCAGACCTCCTTCCTAATCTCTGGAACACTCTAAACACTCAGCGGGCATTGCTGACCTCAGACGGGCCTTGACAGAGGTTTTTAAAAGGAAGGGGGACAATATGTGCTCTTCACAGCCTTTCCCCCGTCAGGCCCTGCGCGAGCAGCCTGGCCCTCCAAACCCCCGATTCCCCAGGGGGCCGGGACTTCCCTCACGTGTATTCCTGTAGGAAAAAGAAAACTTTTTCTGAAGCTTGGGGATGAATTTATTTTTAAATCATCTTTGATTTAAATCATTTGATTTAATTTGATTTAAATTATCTCTGACACAGGAGACACAGAGATCCCCCGAGACTGTGGAAAACAACCAGGACCTGAGAGCGGCACTACAGACAGAATTTTAATCAATGTGAAACCAAAGTCCAAATTGTGCCGTTTTATTCTGTGCTGATTATTGATTTTTGTTCCGTCTCCTCTGTTGCCATGATAACCTGTCAACAAACAAGCAAGAGCGCGCGGGACAAGGGATGGGGATGGGCTCAGGGGCCAAGACTCGGCCCTCAGGCCAAGGGGGGCCAGTCCTGCTGCCCAAACAGCCTCTCCGTGACACCCGTCTGTGCCCCGGGGGCCAAGTGAGTCATGAACATAGACACCAGCATTCTGCTGGACCCCAGACCCTCTCAGCTTACAGCAGGGCAGCTGTCCCCGGAGAGAGGAAGCTGTAAGCACAAGCACCAAAACCTGGACCTCGGCTAACTCTCTCTCATGTCCCTCATCTTCTTTCTGAACAAATCTGGGGTCTGAGCGTGTAGGCACCACTCCATCCTTGCTGGAGGGATGACGTGGGTGGTTCACCAATGGCTGAAGACTCCTAGTCCGTGCACCCTACTGAAAGACTTGCTGGGCTCCAGCCCCAGCGCCTGGTTTTCAAATCCCCAGTCCCGTGCACTGAATCCTCTCTCTGACTGGCAGGATCATGCCCTCAGATCTTCACTTCCCCTCGGTCTCATTTCCTATGGCCCATCCTCAAGAGGCCTTCCTGACCTGTTCTCGGGATTCCATCCCACTGGGTTATCATCTCTGTTTATTATCTCTTCTTTTCCTTCCTGCAATCACCAATATCTGAGATGATCTTGCTCATTTGTTTCCCTACATATTGTCTGTGCCCCTCCGGCGTTTCAATAAGCTAAGACTCTTCTGCATAACTCAGTGCACTATTCAGTACCAGGACCTAATTTTATTGAATGTATGAATTAATGATTGCACAAAAGAGAATGAAAACCCCAGGAACAGGACTCTGGGCTTCTAGAAGCACACAGAGCAGTGAGCAGTAAAGCATGAGGTCAGAATCGATACTATAGCTTCCGAAGCAGGGGAAGGGCTCTAGGTACCTCACCCACAGCCTGAGCCTCTGGGCCCAAATCATACGTTTGCTCTGGGGCTGTAGAGGGACACCCTAGATCTGCACTGACCAGTCCAGTCACCGAGCCACGTGTGGCGAGGGAGCACCAGACCCACGGCTACTGTCATGGAGGAGCTGGGCTTCTCATTTTATTTCACTTTTGTTAATACAAAATTAAAAACTGATACTGGAGTCCGTTTTTGGAAAAACCTTTAAGTATGTTTGGAACAATTTGGGTATGTGAATTTACTTTTTCAACACTCGATTTTATGAACTCTAAATACAGGTCCAGTATTGCCAAGGAAAATTTAGCATCTGAATTAAAATGTGATCTCTAAGTGTAAAAGATGCACTGGATTTTGAAGATCAAACGCAAGAAAAGAATGTAAAAATATCTTGTTCATGTTCTTGCATGGGATATGATAATATTTTAGATATGCTGGGTTAAATAAAATGGTATTAAAAATTAATTTCACCTGTTTCTTTTTTTTACTTTTTAATGGGGCTCCTAGGAAATTTTAAATCACATACATAATTTGTATTACAAACGTGTATGTGGCTCCTGTTTTATTTCTGCGGGATGGGGCTGCTGTCCAAAAGAACTGAACTTCTGACTTAAAGATAGGCCCACTTTGAGGGTTTTTTTTTTTTCTCTCAAGATTTTATTTAAATTCTAGTTAGTTAACCTATAGTGTAGTACTAGTTTCAGGGGGTGGAATTTAGTAATTCGTCACTTGCATATAACTGGCCCCGTTTGAGTTTTAGCGGGAGTGACACTATAGAACCGTTGGAGGGAAGATCCCTTTGTGTATCAGTTTCATCCCTGGGATGGTGGGGAGAAGGCCAGGGACCCCACGTGCAGTGGGGCATCCTTGGCCCAAAAACCACTCCCTGGATACAACCCATGAGAGCGAACTGACCAGAACAAAGATGAGAGCCCCTTAGGGTCAGGTCAGGGGTTCCACCGTCTCTCAACAACAGACTGTTTCACTTCTTCTCCTACAGAGAAATATTCTTCCCTGCTGCAAAACAACAGGCTGTATTTGTTATTTAGTTAAAAGGAATTCTCAAATTAATCTAGCTGTATAAAAATGGGCTTCCTCCCTCAGCCACGAGGTCTATGGAGGAAGGCTGACCGTTTCCCCAAAAGCACCATAGAAAGCCAGAGGAAAAGGATGCCAGCCTCTCTGAGCTGGAGCTCCAGTCCTGAGTGGGGAGACTCAGTAACAAGCTCCTCCCAAGCAGCCAGGGATGGGCCACATTCCTCCAGCGCTCAGCCAGCTTAGGACCTATGGGACTCAGGGAAAGCAGCCACCAACGCATGAGGAATGGCTGACACTTCCATTAGGTGACAAGAAAGCCAAATCACTGTACAGACATACTGAAGCGCCTACTGACATGAAGCTCTGAAAAAAATTAGCCTTGCAGAAGTAAAAAAAAAAAAGAAAAAAAACACCTGAAAATGAAATTCTTACAGAAAAAAAGTAACAGAAAAGAGGCTGACATGGCAAGAGGTGTCCAGAGTCTGGGAAACCTTTTACGGCATCTCTCGGACAATAAATTTTGTGGAGCAAAGGCTCCTGGTAAGCAAATCACAGCCCCTTGTTTTCAAGTTGTTGACATTTTAAAGGGAGTTAAGCCTCACACAGCAGGGAAAGAGTTAACAGACTTCAATGGGTCTATTATGAGTCTTTCTGGAATGAATGAACTGGGGTCACCCCTAATTTGGACCTCACCACCTTCATTCCCTGCCCCCTACCCACCACCAAAAAAAGGCAGGTAATGGCTGAATGAAAGATCTCCTTCATCCTGGAGAAGCTTGCTTTCCAGGTGTCCCACCCACAGAGGCCTGGGGTGTTCAATGGTGTGGTGACAGCACGTCCTGTGGGAGAAAGAGACCCTGAGAAAGACACCTGGCCTGAGTCAGGGCAAGGAAAGCACCCCCAAGCTCAGGAACCAATCTGGGGAATGAGGCCACTGTCACTGGGGACCCATGGCAGTCTGAGCTTGCCATTGCTCTTTGCAGATTAGTATCTGCAGTAGGCAGAACAATGGCTTCCCATAGATGCCCCGGTCCTAATTCCCAGAACATGTTCCCATGCCACACTGCATGGCAAAGGGGAATTGAGGCAGAAGCGGGGATTAATGTCAATCAACTGATGTTAAAATAGGGAGAGTAGCCTGGATTATCCAGGTGGGCCCAATGTGATCACAAAAGTCCTTAACCATGGAAGAGGGGGGCAGAAGAATCAGGGTCAGAGTGAGGCTGTGTGAGAAAGTCTTGTCCTGTTTTGCTGGCTTTGAAGAAGGAGAAAGGGGCCACGAGCCAAGGAATCTGGCAGCCTCTTGAAACTGGAAAAGGCGAGGAAACAGATCCTCCCCTAGAGCCTCTCAAAAGAACACAGCTCTGCCAACGCCTGGATTTTAGCCCAGTGAGACCCATTTTGGGCTTCCATGCCCTAGAACGGTAAGATAACAAATTTACAAGGTTTTCGACCACCGAGTTTGTGGAAGTTTGTCACAGCAGCAATAGGAAACTTACAACATCTTTCCTTCCTAAGACATTCCCAAATGCCCACCTTGAGCAGATTGTGGAAGATGAGGAACCATTTCTCTCCATGAAGCAAAACCTGTTCAAAGGCTTGGTTAAACATTAAATGGATTTCTTTTTGAGGATCTCTCTCTTCCTCCCCCTGGAGTCCTTAGAAGCCAGTAACACAGCCACAGTAGCCCGCGCGGCCCCTGCCCTGACCACTCAGCTTTACGCCCCCAACCTCTTCCTATGTCTTTCATTTTGAGCTTAACCCCTGTGAAGCCCAGGGAGCGGTGGCATCATGATCAAAGAGGAAATATATAGCAATTCTATTTTCTCTGCTGCGGTAATGTAGACCAAGAGCCAGTCTCTTCAAATGGGCCCTTGAGAATATTCATTCCCCTCCTTGTTCTGCAGATGAGGCTGTAACGCCCCAAAACATCAGAAACTTCAAGGTCCCACAGCCAGTTAACGGCAAGACTGGGTTAAAACTCAGGGCCCCCAACGCCCAGGCCAAGGCTTCACATTCCCCTGTTTGTTTTTAAGCTTTCTGGAAACTTCTGAGCCCCGCAGCAAGAGAAGCTGCTCACAAGGCAGACGTTTGCTTTGCCCTGTACATTTGACTGCTCATCTCCTCCTTCAGCTGCTCACCTTCCCCCAGAGCTCCCTCCACTAAGGGTCTGACAAGCTTTCAGGCCCTCACCCCACTGTTCAGGCGCCTGACGCTGTCTTCACATAAGCAGGCAGCACAAAAGGCTTAGGACACATTAGCTCCTGGCAAGAAAGAGCTGCTGTAACTGTGGCCTTCGGCGTGAGGTCAGGTGCCCGGCCTCCTGTCTCCCACCTCACAACCAGGGCACCAAGTTCTTGGCGCCCTCATGCTGTGACCCCCTTCGGGTTCCTGGTCAGGGCTGTGCCAACCCTGCCTCGTTTCTCGTGCCGATGGGGCTCTGTCCATCTCCCATAAATCTCCTTTAAACATCATCACGTCGTCAGGGGCCTCAGGAGGCCCATGCCCTCCCCTGCAGATAGAAGATTCCTATCTACAGCCTGAACCAGAGGGTAAACCTCATTCTTTCCTAAAAGTGAACCCACCGTGGGGCAAGTGGGGCAGTAATCCTCTCAAAGCAGCCAAACTTGCCTAAGGCAGGGCTGTTTCCTCCATCCCCAAGCCTGTGGGGCGGGAGCCACCTCCCTGCCCACCTTCCCCGCTCCGGCCTCAATGCCTGGACCCTCTATGTCCAACAGCTGAGCATTTGACCTTGACTGTTGCCCAGTGTCCCTCAGACAAAAGTATCCAAGCTATTTACATTTGGCCTTCCCTTTGCCTTGCTCCCCGTGAAGGCTGTTCCCCCTTCCTCTTAATTATGCAGTAATGAACAACTGTACTAACCGAAACTGGGGCGGCTACTTGCCTCTAAAAGTCCATAATTAGCCCCACGGGAACAACAAATACTTGCACAGCTCCCCCACCTCCCCTCGGCTGCCGCTGGAAGCAGGCCGCCTCTCCAAGCCCAGCATTTCGGGTCCAATCTGGAATGCATATGTTTCCCCTCAATCATTCACTCCATCAAACGTAGGGCAGGCCCAAGGGGGCGGGGAGGCCGCTAGACTTCTCCGAGTCTCCGTTTGCATGAGCGTCCTCATTATAAAGGGATGCTGTGTTCACAGGTAACCAACAGCCCCGTGAGCATCTGGGAACACTTTGAGTGATTGCTGGGGAGAAAAGAAATTTGGGTCATAACTAATGATCAACATCCCCTTTTAATCAAATGAAGCCGTCATAATGTGTCTATCCTCCAGGGGAACAAGGCCCTTTCACCTCCAGGAGGCCTGCAGTAGCATTAACCTCTTCGGGTAAAACTTGCCCAGGTAGAGGCGAGGGGGGAGCTGTCAGGTACTGAGCACCTACTGTATACCAGCCCCCACGCTGAGCAGCCTCACGTGTGTGCCTCACGCCACCCTGGACCCGCACCAGATCAAGGTTCTTAGCCTTTGAGGGCTCGTCAAAGCCCAGACTGCTGGGCCCCACACAGAGCTGAGAGTCCGTACGAGTATTTGCAGAGCTGACAAGTTCCCCTGGGATCCTGATCCTGCCAGCATGGGGAACACACCTTGAGAACCAGCCCTGGAGGACTAAAATATCACTATTGTCTTCGATATGCAACACCCTCGATATCATATCATCGAATCCTCGTAAAAACGTGATGTGTTGTTGTCGCCATCGCACAGAAGAAACAGAGCAAGCACTCGCCTACAGCCCTGTGACCACACAGGTGGCGTGGAAGAGCTCGGACTGAGAACGCAGGTCCGTCTGATGTCCAGGCCCTGGCCCGGCCCCGCAGCAAGGGAGATGCAGGCCAAGGGCTGGAGGGCTCGGACAGGATGAGCACATCTCCCCCCAGGGAACCAGGGAGACCGTGGTCCCGGCACACCCTCGCCGGGTACCCAGGACTTGGGGGCCTTTTGTCCACATCGATGCCTGGCCTGCTTTCCTGTCCACACATGGGACACGGCAGCCCTGAGTCCTGCAGTGAATGCCTCTGAGTCTTCCCTCCGATGCCCCCACCCAGAGACAGGCCTCAGTCTCCCCGTCCTCTCCCGCCCTGATTCTGCCACTCCGGAGCACCCCCCTTCTTTCCAGCTGCTCCCAGTGCCACCTCCCCTCCCAAACCAGCTCGAGAAGAGGCTCTTCCAGCTGAGCCGGAGGGCAGGGCCAGCACTTCGCCCAGAGGGTCCAGGAAACGGCTGCAGGGTCTCCAACACGACCAAACGCAGGGCCGCTCGCCCAAAGCCCACGCTGGCTCCTCCGTGGTGGCCTCGAAAACAGCCGCTGGACCCCCACGTCTGCGTTCCGGGCCCCCAAACAGGCCCCTCAGCCGCGCGGCCAGCTGCTGTAGTGCCGCTGGTGGTGGTGGCTGCTGTCGTCACGGCGGCTGTCACGGC
>CM052811.1:12695402-12737147 GCA_028533885.1 Nasua narica
AAATCGCAGTAGGAACGGCAGTCACAGTGGGGTACCCCCGGTTTGCAGGGCGCCTTACCCAGCCCGGGGCGGGGGGGGGGGGGGGGACAGGATACCGGGCCGGTGGGAGTGCGACTCCCAGAGGCAGGCCGAGTTCGGAGCCGACTCCTCCTGACGGCTGTCGGACCCCAGGCGAATCACTCGGCCTCTCAGCCTCAGCACTTTCATTCCTGACTTCAGGGCAGAAAATACCACCGACCTCATGCATTTCTCGTGAGGGTTAGAGAGACGCCCGGCACTTGGTGCGGTGCCCGGGGCCCGGAAATTCACCATCGGTGTCTGTCAGTAGGAGGGCAATGGAGACGGTGACACGTGAGGGCCCCGGCCATCGGTGGGGACGCTGAGTGAGTGCGGGCACAGAGAGGACAGCGCGCCGAGGGTGGATCCCCGCTCGGCCGGGTGGGACGCCGTGGGGAGGGACCACCCACGTGGTCAGGACAAGACAGTGGAAGACCAGGGGCAGGCCGCTGACGTGGGCTTGTGCCTTCCCACTGCCCCGCCTGTCCACACAGCACCCCCGCGCTTCCCCCTCTGTCTGCCATCCAGAGCCGCAGCCCAGCCACCTCCCCCGGGCACTGACAAGGCCCTGTGCCCTCCCTGCCTGCACCTCTTAAAACACTCCTCCTGCCCCCTCTACAAATGGCCCCAAACCCTCACACAGTCCCCTGGTGTCCCTTATGGTTTCACTGGGGGACACAGGCAAGACAGGTGAGCTGATTAAGAGGTTGCCAGTCGGGTTTACTACAAACGTGTCTCCTGAGCCCCCGGGGCTGGCCCATGTTTTGGAGCCCACCTCTTCCCTACGCTCAGTGCTGTGGTGATGCCGAGGGCCCTTACTGCTTTCCAGGGAAGGGAGGCAAGACAACTCATGCCGTGTTACTGATGCAAGGCCTGAGAGGCATTGGCTCAGCCCTCACGGACAGGGCTGTGACGGGACGGGCTCCCAGCACTACCTGTGGAAGCCCATTGACCTTCCTTCATGTACTCGGGGGTTTGATCCATCATGTCCGGACGAGTCCCCACCCTGCAAGCACTAGAGCCAAGTGCACCTACTTGAATGTAGCAAACTCCATGAGCTGGACAAGAAACGCACACTCTGAGTGCACCCACCAAGTGCAGACGCTACACTCATCGTTTCCGTCTACATTGTCTCACGAACCCACACAGCACACTTGTGAGGGAGGTATGTCCAAGTTGTAGAGATAAAGAAAGTAAAAATCAGAGACACTAAGCAACTCTCCTGAGGTCACACAGCAAGCTTCAAACCCAGGGCCGTGACCCTTCCCGATACCCCAGTTACCTCTCCAGGATGTCAGTGTCAAACTGGGGCTGGGGAAGGGCACGGGCAGGGGGCTGAAACGATCAGAGAAGGCTTTTTAAAAGAGGTGAGGGTCGTCCTGGACAAGGGGGTGAGCTGGATGATAATGGATGGAGCGTGGGCTGATGGAGGCAGCATGCCAGGGACTGTGAGGCCGTGAACGGAGACGAGGGGCTGAGAAGCACCTGGTGTGTTGGGGGTGCAGCAGGTGTGCCCGGGGGCCGCAGGGGCTGGCCGTGGGAGACAGGGTCGGAAGGGCTCAGTGAGGCTGATCAGAAGGGTCTGACTGATTTGGCTAATTGTACGTTTCTTCTGGGTGCAGTGGGGAGCCATGGAAGCCTCGTGAGCAGAAGTACTTGAGGGAAGGAGCCCCCCGGGAGAATCACCTTGGCAGGGCTGGGCCGGCTGCGTTCGTTGTAAAGACCAGGGGAAGAAATGCCACTCAAGGAGACTGTTACCATCATCCCCAAGGAACAGCCGATTTGGTAAACGAATTTCAAGGCTATAAACAGACAACATTTTTTATTGTTTTTTTCAATCCAGACTACATCTCGTTAAGGTACGATTTTCCAAACGTCAGGAAAATCAATCCACGTTAACCTACAACTGTGAAACAATTTTACGGGCAGCAAAACATCTTCTGCCCAAACTGCAATAAAATATTATTCTTGGTATAAGAAGTCAGGGCAAGAAGTAACTTCTGAACCAGCCTTCCACTTAGCAATGCAGCTTTCTGCTCAAAAATTCACAGTCTTCCTTCACTGGATCTATTTTAATAACATAATAAGGGCTCTACAACCCTATCCTCCAACCTTCCCTGAGAATGCACCCTAAGTGCCTCAAGATGTCTGAGGAACATCAAAGGGAAGCAAAATTATTCTTTGGATATACCATAGGATACAAATCCTGATATCCCACTGCTGGAAACAAAAACCCAGGACAGCTCCCGCGGTGCCCATAAAAAATATGGACTCAGAAGATTAACTGGCTCCGATGCTACAACGCTTTAGCCAACCGTAACCTGGCATTTTATGTTGAAGAAAGGGGGAAAAAAAAAAAAAGATGCCTTTATTAATACTGCTTGCCAAACTTCCCAGGAGGCCTGAGGAAGGACTCACTTTGGCCTTCCCCTGCTCAGAGTCCCATGCTAAAAACTGCTGCCTCCTCTTTCAAGTAAGGCCAACCTGAGGTGCCTGAAGAAGGTCCCCCTTGGAAAATGAACAGCCCTTCTGCCAAAACGTTTAACTCCTTGTTGCCTCCATGCTGCACACCCCAGCCTGAGCACACAGGTCGGACTTCCTAACTCCTCAGAGCACTTCCCATGGTGCGCCTTGCCCGCATCCTGTCCCCAGGAGGCAAGGGGGAGGAAAGACAGGATGGTGCTTATTTCACAGCGGTGGCATCTGAGTCCTGGAATCACTGCTGTTGAGATGTTTATAGAAATAGCTAGAACCTAAGAGCCTCTTACCGACAGGGAACAAACTGAGGGTTGCTGGAGGGGAGGTGGGTGGGGGGATGGGGTCCCTGGGTGATGGGCTTTAAGGAGGGCATTTGATGGAGTGAGCCTCGGGTGTTAGATGCAACTAATGAATCACTAAATTCTACCCCTGAAACTAATAATACGCTGTATGTTCACTAACTTGAGTTTAAATTTTAAAAATTTTTAGAAAGAGAGAAGAAAGAGCTCGAACAGTACTCCCTGGTCTGAGCGAGAAGGAGGCCAAGCAGCTCCGGCTTCAGCTGTGAGGAGGCTAGAACTGTCCTAGCTTGGGGGGTGGAGACTGGGGAGTCAGAGAAAAGGTGAGTGGCCAGCCCCTCCCGCTGTTCCCAAACTCAGCGCTCGTACAGGACGTGGCTCTCCGCTTGGTGCTGAGAGGCCGGCAGCCGGGCTAGCCCAGCGGGCCGTGCCCACCAGCAGGTCTTTGAGAAGTCATCGTGCCCCGAGTTCCCAAGAACATGCCTTGTAAGGATATTCCCAAGTCAAAGAGAAGAATCATTTTCTTTAAGAGAACATACACTTTTTTTTAAGTGGACCAAGCAAATAAAGAAGCTCCTTTAATGCGAACGGCCTTTTCCCAAATGCCCTGGAACTCCAGCAGGTTTTCCCGCCCACTATGCACAGGCATGTGCGCGCGCACACCCGCGCACACACGACTCAACGCCCAGGCCTTTCAGTAAGACACAATACATTGCATCATGTGTGCCACCAGAAGGGAGCCAGCAAAGGCCCACAGTGCCCAAAGTCACTGGCTCCCTTGTACCTAAACCTCCACTGACACTGTCTCTCCAGTGCCTCCATCCCACTGCACTGTTTTCCTCATTCTTCCCCTTCCTGCGTGCCTGTGGTATTCCAAACACCTCCCTCTGGAGTGAAGCATTCATGGGGGAGGGGGTGGGGATCAAACAATCCATCGATCCACGGGGTGGATGAACGAATGCGTGAATGAGTTCCCACCGGAGCCCCGAAGTCCTGATCATCAGGGAGTTAATCCCGCTAGGGCCATTCAGAGCCATGTCTGAATCAAAAGGCCTTCCCCGGAACGTCACGGGTGCCTACCCCATTTCGCCATGGCAGCAGCTCACGGAGGGGAGCAGCCAGTGCCACATCTCTCACGCTGGGCTGAACAGGTCTGACTGTGTTCTCAGAAGCAAATGTGGTCTTTCTGCCTGGGGGATGTGGTCTCCTTGTGGTCATCTTCTGCGACCTCGGACCTCTCCCGTCTCCTCTGCATCAGGATCCTGGACTCAGTTTCTCACCAGGCAGTGCTTCCCACAACCATGGACATCAACAGGGGTCTTTAATGGGGCCTAACCAACCTCACCTTGCCACCAATACTACTGTGAATAAAAGAATTTGATTTTGGATATAGTGTCTCTTCCCAAATCTGAGATGGAAATTTTTCCTATGAGAGCAGCCTATGAAAACACAGCTGCCCTCAAGAACTGCCCCATGACCCCAATGATATACACAGAAGACGCCCCTCATCATTTCTTCCAGAGAACACCAAATCTATCCTTCCCACCTGCCGCCTGTCAGAGCAGAGAACTTGTGGACTTTTGCCTCCACTAATCTCCTTGAACTTCCCCAAATCCCTGGAGCGACACACAGCAAAGCCAGACATGGTCCCCTGTCTGGGCCTCTCCAAACCCAAGAGTTACGAAAACTAAAGAACAACCAGGTCATGAGCATCTCACAGTACTTGGCAACCCCAATCCCTGCTCTCACAGTACTTGGCAAGCCCAATCCCTGCAACCCCAATCCCTGCTCCCTTTGTTCAAATGGGGAAGCTGAGCCCCAGAGAGGGTGAAGTCTCCTGGCTCTCATCCAAGGCTCTCTGCCCCTGGCCGACCACCGAGCCTAGAGGTGGCTCACGGTGTGGGGATCACCAGTGGTCAGGGGATGGGCACAGAGGCTTGAGGCTTCGGAAGGCCACCATTTCCAAGCACGGGCTTCCTGCTGAGGCCAATGAGTGGAGGAAGTAATAATGGAGATTGAAAGGCATTCTGCATTTGACCTTCCGCAACCCCACCGTTTTTCAGTAGAACCCGATAGGGATCAGTCACATCTGCTCTCAATAGCAAATGTAAAAAATGACCTGCAGCTTTAAGGTCTGAAAAACATAAACTTGTGTTAAAAGACTGACAAAAAAAATTCCTGCACTCCATAGCATGATGTCATTCAACTGCACACTCATTGAAATAACAATCGTCCACCAGGACCTGGGCCCTGGACACGCGCTCTCTCCTCCTGGGAATCCTGAGCCGCTCGGGTCCCCTGCATGTCAGCCATGTGGCCGGTCACAGAGCAGGCCCCTGTAATCAGGGCTGGGCTGCCAGGCTCGACTAGGCCCTGAGCGACAGCGGGTATCAGCTTACCTCACTCCCCACTTCAAACGCTCGGGTGAGCTACAGGAAGGCTTGATGGGAAGCACATTCTGGAAAGCCCCAAACAAGCTCAATCTGCCAGGGACCTGGGGAGCAGCCCGGAGCTGGCCAGAGGTCAGTGGGCCCTCAGAAGTCAGGAAGCTCCTCGTCAGCCACGTGGGTGAGGCCCGCCAGGCCACTATCCTGCTGTGAGCAGGACCCCACCAGGATGCCCTTCACTCTGACCTTCGGTGCCACAGCCCCATGGAGCTACAGTGACTCCTCCTTCTTCCCCATGCACTCCTGCCTCTACCTTCATCCCCTCGCTCCCATCTGGGCTACATCAGGAGCTCCTGACCCATGGCAACTCAGGAAGACAACCTCAGGGGACTCCGGAGAACCCCTGATCGGCCCCAGGAGTCAAACACTCTGCCGGGCCAGGCAAGGTGCCTGGGGCCCAGAGCAAATTGGCCAGGGTCTCAGCCTTCAAGAGTTCACAGCCCAGGCAGGGAGGCAAGATTCTCCCAGACCACACATATCCAGGGCTGAAGTGAGATGTCCTAGGACCAGAGGAGCGAAAATGGGGAGCTACAAAAGAAAGAAAATTCACACACTCCAGACCCCGCCATACCCTATGGTCAGATCAATTTCCTAAGCTAGACAACCCTTCACTGTTTGCCTGAGTCCTAAATCCTAACCCAGAGGTGGCAATGGCGGTATGTTCTCATTTGATTGCCTCAAGATGGAGACAGAGCGAACCAGCATTCATTCATTCATTCATTCATTCATTCATTCATTCCATGTCACACAGCAGGGGAGGCACCTGCACGTCTCTCTCCTGCCTCAATACTCCCGATGACCCAACGGTGAGGTGGGACAGGGACGCCTGGAAGGCCCCTGAGGCCGCTCTCGTTAGGTACATCTGTTTCTGCTCCTTCTGGGAGGGATCCTTGTGCTTTCCAGCAGGAGCAGAGTTTGGCCAGACCCTAAGAAGCAACAGAGCAAATTCTGCCTGACCCCTCATCTAGCCAGGGGAGCATGTTTGGTGACACAACTGGCTGGGCTCGGAATGACATGCTGGCCTGAGGGTTCGTCTATGGAAGCGGAGTGTCCGCCGCTTGGGGCTTCCTACATTCCTAAGATCATTTAAAATGCAGTCTCTGTCCTCAAACGGCTCCTAAGTTATTAAAAGGGGAAAAACCTGTAGACGAACAAGGCTCCCCATGTATGAGGGAAACGTCCCCACAGGGAATGCTGGAGATGCAAGGGACAGAGTGCTCAGTAAGACCTGGAAACAACGGAAACCCTCATGGTGGGGGTGACCCTGGAACTGTAGAGCTGCCCGCAAGCTCCCGCAAGGTGCTCAGCGCACGAGGCAATCAGGGCCACCTAAAGCCTGGTCTCTGGCCCCACGGGCCCCGCTCTCACCACAGAGACAACACGAACTCAGCAGAACCAAGAAGAGGTCACCTAGGGAAAACAAATGGATACGGCTAGAGGCTAAAGTAAGGAGATGCCCAAAGGCTGGCATTTAATAAGGCCATGTGATTGCAGAATGGAATTACAGTGGGCAGAGGCAGTTGGGAAAACTTTCTAGAAGGGGTGACACAGGCTAGGCCTCCGCGAGTGAGGTCTGAATGGTAAAAAGGGCTGAGACAGAGAGCACTCCAGCAGGGACCCGCCAACAGAGCCGAAGTTCAATGTCGATGTGAGGACCAGCCCAAGAGATGATTGAAACTGGCTTCCAGAGCAAACTCTGCTCTCAGCCCCCAGACCCCTGGCTACCTTGGCCAGCACCTCAGGGCTCCCCTTCTAGTACTGAGCCCTCCCCAGCGGCGAGTAGCCTCCAGCAATAGATCAGAGCTGGGTTCTGCCCAGGCCCCCAGGAGAGTTGGGGACCATAGACACTTCCCCAAATTTGGATTAAAAAAGCAGCTAGTTAGTGCCTCTTCCACAGGATACATAGCTTCTCTCTAAGTCAGCAGGAACCCATCACTAAGGCTGTGAGAAAATAAACAAAGGGAGTCTAATTTCAAGGGACACTCCGGCTCCAAGGAGAAGAACAGCATGCTCAGACGGGTCCTTTCCCTCCAAGGCACGCAAAGTTGTGGGAATCTTGGAGCTCCAGTGCCAGCAGATTCAGGAGCACTTGCTGTCAGTGATGGAGGGAGAGAGTCACGCGCAGGGCTCCCTGGGGACAGCCACTCCAGCCCCGGGGGCGAAGGGGTGTGTCCACAGAAACCCGAAGGAGAAGCCAGAGGACTCCAGCCTCGCCCTGAGCCAAGAAAGAGCTCTAGCCAGCCGATGCTGTCCTCTGTCTCTCAGACCTGGGCCCCCTCCACGGCCTCTTCAGAGTCGGCCGACACCTGAAGGGCAACCATCCTGTCCGTGGACATCTGTGCTCCCCAAGACAGGCCAGCTTCCCTTCACTGTGTTTCGGCGTGCTCTCTGTTGCAGGCACAAAGCCCCAGCGTTCCATCTGGCCCGGATCGAGTTGGGCCTCAAACAGTGTATACAGGGCATGTTCATCGGTCACAAAGCCCAGGTCTCAGGGCAGGGGAGGTAGCTGCGTTTCTTCAAAAGAAATTACGAATACCGGAAGCATTGAAGTCTCTAGAAAAACAGAAGTTCCTCGATCTGAGAAGCTTGGCGGAGCTGTTAGCTGGGATCAGGGGGATGTGCTGGCCTGGATGTTTCCCTATTGAAGTAGGACTTCGGCCGCCTCTTGGTTCTACGACACGTGGAGTACGGTCCGAGCTGTTGTTTCATAAAATATGGGGACGCCAAGGTCGCCAAAACACAGCTCCTGTCCTCAAACGCTCATGAGTTTTTAGAAGGACAGAGACTCTGAGGGCTTAACAAGGTCAGGTCTAGAGAGGAAGATCACTCTCCGACCCCCAGAGGATTCACAAGTGCCAAGAGCATCACAGAGCATGTGAGGGCTCCAAAACTCAGAGGCAAGAAGGGCTACCTGGCTCTCTGAGTGTGAGAAGTGGCAAATGGAGAGAGCTCAGGTGTCAGAACCAGGCAATGTCGGCTGTGCTCCGAATTCTGACACAAGGATAAGTCCCCTCCCCTCTCTGGGCACGTTGCCCTGATGATAAGCTTAGCCTGAGTGATTTCTGAGAGCCTTCTCAGTGCTGACCTGTAGATCTACAGCTCATATAGGAAGAGGGTTGAAAATCTGCCAGCACATTGGAAGATCTGTCCCGTGCCCAGCCCTACGAGAAAGCTTAGAAGATGCCATCAAGCTCCATGAAAGTTTCAGTCTGTTAATTACTCCGAAACCCAGAGATTTCTAGAGACCGATGTGTTGATTAAAGATAGTGAGAACAATGCACACACACATACAAATTCAGAAATAGAAATGGCTACAGATTTTTACTTAAACATACAGATGGAGACAGATGGAGATGTAGATTGAACTGAGACATAGATAAGGATATATGTGTAGAGATACACGTGTATAGACACACACACATTCCCACTGAACACCTTTCCCATGGCAGGGGACAGAGGCACAGTACTGATGATTTTGAGTTCATTTTCTACATCCAGCACACCAAAATCCTCTCCATTCTTCAAAGCCCATCTCAAGAACCTCCCCCAGAGAGCCTTACTTGACCAGCAAAAGCAGCTCTCCCTCTTCTAAATTCCTACAAGATGCTATTTGAGCCACCCACGGCCCCAGGGTAACAACAAATTAATGATCACCTTGGAAGTGTTCCCACAAGGTAGAAATTATCTAACACCTACAGAGGCTGCCAAGGACAGCTGGGCTTCAGGCCGGCTGCTCGGGGTGAAGGTGATGGCGACCAGCTGATCTCCTGCGGCAGAAGAGCCTCACACCGAATGCTCAACAGGGTTCCCGCATCAGAAAGTGAACTGTGACCCACGCCTTAAGCCATCCACCAACATTAACTCGAAATTTTTTATAAACTCAAGTATAAAATCTAAAGCCATAAAGAAAACCATAAAGAAAAGAAAACACAGGAGAATATAAAAAGTGAAGGAGGTGGGTAGGCAAATTTTTCCTAAACAGAAAAATTTTCCGAAACAGAAAAATTCAGAAATGAAAAAGCATTAACCATAGAAAATATTGTCATATTACACTTGTGCTCAGCAAAAGACACCCCAAAAAAATGAAAAGGCAAGCCACAAGAAAATATTCACAAGACATATCTAACAAAGAACTAGAATCAAGATTCTATTTTTTTAGTTCCCATAAATCAATTTTTAAAAGACAGCCTAAAACATGGGAAAACACTTTGATGGATGCCTTCCCAAAAAGAAATCCACAGGGCCAATACATGTAAAAAGATGTCCAACATCATTAACAATCAGGAAAATCCAAACTAAAACTACAGTGAGTTACAACCACACACCCACCAGAATGTCAAAATTAACCAGACTCGCAAAACCAAATGGTAGAAAGGATGCAGAGTGACTGGATCTCTCCTACTTTGCTGGTGGAGGTGTACAATGGTACAACTACTTTGGAAAACTGGCAATTTCGTGCGAGGTTAAAAACACACCTATCTTATGATTCAGCAGTTTTGCTCCTGTGTAATTACTCAAAAGAAATGAAAACATGTGCCCACAAAAGGACTTACGTGTTAATACTCCCAAAAGCATTATTCTGAAAGGCTCCAAACTGGAAACAACCCAAAGGCCCATCAAAAGGAAAATGGATAAACAAATCGATGTAGGCTCACGTGATAGAATAATATGTAACAATAAAAAGAATGGACACACAATACGTTGATACACACAATATGAATAAACCTAAAGAAAAACATTAGACTCAGCTAAAGGATCGAGGAAAAAAAAGAGTTTGTATTGTTTGATCCAATTTTTCTATGAATTCCAAAACGAGGCAAAATTGACCGATGAAGATAGTATTCAGAATCATGGTTTTTTTCCATGGAGGAGGAACCTATATAGGAAAGGGGCTTAGGGAATTTTCTCAGAGGATAAAAATTCTTATACCTTGATGGGGGCATTAGCTACATGGGCACAGATATTTGTTAAAATTCATTGAATTATACACTTAAGTTCTGGATGTTTTATGTTATAGTACGTAATTATGACTCAATTAAAGAAAAATAATTCATTCACTTAATAATTATTCACAAAATGCCTTCTATGTACCAGACCTCAGACCTAGAGGCTAGGGATGTGGCCATGAATAGGACGTATCCCCTCCCTCAAGAAAGAATAAATGACAAAAGGACTCCTTTGATATTTCCCATGTGCCTGGCTTCCTAGGGATTAAAGCTGCTTCTCGGCCTTGTCAATCATGCTTCACAGACACACACACACACACACACACACACACACACACACACATCCCGCTGCTCTGGGTCCCTGATGTGCAACCGTACATAAACATTTGGGTCTCCAGGATCCCACCAACTAGCCTGGACAAGAAGCTTCCAGAATCAATCTTCCAGGTCAGAAGGAACCAAGCAAGCAGCACTCATAATTGCTGCCTCTCCTCCCAGGAAAGGCACAAGCTCTTCTCCCTGGGCCTTGTCTACAGAATCACAGAGGCTCCAGGAGGAGAGAAGGGGAGCCGTTGACCTGCTGGCTCCCAGCCCCCCACCCCCACCTACCCCTCCAGGGAGAGGAAAATGCAAACAAAAGGCCATTCTCACAGGCAGCCCTTCCAAGAAAAACCAAGTTCTAGAGATGCCGGGTCTGGTGTGAATAAGGAAAAAATGCAGAATTCCAAAAGACAAGGTCCAAAAAACATTTCTCCCGCTGAGTGTGCTATGAAAAGAAAGGGTACAAGGAGATGGCTGGGAAGGAACCCCAGAGCACCCACAGCCAAGGACGAGGCTGACCTCCAGCCACCGCTAATTTTCCTGGACAGAATCTGATGTTCAGTGACCCAGGAGGTGCCCCATTACTTTCAGAATGTTAAACCTTACATGAGAGAACCTCTTACTTCTGAGCTTTGACTCCTCCTGCGTGAAAGAGGAATAACCAACCTCGCCCTGCCTGCTTCACCGAGGCGACGCGGGGCTTCGTCGTTCGTGAACAAGAAAATGAAAGTCCTCTGCAGAATCCAAGATGCTATACACCTTAGCATGACCACTGTGCATCCCATTTCACAGCCTTGGGATATTTGCAGTTTATAAAAAGTTATAAATTCTGGCTCCAACACATGCTAAGTGTGTGGCCCAGAAAGTGATTCTCTTTCCCTGAGCCAGCGCCCACATCTGTAGAATGGGAATGTTAGTATCTCCTTCCAAGTGCGCAGAGAAGATTACAAGGCGCTCGTGAGGCCTTCAGAAAGATGCCTGGTAGAGTTGGCGTTCGGTAGCTGGGAGCTGTTACAGTTCTTACTGTGGAAGGGGGTTCACCCACTCTTGCCACCTGGAGTCTTCAGAAGAATTAAGGAGCCGAGTCTCAGGTTGGCCAGATAAAAAACCAAACATGGAGAATCAGATTCTCTGAAAGAGTTTTTTAGGCATCCTGCTAACATTAAGAGCTGGGCCAGATACTTGCTGAGCGCTGTGGCCTGCGTTGTGGCATTCATGGAAACTAAAGGAGGCAGGAGGACACCGTCTCTGTTTTACCGAGCGGGATGCTGTAGCTCCGCGAGGCCGCACGTACCTGCGGGACCGGCTGACGGCAGAAGTGTCACACACCTGTAGGACAATGTGATGGCAGAGGCGGCACGTGGGGGACCGTCCGACGACAGAAGTAGCGCACACATGCGGGACCGTCTGGCGGCAGAGGCAGCACACATATGTAGGACTGTCCTGAGTACACACATGTATACAACTGTCTGGGTCCAAAGCCCAACCCCAGGGCTGCAGTGTGCTAGCATTCTCACCACACCAGAACCCTAAAATCACCTTAGAAAGCCCAGCCAACTACAAAGGACTCTGTGCTTTCAGATGCTGAGCAGAGTCTGCAGCCTGGGGACTCTTGCTCAGCAGCCCATGTCCCTTCCTCCCCCCACCCCACCATTCTCTGCCAACCCCCAGGAACATGTCCTCCTTCTTGTCCATCTTCTGGTCTGTAGGAGGCGTCAGTGAGGGCACAGCCAGTGCAGCTCTGTCTCCTGGGTAAGATGGCGGGGTGAGAAAGGGAAGGAAAAAAACAGAAGAGGAAACAGTGGGCTATGGATCCAAAGGTATGACCCTACCCTTCTTGGCACAGTGAGATCATCTGGAGGGGAAACCCCAAGAATGGAGAATGTCTGCACTTCCCCACTGCTTCCCAGGACACACATCGCTAGGGAAGCCACAGCTCAGGACTGGACAGCCAGTCTTTCCTTCTAATGATTCAGCCAACGCTAGCTGAGCCCCTACAGTGTACAACCCACCAGGACAGGGGCCCAGGCACAGTCATGGGCAGAAAACGGTTCTCAGCTCACGGAGGTCACCTCACTCATGATGGACTCCTCCGGGAGGGGAGGAGAGTGTGAGGGACGCAGGGGGCTACACTGCAGGGCGCTACAGGCCACAGCAGAAGTTGTGGGGACACAAAGTGGGGCTGGGTCAGCCTGGGGAAAGGGGACAGGTGCTCCGGGCAGGCTAGGCCTGCAGCACTGAGTCCTGAGGACAAACAGGAGGTTCGTCCAGGCAGAAGAAACACTGTGAGTCCAAACAGTGAGCTAAAGAGCCACACTCTAGTTCAGCAACCGTGAGGGGGTCCAGTAGGCTGGAGCAGAGAAAGCAAAGGGCAAGCTGCGTGATGGTAGCCGGAACCCAAGGGCAAGGGCACACACATGGTACTCGAGAATTGAAATTTCCCCCTCAGAGCATGGAGACGGAGGCATGGCACGGTCAGAGGCCGGCCGCGGAGAGGCGCCGTCCAGTGTGGTGGCCACCGGCCCACGTGACCAGTTAATGACAATTAAACAGAACTGAAAATGTAGTGCCTCGGCAGCACTACACACATTTCAAGGGCCCAAAAGCCATCGGCAGCTGGTGGCTACTGTACTGGTCAGGGCAAATCTAGAACATCTCCATTATGCCAGAACATCCTATCAGGCAGCACTGCTCTAGAACAGTCGCCATGGAAAGGCAAATGGAGTGGATGCAAGGAGGCCCGTGAAAAGCAGCAAACTACCCCAGCCTGGGATGAAATAAAGCAGAAAACTGAACAGAACCAGATTGAAGAATCACGTAAGGGGAGAAGGGCCAGGGCTTGGTGACCGGGCTTAGCGACCAGTGGACCTGGGGGTGGGGGAGGACAAAGGATCTGGGGAAGTCAAGAACAGCGGCCTGTTTTCTGGCAAGGTTGTGTAGGGGAGCAGAGGAGAGCCGGGGCAGCAGTCGCTCACAAAGAGAGAGAAAAAGGGAAGAAGCAGCAGGTCTTGGAGAAAAGTGAGGAGCTCGGTGTGCGGCACACAGGGCAGCCAAGGGCGGACGCCCAGAGGCGTGGGGCTCTGCAGCTCCACGGCCCAGGCTGTGAGCTGTGGGTTAGCTGGGAGGAAGGCTGAGGTGCTGGGGCTCCAGGCTGCAGGCTGTGGGGCTACGTCCCAAGGGACTGCACAGGGAGCTGTGAGCTACAGGCCTGCGGGCCGGGGGCAAAGCGCCGTCTGGTAAACTGTGCTGTCCACGCTGTGTGCCCCGTGCCCGCGGGGCCCCAGGGCAGTGGGGTGGGGGATGCAGCTGGGGGATTTCAGGCAGCAGTGCTGAGGGGCTCCGGGGCTCGGGGGCCCTGGGCTTTGGGGTTACAAAGCACAGACTGCACTCAGGTCTGAGGCAGTGGGGCAAAGGAAAGTCGCAGGATGGTGGAATTGTGTCGGGACCAAGGACATGCCATTGGAAGGGCCTCCCTCTTTCCTGTGGGGGGGACACCGTCTTTGGTCGCTGGAGTAAACCACAGGAGTCACTCTTTCGGGAAGCAGCCTGGGAGGGGGGACAGAGGGACGTGTGGACAGCGGGCACAGACAGCAGCGGCCGCTCGCTCGGGCTATGGAAGGCACTGGGCACCCAACTCGGGGACCTGCTGGGCCTCTCAGGAAGGAGGCCTGGGCTGGTCCCCACCTCGTCCCCACCTCGTCCCCAGTGCGCTGGAGTGGGCACAAGAATGTTGTTCTCCAAAGCCACTGGGACACTTCCTGTCAGTCCACGTAATTGAGTATTACAGTATTTAAATTACAGATTGAAGATTATTTTTACAGGTGTCATTTTAAATGTAACACGAAATTTCTTGACATGACATCAGCCCCAGCGCACAGACAGCTGCTGCAGCCGCCTGCATGTGTGAGGCACACGGCTGACACTGGCAACGGGGGAGTGTGTGTGTGTGTGTGTGTGTGTGTGTGTGAGTCATCGAGTGGGGTGTGTGTGAAATGGGCGTGAGTCCGCATGACGACGATCGAGCGCGTATGTGACTTCGGAGCACAGCCATGTGTGTGGCTTTGAACACGCATACGTAACTGTAGAGTTGTGCAGTGTGGATGTGAGTGATGGTGAACATGGGGGTCCGTGTTTCCGTGTGAGTGAGCGGGTGGGCTATGCCTGTGTGTGTGCCTGTGTGAGAGCGAGAGAGAAAGCGGGGGCACACTGCCGGCTGCTCCAGCCCCCCAGGCGACAACTGAAGGGCAGGCAGAGCCCGGCAGATCTCTGTCTCCCTCTAGAGCGACCGCGCGGTCCTCCTCGGCCGAGGGGCGGCGGACGCGGCCCAGCGCGGTGCTGCAGTGCCCCCCAGTGGACAGGGCCCCCACCCCAACCCCCACACACGCCCCCAGCGGATGGAAAAGACAGGGCTTGTGCCCTTCCTGTGCCCAGTCAGCCCACCCCATGCCCCAGGTCCTAGCCAGCCACCCACCTTGACTGGGGCGGGAAGAGCCTATCCTGGGGCCCCTGAGCTCCCAGAGGTCGGGACTCAGCGGAGATTTAGCCATAGCGCAACTTCTCCTTCGGGGGCACTCCGACCCGCCCCTGCTACACCAGGCATGGCCCGAACACATCCCGCTCCCTTCTGCCGCGGAGAATCCCCACCTCAAGCATGCTCTCTTGCCAGGTCGGCCTCTGCCAGCAAGTGTCCCTGAGTCCCCAGGGGAGCAAGAGAAGCCCCCTTCCCCAGGGTCCTTCCTCAAAATGCAGCAGGCTCTGCCAGGGGCTCTGGTGGCCCTGGGTCCCCTGCGGGGGCCCCAGAGGACAAAGCCATTCCTGCTCCCCCCGCCCCGGGCATGGCATGGGCGAGATAAGAGAGATGCTCCACGGAGGAGAAACTGTTCCTTCGCTCCTTCAAGTAAGAAAAGGCAGGAGCGTGCAGAGAGAAGAAGAAGGAGCTGGACCTATTTTCATTTAGTACAGTCCCGCTCTGTGGGCCGTGCTTGAGCCACGAGGGGACAACTCAAATATAGCGGCTGTTTCCGGAGACTGTTTTCAGGGAGAAAAAGAGGGAGAGTGCAGGGAGAGCCTGAAACCTAACAAAAGAAAATTTCTCTCACTAAAAATGTTATTCGTGGCTCTGACAAGCCCCCCCCCCCCCCCCCGGGCCGTCTGGCTGCAGAAGAGCAGCAAGAATCACTCTCAGGCCAGCTGTATGGGGACCGGCCCGGCCTCAGCCAGGCCTGTCACTGGGATGCCCCCGAGGGACGGGGCATTATGGAGGAAGGCAAGGGCATCCAACCCCAGGGAGCAGGAGGACCGAGGACAGCCACCCACGCACTGCTCTCCTTCACCGATCGCCAGCTCCGTCTGCACCAGGACGGAGCCCAGTGGCCCTCTGGACTCGCTCCCCACAGTTGGATGGGCCAGGTCCAACCTCAGGCATCTGTGGCTGTGTGGAACAGACCCCCTGAACCAGCCGCCCCGTGAAGGCCCAGTGCACTCAGAGGCCCAGACTGCTCCTGGCCCTGCCCCTTTCTCCCGGCTCAGCTGGCTCCACACCAATATCCCGGGCTCACTCCAGAGAAGGGAGGGAAGCCAGAAGCATCTCTGCCACGTGAAACAGAAAAGAAAAGGGCGAAGGGGCCAGCTGTCCTTCCTGGGTGCCCAATCCACAACATGGGACTAAGTGTGCAAGCCAAAGGGCTCCACAAAGGCTTCTCCTGGCTTTGTCCAAAGTGGGCGCGGAGGCTCAGCCCTGCGCTGGGTGACCAGCCTCTCCCTTGCAGGCCTGAGCGGTCCCTTTCCAGGTGCTGGCCAGCCCACCTCTGCCCCCAGCAGCTCGGCGCCAGGCCCTCAGCAGCACGCGGCTCCCCTGCTCTCTTATGCCTCCCAGAGAACCCCAGGGCAGCAGAGCTGAGGACGAGCTGCAGGGCGGGGAGGGAGATGCAGAGGTCCCCACTGCCCAGGAAGGCCGAGAGTGAACACGGAGAAAGAGTTTGTCGCAACAGGAGTGATCCAGTGGTGACCACCTGCTCAGAGCTGGGTCTGCTGCTATTTTCCAGTTGGCTTCTTCCAAGTCTCTGACCTTTTCTCTACCATTTCTCAAATCCTTTCCACTTCTCTCTGCTGCTGTCTCTTGTCTCCATCCTTGTATCTTTCGTGGGAAATGCCAGACAATCTGTCCATGCTGACAATACATCACAGACGATCTCCACCCGGGTCTCAACCTTGACTGCGGCCCGCTTGCAAAGCTCTGATTCCGCCCCTGCCCCTCCTCCATTTGCCTCTCACTGCTTTGAGGAGCTTCTGCTTTTAATCGTTAGAAATGTGGCTGACGGCCTCACTCCAGCAGTGACGGCTGGGAGGAAGAAGGCTAGAGCCACGGGGAACCACAGGGCGCATTTGTGACCAAAGGGGACCAAAGTCGCGTCACTACCAGCAGCCATCATCGTATCTAACGGTTATCAAATACCTATGTCAAGCTTGTGCTAAGTACCTACACAGATTCTCTCATGTAGCTTTTACAACAAGCGTACGACGGGGTCCGCCCGTCTGCCCGTGGGGCAGACACAGAGGGCGAGGGCGAGCCTTGGCTCGCAGGCACCACAGCCTTGCCTGCTCTCCATCCCAATGTCTCCGTGCGCCTGACCCACAGGTTTCAACTGTGGGAAGCAACTCATGGGTGGGCTCATGAAATAAAGGCAGCGGGTCCCAATAAGCATTTTAAGTGAAAGAAGAGAATGGTCGGAGTGCACCGCACACCGGAGGGGCCAACAGTGTTTCATGAGACCACGGACACACACACACACACACACACACACACACACACATGGGAGGCAATGGAATACGGTTTTAAATATAATTCTTACTGCAGGTCACCGTCAAGTTCTAAGAGCTGTGGTGCCTGACTCTCAGTCCACTGTCTGAGTTCTCTGCATGGGAGTTTCCAGCCTGTTCTCCGCACTTTGCACACTGCGATGTCTCTTCACCACCACCGAGCCCCAGGCTCCCCTGCAGCCCTGGCTTGCTGAGGAGAAGCCACTGAGTCCCAGAGATGCCTCGGCATCTGTCCCCGGGGCAGGCTGACTTGTCGGGCGATGGGGCAGGTCCCATGAATGCCTCTACCATCTGCCTCCTGCTTCAGGGAGGGGCTTCCGTCTTCCCTGAAGGACTGATGTTTCCCAAAAGAGGCTTAATGGCTTCTTCCTCTCTGAGCGGTCAGGTTAGTGCCTTTGTCTACAGAATTAGCACAGGTGCACCTGCAGGCTGGCGTCCTCATTAAACTATTTTCTGCATCTTGATCCCATAAGGATGACTCCAGGGGACTTTTCAAATAAGCACTTCATTTGCGGTGGCCTCTCCAGATTGGAAAGGGTGGTCCCACTTTCATCGGCAAAGGCGGAGGGAGGCCTGGGTCTCTGAGTTTTCCCTGCCAGCCAGCTGCAGCTGGACCAGCTCTTGCAAAAGTGGAGAAGTCAGGAGAGGGTTCTCTTCATGCCTTCTCGCCTTCCATCTCTATCCTGTTTAATCCACTGGCAGAGTCGAGCCTCTCCTCGCCATGGACAAGCCCCAAAGCAACAGCATGAACTATTATTCTGGGCTGCTCCTCTTTTGTCTGAAAGATGCTCTGAGAGAATCATTCAGTATTGTTGGCATTCCATGTGGAGACGGTATTGCACGGAAGGTTCCTGAAGTTACTCCATACCAGGGCACCCACCTACTCTACTTCT
Organism: Nasua narica; assembly: GCA_028533885.1. NCBI lineage: Eukaryota > Metazoa > Chordata > Mammalia > Carnivora > Procyonidae > Nasua > Nasua narica. Next base: position 12,713,663 of record CM052811.1, read on the forward strand.
GGGAGCCCTCAGCCCTGTCCTCTCTGCAGCTCTGGACCCAGCTCTCCCTGAGCAGCCTTCCATGGCTACCATTCCAAGGAGGGAATGATTCTAAACATCTCTGAATACTTACCAGGGACCTGAGGAGTAAGGGAAACACAAGTGGGTCTTGGCTATTTACTTACCACTGTCCTGGGGAGACAGGATCCCAAAAAGGACATTGGTCAATGACAAACTAAATGTTAAGGGACAGGATGGAAGGTCAGAGTCAAGACCACTGGCATTTAGAGGAGGAAGAGACTTACGGGCAGGGGGGCTATGGAAACGCAGGACTCCTAGAAATAGGGACTGGAATCAGATCTTGGAAATGATGGATAGAGAGACCACACAGAAGACAGGGGCAGAAATCAGTATTCCAGGCAGAGAGGGTGGCATGAGCAAAGGGGAGAGAGATGAAAAATAGAGGACCCGTTTGGGAGAAAGTAGGGAGATGAGCCAAGTTCAAGCAGAGTCTGTTCTAGGGGAAGAGTGGGTCATGGGGACCAGAGCTTCCCAACCGGGCGCAGGGGGACACATGCACACAGAGACAGGGGACTCTAAGCCCCGGGCTTGGTCTGAGGGCCTGGGGCAGCTGAGCTCCAGGTCAATATCTCCAGGTGACGTGAAGGAGGTCTGCCAGCAGAGCATCCGGCATAATACTGAGACTGTGCCCCATTCCCTACAGCTGCCCCAAATCCCACAGCCTCTCTCCCTCTCGCAAAATATATTTACTGAGTGCCTACTCTGCTGGGGATTTTGCTGAGTGAATCAGATACCACCCCTCGACTCAAGGGCACCTAGTCTAGTAAAAAAGACAAGCAACTGGAAATTCCACTTCAGCAGAATACAGAGCTGGGACAGAGGCAAGTAGAGGGCAAGAAGGGACATCAAAGGCAGCATCTGACTCAACCTGCGGGCCAAGCAAGACTTCCCCAAAAGCTGACCACTGAGCTGGTCTTAAAGGGAGAGGGGCAGTTACTCAGGAGAAAAGGGCGAAAAGGACATTCCAGGCCAAGGGAACAGCATGAACACAGACAAGGCAGCCAGGGACCATACGCAATGTGGAAGGACCTAGAAGCAGGTCCGATTTGCTGGGGTAATGCCAACCCTGCCCTGCTGAACAGGAGAAATAGGCCGAAGGAGGGAGAAAGGGGGAGCAAGGGAGGATGCGGATGTCTTCTCCGGTGCCACATCTGTCACTAAAAAAGAAGGTGGGCGTCCCTTGATGGGGGGTGGGGGAGAGAGGCATCGGGCCCCCCAAGGCTGAGGTCGCTGCTGCTGCTACACCCGAGAGCCCAGCTCCCCGGAGGGCGCCGCCCTCACTGAAGGGCCCAGGCTGAAGTGTGCTGAGTATCCTTCCAAAAAGCTTATTCTCAGCAAAGGTTTTCCTGTGACCTTTCTTGGAGAGGGAAAGAGAAACACACTTCACTAGAGCTGTCCCCTGTCCCGTGTTCCAAAGAACTACTCCCCCACCGGCTTTATGAGGGGGTAAAACCCCCAGGGAACCAGGGTTAAGATTAGTTTTGACGGAAGATTTCCAGGAAACAGAAACGAGGGATCTGATTAAAGTCTATCAACTATGAAGTTGTCCTCGGGGCAATTACACTTGGCAGGAACCTTTCAGTTCATTCCGGTTATCCCGCCAGCAGACCCGTTTTTAAAAGGGGGAGGGGACAATCACCTCCAACGCATGGTAAAAGGTGAGTGAAAAGACCACCACGAGGCATCTGCAGAGAAGGTGAAGGCAAAAACCCACAAATTTCACATGCAGATTTATCTCTAATATCTAAGTAATCATAAAATCTAATATTTGGGGAGACAATCCTGTTTTTTAAAAGAAGGTATAAAAATGGGCAAAATACAAATAATTAAAAACAAAACACGAACAGCAGAGGTAAAAACAAAACTACCTCGTGAGGGAACGGGGACGCCCCAAAGCGCGTCGTGGTCAGATCCCGGCTCCGCCTCATGGCACCTGCCGGTGCCACAGCCAAACAGATCTGACGGGACTCCCGGGGATCAAAAAGAATCACCCGCGTGTCCAAGCTCCAGAAGCCACACTCATTAGGACACCCTACCTGTGCGGCTCCTCGCTTCACACATCCCTGTCCTGCCTCCCAGAGGGCCGGCGAAAACCTCAAGAGCAGGGACCACGCAGAGAAATGAGTCAATACAGGTCTCCAGCCTCCCGGTCCAGACCTGGGAGCCCGGAAACACGCCTCCCACAGACACACCTGACGAGCCCCGCTTCGTCCACCGGGCCTTGCTCCCTGGGCCCTGGGCCCTTCTCCCTGCGCCAGCGTGCCCGCGCCCGCGAACCCCAGCTCCGTTTGCAGAGGGGATGCGCTTGGACGAGGATCAGACTGCACTTCCTACACGGAGAGGGAGCCGGGCCCGCAGGGGGCCTGTGAGGCTCCTTGACCCGTCGCACCTCCTGCCTGGACCTTCTGACTGGAGACCTCGGTTTGTTCACGATATTTCTAAAAGCTTAAATAGCTCTTGCAAATCAGACCTACTGCTGCTTACGTTTCTTATGTTTCGTCATCTTCCCTTCCTTGCTTCATTCCACAGCCATGTTTTGAGTTCAGTGAGAGAACAGAGTCACGGACACCCGCCTCCTTCACAGGTTTATCCTAGGCAGGAAGTAGACATGGAATTGGAACCCGGGTGTTGGCAGGGGTCTCGTCCCTTATAAATCTGAGTAAAGTTGGCCCAAATCCCTGATCCATATTTTACAAAGTCCAGTGGCTTCTCTGATGTTCCTGTGCATTCCTGTATATGTTAGGAAAGCTAACATCCTTCTATTAGTTCATCTACCTGTGACATCTTTTTCCTCGGAATTCTTATTCTTTCCTCGGTGATGGTTGTTTATTTCCACAGTGAAGAGACCCAGACATGAACCCACAGCCCTTTCAGGCTTTATACCACATGCCACACAAGTCCTTAATGTGTAGGCTAAATTTTACTGGAGGTTTAGGGCCAGAGGGAGAGTAAAGGATGTTTATATCTCAAAAGTGCCTACAACTCTGATTGAACATGAGTTATTCTGGTCTTGAAAATTCTTTGTCCAAGGGTGCTTCTGTGGTTCAATCAGTTAAGCATCTGCCTTCGGCTCAGGTCATGATCCTGGGGTCCTGGCACTGGCATCAACATAGGCTGCTCAGCGGGGAGCCTGCTTCTCCCTTTCCCTCTGCCTGCCACTCCCCCTGCTTGTGCTCTTGCGCGTGCATGCACTCGCTCTCTCTCTCTCTCTCACACACACACACACACACTCTCTCTCTCTCTCTCTCTCTCTGTGTCAAATAAATGAATAAACCTTAAAAAAAAAATTCTTTGGCCAGTTTACCAGGCCGATCAACCATCCTCTCCCCACCTGATTTCCCCCAAGCTGTTCTCCCTGATACATGTATTTTCATCTACTTCTTGTATACGACAGTTCAGTAATCTCTTTGGTTTCCTTGTCTCCTGCTAACCCTACCTTCTAAACCAAGCAGCTTGTCAAGATATTTCCCTAAACAAATCCAATTCCTTCCTCAAAAGAAATTCTGTACCATACATGGAAAAAAAACTGTCCTCTGTGGCATAAATTTCCTACATACTGTGATCAGTACGGCAGTGTGAGATCATCTTGGCTGCTATGGGAGCAAACGAAAGGGACAGGCCTCGATTGACAAGGAAGGGGACAGGTCTGGATTGTCAGAAAAGATATCCCAGAGGAAGCAGCAACTTCCAAGCTGAGACCAGAGAAAGGAGTCTCGGCTTTTTAGCCAAGAGAAGAAAGAAAGGGCACTGAGGCAGAGAAGTGCACACAAAGGCCTGGAAGAAGAAAGAGCCTGGCACGTTCGGGGGCCCACAGGAGGCACACCGGGACTGGAAGGGACAGTGCAGGCTGGGCGGAGCAATACTAGGGAGGAAGCTGAAGAAGACGCAGGGCCAGCCCACACCTTACCAGTCAAGCGAAGAAGACTGACCTTGACCCCGAAGGCAGTGAGGAACCACTGAAGGCTTTAAGCAGGAAGTGACACAGCCAGATCTGTGCTTGAGAAAAAACACCCCAGCTGAAGATGATTGGGAAGCAAGACTAGAAGTGGGACCACTGGGTGATCCCTGCTGCAGCCCACGCAGGATAGAGGACCACAGCCCCAGACAAGGGAGGTTCCAGCGGGAAAGCTAAGATGGGCACAATGTCAAGACACATGCAAGCGAAAGATGTGCCATCTCGTGACGCAGGCAAGGAAAAGGGGAAAGGGTCACAGACAACTTTAAGATCTCTGAAAGCACAACGAAGCGGCATTCGGTCTGCGGAGGTGGAGAACACAAGAGGAGGAGCAGGTGACTTGGGGAGAGAGGCACCCATCCCCCTCCCCTGCTCCTTGTGTGAAGGCACATGTGTTCCTATCCTGGGTCTGCCCCCTCTGGTGAGTCCTGCTCCCTGCATTGACCCCTCGGATATCACCTGACAGAAAGGGACCCACAGAGACCTAAACAAGAAAAAGCAGCTCCCTATTTCTCTCAGCTATTGTGGGAAACCGGGAGAGGAATCTGGAAGCTGCAGAGTGAGCCAACTCAGTTCCAGTGCTGCCCATGCTACCCTCTCCGGTCCCGGTCCTGTGGCACCCCTCAGAGGGGAGCTCTGGGTCAGACTACATCTGCCAGCCCGACCCCCATGCGGGTCCAGCAAGTCCTAAATCACACGCGACAGCTTTCTCCCAGCCCGAGAGAAGATGCCCTGGTTTGTTCTCTCCCACATACATAGCCATTCATCGAGTCCAAGAAAGCCAAGCACAAAGGTAATATCACTTAGCCAGGCTGCAATTAGCAGATTAGCGGCTTGTTGCTCTTGTCCTGTGTCCCACTCTATGACTTCACAAAGGCCCAGAGTGTCTCAACACTGGGCTGCTCCAGGAAAGGGCCCATTGACTTCTCTGGCAACAAAATTCCCCCGGCCTGTCACCGTGAGTTTCCCCGGTGTAGAGCTAAACTACAATTGATGTTCTGTCTCTATCAATTTCTCAGGAATGCCGGGACGCGTGCCCAGGATTAATGAAGACAGCAGAAAGGAAGGCATGAGATTGGCCCTGCTCCAGAGCCGACGGAGACCGTGGATCCCAAGGAGTTCCTGGAGACCTGGAGGGGCCCAAACGAGGCAAAACAAGCAGGCGCCGGGGTCACACACGAGGCTTGGTGGGGCAGACAGATGCCGAAAAGGCGCGGGAGAGAATTTCTGTGAGGAGAAACAGCCCTGAGATCATCTCTTTTGTAATCGCATATCATTTTCACCATCTGAGCCAGGCGATTTTACTCCAGACTGAAAGGACATCTGCATGGGTCGATGTATACGGTGATTCACAACCTCACACACTCTCTCTCTCTCTCACACACACACACACACACAGAATCTATAGGACATATTAGGGGACCAGGGCAAAGCCAGAACTCTCTCTCAAGAAAGAGCTGATGCTGTATCCCCAGGTGTGTACCCAAATCCCTGGGCACCTCTCAGAATTACCTCTCAGCTCAGAAGGCCAGCCTGTCACCAGCAAGGGAAACTCGGATTGGTGTGGGAGGCCATCTGGGGATCAAATTAAAAGCCAGTAAAACGTCTGTCTTCATCTCAGTTTGAAAAGTGAACAGAAACTGGTCATTGGCTCCTATTTTTCAACAGTGTCATTCAGGGGCTTCCGGTCTCAGAACTTTTTAAAATCTCATATAATTCCTTAATCCTTCCAAACTGACCAGCTCCTTTTCAGTTTTGACTGGCTCTAGTGAAGTTGGAACAAATTCGACTAAACCATCAATCCCATCGAACCAGCTTATTGCCTCTAGGCTGGGGTCCCTGCAGGATTTGGAAAATACAACAGAGGCTCCCTGGGTGTATACAGAGCGACCCAGGGGTGATGGTGGGAAATCTACAGCATTGGAGATGACCATATCTGCCCCACACATTTTCATGAGAATCAAAATAAACAAATGGCAAGCATCGTCTACATTCAATAAAGGTGAACTAATATTAGGGACATGATCATTTTAACACTGCCCTCAGGTGGCTGGGGGACAGAATTTATTCCTATGCCCCAAAGCCCTCATCCCCTCTTGGGATGTGTAAGCTGCATTAGAAAAAAGACACATGCGTTCTTCCTCCTGAACCCCCCGCCAGGGGCTCTACAATCGACACTAGATGCTCGCAATAATGCAACACCGTTGCTTGTGCCTGTGCCGGTAAGAAGTCTCCAGGGAACTGACTTAGTAACAGAAGAGCTATTGTAATGGTGTTGGCAGGAAAGCAGGATGAAGGGGAAAGGACGAGAACAGCAGAGAGAGAGGGGGAGGGTGCAGAGGAGAACGTAAGGCCTTCACATAGTAAATTCTCAATTAACATCTGAGAAGGCGAGCGACACGAACTCACACAAACACACACCATGTAAGGCAAATGCTCTGGTCTTAGAGAGAAGCAGGTTTTTCTTTCACACTTGGCCTCTTTCTAGCCTTGTAACCTTGGAGAACACTTAACCTCTGGCTTAGTCAGTTCAGGCTGCCATGACAAAGTCCCATGAGCGGGATGACTCAGAAACAACAGAAGTGTGTTGTGACAGTTCTGGAGGCTGGGAGTCTGGGCTCAGGGTGACAGCCCGGTGAGGTCCAGCGAGAGGCTCTCCCTGGCCTGCCACGGGCTCACGTGGCCTGGCCCGGGCGTGTGTGCACACAGAACTCCAGCTCCCGGTGTCTCTTCCAACGGGCACGGATGCCATCGGCCTCGGGCCCCGCAGCCGTGACCTAATGTGCTTCCCAAAGGCCCCATCTCCACAAGCCATCACGTGGGTGTGAGGGCTGCGACATACGAATTTGGAGGCAGGGGACACAATCTGGTCCATAGCAACTTGTTTAAACTCATTTGCCAAATGAGGCTAATAATGATTCCTACATCTGTGTAATGTATCCCCTTCTACTCCTACCCTCTCTGGTCTGGAAGTGACCCATTGTGGGGTGCTGCCGACAGCCGGTTCTGAAACTTCCTGCCGCCAAGGACTCGAGGAGGGCCTGGGCCTCCTGGGCGCACGTGTGCTCCGAAGACACGCCCGGCAAGGCGGCTGCTGGAACCCAGTGAAGCCAGCAGTAGGATCTGTAGGATCTGTAGGATCTGCGGCTTCAACAGGGCTGCTGAGGCACAATACACCTTAACATCACTCGAGCTTCTAAGAGTCTCTCAAGATTAGTTCCTAGAGCAGACATGGGGAGGCCGAAGTGAATGGCAGGCAGCACTCAGTTACAGGGAGAATTCAGGACATCCCACACCTACACTCCAATTTTTGAGTAAAGATTTAAGAAAACAAAAAAACCTTACGCCAAAGAGTCAAAGAGCTATGTGATAATGCCTGAACAGACCCGGGCCTCTTGCCTATGCGGAGGGGCCGTGAGACAGAGTACGGGACCACCATACTCTAAAGGGGGTGTCACCGCGGCCACTGCATGACGCTTCCATAACTCAGCTTCGTGCCACCTGAGCGCACTGAGCTTGGGGAGTTCTGGGGTGTCCTAGTTGCCCAAACTGCTGCTCGGGGACAAAATTCAAGACAATACGTGCCCTTTCCAGGTGGCCTTGCATAGGGGAGCTCCGTGGATGAAGACCACCCCACCGGGACCCAAGTCCTCTGGTCCCCCACTCCTCACTCTTCCTGTTCGAACACACTCCCCACCATGGGACAGATGAGGTGAATGAGGCTGCACAGAGCTCGCCCTCTGAGCAGCACAGGTGGGGAGCCCATGGCTCTTTCCCATTCTCACTGAGCGTTCCCCAACGCCATGATCAGCCCAGAGCCCCTTCCATAGTACCAGTTACACTGGGGAAAGCTTATTTGCTTCCTCAGACCCTGGGTCCTTTTCCTCTAGTCCCTCACTGAAAGGACAACGGGTGCTCATCTGTGTAAATCCCGACAGACGACAGACGAGCCCGTGTCCTTACGGCTGGAGCCGGGGATGGCACTGGGCACTTTCCACCTCAGCTGTGGAGGTGCCACTTCTTCAGACCCCACCGTGTGCCTCCGTGTGCACCCAACTGGTCATTTTTCACAGGTCTCTTTGTCCCCACGAGACTGCGGGCCGCTGCAGGGCAGACCTTAGGTCTCTCTCTGTACCCCGCTAGGTACTATTTTTCCTTGAAGGAGTCAGTATTTTGTTAAGAAGACAAAATATGCACCAACAGGACAGGGTGTGGGACCTTGCGTGTTGTCTCAGAGTTGCGGCTGAGGCCCAAAGTGACGGACAGGAGATGCTAGGTGGCCCATGTTCCAAACCCAGAGGGCTGCCATCGCCCCGTGCCGTTTGCTGCACGGGACCAGAGGCAGCTCCACTGCCTCAGACCACCGGCCTCAGGCGGCGTCAGAGAAAACCGGAGCAGCCGGCCGGGGGGCCTGCGCATTGAAAGTACGGCGCTAGCGCCTTCCACCCAAAGCAAGGGAAGAGGCAAACTCTAAGGATCACTTCTCAAGACTGGAAGTTGTTATGAAACACGCTCTTTCAAAGTCACTGGATCCAGACAGAGAGGCTAGACATTGCTAGATGGAAAGAGAAAGTTGTAAATCAAGTTGGAGGCTGAGACTGACTTGGGTTGATCAATTATTAGAAACAAGTCTTAAATCACAAAATCAGATTGTTCTAATTACTGGCTGTAACTGAAAAGCTACGGCATTTGGATTAGGTACTGTCCAGGGCCACGCCGCGGGGACCACCAGCACCGAGCGGAATGGGTCCAGCTCACCTGTGCTCAGAAGACCAATGGGCCGCCTGCGCTCCCGGGAGCTGAGGGCTCCTTCGACCCTGTTTGCTCTCCCTCACACGTCTGACCACTGGCACGCTGGAGGGTCCCGAGGCCCTGTGTTGGCTCCCTGGCCAGGTCTCAGGGACCAGCCCAGATCCTCAGCCTGACTCACGAAGTACCTGCACAGCCAGAGCCCATGGGAGGGGTTCGGAGTAGCAATGGAGGCCACTGCCCCAGCCCCCACTCTGGTCTGAGGAGGCAGGGTCGGCGGCTGAAGCTTATGAGACCGTGTGTTTTATCTGGCTTCTGGCCACCAGAGAAAAACGGCAACAAAGGAAAGAGGAGAAGATACGGATTATCGGCGTGGAAGGCCCGATGACAAACACATTTGCACGTGTTTCTGCAGGAGAGCCCGCCCTCTCTGTGGCCCGCTCGGGTTTTCTTCCGCGCGCCAAAGGGCAAAGCCAGGTGCTTGCTCGAGGTAACGGCTCTCCTCCTCCTGGGGCCCCTAGCTGAGTGTGGCTCCGAGTCCCAGAGTTTGGGCCACTGTACCACATCCCTGATCAAACATGTCCTCCTTGTGCCTCTCTGCTTTTGCAGAGGGTTAGCTGGGCTTTCCAGGAAGCAGGAGCCATGCCTAATTCCGGGGCAAATGGCACAGGCGACATACCCTTCCTCAGCACTGTGAGCACGTGAGCCAGGTCCCGCGTTCAACACTCATGTATATTGTCTCATTTGATCTTCACAAGTCCCCACAAGATAATGGATCTTATCCCCATTTTAAAGATGAGAAAGCTGAGGCTCTGAGAATATACTCTTTCCACTTCACCACACCCGCTCCCAGGGTGAGAGGAGAGCCACAATGCTTATTAAAGATGATGAAAATTGAGATTCATGGATTTCAGAGTTGAAAGGAACTTGAAACTACATCTTTCCCAATCTCCTTACCAGGCAGTCGATGAAATCGGGATCAAAGCAGGAAAACAGACTTACACAAGACTGCATGGAGCTCAGGAGAGAACATGGTCGTGTGCACTCTGGACCTAGCCAGTCCTAATTGGAAGGCAACTTCAACAAGGCAAGATGAGGGACGGGAGAAGGAGCTGTGCATTATGAGGGGGCCGTGCGTGGCTGTCTGGGGAACTCACTCAGCTCCCTACTCCTGCAGGCCCTGAGCCCCCAGCCCTGGGAATGACCAAGCACCTCTAAGGACACTGCTGCCTGTGGGTGACAGGATGTCCTCCTAGGACATCCACACGTCTGTCACATGGAGACCCCAGGTTTCATCAATATCCTGGCCTTTGAGATCCCAACCTTTGCTTCCCTCGCTCTGCACGATCCAAGGCCAAGCACGCAGAGAGAACATACTGGCCATAGCTGAGAAATGCACAGACCTTGCTAACCCTGGAATGTAACTTGTAAATTATAAACAGAGTGTCAGCTGGGATAAACTTGTTTAGCTTACCAGCAGACCTTGTCCACGATGTCAATTAGAAGGAAAATAAAAGGATGTCAGGAGAAACAGAAAAAAGGAACAGAGAAGCAGAAGGAGGAAAGACAGTGAATAAAAAGATTCCAAAGCCTGTCACGCAGCAATGACCTGGTGCCTGGAGTCCAGTTGATGGCTCTTTATGGTGAAATCCCAAGCCCACCCCCTCCCAGTTGGACCAGCAAACCTAGAGGGAGGGCCTTGGTAAGAAGCTGGCTGGGCAGCAAGGCTTCAAGGCCAGCAATGCCAGATCCACTGACTCCACTCCCCCCATCAAGCTCCTATCAGTCCATAGTCACCCTTGGTCCTAAAGTTCATCAGCCTCACCAGCACGCCCCAGCCCCGAACTGATAAGAAATAGACTGGGTTGTGTGTGAGGCCCCTCCGTCCCATCAAAAGGTAAGGTCATTCTGTCCTGTGCCTCGTATCCAACGGGTCTGAGAGAGCCCTTGATTTCCAGTATCCACCAAGATATAAATAGTGTATATTTAGAGACCAGCATAGTGCCTAGCACATAGTAGTGACTCACTACGTGGTAATTATGACTATGTACTGTCTGTGCCAGGCACGGCAGAGACCGACCTACAAAGACCCGTTTCTTTTTCTTCTTATGCACGGAGACCCCAGCCTCCCTTGCAGTCAGGTGTGGCCACGTGTTGGAGTCTGGGCCTGCTGAATGTGGGCAGAGGTGCTCTGCTCTACTTCTCGGCCTGGCCATTGAAACCTTCCAAATGTAATCTTCCCTCTTTTCCCCCATCTGTCAGCCAGATACGGAAAATCCAGCAGAGCAATACAGCCTAGGGGAAGGCAAAACCACAGGATGGAGATGCTAATATCCTGAAATGAACATATCTGACGCCACTTGGAAAGACACCAGGAACATCATGCTGGACTTTGTGTGACGAGAAGTAAGTCTTCTACTGTATTAAACCACCAAGACTTGGAGATGTGTTACAAGCATTAGTATGATTTACCGGACAGGCCTAGGACCTTAACCCTGGTATCCTCAGAAGACGCCACAAGGACTGGAGTCCTGTCTGCACCCCCAATCTTGATGAAACTTTGACCTTCTGTCTAGCTTCTGAAAGCATCTCTATGAGGCTGGACTCTTTCTCTCTATTCCAGGCCACTGTCAACAGTCTTTTGGCCATTAGGACAGACCTTACTGGCACTACATCCTATGCCCTGCCAATCCAAGAGCGCCGTCTGCTTAAGGACAGGGGTCACACCCCCACCTCCCCCAAGTCCGCAGAAGCAGGGCTCAGCTGGCTCTTGGGAACACCTCGCGGCTGTGGTGAGGAGTTACAACAGCCTGTCCTTCGCTCCAGAAAGGCAACGAGAAGTAATGAAGAGAACAGTAGATCCATAGTCAACATCAAAAGGAAAAACGCAAAGGCCAGGTGTTACAGTGACGAGAACGTAGAAGCCTGGGTTATAACCCAGAAGCAGACCCGCAGGCACGCCCATGACACATGCACACGGATCTACACTTGGTGGAGATCACACGGATCTACACTTGGTGGAGGGCCCTGTGAGCACCGGACACGTTTGCCATTGCAGCTCTAGATGCTCGCCGCCTGCCCTTCTCCCCCAGCGCGACTGCTCTTGGATCTCATGGCCGTTACCTCTAATCAGCCTTAGTTATTCATACGTGGTTAGTCTATGGACTAACTTGACTTGGAGAATGCAGCAAGTGGGAAACCTTATCACATAGTCTTATTACATACATACATACATACATACAACCTTATCACATAGTCTTAAAAGTCTCCGTTCTCTCTTCGACCGTGCACTTTATATGCACTCAATCCCTCGCTCTTCTACTCCTGTGACTGTTCCGGCCCCCGGGATGCTGGCAGATGTTGGGACGGCTGCTAGGTACCCACCGCGCAGCGGATACGTTAATTGCATGTCCTTCTCAAGCGCACTTGGTGATTCACTGCACATCACTGAGAGGATTCTCCTCAGACCCTCCCTGGGTTTCGCAGTCTGCATCAGGGGCAAAGGCGAGAGCTTAGGCTAATGCTCTAGACTCCTTTTGATCTCTCGCCTTCTGAGGGAGCCACTGAACCCAAATGCAATACTTCTTTCATTCAGGACACCAACCAGGGTCAACGCAGAGAAAAAGTTGCCAGCACACTTATCACTTGCATTTGAAAATCAATTTTGATTCCCAACCGCCACCAGTGACCCCTGTTTGATGGGATGTGGTCTCGGCTCTGGTTCAAGCTATGGTCCCCATTCTGGGAGACAGTGGGAGCCATAGCCAATCAACAAGTCCATCTGAGCCTCTGCCTTTTGTGTTGTGTTTTCATTTGTAAGATGGAGACAAGAGTGTCCCCCTGGCATAGTTAGTGTTGCCGCAGCAATCACAGGAGACACAGTGGAGGTACTCTGTAAACTATCAAGTAGATATGCTGGGACAGGTTACGTATCACATCAGGCATCTTCCCTCCTGGTGGCCCTGCACCCACATCCCCACAAGTGCCACTATGTCCCATAAATTCTTCAAAGCCCAGCACAGACTGACTGCTTCCTCTTCTGAGTAAATGTTACCCTAACGGCCCAATGGTCATCCCATCACTCTCTCTAGCTGGAGGCACTGCACAACTGTGTCGCTAAGGCAGTTCTAGCAAGCAAATCCTGTTGGCTAACCAAGGGAGGGAAGGAGGGAGTGTGTGTGTGTGTGTGTGTGCGCGCACGTGTGTGTGCATGCACGCGCATGGGTCTCGCTTGACTTCAACACTAAACTGGCAAGGATTATGTCCTATTCATCGTAGTGATTTCCCCCATAAGCTAGAATGTATGGCCCATCATGGAGGTTCACAGAGAAAGGGCATCTAAACACACCTCTAAAGTGGAGGGAACTTTGGAAAGGATGTGTTACCTGAATTGAGTCTCAGAAGATGAACAGGAATTAACCAAATGAGGGCACAGTGTATGCAAAGGCCCGGGAGCACAGAGCTCCTCGGGGGACAAAGCCCAGTGAGTGTGGCAGTGTGGGCCAGGGCAAGGCAACGGCAGAGAGGGGGAATGTCTGTGGATGGGGACCCCAGGCTGCAGCTGCCACCGACTGGTAATGAAGAAAAGAGCCCTGGGGACACAGGATCTTCAGCATGGGCTACAGCTTTCTTACTACTTCTAAATCTTACGATTCTGTTTCCTCTTCATCAGAAAGCCCCTAAAAACCACCCTCAGTTTTTCATGTCCAGCATCTGGCCCAGACACAGGAATGAGATCAGCACAGGCCCGGGTGGGGGTGGGCTGCCCAGGCTGCCCAGTGGGCGCCCCTTCTCGAGGGTGTGCTGTCTCCCTGCCTGCCAGGGGACAGCCCCACGTTGTTTCAGCTCCTGCCTCCTCTGTGCTCCATATTCATAGTTTCTTGACACAAACCATACAAAGTTTCAACACTTGGAGACTGCAAAGTAAACCATTTGTACATACCAGGTCTGGTAACACTTTAAATAATAGGCCAGTTAGTTAATGCTGCACTACAATAAAAATTCCCGTCCAAGTACACATTACGTCCTCATTAATGCCAAGTGAGTTCAGCGTGATTAATGTTATGATAATAAATAACTGGGCGATCATGATGACCGCCAGGTCGCAGCACCACGGTGGGGCCCTGGGCAGCGTCGGCTTCTGCCACCCTCGGAGCACGCCGGGGTGCTCCCTGCCCTGCCACGGGGCGTGCACCAGCCCCTCCAAAGCCCGGCACTGGTGAGGACGGGCATGCCAGGGAGCCTGAGCCTCGCCAGCCCCACACACGTGGCTGGTGTTGAGACAGCTGGAAAGGCGAGAGCAGGAGCTCATCAGAACTTGTCCTTTCCTCCCAAGAAAAGAGCACACATTAGGATCTGGAAACCAGGCCCTTGACGGCATGGGTGGAAAGAGGCCCTCCTCGACTTCCTGGCAGACTCTGGGGCCAGAAAGGCTGGGTGGCTCCAGTCGCTCTGGGCACCGCCACGAGGGGCTCAGGGAAGCGGGTGGCTCTCTTGTGGGGACAGTGAAGGCTATGCATGGGAAAGAGGAACTTGGTCATCACTGCTCAGTGCCTGAGAGGCCCAGGCAAAGATCGAGGTCTCTGCCCTCAGGAAGCTTCCATCACAACTGGAGAGATTCTCTCTATATGGTTGGTCAGACAAAGGGGGCGCTGAGTCTGGTCTCAGTACCTCTGAGCTGTGTGGGAGCCAGTCCCCGGGAAGAGAGAGGACGAGTGGACTGCTTTGAAGTCAGATGCTAGACTGGCAAGTAAGATGCTGACAAAGAGGGAAATGAGAGCCGCATTAGGAGGTGAGAACCATACAAACCACAGAAACACCTTCTCAGCCTCTGGGGTATGGAGAAGACTTGGCAACCTGAAGGGCAGTTTACTTCAGCCCTTTCCCTGGCACTCTGGAGTTGAAATGGCTTACCCCACAAGGCCCACCTAGTACCCACTGACAAACGGTTGTGGATTCTGTGGAGATGGGTGGAAGGTCCTAGGCTCCTGGCCCATGCCAGACCTTACTCAAGTGTTGGCTTCTGGCTTGCCCTTGGCCTTGCTGGGATGGTTCTGGCTTGGCTTGTTGTGAGTTCCCTTAGGCTTTGGGGCATCTGGGCTTAGCACAGCACCTAGACTATCATGGATGCTCAGTGCATGGTAGAAGTGAACTCTCGGCAGGGGCCCGAACTCTCCATCCTTCTCTCTGTGACATGAGCCCCCACTTCCAAAATCAATGGCCCTTTGGTCACCCCTACCCAGTGTTTTCTCAAAACACAGCTCCTCAGGCACAGGCATCCAGGCTAAGACTAGAGCCCCAGATGGACATGGAGGTTAGGAAGGGTGAGTTGTCACTACAAGTTGGGAAAAACCAGCTCATACTTTCCACTCTGGCATCGGAAGCCAATGCTATTGATTAATGGGGACGCCGGGTTGACCAAGAAGTAAGGACGGGAGTGGCTAGAAGTGGGTGTTGACTTTTCAAACAATCATAAATTCCACGAGGGTGACAAAAGAGCCTGCTCCGTAATTGTGTTCATTATTTACACTAAAACCTAATTAAAGTCATTATGCTTTTTGTTCATTAAACAAACTTACTGGCACAGACACCAAGCCAGCATAAGGGCTGCTGTGATCACTCTGGAAGTGGGGGACCTCAGGCCCACCCCTGTCCTCTGAGTCAAACATTCTCTGCAAAGGAAGACTCGAGAGAGACAGAGAAGGACAGCAAAACAAACAGGAAAGCATCACAGGCCTCCCCTGCTGCCTTTGTTCTGCCTGTTCCTATGATATAAGACCAAAGGATTCCTTCCCCAAGCCCTACATCGCGGCAAGAAAACTGTGTCCAGCCAGTACTGGGCAAAGCAGACACTGCCAGGGGTCCAGGGAAGACCAAAGTCCTGGAATAAGGAGGCAACGCTTTCAGATGTCTTCTATGAACAGGGTTCAGTGGAAGGCTCTTAAAAAAAAAAAAAATGAGATCTATACGGAAAGTAATTAACATTTTACTATGGATAATAAGAAACTTAATCTATTTATAAGGCAAATTGGGAGCCCTTTGAAAAATGTAAGGAGAGACGACTAGGGGACCAGAAGAAGGTTGAAATTTTCTCCGGTTGGGTTCAGAACAGCCTTATAAAGAAAGTGGTGAGTGATATCAGAAAAATGACAGTAACTGGCTCCAAATGACAAGAAACATTGAAAAACTGTTAGAAGCAATTCTGTCAGAACTCTGGAAAACAGTCAAAGCTTTCTAGCAATCAAGCAAACACTGAATCAAGACAAAGGCAACTTTAAAATGATATTAAAAACCCTTACTTTACACCATACGCAAAAATCAACTCAGAATTGGTTAAAGACTTAAGACCTACAACTATAAAACTTGTAGAAGAAAACACAGGAGACGATCTCCTTGCCACTGGCCTTGGCAATGATTTTTTTTTTTTTTTTTTTTTTGGCTCTGACACCAAAAGCACAGACAGTAAAAGCAAAAATAAACAAGTAGGACCACATCAAACTAGAAAATTTCTGCACAGTAAAGGAAACGATAAAAAAAAAATGCAAAGGCAACCTATGGAACGAGAGCAAATGTTTGCAAACCATTTACCTGATGGGAGTCAATATTCAAAACATATAAGGAACGCTTACTACTCAAAGCAAAAAAACCAAACCCAATTAAAGAATGAGCAAAGGACCTAAACAGACATTTTTCCAAAGGATACGTGCAAATGGCCAACAGGTTCTGCTAAGACGTTGATGAGCAGTGGTAAAAGTAGACAAAAATCCTTGTCTTGTTACTGACCTAAGAGGGAAAGCTTTCAGTCTTCTGCCATTGGGTATGTAAGCAGTAGGTTTTGCATAAATGCCCTTGATCATATTGAGGAAGTTCCTTTCTATTTTTAGTTTTCTGGGTGTTTTTCATCACTGCAAAATCCTTTATCACGTGCTTTTTCTGCATCAGTTGAGATGTCTATGTGTTTGTTTCTTTGTTCTATCAATGTGGTGTATCACACTGATGGATCTTCTTAAGTTGAATCACTCTTGCATTCCTGGGATATACCCTACTTGGTCATGGCGTATAATCCTTTTAATATGCTATTGTGTTCTACTTACTAGTATTCTGTGAAAAATTTTTGCATCTATATTCATAAGGGATATTAGTCTGCAATATTATTTTCTTATGATGTCCTTAGCTAACATTGTTATCAGGGTCACCATAGCCTGATAGAGTCAATTAGGAAGTGTTACCCCCTCTTCTACTTTCAGAAAAGTTTGAGAATAATTCCATTTTAAATGTTTGGTAGAACTCACTAGTGAAGCCATCTGGTCCTGGAATTTTCTTTGTTGGATATTTTTTGATTATTGATTCAATCTCTACTTATTGTAGGTCTATTCAAATTTTCTAACTTAGTCAGTTTTTAGAAACTTATAATTTACATTTTGAGAAATTTATCCATTTCTTTTAGATTATCTAACTAGTCGATACACAATGGCTCACTGTATTCTCTAATAATCCTTTTTTCTTTTGTTAAGTTGATAGAAATGTCCTCACTCCCATTTCTGATTTTATTTACATCTTCCCTCTTTTTCCCATCAAACTAGCTAAAGGTCTGTCAATCTTATTGGTATTTTCAAAGAATCAACTTTTGCTTTCATTGATTCTATTTTATATCTGCTCTAATCATCATTATGTTCTTCCTTCTAATAGGTCTGGTTTTAGTTTGCTCTTCTTTTTCTAGTTCCTCGAGGTATAAAGTTAGATTATTCATCTGAGATTTTTTTTTTTTAGGCTGCTATAAATTACCCTCTGAGCACTTCCTTCATTGTATCCTATGAGACTTGATACACTGTGTTTTTGTACTACTGGAAGTTCTGTCTAGAGCAATTAGGCAAGAAAAAATAAATAAAAGGTATCTGAACTGGGATGGAAAAATTAAAACTATCTTTAATCACAAATGACATGATCTTAGATGTGGACTCTGAACAATAAACTGAGGGTTTTGGAGGGGTGGGGGGTTGGGTGAGTCTGGTGATGGGTATTAAGGAGGGTATGTACTGCATGGAGCACTGGGTGTGGTGCATGAACACTGAATCCTGGAACACTGAAAAAATAAAATTTTAAAAAATGATGTAAAACAGTATACTTAATATGAAATTAAATTTAGTGGTTAATTAAAAAAAATGACATGATCTTAGATATAGAAAATCCCAAAGATTTCACACACAAAAAAAAGGCTCCTGGAGCTGATAAACAAATTCAGCAATGTTGCAGGGTACAAAATCCACACACAAAAATCAGTTGTGTTTCAGTACACCGGCGACGAATCATCCAAAAAAAAAAAATTTAGAAAACAATTCCATTTGCTAATAACATCCAAAAGAATAAAATACCTAGTAATAAATTTAATGAAGAAGGTAAAGACTTGTACACAATAAGCCATAACACATTGCTAAAGGATATGAAAGAGGACCTAAATCTTAAAATTGGAATTAATTTCTAAAGTCAGCATGTAATATAAATGCACATAAAATGAGAATCCATTATATACAATATGAAACCAGTGAATTTGTTCACATGCCTATATGTCTATACGTATCACAGAGAGTAGAACTTTATAATATTACAATACATTCCCCCAAAATATTCAGCAATCCACAAATGCATAAATGCAAGTCCCTGGCTTTCTCCTGCTACATTACTGAGGAGAGCTCATACTTTCTATGCCTTTTCTTCACCCCCTGGTTAACAGCCTTTTTGACTCTTCACCGCAGTTTTCTCTCTCGCTTGATGAGCGACAGGTTTGCACACTAGTTGGAGAATTATTTGCAAGAGCCTCTCAAATACCTTTACCATTTGCCCAGATGAAGTATATGATAGACTCTTCCATTATCACAGATCTGAGTCAATACTAAGTTCCACAGTCCAGTCTTTGAGTTTTTTCAAAACTCTGTTTTGGGGCTAAGTCAGAGCCGATATGTGCAGCTGTACGGGTTTTGCACTGCACGGTCCTGGCAGGGACCACTCCGTTAGGAAGCAAAGTGAAAGATCTTTGTCACCTTGTCTATCTCCTTGTCTCTCCCCGCCCCCCTCTCTCTCTCTCACACACACACACACACATTTGCACACTTCTCAGAGTCACAGTGCTTTGAGAACAGAGCTACACCGCATGACGCTGTGCATTCGGGCAGCCAGCTCTGTGTCTGACCACACGGCTCATACGGCTCATGGTCCACTCAAGGCTTGCTCTGGGTCCCATCCAAACTCTTATGTCAAAATGATTATAAACGGCTACATGTCTTGGACCTCTAATAAAGGGTTAAGTCAGCAAGAACATGCTACAATGCCCAGGTGGTTCTGACATGTACCATCATTCCCCCCCCCCGCCACTCCCAGGGCACAAGTAAAAGCCAAGACCAGGCAGAGCAGAGGTGCCATCTCTGTGTCTGATCCTCTGCTTTCAGCCCGCGGTCGTCCGCCATCTTCGGCCACCTGTATCCCTCCAGCATCCAAGCAGGTGCGCGCCCCACTCCACACTGCCTTGTGCGGACCCATCCGTCTGGCTGTGCTCAATCAGTCTGGTCACTTGACTCTGTCAGGACTGATAGAATTATTGGACTGAATCCTCAGTCCGTTTGTCATTTCTCTGAGTTCAGTTTCAAAAGCATAACTCTTTCTGCCTTCCCTGCCCAGCCTGCCCTTCGACTGTTCCAGCATTCTGTAACCAGATATTCATCACTTGCTGTCTAAATCCACACAGAAGAGGAAATTCTACAGATGTGGCTCTGCTCTGGTGCAAATTTACTCATGCCCCTGCAGAAACTCTTCTGGGGCTCACGATGCCCGAAACCCCCACTCCCACTATCCAGAATCCCATTCCTCCAGAGCAGTTTTGCTCCCCACATACTGAGACACCCTTCTCCTATGAAGAGATGCTTCAGCAGGGTGTTTCTAGATAATCATGCCATTTACACAATTACAGAATGAACTCCTCCCACCGCTTACCAGGGTGGAAAGATAAGGAAGGGGCAAACACCATCTGAAGATCACTGAGTGTCCCACACTGAGCATTTCAGACCCCTGATAAAAGGGTTTGTGCAGCAGGCTGCCCTCAGGGGCCAGGTGAGTGGCCCCAGACACGGTGCACTGGATTGGCCTAGAAAACCCTGGGAGAGGAATGCATATGAGGCTATGTTCCCAGGCCCTCTAAGTATCACCTGTACCAAGCAGCTTTACCCAAAAGCCAACACTCCTATCTCCAGCAGCCCTCTCCTCCCAACCCCAGAGGAGCCTACCTGGGCACTGGTCCCAGTTTTGCGGCCAAACTAATCCATGAGCGGGAAAGAAAGGGTTCCTCTGGAGGTTGGGCCCTCTGAGAACCCAGGTTTACTGGGTCCAAAACATAATAAGATGGGCTCCAATGATGTTTTCAGGGAAGAATATATGGCCAAGAGCCATGATGGGACCCAACTGTCCACTAGAGGCCATAAAAAGAACCAGCTCAGTATCTACTTCCTGGTATGGATCTCTGGGAGAACACCTATGTACTATTTCCCATCACAACCACCTGGGATGGAAGACACATATCCCCTAAGCCTTCTAGGAAAGAACTGAAAGCAGGTTAAAAGACTCTGTCTTCAAAAATGTCTGGTGTTTTACATCTGGCTGAGAGAGCCTGAAACCATGGCCTAAGCCCGGAGGAAACACTTGGGGATAAGGACAATATTGGCTCAGGATTCAGGAATGCTGGGCCAAGCCCTGCCACCTGCCAATCTGGGCCAAGACTGTATCCCTCCTAAACCCCCATTTCTTTGGTTATAAAAAGAGAAGACGGTCTAAATCGGTGGTTTTTAAAGCATGCACCAGAATTAACTCGTGAACTTTTTGTAAATATGCCCATGCCTGACCCCACTCCCAGACAGCATCAATCATCAGATCTTGGGTGGCCTAAGCGTGGTTAAGTTAGAAAAGTTCACATGCCCCACAACCTACAGTTCCAGGAACAGAACTTAACACTCTACTCCAGGTGAAAAGCGACCACGCATGACGTGGTTGACAAGTCTCTTTCCTGACATCAAACCGGCTGAAGCCCTTGGCCATGCCCAAGGACAGCCACACAGCAGAGATAAGTAACCAGAGATAAATAGCCCCCAAAGCTGAACATGACAATCACAGGTCACCCAGTAGAGCCATGGCCACCCCTGCCCAGGCCAGTGCAACTAGGCTGGAGACAAAGGTGTCCTTCATCTGTCACCCTTTCCATGGCCCCCAAGGTCCCCTGCTTCGACCCCTGCCCCATCCCACAGGACTATCTGTTACTATGGCCCCTCTCCCAGTCACTCAGTGGAGGACGGGAATCTGGGTGTCTTCCATTTTGATGGCACCACTTTCCATCCAGTCATCCAGATTATAACCCTCAGGGTCTTCCTCCTTCACTTCCTCTTCACCATGTACTGCGTCCCCAGATCGTGTCAACTCGACTTTCATTGTCTCCCTCCCAGTGCCGCTATCTTCACACATCAGCTTCTCCCTTGCCTGGAATAATACAAAGGCCTACAGACAGCTGTGCCTCTAGCTACTCTCTCAACCTATCCTCTTGGATGAATTTTTCAAACTGAGGTTCTGACTTAAGAGATCCCCTATGCCGGTAGGGGAGGCGTGTATCTGTCTATTTTTACAACTGGATTCACTACTTCCTTGGGAATCTCAGAGGTCTGTCTCCCAAAAGAGTGGATAGACACTGTCTACCAGGCTGCCAGCAGGACTTTTCTGTACCAATGCTCTGTGTTTTGACCAAGATGACTCTGAGGGCAGGAATCATATCTGAACCAGCCTCTGCTTCCCCATCACCTTACATGGTATGTGGCACAGACAAGGAAGTCCCAGGAATGTTGAATTGAATTATTAGCCACAGCCGAGTATGATTTCAATAGCAAGGGAGTGATGCCTTGCAGAACTCTCCCTCATGGGCTGGAAACCCAAAGGAAACTCTTGGCTCTCTCCTAGCAAGATAACAGCCTTTGACTCTGAAGGAAACATTCCATGTGCATCAGCTTTGCCAATGAAAGCACGCCAACTAAAGGTGCCTCGAGCCAGTGGAAGGGACTCGGGGACAGTGTGCCAGCCGCAGCAGGTGATTCATCCTCAGGCATGACCATGCACCCTGTCAATGCCAAACCATCTGCCCTTTGAGTCAATTATAGAATCCAGACCCCCTGTTTGACTAGAAGGAGCCAGATCCCAAAACTCCCACCAGCCCCAAAGATTTCTGCCAATCATTACTCCAATCTTGGGCTCCCCTACATATGCTGAGCTGTGTGTGTCTTGTTCAGAGATGTTTATAGCTCAAGTTCCAGAGACAACTTGGAGGACTCTCAGGTTGTAATCTACTTAGGACAAAAATCTATGACGTCTCCTTGGAATCCTGCAGCTTCCCAGGGGACATTCTGACCTGAACTTCGGAATATTTTATTTTCTTGCCTGTTGTGTGTCCAGGTGAGAGATTCCGGAGGTAAGTCAGAAGACAACAGAACATGCAAAAATGCCAAGCGTATATTTGCAAAGGGAAAAAAAAACTAGTATCATAGAATCCCATTCCTCAAGTGAGTTCCAACAGCATAAGCCAAGCACAAAGCGCTTTACATAGAAACCAATGTTTGCCTCATCTACTGGTGTCTTCCCCCAGATAGCACATAGGCAGGCCAATTTCTCAGCCTGTAGCACAGATACTACCTTTAATGCCCCAGGAATCCTGAGCTCAGTTCTCCCATACCACAGGGGTCACTAGCAGGGGTCCCAGCTCAAGCCTGCTTGAGATCCAGAGATGTACGGGGCAAAACTCCCAGAAATCTAACTGCATAAAGAACCAAACTGCCTTCACGGAGAGAATTTATCCTGAGGCAAGACTCTACAATGTAGACCTGGATACGAGATTTCCATACCTGAGCAAAGGAGGTTTCTGAATGGTTCTGCTCCTCCCCTGTCTAGTCCTATGGATTCATGTCCACGGTTTTTAAATTCTTTAATACAAGGTGGGAGCCAAAAGACTAGCGCTCAGTTTTTGCACTGAGATGGTTTCTACATAGCAGTGCTATGGCCCAAGGCTGTAGTTCCTGAGCGGGGAGGGCAGCCGCAGGGACCATCAGTATGTCATGGTGACCCCAGAGGATGGTCGTGGTCGGAAGTCATGCTCGGGCAGCATGCCAGGGCCCACAGTGAGAAGGACACTCAGCAGCAGTTTCTAGAAGAAGAGGCACAAAGTAGCAGCCAGACATGCTTATGAGCACACACCAGACACATTGGAGAATACAAAAATATTTGCTGGGACCTCTGCAAGGGAGTCAAGACCCTATAAAAGGATAGGGGAAGGAGGCAGTAAATTCAGATTATTGCTCTTAACGGGACTTGTTTGTACGCACAGGTTGGGAAAGTGGTAGAATCTCAAGTTATAAGAGAAAGAGAAAGCATGGGTGATGGGCTGCTCCTTTTAAAGTCCCAGGTCAGCCTGCCATGGCCTTATTTTCTCGACCCAAAGATGGGAATTGCCCATTCTGTGGGTTGCCTGTTTGTTTTGTTGACTGTTTCCTTTGCTGTGCAGAAGCTTTTTATCTTGATGAAGTCCCAAAAGTTCATTTTCGCTTGTGTTTCCTTTGCCTTTAGAGACATGTCCTGAAAGAAGTTGCTGTGGCTAATGTCATAGAGGTTACTGCCTATGTTCTCCTCTAGGGTTTTGATAGATCCCTG
>CM052811.1:12737647-12776900 GCA_028533885.1 Nasua narica
ACTCCACACACGACACACAAACTCTCTCAACGCAGTCTACACAAACATACCACACACACGCACGTGCACACACACACACAAACTCTCGCAATGCAGAGTGTACACAAATACCGCACACACGCACGTGCACGCACACACACGCACCCATTCCCTCAATCCAGGCAGCACTGATTTCCCTTTTCTCCGAAGGCCCTCAGCACTGACTCTACTGCTCTCTCCAAGAACTGACACACGCAGAGCACGTGGAGTAGGTCCTGCCACATGGGCCCTTCCTTCTCCCCGCCAAGGCCCCGCACACACTCGGTCTGTAACTTGGGTTGCCCAGAGAAACTCGGGCCTGCACGGCTTTGGGCAGAGGACACATGAGCCGCCACGTTCCGAATAACCGGATAACCGAGGAAACACCCGCGAACGCGCTGTCTGGGCGCAGTGCTTGCGGACGATGCCCGGATGACGCCACTCCAGGCTCCACACTCCTGATCAAGCACAGCCTCAAATGCTCAACAGTATTTTATCAAAGCAAATGAGCGGCCGATTGCCTAACGAAAAACCCAATGAAACAACCCCGGGATCAGATCAGGAGGAGACTGGTTCGACTACCCAGGCTCTGTCCGCCATGAACTCCCTGGACGACCTTGAACAAATCGCCCAAGGGCTTCAGTCCTCAGCAGCCCCATTTAGAAAATGCTTCCCCAGGCTCCTCAGAGGACGGGCGTGAAGCAGCAATGCAGGGTCTGCAGAGTGCTAGTGCTAGACACGGAGACCTCAACCCAGTGGAGACCTGGCGTCCCCCATGGGCGACAGTGCAGATGCCACCAACTGGACATACTTCCGCAGCTAAGTCCAGGGACAGGTTTCCCCAGGGCCGTCAAGAGAGAGAAGGAAAGGAAATGACTTTTCCCCTTAGGACACTGAGCCAGGCATGGAGCCAACGTATTTTTATGTAATGTCAGAGTCGAAAACCCCAAGACTTCCACACTCTTCATGACGGCGTCAAAACTGGAACAATCTTAACACACAAATCATGCTTACTTCCACTGTCCCTGGACCTAACCCTGGGTAGGGTTGTTCTGGGCTTTTTCTGTTTTTGTTTTGTTTTTGTTTTGCATGCCCAGAAACAAGACTCACGGGTCTCCTGCTTTGCTGGGACCCTTGCTGTGACCCAGTCCCTAAGAGGCCCAAACATGGTCCCAGTTCGCCAAGCCACAGAGGGGACTGACCACGGCCTCTGCGCTTAGGGGTGCTGCCCCCAGTGACGTCTTCGCCACAGTGCTGAGACCACGATGGCCCCTGGACATGAGGCTGATTAAAGAGGGTTACGTGAATTGCCGAATTAAGTCGTCCAAAATTGGATAAAGCGATTGTGAAATCTGTTTTGAGTCAACCTATACATGTCTCATTGCAGGAAAATGTCTCGGTAAGAGTTCATGGAGGGAAAAAAAAAACCCAGCGACTCATTGTTGGCTGACCTTCCTGGGCTCCTAATATTCAGTTCCCCAAAAGGCATCTTAGCCATGTAATTTCCAATATGGGAACAATTTGAGTTGCAATTAGGCAAATCTCAGAAGGTTCTGCCACTGATTTGTTCGTTCTCTCAATATTATTCTATAGGACACACTAAAATACTGTGCCAGGTTCACGCAGAGGGCAATTGGGAACAGTGCGTGTGGGTTACAGAGGCTGAGTAAACACATCGCTGCTCAGGAATGGCATCGCTAGGCCACTGGAGCTGGACACATGGCCCTCCCACCCTAAGGGCATCTAGTAATGGCCCTGGGGGGAACGGGGTACAGGGGAAGTGGAGCAGGGGCCATTAGCAACTCTGAGGTGTGTGTTGTGGTGAGATCAAGTAGGAGGCTCTAGGCAGTGAGTATGGACGTGACCAAGGTAGCTACCAACTGCGATGCAGCCCCAGGGATTGTAGGTGAAAGGAAAGCTAACAGATTCCTGACTATAACAGTAGATTTTGTTGTAGGCCATATCCTTCATTGAGTACCTCCTCTGTGCCAGGCCTGAGCTAGGCCTTTGGGAAAATGAGCTGAAACAGCCTCGACAGCCTCGACCTCAAGGAGCATGACGTGAGGATGTATCAGCAAGCAAGCCCAGTTGTATGTAATACAAGACAAAGAATTATAAAAAAGGGATTATTTTCAAAAGTGCCATGAAAGCACAGAAAAGGAAGAGATTAATTCCACCAATGGTGGGAGAATAAGCTTCACAGAGAAGGGCATGACCAAGTGGGCCTTGAAGCATGGGTAAGAGTTTGGTAGGTAGGAAAGACAGAAATGGCAGTCCCGGAGAAGCGCTTCCTCTCTTGACTGGGATGAGCTGTCACTCCCTGGGCTGTGAGTGCCTCCTATGGGCTGTGTCATAGTCATCTTTGTCAACAAGCAAAACAGTCAGGTCTTCAGTGCTAAATTAATGTCTTCCTCCCAGGTCCCTGGTCTCCAGGAAGAAGAAAGGTCATTCCTGCCCTATGGGGCACATCTGGACTAGCCCTGGACTCCTATTATGACCTATCCCTATCCTACGGGGGCTGGTTTGCTCCCAGTGATAAATGTCTGGATCATCCTGAAGGTTCTGAGCCCAAAATGCAGAGGCAGTCTTGCCTTCTTCCTGACCAGACCAGAGCTCGTGCCCAAGACCAGATCCTGCTAGAACTGAAGCTTAGGTGTGGACAGAACAGCCTGCCTCAGAGGCCCTGGGGGGCAAGGACAGCAGCAAGTTGATCTTTGTTTCCCCTTTCCCCCAGACCTGCCCAGGGCCCAGCTCTCGACTGTGAAAGAGCACATGAGGGAGTGTGTACGAGTGTGTGGGTCAGTGGGTGCTTAAGAGAGTAGTCCGTGCATGAGTATGAGGGTGTTTTAGTATGTGTGTGCAAGTGAGCACTTGAAGGTGTGAGTGGGTATGTGTGAGTGTGTGAGTGGGAGCAGAAGGGAATGTGTGGCGCATGCATGAGTGTGCGGTGTGTGTAAGACTGTGCGAGTTCAGTGAGGGCTTGAGTGAGCAAGTGTGTGCATGCGTGAGCGAGTAAACTCAAGCCCACTGGCCTGAGGCAGTGCCTGAATATCTAAGGTGAGCTTCAGCCTGAACCTCGGGGTCCAGTGAAGGAGGCGGTCCGGAAGCGCGACAGACGGAAAAGGTAGGACAACGGTCAGAGGAGCGAGAGGTAAGAGGTGAATCATGACCAGCCATGTGCCGAGTACGGTTTAGGGTCATCATGGGGTCTGGAAGTCAGGAAGGAGAGTGGGTTACAACTGGGCAAATAAGCTTCCCAAAGCAAGAAAACCTCAGGAAGCATGTACGGAGATCAAGGGGCAAAATTAGGCCTCTCAAAACCCTGTGTCACTTCAGACCAGGTCCCCCATGACGCCAGCACCCCAGAAGAGCAGGTCCCTCTGGCCCCCTATGGCTCAGCAAGGGAAGCCCTAGCAGGCAAAATATCAAGGCAGACCTGGACAGATCCTGCAGCAGAGCCCCCAGAAACGGTGACTCCACCACGTGCTTGAGCAAGACAGAGTGCGAGGGCCACCAGCCACTTCTGCTAACTGGGGCAGCCCAGGTCCGACACACAGCTTGGGGAGAAGCATGGGAGCAGTGAGGAGACAGTAGAGCAGACAGGCAGAGATCATTCGTTCACGGACAAACATTCCTCATCCTACTGGATTTTTCTAACTGACTGACTGGAGGACCCCAAAGTGGTCATTTCTGCTGTCGGAGCATCTGGCTTCCCAGCTGGGCAATGAGGGGCTATTGGATGTGACTAGAGGGCCCGGCTGCTCTGTCCTTGTTCCAGACGCAAACCCCTTCACCTCCCTTCTCTGCGGTCGTGGGCTTCCCAGGAACATCAGGGATTACCCGTGTGGCCAGCTTTCCCCGTCTACCCCAAGGTGATGGCAGAAGAGGCATCTGACCCAGCAGGGAGCCACAGCACCAACTCAGTGTGCAAAAGGAACCCAGGCCCGGAAGGGTACCCCAGCTCTCGCAGCTCCGCGGCACTAGTATCTGGAGAACAAGGTGCCACTCTGCTGTCAGGACCTGAGTGGCCTGGGCTGAGCTGCTTGCATGCGGGCAAACCTAATGTCCGGCCCAGTGAGAGCCAGCATGAGTAACCAGGACATGATGGTGACTTTCTCCCTGCTGAGCCCCACCGTGCTGATGCAAGGCTCTCCACACTCCCCTCTCTGCCGTGTGTGCTCGCTGCCTGAGCCCCCAAGAGCAGGCCTGGCTGGCCGTGTTTATCCGTCCCTGGCTAGCTCATTCCATGCTGCTTTCCTGGAGAAATGGATGTGGGCCTCTGAGAGCTCTCACCCGCCCTCGCCAGTCTCACAACCAGTTCCAAGGGTTGTTTCTTCACACTTAAGCCCACCCAGGACCCAGGCTCATCCCTGGGCTTATTTATCTGCAAGTGGTGTCAGAGCTGTGGAAAAGCGGACCCGTCGTGTGCCCCCTGAGCCCGTAACAGCCCCACAGGGACAGCGCCTAGTGACCTGGCGATTCCAGACCCCATGGAGACCATCCTCAGTGACCCTGTCATGGGCTACAATGACCTGTCCCTGTCCTGTAGGTTAGGCCCTCTTCGGCCACCTACCGGAGGGCTGGGCAAGCAGCGTGTGCTCCATAAAGAACTGCCAATTGTCGGGGTGCCTGGGTGGCTCAGTGGGTTAAAGCCTCTGCCTTCGGCTCAGGTCATGATCTCAGGGTCCTGGGATCGAGCCCCGCATCAGGCTCTCTGCTCAGCGGGGAGCCTGCTTCCCCCTCTCTCTCTGCCTGCCTCTCCGCCTACTTGTGATCTCTCTCTCTCTGTCAAATAATAAATAAATAAAATCTTAAAAAAAAAAAAAAAAAAGAACCGCCAATTGTCTTAGGAAGTCTGTCCCTCTCCGATCTTTGCTCTTCTCATCTTCAGGAAAGGCTGAATGGATCCATGTGGGCACTTGATTCCAACAACCAAGAATTCCAAGCACAAATTCCAATTTCTGTTCCTGATTTCACTGACACTCAGCCCACTCAAAACTAGTTTGGTCAAACATTTAATCATGAGATTTATACAGGAGAGTTTTCTAACAAAGACACTTCATGTCAGTTTTCTAAAAAAATAAGCAGAGCGTTTCTAAGAGCAGACTGGTCCTCGGGAATGAGGAAAAGAGAGAGAGAGAGGGAAACAAACCATAAAAGACTCTTAGTGACAGAGAGCAAACTGAGGATTGAGGAGGGATGGAGGGTGGGGGATGGGCTAGACGGGTGATGGGCATTAAGGCGGGCACTTGCTGTGAAGAGCATTGGGTGTTTTATGTAAGTGATAAATTACTAAATTCTACTCCAGAAACCAATATTACAAAATATGTTAACTGACTAGAACTTAAATAAAAATTTGAAAAAGAAAAAAAAGGACACAGAGCCAGGGGCCTTCCCATGTCCCATACTTTCAGAGGACTGTTCAAATAGTTACGGGATTCCAAACAACCCTCCAACTTCTACTCAATTTAACTCACCAAAGCTTCCGGTCCTCTGGCTTATATACTCTGAGGGTTACTATGACATCCAGTTAAAATTAAAAATTAAAAATAAAATAAAAGTAAAAATAAGACCAGACTAGCCCAGCACTCTAAATAATGGGATCCAGCTTAGGGCCTTCCAAAGAAAGCAGAATCCTCGCAGTCCCATATGAAGGCATGGAAAGGGTAAGAAGCCGCAGAAGCAGAGATACGTATGCCACAGAGCCCAAAGCAGGTGTTCTGTATTTTTTAATAAACTTCATTTGGAAGAACCTTAAATTTGCAGAGAGGTCACAAAGGTGGTACAGAGAGCTCACCAGCCTCCCAGATGATTAACTTCTTAGGTTTCCACAGTACATGTGTCAAAACGAAAACCAGTATTGGTTGGTTACTATTAACCAAACTCTAACTTTCCTTCTGATTTCACTAGTTTTTCCAGGGTCTTTTCCTCTATTCCAGGATTTGGTCCGGGACACTGCAGTGCACTTGGGCCTCACGTCTCCTTAGGCTGCTCTGGTCTGTGATGTTGTCTCAGACTCTCCTTGTTTTTCACGACCTTGACCGTCTTCAGAAGACTCGGTCAGGTATCATGCGGAGTGGCTTTCAAATCGGGTTTGTCTGATGTCTTACGCCTGGTTAGACTGGGCTGGTGGGTCTGAGAGAAAAACAAAACATGAAGCACCCCCTTCATCATGTCACATCAGGGCACTTTCCATCAGCGTGGCTTATCCCTAGTGATGCGAACTCGACCCACCGGCAAAGTGGAGCGGGAATTCTTTTTAATATCCCTTCTTCCAAACCTTTTCAGAGGAAGCACCCACAGCAGCGTCGGTGTTCATCCAGCTTCCAGACCAGAATGACTTGTCCGGAGGTGACAAGCATTTGTCACAGCTCCCCCACGACCTGGCTGGAGGTCTGACGGGCCTCGGGCAGAGCCAAAGCAGCCCCACTCCAGCAGGCCAACAGGGGGTGGCCCCCGGCCCAAGAGAAAACTATACTTCCTGGATTGCTGATGCCCTCGAAGGAAGCCTGTAGTTGCCCACAATGTGATCACATTCTCAGCTGTAATGTGACTTTCTGAACATTCGCTTTCTCTATCCTTCACAAATACCTATTGATTAAACTGGGTCTACCCATGTCCCTCCTCCTCTCTCACAATGCCGCTCTCTTTTTAATTTCCTTCCTTTTTCTTCCTATTCCCTGTCATCCTCCCTTAAGAGTCTAGTAGAGACCTGAAGTGTAA
The DNA here is from genome assembly GCA_028533885.1 of Nasua narica. Lineage (NCBI taxonomy): Eukaryota > Metazoa > Chordata > Mammalia > Carnivora > Procyonidae > Nasua > Nasua narica. The sequence continues at coordinate 12,744,389 of CM052811.1, forward strand.
TTTTTAATTATCGACTGTGCTTGTTAAATAGTTCTCTCTGCTCTCCCTCATTTACAAAACAGAAAGTTGGAATCGTCTCACTTCCCCCCTCCAAAAAAAAAAAAGAAAAAAATGGCTTGGGTTGCTTCACACATGTGATTGTCAGACTGCGTTTTCCAGAAACAGCAGTGAGGAGGCATTTTCTAACAAGCGATCTGCCTGGAGGGTCTGACACCAGCCTTGTCTGACCCCCACCCACAATTAGAGCCACTGGGGCGGGGGGGGAGGGGGGGGCGCGCACTAAGGATGCCTCCTGCGGCTTCTGAGTTCATCGCAGGAGCAAATGCCAAGTGTTGTTGGAGGAGACCTCACTGCCTCGTTCTACAGACTGCTGAAACATGATGAAGAGAGACCCATCCAAGGTCACTTAGCATATGAGTGACCATGTGAGAACCCCGGACATTGGACCCCTCCTCTAGGGACCTTTCCACTATGTCATGGTTAATTAGATCATGGAGGGAATGGCTACCTCTTCCCACATTGCCATTTACAAGTAGGTTAGAACATAAAAATCCCACCCAGGCACTTTTCCTATACAAATAGTGCCGTGATCTGTTTCTGATTTAATCACAATGCATCTGCAAGTTTAACCAAACTAAACAGAATACAGGTTGAACTCAGCACCAGTTTGGACATCATACCCACAGCATCCAGGGCTCCAGCTACCCCGCGAAGAACCTGGAACCCCTAAGATAAACCTTACACTTCGGGATTAGTGCTCTTTGGGAAGACTGCTGTTGATGCAGGAAGGCAGATGACGTGACTGCAGAGTTTTTATGGTCTGAGAACAGTGAGGCCGGCGGCCCACTGACTTAGTTCCCCAGCAAGCAGCCCACCGAGGTGTTGGAACGGAGCAGGACCAGCTTTGTCCATCATCAGCAGAGAGGGCGGCATCTCTCCAGGCCACTGCGTGTGCTCTAGGGGTCCCTGTGGCAGCTAAAGCAGAGAGGTCCTCAGGGAGTCTCCAGATGGCCAGGACATCCGTCTGTCTGTCCTGTAAGCCTTTCTGCTCCTGCCTGCATTCACCCAAATACAATGGGAGAGCAGGACTCTAGGGGAGACCCAGACAAAAGGAGGTGGAGTCTACAAATGACCCCAGCCAGTTGTGTGGGCAGACTTACACCCCAAGATGTGGCAAATCTGCAAAAGAACAGGCAAGCAAAGGCTGAGATTCAGCCTTGAGACATCCTGAGCCAGGAGGGTTTGCAGCCACCCCTATGTGACACACTGTCCCCGCACATCATAGAAACTACAAAGATGGGGGCGCCTGGGTGGCTCAGTCAGCTAAACCGCTAAGCGGCTAAGCGGCTGCCTTCAGCTCGGGACTTGGGATCGAGCCCCACATCCGGCTCCTTGCTGGTGGGGAGCCTGCTTCTCCTTCTCCCTCTGCCCACTGCTCCCCCTGCTTGTGCTCTCTCTCTCTGTCAAATAAATAAATATAATACTAAAAAAAAGAAAAAACAGAAACCCCAAAGATGTCCACGTCGTTGTTAAGTGGCTCTGAATACATTCCACCCCGGCACTGGCTCAGTTTGGCTATCGTATCCTACCAGGAGGTTGCCCAAAGACACACATTGAAGGCTTCCATTCAGATCGCTATGGTAGAAACCTCTCAATGCGAGTGGACTCAACTGACCAGGCAGGCCCGACCGCCATGTCCCGGTGGGGACCCCCTGATGCTGAGTCTGGCAGGCCCCCTGTGTATGTATACTCCAGGTCCCAAAAGACGGCTAAGTCGCATGGCAACAGCACCTAGCCAACAAGCTGTCCTCTCACAATGTGGATTCTCATAGAAATTTCTAAAGACTTTCCCTTACCATTACAAATGTACGCATTCGTTGGTAAGTTTTTCTATAACCTCGGCCCAACCTACTTTTTTCAGCCTGTGTCCGGCTTGCTGGCCACCACATACTTGGTCTACAGCCACACGGGGCCTTTCTCCCTCATCAGACCATCCCCCTCGGCGACTACAGGGCCCTCACCCTTCCCCCAGACCCATCAGAAGCTTTCTCCCCAAGTCATCTTCATCTTCTGATCAGTGATTACCATCTTCTGCTCAAAACTCCCAAAGACTTTCTTCTGTGTCTACCTTATGGCTCTAATCCTCAATAAACATCAAACTGGATTCACATCAGCAAGCTCCCTAATGAGGAACTAAGCTTCCGCTTCCAACGATATAGAAAGTAAGACAGAAAGATCAGAGCCCTCGAGGCCACAGGGATAAAGGCCCTTCGCCGCCTTCTATTCACACAGTTATAACTCCGCTTCGTTTTTGGTCTTAATAAAAAGCATTTGTAACGTTGCTAATGTTCCTCTGGGCCTGTAAACATTTTTACTCCAAACGCATCAGCTGCAAATGTTGGAGCCCCACTCAACAAAAGAGCAAGAAGGCCAGAGATGCTTCAAGCCAACAGCCAGAGGGTGGGAGCAGAGCCCCCACTCCGAGCAAGCGGCCCAGTGCCTGGGTGGGCATGTGTAACTCGCAGGCAAAACCAAACTAGTTAAACGAGAGCGGAAGAGGGGATGTTTTTGTTCTTTTTAAAAAGGATCCCAATGTTACGTATAAAGCCTCATGAAATATTTCACAGCTCAAATCAAGAAGTAGAAAGCATGGCGATATTTGGACCCCTCACCGCTACCACGGCCCAAAGCAGTTCACACCTCCAGCAGGCGAAGCCAACGAAACGGAGGTGAAATTTGGATGTCTTCCCCTCTCTTAGCTGCCTGGGGGAACAATTAAATCAAAACTATAATGGCTTTACATCAGAAGGAAGTTTACCCAAGCCACACAGGAAAAGCTGAATCCTGATTTCATAGCCGCACCTCTGTACTCCACGGTTAAGGACCAAAACACCAGCAGTTGTGAAAAGTAGGGAAGGACAATGAGCAAATTCATGCATTTGGATTTCTGGTGTCTCAGCAATCTTTGGCCAATTTTAACAATGCCTACCTCTTTTGAAGATATTAGTATCTAAGAATCTAAGGCTAGGTTTGGACTTCACACATTCTAACTTCACAACAGGAACCCTTGATAAGTTAGAAGGTTTCACTGAAAGCTGAAAAACCATTAGCTTTGCAACAGACCTATACACAGAAGACATGGGAGTCATGAATATGCTAATGGAGCCCCCCCCCACCGCTACGCCCTTGTGGTATTGAGGTTTCATCCCCAACATGTATAGCAATTGTGCCAAATCTAAGCAGCTTGCAATGTGCAGCAGGAATCCCTGCTTTACATGAAACAAGCACTGTGAGTCGCAGATGTTATGGGGGAATTTCTGAATAAGAAAAGTCTCCCTGCAGAGTTTTGATGACCTGGTAGTTGGGTAAATGTTCTCCCTAGAATGGAGCAGTAACCTGATAGTTAAAAGGTTATGAGTCTAATAGAGCTTTAAATATTTTCTCAACTAACGCACTACAGGAGGACAAATCGGCCGCAGACATTTCTGGACCCATGGAGCATGTAAATGGGTCTGAACTCTCCTGGAATGTTAAGTTCCATGAGGGCAGGGAGGTGGTTTTGTTCCCAGCTGTCTCCATTGTATGTACTTAAAAAGCGTGATGGGGGGGGCGCCTGGATGGCTCAGTGGGTTAAAGCCTCTGCCTTCAGCTCAGGTCATGATCTCGGGGTCCTGGGATCGAGCCCCGCATCGGGCTCTCTGCTTGGCAGGGAGCCTGCTTCCTCCTCTCTCTCTGCCTGCCTCTCTGCCTGCTTGTGATCTCTCTCTCTCTCTGTCAAATAAATAAATAAAATCTTTAAAAAAAAAAAAGCGTGATGGGCACATGGAAGGCATGTCAATAAGTATCTATGGGATGAACAGGATGGTTAACTAATTAAACTTCATTAATGAGGTCCCCTAGCTATTCTAGGAAATAGGAGACCCACCAAATACAGGAAACTCACTATACAGAACGCCAGCAGAGGGAAGACTCTTCTATTCCAGCGGAGTAACCCTGCTGAAGGCAGCGACTGTGGACAGGTTAAATGACCCATCACTCATTCACCCAAGACTCACCAACGGATTCCATGCTGCATTCCCAGCCTTGGGGAATCAGAGGAACCACAGATGTGGTCAGAACACCCCCGACAGAAGTGGCATCCTGACCCTACCTGTGACAGTGATCTGTGGCACCCCAGATGGGTTTCTAGCCTCTCCGAAGGCTGGGGGACTAACAGAGAAGCCCGGGCCCAGCCATCCAAGAGGAGTTCGGCATCAGCCAAGGCACGATGCAGGGAGATGCATCCTTCTGATTTCTGCTCTTCCTCGTGTCCCCGTGTTACACCTCAGGGACGTGCAAAATCTGGGGGGAGGATCACAGATGCTGTGCAGGAACAGCGTGTGTGCACCAAAGCAAAGGAAGGCATCTTGGAAAGCTGGAAGGGACTGGGTTTCAAAGGGCCTTGGTCCAGGAAGAAGGGAAGGAAGCATCGGAAAAGCTATGAGAGACTTCAGGCAGAGTGGTAACAGCCTGATGGCCTTGGCTGTGCCCCCACCTCTGGAAAGCAGGCCACAGAAGGCTGTCCGTGATGGTCAGAGACCTGGGGGCCGGCCAGCTGCACCCAGACAGCGTGCAGAGCAAGCTGGCAGCAGCCTCCTCACCCACGTTCCCCCAAAAGCCTCTTCCTCCTCACTGCCCCAACAGCCTATTCCAGTGGGGTGATGTTTCTAAAACACACGTCCCACCACCTCACTTCTCTGGCTCCGAGCCCCCACCCACCCCGCATTGTGCACGGAACCGAACACACACAGTGTGTGGGTAGAAAGTGGGATCAACGCTTGGGGCTTCGGGGGACTGCTCCGTCTCTACGCGCCCAGGTCCGCCTGACTCCCAGCCCACGTCACCTGGAAACCCCTCCATGCATCTGTTCCCCTGGACATCATCCGTTCGACCACATTTAGCGGGGAGGGAATCTCAAGGATGAAAGGGCACGAAAAATTAAGAGGTGAATTACTTAAGCTGGACAAACAGGAGCCAGAATTCTAGCCCTGGCTCTCTGTGAACTCGCCACGGGTGGTCTTACACGGGTCCCATGTCTTCCCGACCCGTGGTGTCATGGATCTCTGTCTCCAGTCGGTCACATGGAGTCTCTACTCCCATTACAAACCAGTTCTGTTCCAAGTGGGGATGGGGGGCAGGGTGGAGACCACCCACTCAGCCCCCTCTCTTCCTCTGAAGGCCCTGAGGAAAGGATCGGCCAGATTCCTCGGCAGCCCCGCTCTGCCCGCCTGGGCGCTGCGACCACATGTGACCCAGGTGCTCGGCTCTAGGGACGCATCCTCCCGGCAGAGCAGGAAGCTGTTGACAGGGCCTCTCCTGGTCCGTACAGCTAACCCTAGCTGACATGACGGAAGGCACTCCCACACTTACATCCTCCCAGAAAATGCATGAAATATACACAATCGCAGATGTACGCAACCAGGTGCTACCTCCAACCTGGGACATTCCTCCTACAAGCTACCCTACTGTCCTGACCAGACCCAGGGTGGGCAACTGGCCCCTGACAGCTGAGGGAGCCTCCGCACGGACTGGCCAGCTGCTCCCGCACTTCCGACAGACCAGACTCTGGCTCAGGGGTCCACCCACAGAGCTGGGAGGACAAGATGAGGAAGGCCTGTCCCAGCCCCCCCGGAGCTCCTGGGTTGATGAGGGAAGCAGACAGAAACCAAGGAGCCCAGTACATCATGGCAAATGCTCTGACGGAAGGGAGCAGTATGTTCTAGGGACAGGGAGAAAATAGGAAGACTCTGCCATAGAGTCAGGAGAGGGGCAATGAGGCAGAAGTGGGCGCTCACCGCTGAAATCCATCCCTGGGGGCGCCGCTCCTCCAGCAGCCACAGCACCCCCTGCCCGAGACAAGCAGACCACGCGGCTGCAAGCCAGAAGCCAGGATTCCCGGCTAACCCACACGGAACCCTGAGCCTAAAACCAACTAATTACAACATTCTGTGTCTTCCCCTAAAAACTGAAGAAACTAAGACGACAGAGAACAAAGGACGGAAGTAATCTGTGTTTGGGTCCTGATTCTATACTAGCTGTGCAACCCCAGGCAAGTCACTTAACCTCTCTGATCCTTCCTTTCTTTCTCCACTAGTAGTAATAATCTACAAAGATTTTTTTTAATTTGTAGATCATAATGTGCTTTTACATGAACTATCTTAATTTTAATCCTCACAAACCCCTGTGAGATAGGAACTGTCTCCCTATTTTGCAAATAAAATTTCTAACTGGATTAGAAAGATCAACATTTATCTGAGTAAGGGGCAGAGCCTGAACTGAAACCAGATCTCCCAAATAAGCTCCACACTTCGGGTTCTGCCCACCTCCTTGGAACACTTTTTGTCAAGGCTGACCTCTTTTCACCTATGGAGGCTTTCTCTCTCTCGTGACTCAAATGCCTGGTTTCCTGCGTCCCGATTTTCCGCAGCATGGTGCCCTAGGACAACTGGAAGGACTCCAGCTCTAGATACCTTCACTGTTCACCATTCAAAGCCTCCAAAATAGAACATTCTCTTCTACCCCAGGCTCTGCCAGACTCTGCACCACCCCCAACAGATCCCCAGAAGTAAACAGTGGGAGAAGAAATTCTGGGTCAGCTGCAAGAGTTGGGGAGGGATGTTGAGGGTTTCATCTAGAAGCAGATAATCTTTGCAGAAAAGGGCCAGTCCAGGAATGGGAGGGGAGGGCCATGGCCACATCAGCGACCGCCCATGTTACCATGTCTGGAGACACCGATGGCAGAAAACATTCTCAACGTCCCTGAGGGGACGATGGGGCAGCAGAGCTGCAGCTCTGCAAGGCGGGGGACCACACCTGGCTCCATGGCCCGCCAGGCCCACGGCCCGCCCAGCCTCAGCCTCATAGGCAGCACTGACTCACAGGGGGACCTGCGGGGCCAGGCTGGCCCGGCTCTTAGCACATCTGACTCACCGTCTCCTGCCTGAGCCACTGTATGAAATCCCTTCTCCCGGAAATAACATCCATCTTTTTTTTTTTTTTTTCAGCTGGCAGGGGAGCTTTTTCATGTTCTTGGGACTGTAAACCAAGCATCGAATTTTCCGCGACTTTTCCTAGTAAGTATGCCTTGTGGGAAAGTGAAAAACAAGTCCATTTTAGGGCCTGAACGTTTCATAAATCTTGAGCTGCTTTAGTTTCTCCCAAGGTCATTCACCTGGGGAAGATCCCAAGTGAAAACGTGTCAGCGAGGCCACGGCCCAAAGTGAGCACAAGGTCAGGTCTCCAGAGCTGCTCGCATGAGAACTGAGCAGACGGCAGCTGCCACTCCCTACCAGGGGGGAAGTGTGTGCGTGTCTCCAACCTTCGCAAGAAGCTTGGAAGGCAGATTTATGATCCCATTTCACAGTCACGAGAACTGAGGTTCAAAGAGGTTAAGCAACTTGCCCAAAGTTACGTGTTGGAATGAGAACTCATGGCCAGTGCCCAAAGCCTACATCCCTTGACTAGGCCGCGCAGCATCTCTACTTGCAGCCCCAACACGTGCACGCAGAGAGCAGCCCATTCTCCGACACACACCTACGGGTCGCGCGGCATGCCAAGGCGTCTCCTTAAGCAGCATCCCCTGACCTCCTCCTCCATCTCCTTGGCTAGGCTATCCGCTCCCACCATTCCTGCCCCTCCTAACTACCGAGGCCAAAGCCCCCTGACCACACTCACTGGGGAAAGGCAGAAGATGAAAGAGGCACTGCCCAGCTGGTCAACCATCACGTCCTGCTGGAAAATCACTGACGAGACTCCGTTCCTCAGATCCCTACGTGGACCCACCTGGGAATAAAAGCAAACTCTTGCACATAAAGGCCCCCGGAGAGACACAGACGGTCCTTAGGAGTATGCCGGCTCATTCACAGATGGGCCTCCCAGTGTGCAGGGGTCCAGCTGGGCACTGCCCAGGGAGCAGCAGACGCAGCCACTGCCCTGCCCTGTGCCCTGGAACCTGGCCTGGGCTGCATAAATGGGCCCCTTGGTCTCCAGCTCCCAGGTGGGCTTGGCCAGGGGAAGGCACTACCCTAGAGCAGAGGATGAGTGGTGAGGAATATCGGGGTACTTATCGCTAACCCCACCACCATGCTACCAAGCCTTGGCCTCTTCTCCCAGCATCCCCAGCTCCTGTGGGGAGCTACAACTCCAGCCAGAGCTCTCCCTCCCCCCCACCTCAGGGTGCTCATCATCCCTTTCCGGAATCCTGTCCTTCTCAGACTTTGTAAATAGTCCCTTATTAAACTGTTCTCGATTACCTCCGTCTATTTCCTGCCAGGACCCCAACTGGCTCTGAGTCATTTCGGGCAGAGGTGCTAACTTGTGCAGAAGGACGCACAGGTTTGGTGAGGGCTACTTCTGTGGCATATGGTCCTCAGAGTCTGACCTCTGCATGCTGCTTTTACTGCGCCTGCTGTTTGTTTACAGCATGACCTGCAATCTGGATGCAGCCACGTTCCTGTTAGCCTCAGCCTGTACTCTGGCGGTACATGCTCCGAGAACTAAGGACAGAGACCTGGGCCTCGAGGCTTCCCGGGATCCACAGGTGTGCCCATTCACACTCAGGACACACGCCCGTAACATCATGACCCAAGGCGATGTATGGCGCACGCAGCATGGTTTGGGATTGAATCGTAAGACTTTGGTTAAAATCCATGAGCTTCTCCAATAGAATTGACTTGCTTTTAGTCTGTACAGATTTATTCTTGGTGGGAGAGATCAAGACGACTGAGGCCCACTTCCTGGCCTCAAGGAGCCCACAGGAAAGAGAGTGCAGTGCCTTAGGAGCTGTAAGAACACAAAGGGTGACTCTAGCATTGTCTAGAGGTATCAGGGAAAGCTTCACAGAGGAAGAGGCATCCAGAATGGTTTCTGAAGGGTGGAAAGGAGCTCACCACATGGTAAGATAAGCGAGGGCGCTCAGGCAGAGGACGCATAAAGGTACGGAGGCACGGGGGAGTAGACTGCGCTCCAGGGACCATGAGCACAGCACCATGACCTCAGCTCGGAATGTGTGTGGGGAACTGATAGTCATCAGACTGGGGCGTGAGGCCAGGGCCTTGCAACCATGCTTAGAGTTCAGAAGGAAGTACCGCAGCACCCATGAACCACAGTATAAATGAGTGTGACAGCAAACATTCAGGGGTAAAGCTCCGCTAACAGACAAAATGGACTCCTTACCACAACGGACTTCATGGTCAGCTGGTTTCTAGGATCAAACATATACTCCTGAAAATGAGGCCTAACAAGTAAGAAAATGCAAGTCACATTTTTTTGAAGTTGTTGAAAAAACTTTGCTGAGTATACACGGTCCATGAACTGGTGTCTGTGCCAGCTGGTCAGAAATAGCCCTTAAAAATGGAGATATGGAAAGGAAAAGTCAATTGGGGGAAATTGTAGGGGGATACAAACCATGAGGGACTGCGGACTCCGAGAAACAAACTGAGAGTTTTAGAGGGGAGGGAGTGGGGGGATGGGTGAGCCTGGTGGTGGGTATTTAGGGGGGCACGTATTGCATGGAGCACTGGGTGTGGTGCATAAACAATGAATCTTAGAACACTACATCAAAAACTAATGACGTATTTTATGGTGACATAACACAATAAAAAAAATGGAGATGTGGACAGACAAATGGATAGATGGACAGATGGACAGATGGAAAGAAGGAAGGGAGGGAGGGAGGGAGGGGAGATAAAGTGAATGATTTCACAGACAAATGACAGAAATGGATAAAAGCAAATAGATGCAAACAATGAATTATGGAACACTACATCAAAAACTAATGATATACTGTATGGTGGCTAATAGAACATGATTTTTTAAATTATTTTTTTAAAAAAAGCAAACAGATGTTTCTAAAGCATTCATTACCCCTACCATGAAGCTTCCTTCTAATTCAGTGAACGAGTTCTGCCTACTGTCACAAAAAAAGAGAAAAAAAAAACCACTTCGAATGGCCAACTAAATTGGAAGCTGAGTTCAATACTCCCCGAGCCTTGAGAACACACTGTGCTGACCTCTACGCCATCCCACAAATAACTGGGGGGAGGATCCGTGTGCCCATCCTTGCCTCTCGCCGGCTCCATTCCCTGCACAATGTGGGGATCACATGTGGGGATCCTGTGAGAGAATTGTGCCCCGGGGAACATCACAGACTGTAAATTCCAAGGAACATTACAAACAATTTAAGGAAACTCTTGCAATTTTGTGAGCCACAAATGGCTCCAAGGAAAGTCTGGTTCAGCTTTCAGACCTGGCAATACCTTCCTTCATGGCAGAAGGACAGTGGCCATGAAAAGACCAGTTTTTCCCCTCCACATTTTCCCAAAGGAATGGGCCCTGAGTTGGGAAGGTTGTATTTTCCCCACCTGTGGTTTTATGCTCAAGCCAAGTCAAGAAATCGAAATACAGCTTTGGTTTAGATGATTCTCGAGTAGGAAAACAGCAATTTTGCCTTCAAAGGGACAGATCCTGGAGCCAGGAAATAAGAGTTATGTTTCCGGCTACACTAAGGAAAAGGTGGGCTGCAGGCTTCCAGGGGCTGAGCTCCCATGGAGCCCAGGGGTGGCTGGGGATAGGTTCGGACCCTGGGGATGGTGCACACCTGTCACCTAAGGAAGACAACAGTGCATCGGGAGGCAGAGCAGAGGCTGAAAGGAGAGTGGTCTCTCCAGGAAAAGTTAGCTGACCCAGGACACAGCTATCTGCTGGTGCCTCCAAGAGCAGAGAAAAGGGGGCCAAACACCCAGAAACAGTCGGTAATACGAGATGTGGTAATGGCCAGAGGGAAAGTGTGGCCATGTGAGGAAGAAGTAAGGCTGCCCTCGAATCCTGAGACCTCCAGTCAAGTCTCAGCTTCACTGAAGTTGTGGCTGTAGGCAAAGCATTCTGCCCGGCCAGACCTCCACTTGCCCATCCAGAAAATGGACACAGTCCCACCTGGTCTGCTTATCTCACAGGCTCCCAGGAAGAAATGTGAGACTGCCTTCAGGCTTCAGCAAAATCACACAGAGCATGTTCTGGACCAGGAAAATCACCTCCAGGGAATCTTGTTACCACCGACACTCCTTGCCTCTCCGCTGGTTCGGTAAGCAGACCCCTCTCCTCCTGTCCAAGTAAGTCCAGCTGCACGGAAGTCCAGCTTCCCCCATGTGCCCATGCCAGCCCTGACTCCGGGCCTCCAGGTGTCAGCTGTCCCAGCGCCCCAGTCCCTGGGGATCACAAAGAGCTTCAACACACCCCAACACTCAGCCAAGACTGAGACACGACAACGCTTAACACCAACCCGGTCCAATTACTCATGCCTGTATCTTCCTAAGCACGGTGCTATACAGAAAGACACTTCACAGATTTCAATACACAGAGGAACCCCAGGAAAATCTACAAGATGCCAAAAGGTTTATTTTTCTAGGATGAACACGATGACAAGGAATCAGCCATATATATTGTTGAATACAACCAGCCAAATATTCTTCTGTCATTTCTACAATAACATGAGGAAAGCTAAAAAAAATAAAATAAAAAAATAAAGGCCCCCGGTGTCAGGCTGGTCATTGTAGGCTCTAGCTTCCAAAAATAACAGCCGCCCCTATGAATTACCAACAACACTGTTTGCAAGACAGTTGCTTGATACAAGAAATGGAACATATTAACAGGAGCTTCCTGAGAAGAAGGAGCTTAGGGAGGACACACTGACCTAAGACAGAGGGACGCCAGGGAGGGTGTAAGCTCTCGGCCACCAGCCCCTGCAGTGTGCCCTCCCTGGGGCTCTCACCAAGCCCAAAAGGTCACAGAAGATGCTGCCCCAAAACCACATTGGTTTAGAGCAGTTAGCGCAGGCTGGGGGGCGAAGGGGACTTTGAGCTGGGAGGAAGGCATCTGGCACTTTGAAACAACCCATTAACTGGATTTATCTTTCCAGACCTGGGAATCCGACGAAGTAACCCAGGAGGGGCAAACTTGAAACCACAATCTGAGAGACAAGGATGAGAAAGGAAGTTCAGTGGGAAGGGAAGCCAAGGGGGGATCCAGACGAGGTCTGTCTTCACACAGACGTGTGGTCAGGGAAGCCCCCCTCACCCCCATCGCACCCCGGGCCTGGCAGCAAGAGGTCATCTTCTGGGGCCTCCACTCTCAGTGGCCCCACAGGGACAAGCAGCTGGGCCAGCACAGTAGGTGCGGTCAATGTGGAGAGAGGAAAGAAAGTGCCCCAGACTGGGAGTCCAGGGAGCAGAGGCCTGATCTCACTTCCCCCACTTACTGCCTCTGTGATCTTACATCAGACCATCCCCGCCCTGAGCCAAGGCGTCCTCAATTCATGGGGCTGTCGCAGAGAGGAAGCAGGAGAGAATTGGTGCAATGCAGTGGAAGCTGGTATCTGGGGGCCAGACCCCCCACCGCCAAAGCCTGCCCCAGGGGAGGCTCTGTGGGCAGGAGGACGAAAGCCCTCACTGGGCCTAGCCAAAGGAAGACTCCCACTTGGCAGGACCAGGCTGCTTCCAGGGGCCCACCAAAGCAGTTCACAGCTTTTAAGAAGCCAAGAAGCAGAAGCTGTGCCCCTCCCAGACCCCCAGCAAAGAAGTGAGGACCCTGGGCCCTCCCCTAGGAAGTGGAGCACGGACTGCCGGCTACTTGGGCAGGACGATGGACCGTGCTCGCCCAGAGCCTCAGAGAACAGGGTCCGAGCCCCTGGTGGCTGCTTCCTGGGGTCAGACATGTGCTGAGTAGAAGGAAGACCCCCAATGTCTGCCTCCCCATCCCCTCACTGAGGAGCTGGTCCATCCAGCTTTGTCCTCATGCTCATACACGCCTCCCTCCCCAGACCTTATGTAGCAAAAAGGGGTCTGAAAAAGAGAAGAATCTTGGGGGAACGAGGGAGGGAGTAGTTCGGTCAGACCGGGTCCTGCACTCGAGCGTGCTCCCGCTGATGGGGAAGTTGAGGCAAAGGCACCCAAGACTGGCTCAAGATGGAAAGGGCTGCACAGGCCAGACACCTTGAGGGGCCCTCTGGCTGCTGTGGGCCAGAGGGTGAGAGAGGACAGCGGCCAGCAGAGCAGGCTGCCAGCAGGAGGCCAGTCAGGAAACCCCATGCTGGCCGCCACCCGCCCACACGTGTGAGGCTGTGCAGAGGGGGCATGTACCTCAGGGACAGGCGACAGGGCCTCCCGCATTCTCTGTCCTCTCTCCCACCCTCAGCACCCCTCTTGCCACCTCCCCTGCTTGCCCCACTTCTGCCTGAGGCCATGTCCACTGCAGCCTTCCTACAGGGTCGAAGTGGGGATGGCCCCTGGTGCACACTTGGCTGGGCCTGGCCTTTTCTCTGTTCAAGTTCCATTAGTCTGCTGAGCACTTCCTGGGTGCTGGGGCCCCGTCGGCCCCGGGGGACTCTTGGCCTATGGGCGGGTGCCTGGGAGCCTGGGGAAGAAATGAGGGGTGCCGCCCACCCCACACCCCCCAGCAGCAGGCAGCTGCCCCCAGGGGAGCCAGGGATTTGAGGGAACCATGAGACAAACACCAAATGTTTTACCACTGGAAATAAAGTTGAAAATGTCCCTGGAACCCACTTTATCCAGAATTTCCAGGGGAGTTTGGTGCGAGTGAGTCACCACGGACACAATGGCTGGTTCCAAGTGCCAGGCCAGCTGAGCTCGTGGATATTCAAGCAGAGCTCCGGGGAAAAGACAGTCCAAAACGCTCAAGCTACGCCTGCCCTGAAGTCAAAAGGGCTGCCTCTCTCCTTCCAAACCCACCCACTGCGGGCGGCTGGGCAGCCCCGCGCTCCTCGCAGAGGCTGGATGAGGACAGGAGGAAACCCAAAAACAAAGCGGGCAATAAATCCCTGCCTGCCCATGACAGCGCCCTGGCTCACCCTGTGTTCTTTCCCTGTCCGAAGGAAAAAGAGATACATAACGAGCAACAATCCCCAAGATCAGAAGAGTTATTAGGGAAGTTTGTGCTACTTCCCACCCTCCCTCTCACAGACAAAATGTACCCTCCCAGCGGGGCCTCCGGCCAGTGCTTTCCGAGGACCGAGCGAAGCTCGCACAGACCCCAGTTCCTCCACAATGCAGAGGCAGAGCCAGGCTGGTGGGCAGAAAGCGTCCCGTTGTGCCCCCCACACACACCTGCCACTGGGAAAACCCAGATCCCACAGGGGAGCAGTGGGCTGGCTTCTAAGAACGATTTCCTTTAACAGCCCAGGAACTATTCCAGAAAGTGCAAATGGCATTCACAGTAAGTTACCACTAAACGTCAACCATGTGACTCCAACCACCCCTCCAGGAAGAATTCCCATTTCACAAAAGAGAAAACCGAGGCCCTGAGAGACTGAGTGTCCAGCAGCATCTGCAGTGAGACATGTCAACCCACCAAAGCCCCGGTCGAAAGGCCGCACGCCTGCCATTTCCCTGACTGCCTCCCAATCCTACTGAGCTCACTAACACCTGAGCCCTAATGGGAGTGAGCTCTCAAAGGACACGGAGCATGCAAATGACTAGTGTATCCGGGCAGCACACCAGAATAGCATCTGCATAACCTGGGGCAAAAACCTGGAAGTGAGGCTAATTCAGGCCTAGTGGCTTCTGTAAAAGTAAGTCGTCGTAAGATAATATCGTATAATTATTACGATGCAGTCTACCTTAGTACAACAGAAATGCTGGGCTTCTAGATACCCCGATGAAGAGAGAATCCAAGACCTGATACTGAGGCTTTACCTCCAGTGTGAGGGGAAGGACGAACCCTTCGTTCTAGTGCTGACTTCTAGGCAGCAAGTGAAAAGCTCTCGGCCCCCACAGGCCCAGCCTCCTGCCCCTGCCTCCAGGTTCCTCCAACCCTCCAACTGTCAGGCAGCTCAGCATCCACCCACCCCCAGGGAGCCGAGCATCCCCCTAGATCCAGGCCCCACTGAAGCTGCCACTTTCCTCCCCAAGGAAGAAGCTGGGCTTGGAGTCCCAGGGATGCTGAGTGCACCCACCACCAGACTCCCCCTGAGAGAGGTGATGAGCAGAGTGGTCGAAAGCTAAGACAGAATCAGTCAGACAGATGGGGGTCTGAGCCCTTGCTGTGTATCTCTGAGCCTCAGTTCTTCCTCTCTAAACTGAAATGATATTAGTTCCCACCAAAAGGGTCATTGTGAAGATCACAATATATAAATGCTACAAAACCCTTAACATGGGGTCTAGCCCATTGCTGAAGCTCAAGAAATACCACCTATTAATGTGAGAATGATTAAATCCAAAGACTCAACAGGACAAGGCTGGACGGCCCCAGACCCATTTCACCCCTTTGCCCCCACCCTTGGCCTCAGCACCCTGCAGGTCCAAACGCCCACGGTTCCATTCGGGATGAAGTCTTTCATCAAGCCACCTCTAACACGGGCAGGGCCTGTGGCAAGAGTACAGCTGAAAGCCTGTGGCCTACCCCCACCTCCTGTCCCCAGCTCCATCTCCACCCCATACCGTGGGGGACCCCCTGAGGGCCTCTGGCAAAAGGTGCCCACGTGGGGTCTCAGGATAGACCCCAGCAAGACCCCTGAGCAGACCTCAGGGCCATCTGGGACAAGGATTCCAGGGTCCCTGGTACCAGTGACACAGTGGGGAAGCCCGGAACCAGGCTCTGGTTGGGAATGTCACTTTGAACCCTTGTCCTCCAGGGAAGGGCATGGCCAGAGGAAGAGGAAAGCAGGGCCCAGAGCATGTAGCCAAGACAATCACACTTGCTTAACCAGCACTTTCTTTAGGCCCCCTGTGCGCCCTAGAGATAGCGAGATGCTAAGAGCCAAGGCCTACTCACGGAGTTCACAGCCTAGAGACCCTCTCCCACCTGCAGTAAGGTGAGCCCTGGTGCAGAGGTACAGGCTACGGTGCCGGAGCACAGAGGTGGGCCTGCTCGGATGGGGCAAAAGCCAGAGCAGAGGATGAAGGGAGGCCCCTGGCAGAGAAGGGAGGCAAGGGCATTCCAAGGGGCAGAAGGGGCACAGGCCTGAGATGTGAGAGAGTATGGGCCACAGGGACCGGCGCAGTTTGCAGAGTGGCAGTGGGGAGGGACTGGAGATAAGTCTCAAAAACAGAAAGGGGTGATCCAGGACGGGCCCTTTATGCTGAGGAGCTCCAAGGGGCGAATCCAGACTCTAAATTCCAGCACTGCCTTGGATGCAGCATGACCTTCACGCACCCACAAGCCCAGTCCCAGCCTCCTCCTCCCCTCTAGCAGGAGCTCAGCTGCCCACCCAGGCCCTGGGGAGGGAGGCCCGAGTCCTCAGGCCCCAGATCCTGGCACTAGGCTGGCTGATACACTGCCTGCAGAGTCTCCCCTGGCAAACCTCCAAAAAGCCTATCAGAGCGAATTTCCCAATGGATCTCCAGCAATCTCAGATGCACAAAGGAACAAATGTGCAAAGCAACCCCCGGCCCTTTCCTTCCAATGCCAACCACAGAAAATCCTAGGCCCTGCCCTGCTCTCATCTCCTGTAAGAAGACCTCCTGTGCCTGTTCATCGCATGGGGGTCCCTCCTGGTGCTGAACCCCATCGATGCTCACAGTCCAACCTGCCACAGTCCCACAACACCTGGGGACAGTGACTGGTCTGCCCCTTCTCAGGACAGAAACATGGCCCCACTTGGCACAGCTGGCACACAACTAGACGTGCCGGGAATGTGAACAAATAAACACCTGCCACAGGGAGGCACATGGTGTCCCCCGCATTTCCTGAGGCTCCGAATCTGTGGCTCTGAATCAACCAGCTACAAGACACCGGACAGAGAGGGAATGGATGATCCCTTCCTACTTCTCCTTTCCTTACCGTCCTCCCTGAGGACGGCTGGCCCCGGTTCTGCTGTGTGGACCACCCACTTCACAGAGGCCTGGAGCCAAGCAACAGCAGAGGTGGAAAGATGCTTAGCCCAACCTCATCCCTTCCCAGGTAGAACAGAGGTCCCAGGTGGTGAGGGCCTCACCCAGTTCACTCCAGGTACTGAGAGAAAACTCACCCCTGTATCCCCTGCCCCTGGGGCTCTATCCTGCCCCTCTGCCAAGTACTGGGCAGCACCAAGAACATCCACTGTGGCTCCGGGCAACACGCACCCGCGGCCCTGGACAACACCCAGCCCCTGCCGGCTGGAGCAGGCCAGGCCTCGGGCTGATTGCTGCTGCCCCGCGGGCCCCGCGGTACCGAAGCCGACACCTGCCCCCTCCTGGAGCACAGTCCCGTGCGACCAAGGAATTAGTTCCGTCCACTCAGAAGTCCTTGGAAAAACATGAGTCCCTACTTCCAGTGCTCAGGAAATGGTGATGTGAAAAGCAATCCCTCTAAAACTTGAGGAAATATCAGAACCACAGATTTAGAAAACCTTAGAATAGAGAAGGCAGAAAGTTGTATGACCTTCTCAGACCTACCATCCTACAGTGATGATGCCCTCAGTTGGGTAAAGGGACCTCGGGACAAGGATATAAGGAGGTGGGTGACATGCCTACTGCCTTCTTCTAGGCCCTTGGCTGGCTGTGTACCACTCTAAAACACCGCCCTCCTCTCAGCCTGCACCTGCCCCAAACGCTCCAGCCTGGCCGCACACAGCTCCATATCCATGCTGCTGCAGAGTCCCCGGCTCATGCATTCAGAAATTCACCAGTCACTGAGCCCGCAAGGGGGCAACACCCTAGGTCTCAAGCAAAACCCAATGGGTAAAGGAGGACAATCCAAGCAGGCGGACCAACCTGGTCACAGGCAAGGAGGCAGGAACCTTGCTGGCCCACTTAGGGAACAGCATGGCATGGCCCAATGCAATAGGGTGTAGGGGCGCAGCAGGAGAGAAATGAAACAGTAGCTTGAGGTCAGGTCACCCGAAGCACCTGATACCAGGCTGAGAATCGCCCACCCTAACCCTGGGAAAGCATGGGTTTGGGTTGGAATCCAAGATACACAAGGAGAAGGTAGACTATCCCAGAGCATCCTCTGGAGTCCTGGAGAGGCTGCAGATGCTTTCCAGGCCTCCATGGCAAACGTCCCCTCAGCTTCTACGCCCCAGCTCAAGGGTCACCTGCTCTCTGAAGCTTTCCCACTGCCCAGCCCCTTCCTTGACCCACAGGACCCACACAGAGTCCACTGTAGTACCTGTGACATTCATTGTGCTTAATGGCTGGTATTTCTCTCTTCTCCCACAACTTGAGTCTTTCAAGTGCAAATACCACGTCTTACTTATCTCTGCATCTTCAGAGGCCAGCAAAATGTCTGGTATGACCTGCTTATTTAAAAGACAGAGGGATGGGTAGATTGATGGATGGATGGATGGATGGATGGATGGATGGCAGACTCTGACTTGAACAGCAAATATCCATAGAAGAGACCTCCATTTCACAGCAGGCGTGGACTCCATGAACATATCCTAAAATAACCACTTGCTCAAATTCTAAAATGGATGAAAGTATTTGACCCAATTATCTTGGTTTTCCCAGGTCCCCTTCCCTCCGTCGGCACAACCATCTCATTGGTGGCCAAAACCTTTGGCAGACTCCTCAGTAGAGCTGAGCTGGGGCATCAAGCCCAGCCTCCCGAAGACATCATGGGAGAGGAAGAGCCACGACTGGATCCTGGCACGAGAACATCCCTTCAGTAATTACATGGTCCCAGACAGACATAAATAGACAGATTAGCCTTTCTGCATTTTTCTCATAAAAATAACAACAGTTCCTAAGCACACTGGCATGAATGTGGACATTAAGCATTGCAACCTGCTGTTCTTGGCAGTCAAGGGCTGGCCTTCCTTGCTGTTCCCCCCGCCACCACCACCTCCTCCTCCGGGCTCTTGGAGGGCTCCTTATGCCTGGCTCTGTCCACTCCTATCGCCCCAAAACAGGCTGGCAGCCAAGCCCTGAGACTGGCTAAGTTCTTTTATGAGCATCATGTCCATGGTTTGCTGTTCTCTTGGCTGGATCTTTATCTGCTTTTAGTCATTATGTAACTAGAAATCCTGTACACACGGTGCAATGATTGCATGCCCCCTTCTGTACTAGAGGAAAGAGGAAGAACGTTTCCTCCATCTGTGCTCTAACCCGGAGGAAGAGCGGTCTCAAAGGTGGACCCCTTGCTCTACACACAGGAATACGTAAATCTCTTTCCTCCCTCCCCCCTCCTCCTCCTTTTCCGTTCTCTTTCTCCCTCCCTCCCCTCTTCCCGCTCCCTCCTGCCCTCTCTCACTCACAAGCCCCCCACTATTTTTCACCTGTCCTCAGGTGCCCATGCTGAACCTGGGTCATGCCTCCAGACCAAGAACAAAAGCACCTCCTACCCTGGGTTCTCTCTGCCTCCCTCTCTCTTCCTCACCTGACCTTGCTCCTCCCCAGGCTCAGGGCTCAAGAATCAGAGGCAGGATACTGGAGCCGGAAGTACTGATTCCCAGACCTCCCTCTCTTAAGCCCGTGAATTCTCCAACCTGAAAATAGTGCCACCTGACCCTCTCGGCAGGGACTGATCCAGTCAAGCCTCTGACCACAAGTCAAGGGTCTGGAACCAACCACAAATGGCCTGGGCTCCTCTGGAAAACAGAAGATGACCAGCACTGCCTACAGGCCAGAGGGCTTCATCTTCTCTTCCATGAGATGCTGTCATTCTCTTGGCCTCCTCCAGAAAGATCCAAAGCAAGGTGTGAGTCTGATCACTCATCCAATGTGAAAGGCTACACCCAATCAACTATGCAAGGCATCTCTCTTATGGGCCAGACCACAAAGGGGATTTGGAGTCCCAGGCCTCAGGTTCAAGCCCCAGCTCCCACACTCACCCGCTATGAGACGTGGGCAGGTCTCAAAAACACAGTTTGGAATACAGTACTTTGATCGCTGCCAAATGCTGGCGAAAAAGAGTATCTCAGTATAATCTGCATTTACTCTTGTTTTTAGTGGGTGTGAGAATCATTTCATATCTTTGTGACCACTTTGTAAACATATCACATATCACGTACTAGCCTCTGAGCACCTCAAAGGCAGAATATTTCTGACTCGTCTTCGTAGCCTACTGCCCAGCCCAAAGCTAGCAAAGATCACTCAGTGAGTGTTTACGGAATAAAAGAGTGAATGACCGTTGCAGCGGCTGGGAGCCGACAGCCTAGTGATCGATCTGAGCTCCTCTCTTGACGGGGTCTTGCTTCTCTCGAAGCACCTTCTCAATAGGCCTTTGGACATACAAAGCAAGAGTTTTAAGGCAGGTCTGCTGTGTTTCTTCATGAGGAGATGAGGCATGTATAAAACCTATTAAAGATTACAGAGCACCAATCTCAATACCGAGCCAGTACAATGAGTAGAGCCTCGAAAAACCTTTCGTGGGTCATTCTGCTGATTACCTCTCAGTGAGTCACCAACAAGGGAAGGCACTTCAGGTGTCCTGACTCAAAGCCCCTCTAAGTCCAGGTCCTCTTGCTTCTCTAGTGCAGGTTCTAAGGGTAGAACCTGACTTCTTCCTGCACGGCAGGCCTGGACGCCCTGCAAGCTCTACCGATCTGCCTCCCAACCACACCCCTGCAGTCAGACGGGGCCCGGGCAGTGAGGCATTCACCGAGGGGCTCCCACGGCTCCCAGCACTGCCAAGTCACTGACTGGCTTCCCCAGATAGTGTGAATCATGCCAGGAGGGCCCACGGCGAGCTGAGTCTCCCCACATCCCAAGTCCCAGACAGACTCCGGGAGGGCAGCCTGAGCTGAAATACGCAGTGATGTGGCCATCAGCCAGGGACATCCAGAGCCCGGCCCGCTCCATTTCAGGGTGAGGACAGGCCTGGCATTCACAGTAGGGAGAGGCCAGATTTCCCCCGGCAGAGTCCAGACCTCTTTGCCAGGAGCCCTAGAAACCTCCAGGCTTCAGGATTTCTTAACAGGTGTGGGGTGTAGGACCAAGGGATCACAAGGCCAGGAAAGAGAGAGGGAAAGGGAGCTGGTTACGGAAGAGCCTGAGAGGGAAGGGACATCGTCCCCACAACCAGATTCCTGGACTCTGAGGATGGAAGGGGCAAGCACTGCGCGTCACTGATGCAAAGAACGCAAGTCTGCAGTCACATCTGCCTCTTACTAGCCGGTTGGCTCTCGGACGCCCTTGGACGTCCGGATCCGTGTCATGGTGGAAGACAGGCAGTCCTCTGGCAACTAAATGGTGCCTGGATTTCGGCCTCCAGGCTCAGGGCTCTCATTCTCCTCAGAGAGCTGGAACTTTGGCTGATGAGATGCTCCCTCTCACTTCCCACCCCCACATACCCCAAAAGCACAAACTGAGCTTGGGGCCAGACACAGTTTCTCCATCAACAGCTCTTAGACTGACCAAGTAGAAAAAGGGTCTGGAAGGGAAAACATGCCTTTTCCTCGCTGGTGGGTTAACAAGAGCAAAATCCCAGGACTCTGAACTCTAAATCACTTCTGCCATGAGCCAGGTACTTTCTTCAGTCTTGTTCTGCTGTGGATTTTCTCTGCACCTGAGAACAAGGTCTATACACTTTTTCTTGTGCCAGCCCCATAACTGGAAACATAACAAACACCCACTGGGTGCTTGGCAAAGCCCGGGATGGATGGGCAGACGCAGAGAGGCGGATGGACGGAGACCCTGACTGTCTCTGTGCAAAGGGGTCTGGCCTCTGCCCCCCGCCTTGCACTGGACTGGACCCTTCTATCCCTCCTCCATCACCCAGCCTTCGCTTTGCAGGGAAATCTAGCAGGATGCTCAGAGCCCCACATACTTCCCTGATGAGCTGCAGCTCACTCCTTCGCCATTAATCTCCAGGGGGTTGGCTCCCCCAAATCCCTCCGTTTCCAGTTTTATCTGAAACAAAAATAGACTCTTGCAAACATTCCAATCTTTAGGTCATTGGTTCATAGGTTTCGTCCAGCCCTGGCCAAGGTTCCCACCTCTGAGCTCACTCAGAACACCATGGCTGCCTGGGCACAGCCAGCTAGTTGATATTGTGGCCTGACTCAACACAGCATGTTGCTCCTCTAGGCCTTTCCAATGATCCTGGAGTACAAAGCTATTCAGAGACACCGATGCCAACCGGCCAGGCACCTTAGGCGGCAGCCAAGGTGCACACCAGGGGTGCCAATCACGCAATGGGGCATGACTTGGTCATCACTGAGGAGAGCTGCCAACCCTTCCGGGGGCTCCGAGGACACACTATTCGTATAGGACTTTCTGCATTTAACTCATTCTGTGCTGAGGGCGTTTGCTTATTTATACATCGTGCCCTGTCATTGTGGAGAAACAGAAGCCGGTCTGATTCCACATGAGGAACCTGATAGAAAATATCACCAACATTCCTCCTAGGCAGCTTTTATTAAAAGAGCCTTCAGGACAAGGAAAAAAAAAAGACAAGAAAAATATTTCCGAAAGGACTGACTGAAAGATATGCACTCATACTGTAGATTCTATAAAGCTCCTGCTGAATTAGGCCAGGTGGTCAAGAGCTATGGATCTAGGCTGCTCTGTTCGACCGTCATCTTTCATATCAACTCCCACTAAGTTTTCCTGATACACGCTTTGCCATTACATTGTCTGCCTACATTCAGAGCTGAGATAAGAAAGAGCCATGGGAAACAATCTGATTTATCTGTGGGAGGAAATCTGTCCAGTATTTGACACAGTGTCCCATTTTTGTCTAAAGTGTACCCTAAGCATCTTGTAGGCACCGGTATACAAATGTAGTATCTTATATGCATATCTTCTTATACTCTGGTGTTATCTTACAAACCCTGTTGGTCAGATTTCTCTATTCACCTTGGCAGCCAAGATAGTATTAGAGAGTAAATGTCGGCCCACCACTAGGAAATACATAGGAATGCATTTGGAGGACTAACCTAACCTCAGACTTTAGTTTCTTTTCATTCCTCTGTTTTCCATGGGACTCAATCACCTGTCTTTTTATTTTATCCTGCTGTTTATAAACTGTCCCCAAGATTTTTTGGAACAAACTGGGGTCTTAATTAATCAATTAATAGATCAAGTTATTAATTTATTAGTGATAGCCTTATCAAGTAAGGTCAGTTAAGTTTTGCTATAAAAACAAACAATCCCAATATCTCAGTGGCTTAACACCACAAAGATCCGTGTGTGTGTGTGTGTGTGTGTGTGTGTGTGTGTGTGTGTGGCCATGTGTGTTTCTCACACAGCGTCGCTGGGAGCTGTGCTCCAGGCCATGATCATCCAAGCTTGTACCTGACAGAAGCTCCTGTTTGACATAGGCTTCCATGATCACTGCAGCAGGAGAGAGAGGTTAAGTCATGGACTGGCCCTTAAAAACGTCGCTTATCACTTCTGCTCACATTTCCTTAGCCAAAGTGAACCACACTATTATGATTAATTACAAAAAGAACAGGAAACTACCAGGTTTGTGTGAAGCCAAACTACCATTGGTCTGGAAGATGGAAAAATGGAATATCTGTGAACCTTGCTAACGACGAAAACAACAGCAAGGGTCACCATATAATGCATCGTCCAAATCGGGACACTTTCGAGAGTGAGAAGAGGAACTAAAAGTACTAAAAATTATATAATTTTTTAAAAATGTTTCTATATTACTAACAATCTTGATTTTTATTGATTGACCATAAAAATGTTCTCTTTAAAACCAAATTTCAAAAGTGAAATTCCTTCTAAGACCATAATATATATATAACGACAAACATCAATTGAAAAAGTCTTTATGTTGATAACCTAATCATTTAAAAAATAGTAGGAGCAGGGGCACCTGGGTGGCTCAGTGGGTTAAAGCCTCTGCCTTCGGCTCAGGTCATGATCTCAGGGTCCTGGGACTGAGCCCTGCATCGGGCTCTCTGCTCAGCAGGGAGCCTGCTTCCCCCTCTCTCTCTTCCTGTCTCTCTGCCTACTTGTGATCTCTCTCTCTCTCTGTCAAATAAATAAATAAAATCTTTTTTAAAAAAATAGTAGAAGCAGAACAGTTTATTCTTGGTGCATAGTCACCTATTTTAATCAGTTTCTTAGACATATCGCTCTTTAATACTGTATCACTGAACTTTTCTGAGAACGTAATTTTTTCAATATGATCTTATCATTTTAGATTTTTCTATTAAATTACCTACAGTTTTCTTCAGAGTTGCAAGTTACAATTAATAAATCTGAAATTGCTCTCACTTGACCCTTTTTTGTAGACTGCAATTTTTCAATTCAGAAAACATTCTGCCTCCTGGTCCTGAGATGTCTGGTAAACTTGGAGAAAATTTGGCTAAATGGAGAATATTGTCAATTTCAATCATTTTTTATACTGAAATGAGTAAATATTTCACTTCAAATATTTTCACAGATGCTTTCCTTTTGCCTCAGAGTAGCTTTCCTTGACAAAACATGTCAAATAAGTTGTCTCTGTTTATGGTTCTTTTAAACGGTTCACCAGTTTTAGATGCTGCAAAAGTACAGGACTACTTCGTTTCACTGCATTTGCAGGTTGGCATATGAATTCACTTCATTATCTCATGAACACCATCACAAGACTCTTCCCATAAACCAAGACATCCCAGACACTCCAAAAGAATTTGAATACTAAATATTTCACACCATATAAGCTCTCATTATTTCACTTTTTCAGGCTCTCCTTCCTTTGACAGAGATAAAGCTTAAAGGTTTAGTTTTCAATCACTGCAATCCACTAAAAGATTCAAAAGCTGATGTGGTAAGGTGAACCACTCATTTAATTCTGATTAAATATTTCCAGCTGGCTTTGAAGAAATGGACCAAAACTTACATAATTTGTTTATACAAAATCTCAACAATATTTTAGGGCTCTGAAGCTGATGGACAAAGTAGTTCTTTAAAAGTTCAAAGATTTGTAAAATGTGATTAATGAAAAGACAGCAAGAGGAGAAAGTATATACTTCCATCCTAAAGTAGTATTTTGTACTCAGAATCAGTTTTGACATAAAACTTTTGTTGTTCAGTTTTTCTTAATATATATAAAATTATTTTGTTATTGTATAACTGTAGCTTCTAATTAAATTGATAGAGCAACAGTTATTAATTGTATGTGCACCCAACCAACTCCAAGTACATTCCTCGTCTATAAACATCTTAATTTAGTAAGACTATTATTTGTTCTACAATACTGGATTCCACCAAAATTTGTACTTTTATTATCACTGCAAAAAAAAAAAAAAAAACAAACTTCAATGTTCAACTTCTGAACAATTTATAATTGCATTCATGTCAGCTATTTCATCTCTGACAGAATTAATTTCCAAAAGCTTACTTGGATTCCATGAATTGGGTGAAAAGCTGAACCAGCGTCAAAATTAATTTAACAGCTATTTTATTTGAAGGATCTTATGACACTGATATAATGCTGGCTTCACACAATCCTTCTGCTAATGGAGCCAACACCCCCAACTGCTATCACTTCACTTTCTGTCCACGGCCAGGAAAATTTATTTGGAATTAAAAATGAGTGAAATTAACTTAGTAGAACAGGCCTTTGGTCTAAATGAGTCATAAAATGATATATAAACACACCTTTTATAGCTATTAATCCTAATTATGTTTGGGCACAAACTTAACTACAAAGCTTTTGAGAGGCTGATGCCTCTTCAACAAACATGTTTGTGTCTTCAGGTTTCCATGTGGCCAATGGTATTACTACACCCATGGTATCAGCAAACACTTTCTCCAAGCTACACATTAATCATTAATTCTCTTGAAAGACCAAAAAAAAAAAAAAGTACTTAATTTTCTGTTAAGCATGAATTTTAGATTTTTTTTAAGATTTTATTTATTTATTTGTCATAGAGAGAAAGGAGCACAAGTAGGCAGAGTGGCGAGCAGAGGCAGAGAGAGAAGCAGGCTTCCTGCTGAGCAAGGAGCCCAAGGCAGGACTCGATCCCAGGACCCTGAGATCATAACCTGAGCCGAAGGCAGCTGCTTAACCGACTGAGCTATCCAGGAGTCCCAACATTTTAGATTTTTAACTCATTGTTAATAAGGAATATGTTACCAAAAAAAAAAAAAATGTTAAGCATTACCAAACAATAAATAGCTAATAGTTCCCACCAATGATATATGACAAAACCATTCTTGAAAGAGTATCTAGACTTCTTATTCGCCCTACAGCATCACTTCTCAGCCTCTATTTCCTACAGATGTTTCACATATACCCAATATATAATTTCCCTCTCTTTCCAGCGACCCCATTGATTTGTGGCCTGGCAGACTTTGTGTATTTCATAAGCTAAGGTGCTTGCCATAGCATAGCTGGTTGGATTCCCAAATGAATTTCCCCAAACACCACCCAAGACCAGGAGTCCAATCACACCTTGTTATATCAGGAAGCAAGAGCATCCGGCCTGTTGCCCTTAATAGGCAAGTGTTACTTATATTCTTCCTGGGAAGAAAATTGGGTAAATAGAAGGATACTGTAGCAAGGGGCCTCTCTTTTATATAAAGTAGTATATTATTAACTCTAACTATAAAGTAATAAGCTCAAGATACATATTGTATTTCCTAGAGCAACTACTAAAATAATAATGCAAAATATACAGCTAAAATTCAATTGAGAAATCAAAATGAAATAACAAAAACTATTCAATTAAGCCAAAATAAGGAAAGAAAGAAGAAAAGTGGAACTTAAATATGAGAGGGGTGCCTGGGTGGCTCAGTTAAGTGTCTGACTCTTGATTTTGGCTCAGTGTCCTGGGATCGAGTCCCGCATTGGGCCCTGTGCTGGGCGTGGAGCCTGCTTAAGACTCCCTCTCTCCTTCTTCCTCTGCCCCACCCCTGCTCCCTCTCTAAAAAAAGAAAAAAGAAAAAGAAACAGATATGACCACGACAAAACAAATGGCAAAATGGCATACCTGAATCCAACTATATCAATAATTACATTAAATACCAATATACTAAGCACTACAATTAAAAGGTCAAGTAAGTCAGAGTGAATCTAAAAAAGCAAGTCTCAATTATATATTATCTACAAGATATGCTCTTGAAACATGGAGAAAAAAGTAGGTAGAAAGTGAGAGGGAAGGAAAAAAAGAAACCATGCACACTTACCACTAACAAGCTGAAATGGCTAGCCACATCAGATAAAACTGACTTCAAGACAGTGAGTATTAGCAGAGACATGGAGGGACATTCTACAGCAATAAACAGTTCAGTTTCACACAGAGCCTAATGGGCCTGCAGTAGATAACTTCAAAAAATATAAACCAAATTTGAAAAAAGTAAAGGGAAAAACAGACAAATCGGTAACCGGAGATGGCGGTCTCATTCCACCTGTTCCAGTGACTGACAGAACGATTAGCCGGGACAGCTGTAGCGGGAGTGACCAACATCCTCAGACCCCGGACCAGACGGCCGGGTACGGAGCATGGCACTCAGCAGCCGCGGCCTGCACGCTCTCTTCAATGCACAACCACCATTGGTTGGGCCATACCGAGTCTAAATAAATGCAAAATATTAAAATATTACGGAGTATGTTCTTTGACCACAACAAAATTAAACTAGAAAACAGTAATAATGCAGAAGATAGAAGAGCCCCAAATATTTGGCAATTAAATAATCCCCTTTTAAATCAGCTTCAGAGACCTCACAAGGGAAATTAGAAAGCATTCTGAACTGAATGAAAATGAGTACACAATGTCTCAAGATTTGTGAGATGCAGTGCAAGAGCACTTAGAGGACGTTTTATAGCTTCACATGCTTATATTAGAAAGTAAACAAGGTGAAGAAACAGTGATATAACATTTCCTCTTAAGCTAAAAAAAAAGAAGAGCACATGGAACCCAAAATAATAGAAGGAGGCAAACAATAACAAAAAGAATGGCAATCAAGGGTGCCTGAGTGGCGCAGTTGGTTGAGCAACTGCCTTCGGCTCGGGTCATGATCCCGGAGTCCAAGGATCGAGTCCCACATCGGGCTCCCAGCTCCATGGGGAGTCCGCTTCTCGCTCTGACCTTCTCCCTTCTCATGCTCTCTCTCACTCTCTCTCTTTCCTAATAAATAAATAAAAAATCTTTAAAAAAAAAAAGAATGGCAATCAAACAGAAAATAGAAAAGCAGCGCCAAAAATTTTATCTTTGAGAAGACTCATAGAAGTGATGCACTCTTCAGAGGAAGGATAGGGAGAAAAGAAAGAAAATACACATTACCAGTCTCAGAAATGCAGGAGGAAAATTGCTACAGGTCCTCGAGGCATAAAAAGGACAATAAAATATTATGCACCAAAGTATGAATAAATTTGACAACTCTAGATAAAATGGACAAATTCCTCGAAAAACACAACTTGTCAAAATGAGCACAAGCTGAAACGGAAATTTTGAGTAGCCCTATATCTGTCAAAGACATGGGATTTGTTATCAAAACCATTCTCAGAATGAAAAACTCCAAGTTCAGATGATTTCACTAATGAATTCTATCAAATATTTAAACAGGAATAATATTAATCATATGTAAACTCTTTAAGAAAACAGAGAATGGAACACTTCCCAGCTCGTTTCATGTGTTCAGCATACTCTGATGTACCAAAGCCTGCAAAAAAAAAAAAAAATTACACAAAAACTTCTCCATGAACACAAATGCAAAAATCCTTAACAAAATACTAGCAAGCAGAATCCACCCGTGTATAAAGAAGATAATTCATCACGAACAAGTGGATTTATACTAGAAGTGAAAGATTGATCTGGCATTCAAAAATCAAAGAAATTCACCATATTAACAGAATAAAAGAGAAAAAATTACATGATTTATCTCCAAAAATGGAGGAAAAGCATTTGTCAAAATTCAAAACCCATTCAGGATTAAAACAAAAATGATCAGCAAATGGCGAATGGAAGGAAATGTCTTCAATTTGATAAAGGGCAGTTACGAACAAAAACAAAAACAAACGAACCCCACTCTACAGCTAGCATCATACTTGATGAGGAAACACTTTTCCCCAAGATTGGTATTAAACACAGAGTGATGAAACCATTCTCCCCAACATCTGTAATAAGGATGTCCATTCTCAACACTTCTAGTTAACACAATACTAGAAATCCTAGCCAGGGCAATAAAGAAAAGTCATAAAGACTGGCAAGAGAGAAGTAAAATTCCCACTTTTCACAGATGACGTGATTGTTTAATGACCAAAATTTAAAGAATCAACAAAAAAACTACTAGAGGAAATAAATGAGTTTAGCAACTCCAGAGGATATAAGATCGATATATATAACCAACTGTACTTCTGTGTACTAGCATCAAACTAGAAGATGAAGTTAAGAAATTTTCATATATTATGTCAAAAAAATATAAAACATTAAGGAACAAACTAAACTACAATATGATAAAACTTCTTAATGAAAATTTTAAAATACTGCACTGCTGAAAAAAACTTTTGTATGCCTAAATAAATATTGTTTAATATATTATGTGCTTGGTATGTCCTTTCTGAATCTATTCAACAAATGTTAATGAGTGCCTATTACATTCCAGGCACTGTTCTAAGCACCACAGATAAAGCAGTTGAAGTCCCAGCCTGACGAAGTTACATCCTAGTCAGGGGAAGAAGACAATTAAAACAAAAAAAAAAAAAGTTATCCTAATATATCAGGTACTGATAAGTTTTATGAATAAGAAAGCCTGAGGAAAGAGAGTAATGAGAGAAGTTTGTCTTACAGGACAGTTGGTGAAGACCTTTTCAGTAAGATAAGATTTGAACTGAGACCTGAGAACAGTGACAGAGTGAGCCACTGGATAAATTCGAGATGAGAATTCCAAGCAACAAGAACAGCAGGTGCAAAGGCCCTAAGGCATGAGTGTGCCAGTTGAGAAACAGTAGAAGGGACAATGTAGCTGACGTGCAGATGAGTGGGCAAGAAGAGTAAACGATGGCAGAGAGGTCAGATATCAGGGGCCTGAATCATGCAAGGACTGGGGATTTTACACGCAAAGCCAAATGGGAGAATTTTGAGCAGAAGACTGACACAACCTGGCATTTTTTAAAAGGATCTCTCTGCTGCTGTGTGGGGAGTATGTACAGATGACAAGAGTGGAAACGGGGAGCAAAGAGGCTTCTCGATCCTCTGGAGAGTATTACGTGGGTTCTGAACACTCACCAGAGATGCGACCCACTGGATGCGCTGGCAAACCAGACACGGAGTTTGACAGAAATAGAGAAGCCAAAGGTTTTGGCCGAGCAACCAGAAGAATGAAGTCATCATTTAAAAGAATGGAGAAAGTGTGGTTTTGGAAGAGAAATTGAAAGGTAGATTTTGGACTTGTGTTTTGTGATGTCAACTACCTCATCAAGTGGCCATAGGCTAGACCGCTGCATATAGAAGGCTAGAGCATGGAGGCAAAGGTCAGGATGTGAGATAAACACCTGAGGGGCCGTCAGCCTGTAGACAGGGTAAGCACAGAACTTAGCTTTCACACTGGGACTCCTGGAGATTGAAAGGCAGTGCTATTTATGCCAAGTGACAAGGCCAACACCAGAACTATGCTGGGCAAACCAGGACAGAGGGTCATCCTGCCCACAGAAGGTATTAAAGCCATGAAACTGGGTGAGATTCCCCAAGGCAGTGAGTGGCTAGAGAAGAGAAGCACCCTGGTGTCTGGATGCCAAAAGATGAGGAACCAGCAAAGGCACTGCAGGCAGTGGGCAGGAGGGCTGAGAGCCTGGACCCGGACGGCAAATGAAGAAAGATTTTTTATACGAGTGACCAGCTGCTTCTGATGCTACTGAGACACGGGGTAGGAAGGTGAATGAAAACTGAACAAGAATGTGAGATAAACCTCTCACCCCCAGAAAAGAAAGTGCTCAATGACCATATAAATTTCAATCTTGCTCATGGACAGGGTTTAAAAACAGAAAAATGTTAGGGATTCCACATTATCGGTTATAACTTTAAGGAGAAATAATTCAGTTCCTTCCTTTAAAAATACAGTGTGCAAAATGGATGGTGTTTTATGGTCAGTTAAAAAAAGATATTAGAAAACAGCAAAAAAATAATGACACTTGGGATGAGCCAGGCACTGTGTTTTACAGGTGGAGAAGCTGAGGCACAGGTGGGTGAAATCACTGAGATCCGTAACAGGTGCAGCCAGCATCTCATCCTGGGCAGGCTAGCTCCAGAGGCTCTGCCCTTAGCCCTGCACCTGTAACACAGGGATATAGTCACATAAGAGGAGACTTTCCAGCAACTGATCATAAGGTCCCTCCTTGCATTTCCAGAGGCGCCTGGGTGGTGCAGTTGGTTAAGGGTTGGTCTCTTGGTTTTGGCTCAGGTTGTAATCTCTGGGTCGTGATCTCGGGACATGATTTTGAGGTTGTGAAATCAAGCCCCAGGTTGGGCTCCACACACAGCATGGAGTCTGCTTAAGTTTCTCTCTCCCTCTGCCTCTGCCCCTCCCCACCAAAAAATAAATTAATTGAATTTAAAAAAAATAGAACAGTTGTTATATCCTAAAATTACAGGAGTGGGATACAGGATACACACCTGGTACTCGATCCCACATGGATGAACTAGGTCAAGGACTAGAGTCTCTAGTCCCACTCGACTCCCTCAGAACTTCATCTTTGGTAGGTATGTGGAACTCTGACACCATCCCGCCTCCCCTCTGTCCCTGGGTCTCTGAGAACACACTTTAAAGACATGACTCTTCCAAAAAAGGCCACCAACGGGCTGCTCACCTGAACCACAGCATCCCAGAATGGTCTGTGAGTCAATGCATGTGCCCACACTGGGGCAAGATCCACCAGGAATAGTGGTTACTTATTGAGGTGATTTTGTTTCTTTTGTTCACTTAAAAACATGTCATGAGTATCTTTTCTTTCAAATTTATTGAAGATATACTATCATTTTTTTCTCAAATACTTTTATTTTTTCAGTGTTACAAGATTCATTGTTCATGCACCACACCCAGTGCTCCATACAATACGTGCCTTCCTCAATACCCACCACCAGGTTCGCCCAACCCCCTCTCCTCCCCTCCAAAACCCTCAGTCTATTGCTCAGAGTCCACAGTCTCTCATGGTTCATCTTCCCCTCCGATTTCCACCAGTTCACCCCTCCCTTCCTTCTCACAATGTCCTCCATGTTTTTCCTTATGCTCCCCACATAAGTGAGACCATATGATAATTGACTTTCTCCGCTTGACTTATTTCACTCAAAATAATCTCTTCCAGTCCCGTCCATGTTGATACAAAAGTTGGGCATTCATCCTTTCTGATGGAGGCATAGTTATATATATGCCTGTATATTTCTATTATATATATGGACTGTATCTTCTTTATCCACTCATCTGTTGAAGGGCATCTTGGCTCTTTCCACAGTTTGGCAATTGTGGCCATTGCTGCTATGAACATTGGGGTGCATGTGGCCCTTCTTTGTACTGCATCTGCTTCTTTGGGGTAAATACCCAGTAGTAGGGTACTTACTAGGATAATAGGGTCATAGGGTAGCTCTATTTTTAATTTCTTGAGGAATCTCCACACCGTTTTCCAAAGTGGCTGCACCAACTTGCATTCCCACCAACAGTGGAGG
>CM052811.1:12777000-12811390 GCA_028533885.1 Nasua narica
TTATAGATCTTAGATATCAGACCTTTGTCTGTAGTGTCATTTGCAAATATCTTCTCCCATTCTGTGGGTTGCCTGTTTGTTTTGTTGACTGTTTCCTTCGCTGTGCAGAAGCTTTTTATCTTGATGAAGTCCCAAAAGTTTATTTTCGCTTTTGTTTCCTTTGCCTTTGGAGACATGTCCTGAAAGAAGTTGCTGTGACTAATGTCAAAGAGGTTACTGCCTATGTTCTCCTCTAGGATTTTGATAGATTCCTGCCTCATGTTGAAATCTTTTATCCATTTCGAGTTTATCTTTGTGTATGGTGTAAGAGAATGGTCAAGTTTCATTTTTCTACATATAGCTGTCCAATTTCCCAGTACCATTTATAGAAGAGACTGTCTTTTTTCCACCGGACATTTTTTCCTGCTCTGTCAAAGATTATTTGACCACAGAGTTAAGGGTTCACATCTAGGCTCTCTACTCTGTTCCACTGGTCTATATGTCTGTTTTTGTGCCAGTAACATGTTGTCTTGGTGATCACAGCCTTGTAGTAAAGCTTGAAATCAGGCAATGTAATGTCCCCAGCTTTGTTTTTCTTTTTCAACATTTCCTTAGCAATTCGGTGTCAATTCAGGGTCAACCTCATAAAATCCATCTATGAAAAGCCCACAGCAAATATCATTCTCAATGGGGAAAAGCTGACAGCCTTCCCTTTGAGATCAGGATCATGACAAGGATACCCACTCTTGCCACTCTTGTTCAACATAGTACTAGAAGTCCTAGCAACAGCAATCAGACAACAAAAAGAAATAAAAGGTATTCAAATTGGCAATGAAGAAGTCAAACTCTCTTTCTTCGCAGATGACATGATACTTTATATGGAAAAACCAAAAGACTCCACCCCCAAACTACTAGAACTCATACATCAATTCAGTAATGTGGCAGGATACAAAAATCAATGCACAGAAATCAGCTGCTTTCCTATACACTAACAATGAAAATATGGAAAGGGAAATTAGAGAATCGGTTCCATTTACAATAGCACCAAGAACCCTAAGATACCTAGGAATAAACCTAACCAAAGAGGTAAAGGATCTGTACTCGAGGAACTACAGAACACTCCTGAATGAAATTGAAGAAGACACAAAAAGGTGGAAAAGCATTCCGTGCTCATGGATTGAAAGAATAAACATTGTTAAAACGTCTATACTGCCCAGAGCAATCTATACTTTCAGTGCCATCCCGATCAAAATTCCACCGCCATTTTTCAAAGGGCTGGAACAAACAATCCTAAAATTTGTATGGTACACTATCATTTTTTAATGATTGCCTATTTTCCTTTGTAGCATGAACCACACTTCAGTCAACTGATCCCTTAATAACGGACATTTAGGAGTTTTTCCAGTTTCCTATTAATCAGAAATTGATGAATTTTTTTTTTTGTTTATTTATTTGACAGAGAGAGAGAGAAATCACAAGCAGGCAGAGGCAGGCAGAGAGAGGGGGAAACAGGCTCCCCGCTGAGCAGAGAGCCTGACACGGGGCTCGATCCCAGGACCATGGGATCATTACCTGAGCTGAAGGCAGAGCCTTTTTAACCACTGAGCCACCCAGGCGCCCCATTAATGAATATTCTAATGCATTCTCATACAACTCTCCCTACTCAGTTTTCTTCTTTTGCTAATTTTTTTAAAGCAATATTTCTGGGTCAAAGGATACGGTACTTTATGTTTTGATACTTGTCAAAAAGCCTTACAAGTAGGTTGTACTAATCCATACTCTTTTGAACTAAATATTTCCCAACACCTTGACTATTACTGTTACTTTTTTTCACCAATAGGTACACCATGATATCTCAATTTTTAACTAATATTTTTTCATCATTAGCAAGGTTGAACATCTTTTTACATGCTCTGCCACGTTATTTCTTCTTTTTGTAAATTGTTTATTCAATTAATTTGTCCATTTGTTTGTGTGAGTTGTTTTTCTTTCTCCTTTTGTTTGGTAAAGGGCTTGTATATATTGGGTTCAGTAGCCCTATCATTAACATTGCAAATATACTTCCCAGTTTGTCATCTGGCTTTAGATCTTAACCTGGTTTCACAAAACAGTCAACTGATTTTATCAGTTTATTACACCAGACTCGTATACTTCTAAATAACCCACAGACACTGCAATCCCTCCTCCAGGATCAGCAGTCTAAGCTCTGGAGAGAATCACACATTGATTCAATGTCTCTGGTGACACTGTGCCTCCTGCCTCCATACTTTTCCCCTTCCCAGCGCCTTCCCCTTGACTCCCAAAGTCCTCCTTGAGGCAGGATGGAAGCCACCTACATGATCATCCCCTTCCAAGGCTCCTATTTCATAAAGGTGACATATGTTTCAAAGCTTAGCTTTAGCATTGGAACTTAGCCCTCTGTCCCTGTGCATTTGTTTGCGTGATCCTGAAGCACCACCAGGCACCCAGCATAGGTTTGGCCTGTGTTTGCAAAGTCAGCGAAGTTTCTCGCTGGTCAATAGTGGGGATGCTTTGTCCTAGCCCCAAAAGAGAAAAAAAACAGGAAGAGAGAGAGGCAGATGGATCGGCAAGGGGCAAGCCCACAGCAGGGCTCTGCCAGCTCAAGGTCCTGCCCCAGCTTCATCATGACTGTGGTTGAAATGGACATTGTCATCTGTGAACAGGCCCAGCCTTCTCCCAACAAAGCCCAAGCACTGTCAGACCTCAGAGGCCTCTAAGTACGCTGTGGCAAGAGTCTGCTCAGAGATGACTTCACCAGCCTAGGGTAAAGCCAAGAACCAAAATACTTTGTCTTCTGCTGTTTATTTTTAAATCATGATTATGTGTTCCCTCTTCTTTCAGGGACATCAAACATGTAGGAACATTGTGCAGGGACTTCTGGGGGGCCTGGCCATTGGCAAGAGCACAGAGGAGATGTCGGGCAGGTGCTGGGAACAGTGTATCCATGGCAGATGTTCAAAGGGCTGACCACACTTGGCTAGACTTGCTGCCCACTAAGTATGTCTAGTCCCAAGGCTGTGGTCATCTGGGAACAGTCACGGGGCACATGGCTCCCCATCCCCAAGAACAGCACTTCTGCTGCATCCTCCAGAGGAAACTGCTTATCTTCAAGTTCAAGAGGTGGAGTGCACATCTTCCTTGATCTCAGGCTCTTCCAGAGCAATAGTTTTTCACTCTGTTCTGTGTAAATCCTGGCTCTTTGGAGGTTCATACCTTCAGGCAATCTATTCACTACCACTCCCTATCTCAATCATTCATCAAAAACTTCAGTGCCAGGCGAATGATTATCTCCAACCAAAGTCCCTAAGTGACCTCAACATCGACCAGATGACCTGGCCAGCACTCAGAGGCTTCAGGGAAACTCCAAGTATGAGAAATGAATGTTAGGGAGACAAAAACAAAAGAGTCTACTACAGACGGTCTTCCGGTTCGATAGCAGGGCTGGTTCTGCAGGGGGCATGGCAGAAGGAAGAATGGGCCTTGACAAGCCTAAGAAATGCTTTTCTAGATGTTGTGATCCCTCCAGAGTCAAAGTTACACAAAATTGTTTGTTCTGGATCCTAGCTTTCTCCTGAATCACAAGTAACTGCTTTCGCTGCTTTCCTTAGTTTTTTCCCAATTGGTGGACCATTCTGAACAAGTTACAAAAGTTGTTGAAATGGTTTTAGGAAGTGCCTGTTCCTGTCTTTGCATAAAATACATGGCAAATTCATTTACACCATTGGTGTGAGCCTCTGCTGAATTCAGTATTCCATCTTCTAATGTGTCCAAAACGTCTAAGAACACTCATTTTCTTAACCCGTTTCAGTCTGCATCGACCATCAGCAACAGCTTTTGGCATTCTTCAGTGGTCATTATACTTCACCTAGAAACCAAGTTGTAATCACCTCGTAAGAGGTGTCTGACACCTTACACCCAATACTTAATAGTGTCCACGGTGAGGAAAGAGGACACGCACTGCCCTGAGATGCTCTGAGCAACCTGTGGGGTGCTAACCACTTAGCAGAGACATCAGTGGGGTTTGCTACCTGGCA
The DNA here is from genome assembly GCA_028533885.1 of Nasua narica. NCBI lineage: Eukaryota > Metazoa > Chordata > Mammalia > Carnivora > Procyonidae > Nasua > Nasua narica. Next base: position 12,781,035 of record CM052811.1, read on the forward strand.
TCTATTCATCCTTCTGCGGAAAACCATATCTGCTCACCAACTCTTAGACGCTTGGTTTTGGTGGGCTTCACTCCCAATTATAATCAAGACTAAGCCTATAACCTAAGTGTCAGCCCACTAGATCATCACATCACATTAATCTGGAGACAGATACAGGACCCAATCTGAACCAGTGAGAGGCAATGAGAGGTTGACTCAAGTTTCTAGGAAAGAGACTGCTGCTATTTCCTGCTGGCCTTGAATCTGAGGAAATGTAAGTTTGGGAGCTAAGGCAGCCATTTAGTACCCTGAGGGAGGGATTCTACTTCCAGATGGAGTCAGCCCAAAGGAAGCAGAGATGAAAGAGATAGAGAGGGAGGGAGAGAGAAAAAAAGCGAGAGACACACACACACTGAATCCTGGTGACATTGACTGAGTAAGGTCCTGCCTGAAGCCAAGCCTGAAACCAGCCCAACTCTGCTCTTTTCAGAGAAGTGAGCTGATAAGTTCTCTTTTTCCTTAAGGTAGTTTGGGTTGGGATTACTGTCCCTGGAAAGCAAAGGAGCCCAAATGGATACAATCCAAATGCTAGTAGCTCAGTGTCATCTCAGGTATCACCAGGCCACGACAGATAGCTAGTCACATCAACAACAACAGCACGGTGGCTCTTAGCTTCTGCCTTGACCACTACCCACAGGGACCCAGAGCCACCATCCCCAGGGCTCCCTCAGTTATTTCTTGGTGGGGACTTCCCACGTGGGCATCTCCTATGTGTTCAGGTACAATTCAGGTCATGTTCTTTTATAACACACTCTTAATCAAATGACCATGGCCAGAAGGGTGGGACAAGTCCACTGATCCTGTTATGATTACCAGCAGAGGTGGGAGGAGGAGAAGTATATTGGCAGCCTCCACTAAGACCACTCAATTAACAGGGAGGACAGTCCCTGCCTTAAGGAATAGAGAACCATTATCAGAAGAAAAGGGAAATAAGAGCTAGGCAGACAAAACAATGGGCCCCACCATGGCCAAGGAGGGGCATTACCACCAACTGATGAGGAAATGAAGATGTGGGGAAGAAAAGAGATATGCCCACAGTCACTGGGAGAGGAAGTTACAGAGTTCAAACTCAAGCCCTAGGGTCTGGGGTGCCTCCCTGCTCACCTACTTTCTTTGCTGCAGAGCTGGACATAATTCAGAAAGAGCCAGGAAAGTTCACAAACTCGCATGCCAGTTCTTTCTAATCCACTGTTGAGTTAAAATACGTTCCTAAACAATGGGACAATGGTATGATCTGTCTCACAACCCAAGGACCCACCAAACATGAGCACCAGGCTCCCAGGCTCCCCATGATGTAAACGGTGGGTAGAATAGGGTCCTGGAACACCACAGTCTTCCTCCCCATGAAAACAGCCACTTTACGGAGTTAAATGTGATCCTCTTCCAGGCCTGATCCAATTACTTCCTGATTCCCCCTCACCTCAGCCATCTCCGTGATGCTGAGATCATGCAATGCCCTCACATCTCCAGCAAATTCTCTTGGCCATTTAGACTTCCTCTCTCCCAACATCTCAGAATTCCCTCTCCCATTTCTAGGGCCGAAGGGTTTTCCTCTCCCTTCTTTCTCTAAGGCTTTTCTATTTCAAAGCAAACTCCAACGTACCTTCAAGTCTTAGGCTCCTGAATGGTAAGTCTACATTGAAAGCAGAAGACCTAAGGGTAGGAGCCAACCCTGGGTCTGCTTCCCTTGACAATGTTGGCCAGTTCCTCCTCTCTGGGGCTTTAGTTCCCTTCTCAATGCCACGGTACACAAATTCTAGGATTTCCTACACAATCTGACCCACTGTAGGCACAAAAGATGCCCTCTCCCCCCCGCCCATTACCCCAAGCCTCATGACACTGAATTCTGCAGCATTCACACCAAGGCTGTGTTCTGCTCCCAGGCTAGACCTGAATGATGGGAAGCGATGTTCTTGGCCCCAGAGACACGAGAGTCCCTGGCTGTTTCTGTTTTAAAAATATGACTCTCAGATTTGAGGGTTAAAGAGCAAAGAGAAAGGGGATATAAGAGAAGCTTCAGGGCTGATTGCCAAAAATGTTTCCCACCCACCAATTTCTTTAATAGGGAGCATCTCAAGGGGGAGCCGACCACATGGTCTTGATTTATTGTAACTTCACTCATCAGGCTGGTATCCTTTTAGGCGTACTGGATGGCCAACAGGCAAGAGCCTTTTCAAAGCCCTTCCCTCTAACCCAGGGCTGGCCAATGGCCAGGAGAAAGGTCTGAAGGAGTTCTGTGCAGTCTCCTAGGAAGCTGCTCCTGGTGGGTGACCTTTCCTCACTGAGTCAGAAAGTTCTGCAGAGGATCACACATGACAGAGATGTGGTCACAAATGTCACATGGCATCCAGGTCCAAATGGAAGCCCTTGATTTGGGCCCAAGTGCAACGGATACATGTCTCGATGGGTATGGATAACAACATGGACAGCACCACACAGCCCCCACGGATGTTACCCACACACACCGACTCCCGTACATGTACGTGGGCATGTCCCTATGAGCTCAGCCTCCACCTACAGCTGGGACACCTCTGATTTCCCATCTGTGAATGGGATATTGAGCCTGCTCATGGAATCTCACTACACACACTCCTGAGAAATCCATCATCATGAAAAGTCATTTTAGTTATGCCAAGAGTTAATGTCCCTCTCCCCACTGGCAAAGCCAAGTGTAGAGTTAAAACAAGTCATCTGCTCCTCATAAAGATATCTGCCTACAGGAGAGGGTCTGTGTTGCTCAGCCCAGATGCCTGATGGGGAGTTTAGCATTTGGCACCTAAGCCCCAGGTACATGTCTGCAACAACGAACAAGTGCCTGTTAAACCCCAAAGCCCTCCGACAAACAGAGGAATCAGTATCCCCTGTGAGCTCCAGCAAGCTCTCTCCAGAGGTAGCTACTGGAGGTCAGGGAAGAACTCCAGGAAGTAAAAGGAGTGGCTGGAGCCAAAAGACTCCTGTGGGCTCCTCTCTCAACTGGTGGCTTTTTGCTAAGCATATCCTAAAGCCGGTAAAGGCAGAAACCCAGCCAGAGTCTAGCACCAAGATGCATCTTCCCACCAGAGGATGCTCGCAAGAAGGTCCTCTACTGGGAGCTGACCAGGAGCCACGCTTTCTGGCTTCTGAGCTGAACCCTGCCTCAGTGTATCTTCCTTCTCAGAGAGGAGTGCCTGCACCCCAGATGTCCAGCCTTCATACACTTCCACCTGCAAGCTGCAAATCCACTCATGAGCCCTGCCCTGGGGCTCTTCTGGCTGCTGAAAGGCTCCTGGAGCTCGGCGTACAGCCAACACTGCCAGCCCAGAAGACCCACTGTGGGGTCTGAATGAGCCAGTTGGGGCATTCTCCGGCCTAGGGAGAGGGTCACAGTGCCAACAGGGATGCTGAGGATCATTTTATGATTGGGAAACACACCCAATCATATTCTTATTGATATTATGATATCAATTTGATATCATATCATATTGGTATCATAAAGGTGATAGAGAAAAGAGGAAAACTCAGCAACTGCCTGTTCTCCAGACCAGAAAGTTCTAGAACATGCAGCTGTCCACTCAGAAAGGGTCTGACGCTTCCCAAAACACCTGCAGGCTCTACTCACTTTTAGGAAAACTCCAGGGTAAGATTCGCAGATGATGGCTCTCTAAGAGAGCATTAGTCCAATTCCTCATTTTCTAAATGGGATTCTGAGGCCCAGAGAGACGGCAGGTCTGTCCTAAGCAGTGCAGAGCTGGACCATAAATCCAAACTGGTATAGCAACTGAGAACCCAGGCTTTGGAGATAGGTGGTCCTAAGTTCAATCTAAACTCCACTGTGGCCAAAGGTCAACACCAACTTCTCTAGTGAAATAAGAACACCACTAGCCCATGAAGTTCGGAGAGTGTTAAATGGGACACTACATAAAAGAATCCAACATACCACAGGAACTCAATAAATACTGAGGTCTGCCCCTTCCTGCTCTTACCTTCTTCCATCAGTCTAAGCAAAGCCTTAGCTGCTTCCCAATATCGGACTAGATGATGCTTTTGAAGATAGGGCCCAAACCAAAAAGGCTACCCCAGTGGATGACAGCATGTCAGTCCCTTCCAATGCCAGGAGCAGGTAGAGTCCAAGATTCCCAGGGCTCCTGGAAAAGACACTCCCTCTGGTTAGAGCCCAAAGCCTGTTGCACTTTTCCCCTGGGGCTCCAATCCTGAGCAATACCCCTCCTTATTTGGGGGCCTTGGTAGCCCTCCCTGAGAAGAGGAGGAGAGCATCCTGATTCATAGCCTTACAGAGCCCCAGATACAGCTGGGGATCTGGGTAGGGTCCTTGCTACCTACAGATCCTGAAGAGCTTTCCCAGATCAGAGGGAGAACAACGCAGGTTTCAGGGCCCTAGAAGACAGAGTCAGGACCCAGGGATAGCTACAGGTTACTTGGAAGTTATAGGGGTGTCATTCCTGCCATATCTATACCCTTTTTCAGGTTACAAGACGCATCCGTATCTATATTCTCAGTGCAGAGTATAATGGGCCATCTCAAAAGATGGTGTCTCCAAGATGGACCCAAGTACTAAATGGCCACCTGCCACAGATCACACTCAGAGTTTCTCTAGTGGGCAAGGGAGGAAGGAGGGGGCTTTGAGGGCCTTTCCAGACCCAGGTGGCTTCAAGGCCATTAGGGGATTCTCATCCAGCTCCATCAAGTTTCAGGGTAGTGATGCACAGTCCCAAACATCACAGAGTAAGAAGCTCTTTGTTGGAAAGGTAACCTCCTAGGCCAGGTATGGCCAACAATTTAGCTGCAACTCCTTACCCAAGAAAAGCCAAGCTAAAATACCAGGCCTGCCTCCCAACCCAGAAATTGAAAACTCCCTTGCAACATGAGCCTAGCAAAGCAAGAACTACTGCACTGACCCAGTGAAGGAACTAGGCCACCCAACGGGGGGCTCCCTGTGATTGGTGCCCGCAGTGAAGCTTTCCAGGCTGAGCCTCCCAGGACACACACATCTCTGTCCGCTCAGTCTCTACACCATTAACGAGTGGAGATTTCCCTAGGCTGGTCCTCACCAGGCTAATTGGGCAGGAGTAAGGCAGCTTTCCTGGGACAAAGAAAGTCACTTTGTCCAGGCACTTGCTGTAGCCAAAGTGGGCCATCTTTCTTCTCTGGATTCCAAGACCTCCGCGCTGGGGGTGGTGAGGGGAGAAAGCAGACTGGGAGCCTTTCGAGTACAAGCCCCATCCAGTGTTCTAAGCCTTGAGCCTCCACCACAGGACCACCGACCACTGACCCAGGACCACCAGTGGCCAAGACTTATGAATGACTGTAATCTAGACATTTTCCTCCGTATATTGAAATTTGCCTTCCTATTTTGATCACTTTCATTTATGCCACAAATATTCATTAATCATCTACTATGAACTAAGCAGATGGTCCTTACCCAACTAGAATTTGAAGAGAACAATTATGCCCTCCTGAATCCTCAGCTGCTGGTACTCCCCATTTCACCTCCCCCCTTCAGCCACTCCTGCCATGGTGGGAGCTGGAGGCCTCTACAGAGGAGATGAACAACATACCCGCCAAGTGTTCCATCCGGAGAATTTCAAGGCTTAAGGCGTTCCAAGTCCCAGGAGGCTCTGAGAGCTCCCCTAGAGGGATGACCAGGAGAGGTGAGCAAACCTTCCTGGCTGACAAGAAGGCCCAGGGAATGGAGGCCATCAGTGGTCAACACATAGTCTTCAAACCACAGAAAAAAGAACACTCCCGTGAGTTTTCTCTGCCTTAATTCCTGGGTCATATGGGAGCTCTGTAGCCATTTTGGTTTTATTTTGTTTTATCCAGGTAGGGATGAGGAAAGAATCCAAATGTCACTTATCACTGTGTCCTTGCAGATGACCCACCCTGGTGGTTTTCAAACGATGCTGGATGGAATCCTGCAGGGTACAGAGTCCTTTACAAGATGTCAGGGAAGCGGATGTGGGGGCACGGTAGGATGGGGGGGCACGAGCCACATTGGCCCTGCCCCACCCTCTCAACAGAGCAATTCAGAGGTTATCTATTCTATATATGGAGCTTTTTGTTTGAAGAATGGCTCTCGCAGATCTTTAAAAAAGATTTTTTTTTTTTTTTTGGATATCTCCTGATTTTTGAAAGACAAAATAAAACTAGGGCCCAGAGAGAGAGAAGTGAATTGGCAGAGGTCACAGAATGGGCTGTAGAAATCTCCTGAATGCTAGGCCAGAGTTCCAATTCACCCAAGCTTTAGGACAACTTTAGGGTAAAAGTGCTGCACCAGGAGACTGCAAGTGAGGTAAGGGGCAATTACTCCCCAGTTGTGAACCATAAGAAATGCAAATAGATGGGCTCTTTTTCTCAGATGGAAATCACAATCCGGGCTTGGCCAGGGTGCATGGGGCCTGGGCGGGTGCCTGTGCTCAACTGTCCCCAGGACAGCCCGATGGCGCCCATGACCTCAAGCCCAGTTTCAGGGCCCACTCCAGGGTCCCGCAAATGCTTCGCTCTCCCGCCCCATCCGTGGGCGTGAGCATAGAGTTGCTCCTAAGGGGAGTTACCTGGCTCAGGTATGGAAGCCCCCACACAGGGCCCCAGCGGGGGCTGAGTCGGTGTAGGGAGACATGGTGTCAGCGTCTAGCGAATGCTCAAATAGATCATGAATAATTTGCTGGAAGCAGCTGAAGGCCATACACATTCTACAGCCATCAAATGTGGACTGTACGTTGTTCTTAAACTTATTTCATCTTCTCTTTTGCCAAAAAAGGAAAAGAAAAAAAAGACACGAGTTTTGGGCCATGAGAACAACCCTGCTTGCTCGGCTCTACAGTCCTGCATTTCTCTGGGCCTCGGCTTTTATCGGTGTTTTGTCTGCGACGGGCTCTGGCCACGTAAATGTAAATGAAATGAGGTGACTCATAATTAAATCTTCTGGCAACACTGGCTGGTGGCTAATACCTCTGGGTGTTGGTGGAACTAACGGACACAGAGCGGCAGGCAGACCCCCCCAATCAAGTAGCCATGGGGCTGAGAGCCAGCACGTTCCACGGAGCAGGGGCTTCTGACCGGGGCTCTGGCATGGGGAGCCTTGGGGAAAAGGAGGACAGGGTCTACCTTAGCGGTGGCCGCAGCATTAGCCATTAGTGGTGGCCGAGTGCCACCATGCCCAGCCCTGAGACGCACAGTACCCTGAGCCACAGCAGGGCCCCCATTCTGAGTGGGGCACAGAGGGGAATCGGCTACCTGAGGACCTCCCGTCTCCAAATGGACCACCCAGTCCTGAGCAAGGACAAATGGCAAAAAGGAGACTGCAGCCCACTTCTCTGTAGCAAGTTCTTACCCATCCCTGCAGCAGTGAAGGAAGAGAAGAGAAAGAGGACAGGAGTAATGGGGACATAAATAATGACAAAATTAGACATCCCAGCAGCCAGGGGGCTGAGGACTAAGCCAAATTTGATTTAGAAAAATAAATGTGACATTTCTTACACCCAGATGATATGGATCAATTCATACTGGTTACACTTGTTTTTAAGTTTATCAGAATTAAAGTTGGCCAACAGTCCGCACCCACAGATACTAAGCACTCACTTTCGATCAGCTCCTCTGCCGTGACTTTGCTCAACCACAGCAGATCCCCTACACACGCAGGGAACGCCTGGCTCACTGACATTCCAGACCCCATGACGGGAGATGGGTGGCGTCTTTCTGCCACACGGGATATTTAGAGTTTGGCTGAGGGCTTTACATTCAGTAAGTCATCAATACTAGAAAGATTCTCAGGTAAAGACTAAACATAATTCTCTCTAGATGAAGAGATGTGGGCATAGTAGTTCTCTTTCCTTCCATTTATTCACCTATTGGACAAAAGTTTCTGGGGCCACTTTACTAGACATAACCGGTGCTCATCAATATCTGTTTCTTCTCTTCTTCCATGAAGTGGAAGACACCATGTTCCAGCCCCCTTGCAGTTGGATGGAGCCCCAGAACTAATCCTGGCCAATTGAGCTACGAGCATGTCACTTTCAAGCTGAAGCATAAAAGGGCCGTTGGGGAGTCCTCCTTCATCCCACTCTCCTGCCAGAGCAATCAAGAGATTGTGTAGTCCCAGCCAGTATGGGTACAAGGGACAGGGCCTCCATCAGCTCCGGACCTTGAGTGACTGCATGGAACAGAATCCCCACCCCCAATCTGTGATGGACAGAAAGCACGAGTAAGAAATAAAACACTGTATTAAATCACCGGATTTCCTGGCTATTTTGCTACCTAACCTAGCCTATCCTATCCTAACCACTATAATGGTGAAGCCCATAAAACTTTTCCCCAAAACAGGAGCTTTGGGGAAAGGGGTAAGAAATTAGCAGAATGTGGGGAGCCTAAATGGAGAACAAAGGGAGAAAAACCACAAAAAGCAGGGCCTGTGAGCTGCCAAGAAGAAATCTGCCAAGTTCAGCGTCTCTGGAGGTCGATCCTACCCTGTCTCCTCCCAGCCAGCAAGTACCCCCACCATCCAGAAGTGCCCGCTGCTCTGCCCCTACCCGGTCCTCCCCAGCCATCATGTGAGCTGCATGAGGGGTACTGGGGACCGGCTGCAGGTAGGGAGAGGACCAGTTACATAACGCCAGGGGCCCAGGGCAGACTGAAAATGTGGGTCCTTTCGTTCAAAACTTATAGTTTCAAGATGGACGTCTGTCTTCCACGGAGGCTCGGGCATGAGTCTGCAATGCGGGGAAGCAGTAAGACAGAGGCAGAGGCAGGAGAGAGGCATCACACATGCGTCTGTAGAATCAAGGCCTAAAATGCCCCCCGGAAAAGCAACAGTTTCTAGAAAAGCTCAGTGAAAGAGACTCCCTGAAGACCACGTAGCCAGTGAGGAGCACAGGCGCGCTCCCCAGGCCAGGCCTCCCTCCTTCCCCCACGTCAGATGGGACACTGATGGAGCTGAAGCCAGGAGCCCCCAGCGCCCAGCAGCTGCCACCTTCAACAGAACGTGTGAGGGAGGAGTCATTCTTGCACACCCAAGCCCAGCAAGAAGCCCATGGTGCCGACTGCTCTGGCAACCCTGGGCCATACCAGGAAGCATCCCAGCAGCTTCCCAGCAGCTTCCAGCCCAGTGCAGGGGTGGGGGGTGGGGTTCCAGGCTAGGAAGGCAACCTCAGACACCCCACCCAGGTAGGAGGACTACATTCCCACAAGCTCAGGGTCTTTAGAAGACTGCCGTCTAGGCAAGAGAGTCATCAGTCTCTCCCCGCCTCAGCTCCCTTCCCCTTGGTCCAAAGAGGCAACATGAGGTAGGAGAAAGAGATCTGGTCTCAGCCCTGCTACTGACCTACTATGTGATTCTCAGTAAGGTCTCGAGCCTGTTCTCCCACAGTAAAATCCAAAGCTGGGTTTTATGATCTCAAAGGTACAACTGGTTCTAAAATCATAATTCTTCCTGAGAGGACTCTTACTCCAGTGGGACAAGCCATGTCAACCATGGGGGACTAAAAGCCAAGTCCTCCTGAAAACAAATGGAGAAACGGGGCTGCATGACTTTACCTCCTTCCTGGATGTGCTGGAGGGGACCTCTTTGTGGGGTCTTGGAGCCCCTCTGCCCAGCCACAGGTCGTGTGGAGTGATTTCACACTGTGGGGGCCCCTCTGGGCCAAGGCTTTGCCATGCAAGCAGCCAGAAGCCGCTATCCAGCTGGCAACATGTGGGATCTCAGACACAGGCCATGTGTAAATCACCCATAAAATCACTCTCTTGCTCCCCACCCAGCTCTAATGGATCCCACAGAATAATTTATGAAGCCCAAGTGGAGAAGACTTCATGCACCACCCAGGGCCATAAAGCACAGGGTCTCCTGATTGTTCCCAACTGCCCACAGGCCCCAGGCTGGAACAGCGGAGCTCCCTCCAAGCACGTGTTTCTAGGCTCCAACACAGAGAAGCTGCTTCAGTTCTATGAAGAACTTCCCGGGAACACCTGGGTGTCACAGCCTCAGAGTAAGGACCTGGGCAGAAGAAACTAAGGGCTCCAAAAACCAGTTGTTAACCATCTCCGACCCCAGAATATAAAGCAGAGACTGACATACTCACATAGCATTTCAGGAATGTTTTCAAATATCTCTTTTATTATTAAAATCAAACTTATGCCTATATAGAATTTTAGAAAAATCAAACAGCACACAAAGTCATACAACGAAAAGAAAAAGACTCTCCGTTCTAACATTAAGAGAACTACCTCATGATCAGAGGCTAGTCCCCATTCTCCAGATACAGAAACTGCAGGAAGAGAAGTCAAATGGCTTGCCCAAGGTCACTCAGCTCGACTGTAGTGGGGCCCGGGCGCGCTGACCACTCCAGGCGAGGGGTCCCTCCCGGCGGCATTTCTACACTTTGCATCTGAGTGCTGGGGTGCCCATCATCCCTCCTGTCTATTCCCGAGCCCCACACTGATATGGGCCCGCCCCATACGAATACGTGGCCCACCCTAAAGAAAGATGGGGAAGGGGTGGTTGCTGGTCCTCCTTGCACACATGAGGGGCCTGGTGTTCTCACCGCATCCACCAACAGAGCTCTGTGCTCCCAGCTCTGCAGCCCCGGCTCCTCCCGGAGCTGCCTTCCTCTTGTTTCCGGGCGTGACTCCAGCTGAGCGCGCCCAGCAAAGCTCCCCCAGGGAGGCCCTACTAGAAACTCTCTCATCCCTCCCTAAGCTCTGAAGCTGTACAGCCCCGGCCTAGACACCCTAAGTGGTCTGCTGAACACCAGCCTTTCCGCCCACTCCGAGAGGGTCTGAGCCAGGGCTGGCGGGAAAGGAGGAGGGAGAAAGCGTCAAGTCCAGTGCCTGCGGGATGGGGCCCTAACCACCTGCGCAGACTCTGAGGAGAACGTAACACATAATGGCCACTCAAATGGAGAGTGAAGAAATGAATACCTCACTTGGGGACAAATTCACTTGCAGCACCGCTGGACCCTGGGGAAAAGGTCCAGGAGACCATGATAAAGGCAGCTCAGACACCACCAGGGCCAGACCACCTGCTGGAGGTACAGAGGCCCCCCCCAGCCAGCGAGAGGACAGCATCCTGGGGGCTCGCATTCTAAGCAAGAAACCTGTGCCATCTGGGCTCGGCCCAACCAGAGCTGTGAGATCCAGGGCAAGTGCCCCGAAGTACCCAGAACTGTAGGATCCTGAATTATAGGACAGCCCGGGAGAGAACATTTGAAGGCCTTGAACAAAATCATGGAGGAGAGACAGGGTGCCTAGGATCATAAAATCCTACCCACTCAACAACCCCCGTGATGAGTAGCCATCGTCACTTGTCTTAGATATTTCCTCCACAGGCATTCCCACCCCTAGAAGTCAGCTCATTCCTTGGTGGAAATTTGTATTTATGTATTTACAACATCTGTTTCCTCCATAACATGCAACTAACGACCTCCAAATGCATATCCGTGGGCATTCATTCATACATTCACTCAACACAGTTCATTGAGCACCTACCAGGTGCTACACATTGGAACAGAAAAGAGCACGAAAGAGACAAAAACCCCTACCTCGTGGGCCCTATGTTTACTATTGTTTAAAATAATAATAAATAAAGTGCCCAGAATGTCAAACAGAGATAAAGAAAAATAAAGAAGGAGGAGAGTGTACTCAGAATACATTTTTAAACAGAGTGGTCAGGGAAGACCTTATCAAGTAGAGACCTAAAGAGGGGAGGCAGCAATACGTGCAAAGTCCCTGAGGTAGCAAAAGCTGGGCATAGGGGGCATGGGCTTGAGGATAGGCACAATTCTATGGGGTCCAGCTAAAACTCCCCCCTTAGCTCTCCACTCGGTAAGGATGTGGAAATGAGAAGGACATTTTCGAGATGAACCTTGAATCTGCTCTAATTTCTTACTGAATGTACATCAGTACTTATTAGCCACAGAACGTGCTGACGACACCCCTCACAATGACAGTGACTCGGTGCTGAGGGTACTCCCTTACAAACGCAACAAGCCGAGCCTTCTCTTTGGAGGAGAGAGGGGAGCACTCCCATCCCTCACTGTCCTCCTGTGCTGCTCTGGACCCGCTCCAGTCTGTCTAGGTCAATCAATCAGTCTCCATTCTTCTCAAAATCACGATGTGCAGCTCACAACAGGAAAGATGGAGACAAGGCACGCTGCATATCCGTTCACACACCACTCAGGTTGCCTTAACCCAGACGCATGACCTCCATGTTGGGGAGTCGGCGCACAGGCCCACCCTCCCCCTTTGTAACCCACATCACCTCCAATACCAGAAACATGGATCACACGGATCTTTTCCCTTTTTTTAAGATGTTCCCAAGAAAATCTGTATTTAATTTATGGGCAATTTATAATGGAAATCGACCATATAAAATGTATACAACTGTGTAGGGCTGTATATAGGGCTTGGAAGGAGACAGTTGAGCTTAGCGATAATTAACGTGAAGGGTCTCTTCCCTGCTGCCAGGTAGACATTTGGATTGCCCGGACTCTCATTAAACTTAAACCAGAAAGGGCTCGGGGGCCGAGGGCCAAACATTCCTCAAGTCTATGGAGGACGTCCGGACACAGAGCCGACGACAATACATTTCACCAGCATTGCCAAAGCCTTGTTTAAGTTTAGAAGATGCCTGTATTGCATTACTTGGACAGAGAGAGCCAGCCCGTGCGCCACAATCCGTTTTCCAGAGAAACAAAACCACTTCCAACCAAACCAACCCCAAACCAACATGAGGCCACGGCGCTTGCACAGCGGTCAACAGATCCCTGGGACACCTATCTGTCCCCACCCCTGGCCCCGCGGCCTCTAAAGGCAGGTCAGCTGCTACTCCCAGCGCAGGGCTGCCCTGCTCAAGTGAAAGAAGAGTTACAGGGAACCCTGGAGCTGCCAAAAGCTATTTCCAGGGGACTTTGATCCACTGATGCTGTAATCTCTGAAGGGAAACATACTTCATTTAGAAGGTATTCTTTGGTGTCATTCCCAAGGAGAAGGGATACTTGTTTTTGGAATAACAGAGCACTTACTCTCTCCTCTCTTGTTCTTGTTCTCACTCTCCCTCACTCCAGCCACGAGCACTCCAATTGCGATGGTGCACAAACAACCTTGCTGAACACAGTGAGAGATCATAGAACACACTGTCGGCCAGAAAAGTGTGTTTTCAACAATGCCCAACTAGAAGCCAAAATCCTAGATGGCCTCAATACCATAGCCTAAGGGCCAAAACTCAGGCTCAGCCGATCCCCCACTGGCCTCCTACAGGTTCCGCCCACCAAGGATTCTTTGTCTCTGACCCCGCTCAGGGTTAGACCCCACTGTGGGAGAGGCGGGCCCCCCTAAAACACATATACAGGTCCCTCGAATCCCCCGAATGCCATGGCGAAGGGTGGTACATTTAAATAAGTTTTTCCTGGCACATTCTGACATGGCTTAGATCAATTACCTCATTTTTCAACAATGAAAAGATTAAACAGTTGTTAAGGACTATAAAATGATTTAATATGCTATTAAGCAGAGATGTAAACTATCAAAGTTTAAGTTTCCAGGGAGAGACTTAAATATCAATTATATTTGCATCCAATTTGTATGGTGCTTCCCCCCCACCACCACCACAAAGCACCCTCTCCCAGAAACCCACATCAGGGGCAGCTCCCCACCGCCTGGGGACACACAGCCCCTCCAAAGGGGGCTGTGAAAATCCAGATCCTGTGCACTAGTTTCATGAGAATTTGTCACGGCCAGGGAAACCGGGCTCAGACTGTTCACAACACTTTTTCCTTGGAACGGAGAACAAAATCAAACTTCGGAGAAATTTTAGGGAAATGTATTAGTGCTCAATGATGGGAAAGGACCATTAAGTACCTTATGTGAAACTAGAGTAGGACTCTAACTTTTGAACCCTCACTGGTTTTCACTCACTTGCTGCTGGCAGCATTTCAAAGGGTAATTATTTTTTTTTTCAAATTACCTTGTAAGGCAAAAGGAAAAAATAAAAATTCTTTGCTTCCTCCGTCTCCTCTCCTAGCATTAACTTTTCAAAATATGGGTTTTCACTTTACTTCCCCAAACAACTCGACCAAAAATCTGCCGCCCCTAATACTGACATCTCCCAGATTTGCATAGCACCTGGTTTACATAACCAAATGGAGTAAAGCCTGCATCCCGCCTCGGTTCACCTCTTGGCCCCTGGATCCGTTCCGACACTGTAGGCCCCATCAAGGAGGATAACTCGATAACCCATTTTATCAATTCCAACCGCACGAGAGAAGTTAAGGCAGACCCCACCGCAAGGGGAGGGCTGGGTCAGTTTTCATCGAACACAGATGTGCGCCCACCTCCCCGTGTTCTCCCTGTTCACTCAAACTAGAGGAAATCCTACAAGAAGGGCACAGAGGGGCAGGCTCCACAATGGTGCCTGTGCCTAGACTACACACCCCCAGGCCCCCTGCTCCCTCTTTCAGACCCTGGGAAGTCTTCAAAGACGAAGAACAGGGAATCTGGGGGTGGGAAGCAATGTGACCCTGCTCCTGACAAAAGTCCGGGTGAACAGGACTGAAACAACACTCAGCAAAATGTTTTGCAGAGTGAATACATCCCGCCCCCAGAGTACTGCTGCCCAACGTCCGGGGAACTAGAGAGCCCGTATCAAGGCGAGATTTGATTGCAATTACTTAAAAAGTACACATTCCATGCTTTTCAAGGAGAAGCCAGACTCCCCAAATTAACAATAAATCAAAACAGCCCAAACATGGACTGATGTCTTCAGAAACAACCCTCGAGTTTCTCATGCTACTTAATCGTACTGTGTATTTTACCACTGACAAGGGGAGCGTGCCTCGCTGGGCAGCCTCCGCGGCACACCCACAGCAGGACCCTTGCCACATAATAATAACAAGTGGCTTTCAGAGAGAGGCTCACCGTTACTCTTAAGATGAATGAAGCAAGTTTCACTGTGAGGATGGCCTTTTTTTCCTTCTCCAAGAAGAAAGCCGTGCCTGTATACAAGGCACACACTGAGATGCTGGGGCTGCTGCTGCTGGAAGGGAGAGGCTTTCCACACCCGCTCACGTACAAGGACTGGACTCACAGTCCATGTGTCAAAGCAATGATCCCTGCGTCACCAAGCAGGAGGGCACAGGGCTGATGAGAAGCAACCCAGTGACTTCTGAGTTTCTCCTTCCTCCTCCTTTCTGCATCAGTCTGCTGCAGAGGAAGAGACTCAAGGTTCGATCCCTTCTGAACTGTCTGATTTTCCAACTGTGCTCCTGGGCAGCTTGTGATTAGCAGGGAGAGGGGTCTCGGACAGAGCTTGAACCCTGTCCTTATCCATCCCAGCCGGGCCAGGTGAGCCAGGCCCCTGACTCCAAAGCATGGGCAGGTATTTGGTTGAAGCGGGACGTGGTCCTGGAAGGTCCTGGAAGGTCCTGGAAGGTCCTGGACAGCTAGAGGCCACAGCCGATTCTTCCCATTAGAAGGTGTCCTCTCCAGTTCTGAGGAGTTAAGTTCCCTGTGCCATTTTTGCCCCTCACAAGGATGCAAGCAATGGGGCAATGATGAGTAGGGACAGCTACAAGCATCGACAGAAAACCATCTTCCAGAACAACGGGCTCCATCCTCCCCAAAAGGTGCCCTGCACACCTCAGAGACAGGAGTGAGGCTCCACTAAGGGCGGCAGACTAGGAGTTCTATTAGGTGAAAGCAAAAAACTAGGTCAAAACAACCCAAATTATGATCTTTAGTGCTTCGGCCAGCTTCTGCCATTTGAAAAACCACCTTCTGGGGCCCGAAAAAGGGCAGGAGTGGGGCACTGGGAATCCTGGCAGAGGCAGATGCACTGGGGGCTCTGCCCCTGGGGAGGGGCCCTGGCCAGGTGCCCCCAGCCCCCACTGCCACCTGTGCAGAGCACACCTTCCAGAAGAGCACCAGCGATCCCTGCCACAGTCTCAGAAAGGAAGTTGGCACCTGCCTAGCATTGCATAGGCCCCGATTTCCTGAGAAGCAGTTATCGGAGCTGTTCGTAGAAGTAACTGCAGGTTTCTGTCCTCGGAAAGGGCATGCAGGGAGACTGAGCGCTGTAGTAAAATGAACAGAGCCAATGCATATTGTTCGTCTGGGGGGACCGTGTTAAAAGGTGGGAGGAAACGGATGTGCTGCTCAAAACGCACGCTGTAAAAGCTGCCCTGCGCAGTGGGTCTCACGCCTGGAGCAGAAGTGATGGCAGCACTCACCCAACCTGCCCGGCGGCTGTCCACGCAGAGCAGCGTCCTGAAGATCGGGGAGCCTTCGGAATCCCCAGGCAGGCCTGGGAGCCCTCCTCCTGCACTCTTTACACACACATATATCACAAACCCCCAGGTGAACTCGGAGGTCAGCATTACACACGCATGTTCCAGATGAGGGAGACTGAGGTGAGCGCTCGCGTTACTAAGAAGCCCACTTCCCGCGGACTCAGCCATCTTCTCTCCCACACTGACCACGTGTGCTGTGCGCACGCGCACATGCGCACTCAGCAGCCGGGCGCATGCGCGGCTCTCTGTGAGTGACACACCCTGGCGGTGACCTGCAGCCTCAGCTTGCAGGAGAAGCTCCACTCCCTCCGTTTTTCCTGGGGGGCGGTGGGGGAGGAGGGTGTGAGGTTAACGGCAGGATTTGCGGTCTAAATAGTATAAATAACGGGTCACCACACTCAGATCATCTTGTTCCAGTGTGACCGCAATCCCGTGACCCTTCGTTACTCCCCAAACTAGTCCTGTCATATAATATGCGAACCATGCATAAACAATCTGGGTTATGGTGGGTTTCCTAAAACTAGGAGAATTTCAGCCATAACACTCATGTTTTGTTTCTGGAAATTAAAGCCTGGGAACAGGGAAAAGAAAGTCCATCGATTTATGAATTATATTTCTGCACATATTTCAATTCCCAAGGCTTGTGGGGAAATAGAAACACGATCTGGTTCCTGATGGCGTTGCCCCTGAGAGCAGTGGGCCTGACTCCTCGGCTTCCCACTTCGTACCAGGAAGCCAGGCTCTTCAAATATGGTCCCTGCTAAAACCTGAGTGACCTAATACCTCAGGGAACAACAAGAACACACCCAAGCAAGAGGGACTCGCTAATTGGAGCAACCCCTGCCCAATGGCTTCCAGATGCCCAAAGAGGTGGCCAAGGTTTCAGCAAGGACCCACTCTCTCAGTTGGCCAGGTCTGCAGCTCACAACAAACCAGGCCTGGCCACGCTGCATGGGGACTGTTTTGTGTGTCTTCCCGTCCCCCAGCTGTGACCTTCTTCTGCAGGCTGAGGGCAAGGAGCCCTAACACCCAGAGAGCTGGAGGCTCGACCAGTGTTTGCTGAATAGTGACAGAGGGAAGTCAGGGGGCAAAGGAGTGCTTTCCAGTGTGGAGGCCGGCTGAGAGAAATCGGGGAAAGTTTCACCAATTGGCTAGGAGTGAGACTAGACTCGATAGCAGCATTTCGGCAAGGGCCGGAGAGCACAAGGGAGGGGGAGCCAATGGCAAAGCTAAGCAGGCAGGGGCTGGCGTGTACAGAGACAAGAGCAGGGAATCGATATGATGAGCATGTTGGAGATAAGAAGGGAATCCAGAGGTGGGTGCAGAAGTTAGGATAAATCGACCTATGGTGATGTTGCCCACGCTGGAAGGGCTCCAGAAGGGCCTGGAGGGGCAGCCTGCTGCTCACATAGTCCACACTTGAGGCCTTCCTCATTAGCATGGCCCCCCTGCCCCTTCTGCCAGGACGAACCCCTCTATCCTTCAAGGCCCTGCTCAAACTCCACCTCCTCCAGGAAGCTTTCCTTGAATTCCCCCAGTGTAGGCTCTGTTCTGCCCAGTCCAGCCACCCACTGGGAGCCACAACAAGGTGGGGCGACCATCTCACGGGTTCCCGGCATCACCACAGTGGGCCACTTCTTAGGCCACGAGCTTCCCCCACAGTGTGGCACCAGCACTGCAGGAAGAGCCTCCCAATCCTGAGGGGAAATGGCATGAGAGGGACCATTCAGCCAGCCCAGTCCCTACCCATTTCTCTACCCACCGAGGACCCTCCTCACCTTCCCAGCCCTTGGCTCAGGGACCAGGGCTTCTAGTCACCTTTTGCAAGGCTCCTGGAGGAGGAGGCTCCTGTGCCCAGTTCAGATGGCAGCCCCGCCTGCTGCCCTCCTCCCAGAATCCCTTGGCTCCCACCCTTCGCCAGTCCTCTGCAGCTGAAGACCATGGGCCACCCTTCAGTAAAGCCAGGCAGGGTGGCCTGATGGTGCTATCATCGTGCCCAGTTAGCCCCACGCCCAGGAGGCCAAAGAGGCCTGGATGCCAGCACCATCCATCCCCGGGAGCAACCTGTCTGGTCAGAGAAACTAGAATCCATCTTCCCAAAAGAATGGATTCTGTAGGGGACTGATACAGGGTGGGGCATTTTGGAGCAAGGGGCATAATATGAAGCTGGGAAAAATGGGGAAGAGAAAGAGGACTTGTTCAGTCAGGAGGCCAAATAAAGAAACAAAAAAGAAGAGCCTCTGGTCACATCAGAGACCCAGAGGGAAAGAACAGAGGATCCAAAACAGCCTCTCAGACTTGGGCACCATGTTAGTGTGCTAGGGCTGCCCTAACGAAGTACCACGGATTGGCGGCCTAAACAGCTGAAGTTTATTGTCTCACAGACCTGGAGGTCAGCAGTCCGAGATCAAGGACTGTGGGGGCCCATCTATCCCAGGCGCCTCCCCTAGCTCCAGCGGCTGTGTTGGCAGCTTAAGGCGCCCTTGGCAAAACGGCAACATAGAAGCATCACCCCGACTTCTGCCTTCACCTTGACATGGCGTTATCTCTGTGTGCTTGTCTGCGTCCAAATGTCCCCCTTTTTTAAGGACCCATCACGTTGGATTAGGGCCCACCCTAGTCCGGTGTGACCTTGTCTTAATTGATTACACCTGCAATAGCCATATTTCCAAATAAGGTCCCTTCTGAGGTGCTGGGAGTTAGGACTTGGACACATGAATGGGGGCGGGGTGGGGGGTGCCTGGGGGGGACAGATTCAACCCATAACAGGCACCTTTTCTGGGAAAGAACTGGGACAGAAGACAGCTGAGTGACCCTTGAGCAAGACATTCCCCAGTCTGTCCCTCAGGTATTCATCTGTGGCCTGGAGAATGTGGGTGACAGTCCCTTTCCACCTGATCCCCGCATGCAGGGAGGGCCCATGAGGACAGGCCTGCGTTCTGCGGGCACCCCCGGGGGGCAGCGGCAGGGTCTCAGCAAGGCCTCCCATCACTAGATTCTGCAGGACCTTCCATCCCTGCTCAGATAAGGACAGGAGCCAAGTCACCAACACTCCCAAGGTCTAGGGACAGGGAGCTGGGACACTGCGGGGTGCAAGAGCTCCCTGACACCCACCGGGAAGCCTCAGACACGGTGAGGTTGAGACCTGCAAGGAGAGTGAGCATTCTACTGAACAAGACCAATAAATTCCGGATGTTGCCTACAAACAGCTGTGCTTCCAGAGAGCAACTGCGCTGTCAAAATCGGGCCCACTGCCTTGAGCTCAGCGCCAGGGGACCACGGACACACCTCCCCTGAACTGCCTGGGGCGGGCACCCAGTAAGCCCTCAAAGAGCCTTAGCCGGAGGGAAGGCAGGCCCACTTGTGGGGCGAGGGCGACACCCAGTGGCCATGTAGGAAATTGCATGCTCAGGCCCGGGGTTGGGGGGGGGAAGGGGGGAGGGGGGCGGGGAGGTGAGCAAGAGAGAAGAAGCCTGATGGCCTCAGGCCCTGTGTACCTAAGTGGCTGTGTGTCAGATTGAAGTCCCACACCCTCCGGGCTCCGAGTTGAGACTCCAGGTCATAGGAGGAACAGCAAAGACTCCTCTACCTTCACAGGACCCTATAACCTCCTGCATAGCTATTTTTAAAAGAACCAAACCATGCACAAAAGCGGGGCAGCTGAGCCCCGACGCTCGGACGAGTCCCACGGACGGTGGACAGTGGGATTGATCCTCTAACAGGGTTCCGCCGCCCGGGAACATACAGCAGGACTCCCGGCATGTCCCAGCAGGCCCGGCGTCAGGTGACGGCGGGAATGCAGTAGCAATCTGGGTTCTGGGCCAGGTTTTGCACCAGGACCTGCACAAGCCCCAGCCCCTACCTCAGCTGGGGCACCCCAACCCTGAAGAGGGGGAGCCCATGGAGTTACCACCTCTGGGGACATTTGCAGGCAGAGGCATTGTGAGCAAACCACCTTCGAGACCTCAAAGCTTCATGTCAGAGCTGACAGAAGCAGGTACAACTAAATGTTATTTAATTTTGACCCAATATATTCAAATATGTTACCATTTTTACACAGAGTCAAACGAACATCACTCATGAGATTTTTTTAAGTTCTTTCATTGGTAGTAAGTCTTCAAAATCTGATGTGTGTGTGTGTATATACAGAAAACCCAATGTAGATCGATGTGAACTCTAAATTTTCACCAAAAATACTTGTTCTGTATTTAGATTTCATAAACTTTGCAGTTGGAAAAGTAGATTCGCACACTTTAAACTTGAATTTGTTGTTCCAAACATCCTTTAAATGTTTTCAATAACTGAACTGAGTATTTTTTTTTAATTAATCCAAATAAAATTTAAAATTGCATCCCTGAGACACTTGGGTGGCTCAGTCAGCTTCGCATCTGCCTTCAGCTCAGGTCATGATCCGGAGGTGCTGGGATCAAGCACCAGGCTCCCTGCTCAGCAGGGAGTCTGCTTCTCTCTCTCCCTCTGCCCCTCCCTCCCCTCCCTCCAGCCTCCCTCAAATAAATAAATAAAATCTTTTTTTAAAAAATTCAATTCGTCAGCAGCAGTAGTAGACTCCAACTGCCCCAGGAGCATGAACCCCCATCTGGGGCAGAGCCTAGAAGGGCTCTCCCACCTAGAACTTGTGGGTTCTTACAGCCCCCTGCCCCCCCCCACCAACTGGGCCAGACTGCTGTGGCTAGGAAGAAGTGAGATGGGGAGTCAAAGGGCCCCCACCACAGCCCACCTTCCAACTGGGCAGCACCTGTCTTTCCAGCCATCTGCCCACCCACCCACCCAGGAGGAAGCCCGACTGCTCGCCAGGATCAGCCTAGAGCGTCGCCCTATGTGATCTGAGTACCAGGGACACCGGGGGCTGCCACACTGCCCCAGGCTGGAAGGTCACCCTGCTTCCCGCTCTCAGACCCGTACGGGGAACTGCCATCCCCCGGATGCCCAGCGGTCCTCCCACCCTGGCCGTGCGCCACAGGAATACATCTGGGGAAACCCTGTGTTCCTGGCCTCTGTGCTGGGGCTCTCCTTCGACTGCCCCAAGAAACGGGAGCCCAAGCCCCAAACCCAAACAGCCAAGTGCCACATCTCAACGCAGAAGAACACCCAGGTCCGGCCGTTGGGGCGGAGGACATTTGGGAAATCCAGCATGGTCCCGTCTCCGCCGACGGGGCTGACTTCGCAAGCAGGGCAACTCTGTAGGACGCACCCAGGAGAGCCGGGTCCCACTTACGGTGGCTGTAGGGGCGCTGTAGGAGTTCAGGTGAGGCAGTCCACAGGAGGCTCAGGGTCGCCGATGTCCCAGGTGACAGCGATCGAGGTGCGATGGCAAAGCCATTGGCCTGGCTACAGCGGAAGTGTGGTGGGAAGCCAGACCAGGAGCCTCACCACGGCCTGGATGTGGGATTTGGGGATCTGAGGACAGAGGGAGCGGCCGGCCTTCCTTAAACAGAGCAGGTAAAATCAAAAATTAGATCTTATTTTTAAGTAATCTCTATGAACAACCGGGGGCTCAAACTCATGACCCTGAGATCCAGAGTTCCATGTTCTACCGACGAAGCCAGCCAGGCGCCCCGGAAATCAGATCTTTCAATCCTGAACTGTCCTTGCCTACTTTCTCTGCTCCGCCTCACTGCCCCTTCCAGGCTACACCTCCAACCGTCTACCTACTGACAAGACTAGGACCTCGGTCCCATCCAGACTTGTGGGGCTTGGTGGGACCTCTCTACCCAACTCTTGCCAAGTCGGCCGGGGACTTCCGTGTGTTCTTGCCCTTCTTGTAGGTTGATAAATGATTTGCCCTCAGGGTGAGCATAAAGATGTCTGGGCTTGTAGAACCTTCTGGGGAAACCACCTGCCACTGTGTCTTGTCCAGTTCCTGTTTTCTGTGGGCCCTGGGAGAGATCTCTGGGAAGAGATGTGCAGAACCTGAGTCGAGTACAGGAAGCACGAGAAACCAGCCAGGAGGCTGCGTCTCCAGAGACTGAAATGACTTTATTCGTTCTATGATATTACATGGAACAGAGTCCCTTGATATTCAGGTCTTACCAGCCATGAACTAGACCCTTTTCTGGAAGCAACAGTTGATTAGGTTAGAAGAAGACAAGAGAGTATTTAAGGTGAAGGATCACAGGCCTTGAGGTAGGTAGGCTGTGTGCAGTCTCTACCCACTGGGGGATTCCCTACTGTTGCCTTGGGCACAAACTTAGAGTCAAATCTCGGGCCCCAACCAGACCCTTCTCCCTTGGGATGTCTCCAGAGAGTCTAGGTCCCCACAGAAAAGGGCCTTGGCATGAATGAACTGTCATGTTGGCCAGGTTGCCTGCTCTGGGAGCCGTAATGGGGCCAGTGCAGGCCCCCGTGCTGGGCCGGGTGCCAGGACCAAGAGTGAACCATAGAGGCCCTCCCGAGGAGGTGACCCAAAGGAGGGGCTCAGATGCACTTGACTGTGGGCAAGGGAGGCTCAAGAGGTGCAGAGATAGGGAGGCCCCCCCTGAGCCTTGCAGGGTGGGTGCGGCCTGGGCAGAGATCAAAGAGGCCCCCCCTTGTGTGCAGCTGCCAGCCAGAGAGCCCGACCTAGTAACAGGTGTCCATGAAGAGCCATGTGCCCGTGGCCTCCGAAGCTCGGGATCCTAAGCCGTGAGTGTCCCGGCACTGGCTGGCTGCTCCCTACAGGAGGACCCGGGACGGGCCTGCAGTCCTTGTCCCGCCCAGCTCAGTCCACCGACCTCCTTCCGACACGATGCACAGATGGCCCAACTCCAGACGGCAGGTTTGAAACCCAGCTATAAACCACCTCACGGCCTTCAGCATCCGCTGGGCTCCTGTGGGGCCCTGGGGAGGGGAGCCATACCTGTATCACCTCGCCCACCTGGGAGCACCCCGCCTTTGCCAGTCTTGCCGTCGGTTAGGAGACTCCCGCTTAGGCGAGAAGGCGGAGCCGGGGAGCTGCACGTGCCGGCCTCTTAGGCCAGGCCTCCCCTCTGAGCTTCAGGCTCCAGCTGGGGGTAGCGAGCCCAGCCACGTGGGGCCCTGAGCCCAGTGTTCCCCAGGGGGGTTCCGGGCGGCACCATCTTCAGGCTGTAGAGGACTCTATGTCACTGGCTTGGAAAATGGCCAGTACTTGCCTTGAGTTTGAAAGGAGGACCCCACCTCTTTAGAAAAACCCATATGTACCTCTTGATTTAAGTAGCCGGTACCCATTTCCGGCCTTGCCTCCAGCTTTTAGCTCTGAATTTCAGTTACACAGACAACACCACTCCTGTTGGCCAGGCTCCGGAGGCCGCTCAAAATCACGGCAGATGGGGTGCGAGCCCCCCGCCAGGAAGAAGGTGGTGCAGCCACGCTGGGCCACAGCTGCAAGGACACTCAGGCCAGGGTGTTCCTCTGGCACCCCACTCTGGGAATGAGCCGAGAGTAACCTGGTGAGCTTCCGCTGACCCTCTCAGAGAAGGATTGGTTCCAGAAAAGACTCTGTAGTTGGCTTTTGAGAGCTTCGAGTGCAAGGGAAGCAGGGACCTGGCCTCTCCCTTTCCCCCCCGACCCCACCGTTCTGCAAGATGAGCCCAAGTTGTGGTGGCGCTGGACAAAGAGGGGCTTCATCACACAGCGGGCGTGGGGTGCAGCTGGGCCCAAGCCCCCAACCCCCGACCCCATTTCAGAGCCCAGGGATAAGTGTGGCCTTCTCCCAGCTGCGGCTTGGGAGGCCCTGCCATTGCCCTCTTGCCACCCCCAGCTCTCCGGCAGATTCCCCACAAGATAAACCCTTTTGCTTAAGATCAAGCCCTATCCCTTAAGGGCCTTCTCACTAGCGTTCACGGGAGACACAAAAAGACCAGAGAGCATGACGACGAATGACTACTTACACTTCAGCCTTGGGGGACCAGGGTAAGATCATGAACAAGGAGAATCTGACCCCAGCCGGAGCCCAATGTCCCCATCTGCACATTCCACCGAACTACCCCGCTCCCGCCACCTGAGAATCTGGATGTGGCCCCCCAGGCGGGCTTCTTCTGCTCTCAGGAGCTCTACAGGGGACACCAGGGCCTGAGCCCTCGGCCAGGACCCCCTGCTGAAGTCCTTCTAAGAAATAACTTCCCCCATCAGCTGTTGACAGCACAACTTCTTTCCCCAGGGGCGCTATGAGGTGAGTTCTGACAGCAGTCGAACTGGTGGGCCAGGGAGGGCAAGGAGAAGGAGCGCAGCGGGGCCTGGGGCCGTCCGTCAGACAGGATGCGACTGCGTGTCAGCCACAAGGCAGGGCCAGGATCGGAAGCTTGCCTCCAAGCAGCGAGGGGCAGGCTTGAGCCATCTCTCTCTGGGTGCTCTCATGGAGGGAATGTCCCGTGTCTCTAAGACCAGCCTACGACAGGGTTCACGAGGAATGGCCTGTGTTTGGGTGCGTGGCATGCCAGTCTAAGCCCTAGAACGAGAATAAGCGGCGTCCAGATCCTACGCCCCCGGAGGCAAGCAGGCAGCTCTCAGAGGTCCTGGGCCCGATGAGGATAAGTGGCCAAATCTGCCTTTTGTGGTGAGGACCACTGGGCCTCCCCTTCTGCTGAGGAAGCCGAACCCCGCTGTCAGAGGGCCCCAGGATATTTTCCTGCAGAGGGTGCAGGCCCAGTGTGACGTGGCCGGAGATCAGAGAAGCCCTCTCCAGGAAGTGTGTCAGGCCCTCTCCACACCTCATCGGCGAGTACATAGGCCTCTGACTGTCCACTCAGGCAAACTCCTGCTTGGTGCTCCAGGAGGCCTCCTAGGCCTCCCACACCCTTGCGTCCTGTGAGACCTGTGATCTCCATGCTCCCTCGTTCCATCTTCCAACTCTGTCTTCAGGCCCACTGCCGGCCCTCCTTCAAAGCCACGGCATCTCCTTCCATCCCAAATGAGGAAGGCCTTGAGCATCTGCCTTGGTGGATTCCAGTTCCAGACTCACTGATCTCTCTAACCCCTGGAGAAGACGAACTAGACTGTCACAGCTCAAGCTCACCTCACATCACTTCCACACCTTTTCCTTTGCACTCGTAATCACAGAGTCACAACTATATCCTACCTTGGTTGGTTATTTGTCCTTAATTGTTTATCCTTATTTTCCCTTCCATATGGATTTCCTTGAAGGTAGGGCCATGATCTTTGCCTCTGGTAGCATTCAGCCTTGGCATTCAACTCCTAAAATGTGTGTGAAAATGAGTCAAGTGTCATATTTGTCACCACCTACTTGAGAGCCATAGGATACAACGTAAATCAGTATGCCTGAGGTCACCTGTGACAAGACCTCAGGCAGGGAGCCAATCCTATCACAGAGGAGCACAGAGGCTCAGTCCAGATCCAGTCCACAAAGTCCCAGATGAGGTGGGGGACAGGCCTTGGTCAGAGCACCGCTGGGGAGCAGAAATGGCTGTGGGAACCGCGGTGGTATTCTAGTGTGCTTCCCCAACAGGAGAGTGGCCATCTCCACTCTGATGGCCATTGACCTTTCCATTGGCATGCAAGGCCCACCGAAGGACCACACCTGCCAAGCAAGAGAGTCTAGCAGAAACCAAGCGTTCTTCCAGTTCAGTGTCACTGCTCTTGTACCCCTGTGAGGGTAAGGCAAGGGCCACCTGCTCTTGCCAGTTCCTAAAACAGCTTTGATGGCATTTCTTCTCAGTCCCATGTTCTCAATATACTCTAAAATCTTGGGTTATTTACTTTGAAGGTGACTATGTTGTGTATGAAAATGAAGTCATCAATGAGAAGGAAGCTGTTGCTGTGAAGGGATGGCCCACAGTCACGAGAGACCCTGACTGACGAGAGGTAAGATGGCCACTCTCTGAAAGGTTAGTTGTGTCCCTGAGCTTAGCCCCGCTGTTCTTCTCCCACCCCCACCCCTGCCCCATCTAAAGGGACTCTCACCTGAGTAGGGAAGGGAACGCTAAGGAAGAGTCTGTGGAAGGAACTCAACATGTCGGAATGCTTTAGATTCCATGACTGATTTTCTTTTTCTCCTGGAACTATTGTTTTATCTTATTTCCCCATCAGATACTTGTTCATGTTGGAGGTATAAGGTAAACTGGAATAATATTGAGGGGCCCTCTCCTTTAGAAGATGAAGCGATGTTGCTAAAAACAAATTATCACATGACTAGGTCATGGTCCATCGAGAAAATAGCCCACCAACCATGAGAAAGGCCAGTAGAATAAATCTCTGCAGTAGGCTGTCTGTGCTGGGCTCAAACCCCAACTCTGCCATCTTTGTCATTCATGAGTCAAGACCTTGGTGAAGTCTCTAATCTTATCTGGTCCTCAGGTCCCCTTGTCCATGAAGCAGAGTTAGCTTGAGTCCTCTTTTGTTCTGTGATTCCACAAACCCAAGAAGCTGCTCTTGATTCCACTTTTATCCTAGACCAATGCTATTCTTCTGCTATCAGTTAAAGGAACACTAACCTGAGTAGGCAGGCATGCGGACAGGCCAAGGAAGAAAGCTGCTGTCACCAGGAGGTGGCTCAGTGGTGTTTCAGTCCCAGATCAGAGGTCACTAAGCAGCTAAAGGACCTTGGGAGAACTTTCCTTGAGCATTTCCACCTGGTTGCCCTGGGCTTGACACTGTCATTCGGCAGGACCCAGGAGGGGACAGCAACACTAGAGATCCAGACAAGAGTAGCCAAAGAGTATTCTGGAGGCTAAAAGGCAGGGAAAAAAAGTTCTCCATGAATGCACCAAATGCTTCCCTTCCTACAATGAGTCCTTCGCCAAGTTCCACGACAGGGAAATGACATGAGTCAGCCGCTGGAGGAGGTATTCTTTGAGGTGGAGCTGGTGAGCTTTGTGGACACTGGCAGAATTGCTCGTAAGCAAGGGCCGAGTGTCAGCATCACCAAAATTTGACAGCAGCCTCCAGTGGAACAGCATTGTAAAGGACAAATGCATTCAGCTAAAAGCTGAGGGGGCAAAACCAGAAACCCAATCCTACTAGATGTTAAAGCCAAAGGCTCTGTAAGGACATCTTATGTGTCAGAGCAAGACCTCTCAAGTGGGGGATCCAATCTCCCAGGGGATCTCAGCGTCCCCTGAGCCTAACAAAGGACGCATCCATTCGTTCTGTGCAGTTTCTCAGTCAGGATCTTCCCCCTGACTTCCAGGCCGTTGCCTCCAGCCCTGTGCAGACCTCCTTGAGGGTAAGAAGTGGCCAGGACGGACTGAAGGCAGATGCTGACAGACACAAGGTTTCTCCAGAGGGCTTCCCACCTTGTTTGTCTCCAGATTCTTCCAGGATTACTCCTGCTCAGAGTAACCTGTCGGAGGTAGAGTGTGACCTTGTCTCCCAGAGTGAGAGAGTCCTGTACCCCTCCTGGGTCAAGAGGCCGGTGGTGAAATGCACGGCATCTGGACCCAAGAAGGGTGCCCTGGAAAAACCACAAAGGTCCCAGCAAGAATCTAGACGCCCAGTTACATGGACAGTTTGGTAACACTAAGGAAAGTCCCTGGGGAGCCCCAGGCCCTGAGTACTTTCTAGGTTTTGGGGAAGAGATCTGGCTCACCTGTAGTGCTTGGTGACTTGGCATCAACATCCAGAGGTCAAGTCCCACAGGAGGAAGGTAACTAGTAACTGGATTAAGTGGGGGAGGCGGGGAGCAGCCCGGCATAAGTTGGACCTCTAGGTCTCCCGCTTAGCCAGTTACTACCTGTGTGAATGGCACCAGTTATGTTCCCTTGTTTAACCTCATCACCTCCTTTTGCAAAATGGGGACTTGGACCTCATTAAGGTTACGGAAGACTCTAGAACTGTTGGTAAATCATCCAAAAGGTGGACTTCTTCCACTGTTCCCCACTTCTGTTCTCACATGTGTCTACACTGCCTGGCCCGACTCTGGCTACATCTGAACCCTATGGGGTATTATTGTCCCGGCTGGCGCTCCCCTGAGGGGAGAGGAAGAGGTGAGAGCAAAGGCCTCCTGTGTTGGCCGGGGAGCTCTGCCCACCTTCTTGCCCGCGAACATCGCCACCTCTCCCCTCCAGCCTCCCAGATGAGTCCAGCCTTCTGAGACCTGCCTCGAGCCCCAAGCAGACTCTGAACTACTCTTCCTGCAGAGCTGTCTGGACAGCACCCTGCCTCAAGGCCGCATCTGGCCAGACCCATTTTGTTCTGTCAGCCCAAGGAACTCGTGCATAGAGGGGCCTTGCATGCAGATCTGGGTGAGTTCTAAAGGCTCTTTGGCAAAAACCACCTGGCTCTCACCCATCAAGTTTGTCTAGTGTCTGGCTATGCTAATTTGCAGGCGTTTATGGGATGTTTAACAAGTCTGGTTATCCTTCTAGAAGAAGGAAGTCCTGGAAGAGAGTCCCTGGGAGCCCGAAATCTCAAGTTTTCCTGCCTCAGTGACACCCCCCAGCCCACATCCACCTTGAACTCGGGCCAGGAAAATGGACTTGACCATCCAGCCTGGGTTCAGACACTACAGGGGGCAAAGCGCCTGCTGGCCGGATGGTCAAGATCTGAGATGGGAACTTCAGACAGTATGTCATTTGAGACCCTTGCCAACCTTGAGATCCTGCCTTTTTCCTCTTCACAGAGCAGCACCCAGAGGTCCTGACTGTGGTCCTGGCTGGCTCTCTGCTTCCTCATCATGGCAGTGACCACTACGCTGAAACTCTCCAACATAGCCTGTAAGCCATCCCACAAACGACAACCAATTCCAAGTGTGATGGAAACACATAGCCTAGCACACGGCCCCATTGCCCCAAGGCTGGTGTGCTATTTCGGGGCTCTTGCCCCCTTCCTGAAACAGGGGAGAGCTCTCAGTGCTGCACGGCAGAGGCCCTCCAAGTTTGTTGCCTTAGTGTTTGTTTTATAAAGTGAGATGAAGGACCAGAGCCAAGTGGTCTGCTTTCCTACGGGCAAGGAAGAAACGTGGGGACACGGCGAGTTACCCACTGCAGCCTAGAGGCCGTCAGTGGGCGAGAGAGCCGCCCGGGAAACACAGCTCCCCCGGCCTGCCCCCACTTTCTCGTGAGTCTGCCCACCTGGGAAGGACTCCCTGTGAGCCCAGCCTGCCCCCTGCTCACCAGGTTTGCCAGGGCTGCCCCCATGACCGTCCTCACCACGCCCCCGCACCCCCCAGGGTCACTATTTAACTCAGTTCTGGGGGTTCGCAGCACGGGGTCTCACTCGGGAGATGATCCTCGGCATGGCCCTTGCCTCCTGCGCGCGAGCTCTGAGGCCTGTTGCTGTGGGGCCCATCCTGGCCGGGTCCCGAGGCCGTCTCTGAGGAGCGTGGTAAGAACGTCTCCCTGGGGCCCAGTTCTGGAGCTTGTCTCGCTTCCAGGGGATGCTGTCATGGCCTGAGCCCTCAGCTGGGCCCCCACTCTGCTTCCTGGCCCACATAACTGTCTCAGGAGAGCGATGTTTCTCCCTATAAAAAGGGGTGGTCCATCCTGTTAACCCAGCTGAGCGTCATGGGCTGGTTAGCGGTAAGGCCAAGGTGGGGGGCAGGGGGACTCCTCTTGGCCTGGGCAATAAAGAGCCCTGGCCGCAGAGGTCCCTGGGAGGGAGGGGGGCGCAGGGGGAGTCGGCAGGAGGGTGGGCGCTGTGACCCCTGCTGGGCCAGAAGGGCTTTAAGATGCTGGCTTCTTCCCACTGGGGACCTGAGGCTCCCAGGTCATTATCAAGGTTTTAGAAACACCAAGAGCATTGAAAAGGAAGAACTTCGATTAAGTGCAAGCATTGGTTTACATAAAGGAGATTCTTACAGAGGCCCTAAGAAGACAGGGTTTGAGTGTGATCACTGACAATGAATCTTGGAACACTGCATCAAAAACTAATGATGCACTGCATGGCCACTAACATAACATAATAAAAAAAATTTTAATAAAATAATTTTTAAAAATAATGAATAAAAATGAATAAAAAGCGAAAGGCCGTCAGTAGTGGGTCTAAACAGGCTGGCAAAAGAAAGAGAAGAGGGAGTGGCTCTGAGGAGAGTGAGGAAGGCTTCAGCCAGGAAGGAGACATCCAGAGCTTTCTTGAAAGGGGAAGGGGTCTCTAGGGCTGAGGAGCATAAGGCCC
>CM052811.1:12811490-12854981 GCA_028533885.1 Nasua narica
TACAATTTTGAGTTGAATCTGAGTAAGTTTTGATCTTTGCACCTAAACTTGTCCCAAGGTGGAAAGAGCAGGGGTTGGTTTGCCCAGTGACTGAGTCACTTCTCTTCCTGTTTGTCAGCCTCTCGGGCTGGGCTAGAGAAGAACGGCCAGACAGCTCTCTCCTGTTGGTGACAAAACGCAGTGCGATGGGAGCTGGTGGGCAGCTTGCAGCCTGGGGCTGCGACTTCATCCCACCTCCCCCAGAGAACCAGGAGGCCGGCCACCTGCCCTGGCAACAGCGCCCGTCAGCTGAGCCAAGCAGGCCTGACTCGGGCCCTTTGGGAGCCAGTGGGGCTCCCATCAAGATGGCCTGTCCCCTCAGGGGCAAAAAGAGGGAGGAGCTAGTGTTGTTCCAGCCTGAGAGGGTTCCAAGGATGCTGGACTTCCAGTCTCAAAACCAAGAATGTCCAGGGCAAACCAGGACAATCTGGTCACCCCAGAGGCAGCTTAGGTACAAGGAAAAGAAGAATCTGGAACTTTCTATGAACTTTGTCCCCAGCCTAACTAAAGGCTAATTGAAGCTTAAGTTAAGTCAGGACTCTTCCCTTTCAGTAAAATAGAAATTCTATCTATGTAGAAGGGTTATCATGAGACCTACGTGAGAACACATGGAGGATGACGGGCACTTGTCTCACTGGAAGTTTCTCTAACTAGTCCTTGACCCTCATCCGAGTAGACTTCATCCTCTTGTGCCTCTAGCTTCATGTGAACATACATTCCCCTTCCCGTGCTCGCAGGTTAAATTATCACCTGCATTTACATGCGTGGAAATACCACTGGTCTACGTTCCCCCTTCTCCTCTACCCTCCCAAAGTTCTTTATACCAGCCTCCCTTCCTGCAGCCCCACAGCCTGCCTGGGGCACCCTTTCTGCTTAGGGGACTGACTTGGGTGTCTGTGCACCTAACGCTTCTCTGCCTCAGGCTTCTGGCCCCTCGCACAGTTCAGCACGGGGCTGGGGCCGCGGGGCTCCCGTTCTGGAGGATGGTCCCGAGCAAAGAATGCGAGCTGGACGCAGGTCGAGACTTGGTGTCAAGATGAGTGAAAACAGGTATAAAGCGAGGTGCTTCACTAACTAGAAGCCACTGTTATTCTTAAAGTGAGAGCTCAGATGGACTCAAGTTCTGTTCTTAACCATCTGCACGACCTGTAGAATAAAGGGGTACCGGGGAGGGGGCAGGGGAAGGAAAAGGCAGAGCGCAGAGGATTTTTAGGACAATGAAAACACTCTGTGGGATATCATGATGGACATACGTCCTCAGGCATTTGTCCAAACCCACAGAATGTGCACTATGAAGAGTGAACCCTAAGGTCAGCTATGGACTTTGGGTGATGAGAATGTTGTCCATGTAGGTTCTTCCTTGGTTTAAAAAAAAAAAAAGCACCACACTGGGGAGTGACGTCAGTCATGAGGGAAGCTATGCACGCGTGCGGAGTAGAAGGTGTATGTTCCTCTCTGTACCTTCGTCTTAATTTTGTTGTAAACCTAGAACTCTACAAAATAAAGTCTTTTCAATAAGCAAATGATAAATAAATAAGAATCAAGGAGATGATTTCTCAAGTTCCTTCCAGCTCAAGTGTCATATGACTCTGATTAAAATTATATGCCCATTAAGCAATTCAAAAGGAATTATGTCTAGAAATGCGAGCGCTAGCAGACGGAGGAGGAAGAGCACTGGAGGCGAGGGCAGGCCGCTCCCCAGCCTGGGACTGCTGGCTGGGGTGGGAGCTGATGAGGACGGAGCAGGCAGTGTTTCCTGAGAGCCCGTCAGTAGGAAGCCCGAGGAGGCTATACATTAGTCATGTCTGAAACTCCTCACCGGTACCGTGAGCCAGCAGAGCTAGCCACTGCTACTTGCCCAGACGAAGGACCTATTGATCCAGAAAAAAAGGAGCAGTGAGCCAGCATTGCTTGATTTGCTCAATAGCGATGACTTTTTCCAGGGAGGAAACCCCACATAAAACTATTGCAGACAGAATCCTGGATCAAGGCAGGCCCCGACGTGATAACTCAATATTATCCATCATGCCAAATTCCATGGTACCAATGTGATCTCTAAGCTGAGAGAGGAAACATACCACCCACCCTCCCCGGGAAACTCAGGTCCTTGAGAGAGTCAGGAGAGCAGAGGGAAGTCTCCCAGCATCTGTCCTTTCCTCCTCTCCCCTCCTCTGCTCGAACAGAATGAATAGAATGGATGGGGGCAGAGACCCTGATCAGTCACCCTGGCTTCAGGCACCTGGGCTTACACCTGCGTCAAGTGCCAGAGAGACACATACAAATGCAGTTCCTGTCCTCAGGGTCCCCAGTTCGATGGGGGGGGGGGCCAGAAACCCCCAGGAAATGGAAGAGCATAATCAGATGCTGAGCCGAATGATCTAGACAAGTGGTCCTCAAGCCTCGGGGTGCACCTGCGTCTTCTGGGGGGCTGGTGAAACACACTCTCTGAGAACACACTCTGAGGCAGAGACCCAGCTGACGCCAACACCTCAGGTCTGCGGACCGCAGTCAATGGCAAAGGTGCTCCGTGTGGACCGTAATGAAACCCTGGAGAATAAGGTTGGTCATGAGTCTGGGATGATATGGGCAGAGAAGGGTTCATGGTAGTTGTTGAAGCTTCAAGAACTTGAATAAATGAGGGAAAGAGAGTGTTCTGGGAGAGAACACGGTGAGCAGAAACAGGAGGGTGAGAGGAGGTTAACAAGGGTAGAGATGACGAAGCTGGCCATTGTCACACGCTGGCATCCATGACGGATGCGGGCTTGGGCTCCGCGTGCAAGCGCCTCACTCCATTCGCCCGCCTCCTCTCTTCCCCATTCAAGAGGCTGCTCCAGTTCCCGGAAGTCTACAGGCAGCGGGTCTTGGGTCTTTGTAATGGAAATGATGATTGTCCGGCCAGCCCCACTCACAGCTCCCAGTCCTGCCTTGGCCAAATCGGATGGCGTCTCACCTGGCTTGTTGGAATGGCCGGTTGCTTGGCCGCCTCAAAGGACTCCCACTTGTCTTTCCAGTCTCTGTCCTCCAGGCGTTGAGTGCCTTGCAGGCGCACGGAGTTTTGTGAGCTTCTGGTGGACAGCCAGGACAAACCGGCATGTTTTGTGCGGTCCTTGGTCATGAACCCCTGTCCTGATTCTGTCAGGAGAAAGGGAAATAAGGCCCCTTCCTTCACTCCCCTTCCTTGGAGATCTTTAGCGGATAGGATCATTGCCACCAAATGTTTACTCCTCCTTGCACAGAGGGGCATTTGTGGGTGCAAGCGCACCAAGGCGCACGTGTAAGACGCCTGTCATTTGGAAACTGAACTAATATTAGGTGCTGACTCAGTTTCCCAGGGCCGCCATAACGAAGCACCACAGACTGTGGAACTGCTAGCGACAGGAATGCGTTCACCCCTAGGTCTGAAGACTCGAGGTGTCACCTCGAGGTGGCGGCGGGCTGTGCGCCCTCTGGAGGCTCCAGGGCAGGACCTTTCCTTGCCCTCCGCCAGCTCCTGACGGCCCCACGTGGTTCTTGGCTGTGGCTGCTTCCAGATGCACATGGCCTTCTCCCCTGCGGCTGAGTCCAAGTTCCCTTCTTATAAGGACATCAGTCACATTGGATTAATGGCCCTGCCCCACCCCAATATGACCTCCCCTCAACTAGTTAACGTCGCAACAGCCCCTTCCCCAATAAGATATTCATCGCAACAGCCCCCTCCCCCAAAAAGATATGTGGGAAGTCTTAACCATCGGTACCATTCAGAGGTACTGATGGTTAAGACTTCCCACATATGTTTTTGGGGGACACAATTCAACCCATAATAGGTATCTGTTGTAAAGCCCTATTAAAACAGAAAGTCCCTGCTGGATCAACCTTGTCTTTTAGAGGACTTCCTTCCCCTAAACTAGAACAGTGAGCTGTTTAAAATAAAATTAAAACGACTACAATTCAGGCCCCTTTTCAAGATCAACTGAGAAATAAGGGATCAAACACTTGTCCACCCACCTAATAGCCAGCAACGAATCTGTAAGACCTAAGTAGCAAGTTAATAAGCAGATTTGATAATGAACTCAGTAATCCACTCACCATATCTGAGGCCCCTCTGTGTCCCGGGCTCCGTGCAGTGCGAGGTCCTGATGACAAAGCATGAGCAAAGCAGACCAAAGTCCCTACCCCGAAGGAGCCTACCTTCCGGTGGGAGAAGACAGGGAGACAAAAGGAATAAACACACAGTATGGGTAGAGAGAGGAATAGTGAGCTGAGGAGGGTGATGGGGATTTTCGGGTCTCCCCAGGGCAGTCGGAAGAGGGCCCCACAGGCAGGGGACAGAGGATTAAAGGCCTGGAGGAGGAGGGGGTCAGCGGTTGGATGAGGGGCAGGGAGGGAGCGGGGCAGCACAAAGGCCTTTGGGGAAACTGCTGCTTACTCAGACAAGCCACTCCCGGGTGAGAGCCAAGGCAGTGAGACCTGCAAAAAGAAAAGGGAGGCAGGGGGCCCTGCGGGCCTGGGGGTGAGCAGGGAGCCCCGAGAGCCCCGTCTGGGACAAGCTCAGGCTGCACCGTCCCAACTCCCAACATAAAGAGAGCACTCTAAAAAAGTGGAAATAGGTTCGGGAAGATGTGGTGCCAAGAGGATCTAGTCAGAGGTATTCCAGGTACAAACTGGCCACGATTGCCTAGAGGGCACAGATGCAAGAAGGTAGTGAAAAGAACTCAGACTGCTGTTTTAAAGACGTGAGTGGTGGGGGCAGGGAAGTGAGCTGTTTGATGCTTTGTTTCCAGTCGTTCTGGTAAAAGCGGTCACTTCTGGAGGGGACTCAGGGGTCTTAGTCTCCATTTAGCCCTCCTGTATGGTTTTAATTTTTATTACCATATGCCTTATTAATTTTATAACAGAAAATCGGCAAGCGTTCTTAACGTGGCTTTTTAAAATCATGGATCCAAGCAGAATGAGGCCAATTTCTATGTTCTTACAGAGAAGAATGTCCCAGCTCATCAATAATTTAAATGACTGAATAATGATATGTGTGCCATTAATCTGTGCATGGCCATGCACACATGTGTCCGTGTATTTGTCCATTGAGAAAGGTCTGGAAGGATATACAACTTCATAGTGGTTCCTTTTGCAGCAGGAGAACGGGAAAGCGCCTGGGGGTAGAGGGTGGGGTTGGGGGGACTTTTGTTTTCTACATTCTCTGTGCTTTTGCCTACATTTCATTTTTTTTTAAAGATTTTATTTACTTATTTCAGAGAGAGAGAGTGAGAGAGAGAGAGAGCGAGAGAGAGAGAGAGAGAAAGAACATGAGAGGGGAGAAGGTCAGAGGGAGAAGCAGACTCCCCTGTGGAGCTGGGAGCCCGATGCGGACTCAGATCCCCAGACTCCCGGGATCATGACCTGAGCCTAAGGCAGTTGCTCAACCAACTGAGCCACCCAGACGCCCTTGCCTACATTTCAAAGGAGTACTTACATGTGTTGCAATTTAAGGTTAAGTCCTTCCCTGCACTTTGCTTCAGTCAGAGCTCAATTAAATTTCTCATAATCCAAACAAGAATCATTGAAATTTCAAATCAATGAATCTTTTCATTGATTCAAATCAATCAATCTTTTCTCTTAGTCCTATGAGATATAAGGCACTATATATATAATGGCAAACTCGATTAAAGCGGGTTTTGTTTTCTCAATAGAAGTGTCAAAATATACACTGTTTAAGCATGACTCTTCGAATGATCACATGAAAAATGTCGATGGTTTGACTCATGAATGAGAAAACCAGTGGGATGGTCAAAGAGCATTTAAGGAACTGAGTATTTACAGTCAATGATGAATTGGGGAATTAAGTCACTAGGTTAAGCTAGAATCATAACTAGTTAATGTCCTCCAGGGTGATAAATCCACGATACCCTTTCTACCAGAAAGAAATCAGTTGCATCTTCTCTGGACAAAAATCTGTAAGTTACATGTAATCTCAGAGAATTTAATAGTCCCTGGTGGGTCTGTTAGGGCCCACTCAGCATAATATTGAAAGGATATGCAATCTTCCTTTTGCCTTGTTTATAGATGTTGGATACTTTTTCTTACCATAAGATACAAATTTACATATTGGCAGCTGAGGGTTTCCATTTTCCAAATGGAGCTAGTTCTTAATATTAACCTGCTTTTCACCATCTTCTGTGTCTGTTTTCAATCAGGAAGGAAAATTACCAACAAGCAAGTTTAGCATTGCGGTAATGTTCCATGGTAAAAACTAATTTTAATATTGTTTTGCTACTCACCTTGATGGATGCTAAAACAACTCACAAGCAATTTAAATTTTGTATCAGGATCAAAGGGGAAAAGAAAAGAGTTCTCATGTCTGCTTTGAGCTGATGCCAACAACAGAAATCAATTGATACTAACTACAGTTTCGAATGTTTTCATGGATTTTGGAACATGACTTTGGGCAAGTTACTGAATTTCTTAGCCTCGGCTTCATCGATGAAAAAGAAGACTTTCCGTGCATTATTGCATGCGATGAGATGCTCCCAGACCCAAGTCTGGGAGCGCCCTGCTGAGTTCTTCCCTCACTGCGTTAATGTATCCTCACAGCTCATCATTTCTGCTTTGGGGGCTTCCCTTGTGGATTTTTCTCATTTGCCTTTTGCTACATGGATGTGTCCTTTTACCTCCTTGTGATTTGAAGAGATATAAACTCTGTTTTTAAATCTTACCAATGGCTTTCCTTCCCCCCCAAAATTATATTTCTCACTTTCTTTCCTTTTTTTAAAAGAATGTAACAGTGCTTTTTTTTTTAAGTCCCCTAATGTTAGATGTAAAATTTAACAAATCTCTCTGACCAAATGCCATATAAACTGGAACCACTTTCCCATAATTTGCCCCATTTTTAAGAAATATAGAAAACACCAAAACATGAATTTACCTGGAAGTTATCACAATAACACACTTAGTTCGTGTAGTGATAGTTCAGTTCGCTTTTCATTGGGATTTTGAAAAGTCATACCACATGTTTGTCAACAATTTCTGAAATACCAACTTGTTCACTCAAATACAGTAATTAAAATATGCTAGAAGAGGAGTGAAATTTCAGTGTCTTAGCTTCTCAGGGTCATGATCTCAGGGTCCTGGGATGGAGCCCTGCTTCCCCCTCTCTCTCTGCCTGCCTCTCTGCCTACTTGTGATCTCTGTCAAATAAATAAATAAAATCTTAAAAAAAAAAACCACCTTGAAAAACTGGTTTTAAAAGCAGTATAGAAACTGAATATACTTAAAGTGTGAATTGTACGCTGTGCAAATTATATCTAAGTCTTTTAAAAAATAGTACAGAAAGAAAAAAAATGAGTGTAGTAAGCATTCATGCCATTACACCTGATGTAACTGTTGTAAATGTAATTATGTAATTCCAAATTGCTAGTACTTACATACACTTGTTTTCATTGCACAATTAATATATTTTTCTTTTTTCTTTTTTTAATTTTAAAATTTATTTTGAGAAATTTAATGACAGTTTTCTAATTAAAATGAGCAGGTACCTACAAATATAATTTAAAATTGGAATTTTGGGGGCACCTGGGTGACTCAGTTGGTTAAATGTCAGACTTCCTTTTTTTTCTTATTGTTTTTAAATATTATTTTTTCAGGGTTCTAAGATTCATTGTTTATGCGCCACACCCAGTGCTCCATGCAATACATGCCCTCCTCAATACCTACCACCAGGATTACCCATCCCCTCACCCCCCTCCCTT
Source organism: Nasua narica (assembly GCA_028533885.1). Lineage (NCBI taxonomy): Eukaryota > Metazoa > Chordata > Mammalia > Carnivora > Procyonidae > Nasua > Nasua narica. The sequence goes on from CM052811.1 coordinate 12,819,248, forward strand.
CCAAAATCTTCAGTTTGTTTCTCAGAGTCCATAGTTTCTCATGCTTCATCTCCTCCTCGGATTTCCCCCAATTCACTTTTCCTTTCCTTTTCCTAATGTCCTCCATCTTATTCCTTATGCTCCACACGTAAGTGAAACCATATGATAATTGACTTTCTCTGCTTGACTTATTTCACTCAGCATAATCTCCTCCAGACCTGTCTATGTTGATACAAAAGTTGGGTATTCATCCTCCCTGATGGAGGCATAATATTCTATTGTATATACGGACCACATCTTTCCATCTGTGAAAAAAGTATTTGGGTATCTTGAGCTAAAGCAGAATTCATAGTTTTTCAATTAAAATCAATGGATTTTGAAGTGCCTGGGTGGCTCAGTCAGTTAAACATCTGCCTTCGGCTCGGGTCATGATCCCAAGGTCCTGGGTTTGAACCCCTCATCGGGCTCCCTGCTCCGTCCTCTCCCTCTCCCTGCATTTCCCTCTCACTCTGCCTGCCATTCCCCCTGCTTGTGCACTAGTGCGCACGCTATCTCTGTCAAATTAACAAATAAAATCTTTTTTAAAAAATTAAATTTAATTAATGGCCTTTGTTGTTTTTTTTTTTATGTAATGGCTTTTCACTTAGAAACATATTCAGGGACAAATTAAGTTTGTTAGGCAAGAAAGAGGTTTAGAAACTCTGAGTTAAAGTTTTAAGGGGGATTAGGCTTGGCAGAGAGGATAGGAAGATCCTGTAAATGCCAAATTGATTTGCCCCGAAGGTAAGTTGGCTTCCATTACGCCCACTGAGAAAGCCTTTCAGACCTGCAAAAGGACAGGGGTGGGGGTGGGGGTGGGGTGGCAGACTAAGTAGTGAGTGAGGGGAGGTTAGAGAAGCCAGTGAAAGACAGAAAAAAGAGAAGATCCAGGAGAGGGCAAATCAGTGAAGACTCAAAGCTGACTGGGAAACAGTCTGTCGTTCCACCAGCAGACTGTAGTCTGCTATCATAGAGTAAGTCCCTTGGCTTCATTCGGTTCTAGATTTCAGAAAAAAAAAAACAAAAACAAAAACGAAACATAAATAGCTCCAGGCTTTCAATTAGTACAAGAGCAATTCCCTAAACTCAAAAGTAACTTCTACCCATTTACTCTATCTTACCTTACTTTGTAACAAACCACAACTTTCTGCCTTGTTTTCGCGGAGAGAAAAGTTGGAAGATGATACCGTCTGGGTACATTTTTAGTAGAGACACTAAAATAGGAGAAATGTGACCAATAGCACATATGAAAGAATATCTTGAAGGCACATATTTATTTAGTAAATCATATTATTTAGTAAATCAGAAATTTAGAATCTGTGTAACACCTAAAATTTTGACCAAGAGATAAAAATGTATTACCCTTCAGTTATTTCCAGTAATAAGACAAGAGAAAAATAAGCATCTGGGTTCTAATCAGCCCATGTGTTGATTCTGACCTTCGGTGATTTTTTGTTCTGATAAAGGATGAAGAACCACTGAATTCAAGAAACCAAACAAATTCTTTAACGGAATTTTGTTTTTTGTTTTTTTATTTTTATGCTTTTTGGTTTTTTCATATTACATCTGACTCCAGTCAAGAGTAAGGAAAAGCAAATAGAAGCCAAGAGAAGGGGCACCTGGGTGGCTCAGTCTAGATGTCAAATTTTTTAAATAAAAAGTTGGGAATGAAAATAACAAAAAATATAATGTTAATGAAGAAAATGTCACACATTTCTTTAAATATTTTACTGTAATCAGATACCACTATGCACTGATTTATTTACACTTTATAAAAAGCACACTTATTCAAAATACTCAATTTGAAATTAACTATTTAAATATATTATTTAACTTTCCATGCTAATGCATGAATCTCTTTATCTTAAATATAAATCAAAATAGCTCAACACCAAAAAAAAAAATTTTGCTCAACACTTACTTTACATCATAAGGAATGAGATGCCAAGTTGTATAAGGATCATGAGTCAATATTTTAATTAAGTTAAAACTTGCAATAATTTTTTTTTTCAATAATTTCTTCTTTGTTTTTCTTCTTTGTCTAGAATAGTCTGTTTTAAGCTCAAAGTAGCATCTTGAAATCCAGGATTTATGTCTAATACCTTCTTGAAATCTTCCAAAGCATCATCAAAGTATCCTGTACCAGAACCCAAAAAATGAAAAAGAATAATAAAACTGAGTATTTCTATACATTATTCATAACGAAGGTCAGATACGCACGCTTTTATATTTACGAGCTTTCAACCACATTTAGTAAAGGATTTTTTTCGTCTTAATAACAATATATGGACATGTATATCAAAGTAATTTTGCATGCCCTTACAGAACAATTAAAATTAAATTTTTAAATTAGCTTTAAATGAACACTTAAAATTAGTTCTGGGTTTATTTCTTGAGATTTAACAGAGAAATAGCATAAGTCATCATAAAATCTCAACAAAATCCTATCATCTATTTTACCTGATTACAGTAAAATTAAGGAACAGGAAATTGGTATTCTTTTTAAAAAATTGGTATTCTTTTTTAAAAAGAAATTTTTAAAAATTGGTATTCTTTTTAAAAAAGAAACCATACCTACAGTCCCTTAATCCAAGAATCTTTTTAAAATCCCTTCACTTTATATTGTCTCATGCGCTTTTAAAAATTTTAACTCAAAAAAGTTTCACAGGTGGTCATCTCGCAGTCGGGAATGCAAAAGTAATGGCACAGGCACAAAGTAACGGGGTCACCCTCATCCGGCTCCAGGTCCAATCCCCACCCCAAAGCTCCACTGTAAAGCCTCCCAGAAGCCTAAAATAAGTGCCTCCTTTGTTCTAGGCGCTACACCCAAATTTTATGTGACTTTAAGACTTGATGTTTACTACATTAGTTTCGCATTTGAGAGCTCTGAATTCATAAAATATAGGCAAGGGCAAAAGGGAAAAAAGAAAATTCTTACCCAGCCTGTACAGTATCAACCCTCTGTTGTAATATGGAATTTCAAAAGTGGGTTGGACTTGTATGGCCGATGTGTAGTCCTCCATGGCTTCATAAAAATCCACCCTGAAGTACTTGATTTGCCCCCTGTTGTTATAGGCAGTAGCCAGATCCTCACGGCTGCATTTGCTGTAAACAAAAAGTTCACATTAAAAACGTGTGCTACCAAATTCCTCTTGTTTCCGCTTTCATTCTCTTTTGAGTATTGTCAAACTTTGTAGCCTGTAACATGCATACGGTATCTACGCCAAAAAGCCAAGGTGAAGAAACGAAGTGCAAAGAAATGAGGCAATGGAATCAATTCCCATTATCTATCCCATTTATCTACCTTGTGGTTTGGCAGCACTACCCTGCCAGTCGGGAAAACACATTAATTTTATAGCGTGTTCAGAGCCCTCGCGCATTGTCAACCTCTTTCGCAAAATGTAATATTCAAAAATTGTTCATTTTCTAAGCACGCCCCAGCAGGGCAAAGAAGACAGACCAGATTCACCCTGAGCAAGGAGGAAAAGCCAACCCAGAGCTCCAGTTTGCAATGACCGGATCACAAAGTGAATCATCAATGTTAGTCTCAAATTTTTAAGTGATCCCGCCAAAAATGAGATTTTAAGTCGTGTTTCACCAATAAAGAAATACAAGTTAACCAAAAGTGAAGATTCAACATGCTGTTGCCCAGGGAGGGGAGAGAGCTGCCCTCCCTCTCATCTTAGCAGGATGGAGCCCTCCCAAGGCCACACTGGCCTCCTGCGAGAAGGACACCGGGGCTCAGGTTCACCCTGGGGGTCCTGGGACGGATGGGCTCTGCTACGGAAGGCTCCGGAGGCTGCCCCAGGAGCTCTGAGTGGGCAGGGGCTCTGGCAAGGGCAGCTCTGATCAGCCACCGGCTCAGCAGGTCGCCCCTCCCCTGCCAGACAATTCTTTTGCACAGAGAACATGAACGAACTCTGCTCCCGTGTCAGAGACAATTCTGTTTTCCTTTCTTTTTTTCCAACGGGATTCTCACATTTGAACCAAACAGAAAAGGCACAGGCTATCCTCATCTGTCATTTCTTCATTATGCCCCCTAGGGCAAAGTACAGTCCTCAGCAAACATAGCAACTGCATTCGGTGCCAGTGAAAGAGACTTCTGTTAACATTAGATCCTTGAGATCTGACCGGCACGGCAACCACTGCTACAAGAGGTACTCACAGAGGTCTCCTTCAAGTCTAAGTTCACAAACGATGGACAGAACTACCGCAGTATGAGAAAACCTGTTTCCGAGAGCTATGACAGAGACTGGGTGCAAGACTACTTGTGGACGTCAGTAGCACCAGGGTCGGAAGCTGAGGATCAGGAGGTCACACTCCCTTCAACTCTCTGTTATGATAGTAGGTGACCTGCTGCCGTGTAAAGGGTTTTGAGAAAAATGCAGCCTCAGGTCTCCAGAGAGCTTTTAGACAGTCAATTTTTAAGCTTCGAAACTTTGTTGTGAGTTTCTTATATTCAGAGAATCATGAAAGTTTGGTTTAGAACTAGATCTCATTATAACAAATTCTAAAAGCCTACTTTTCATGTGGAAACTGCTTGCTATTTTAAAGATGCGGGTTAATCATTGAAACTGAAATGGTTTTGATAATATTAAGATTTTTATAATGATAGTATTTATCATACTAGAATTTAATTTCCTAATGCAAATGTGGATTTTTTTGCATTTGCAAACTTTAGCAAAAAAAAAATTGAAAGTTAGGTTTACAACTAAGGCTGCATTTTGTGTTATGAAATGAAACTGTTATAAACCATTCAGAGTGACAGGCATGCAGAAATTGCAAATGCTTCTTCAAAATGGTTCAGTGACCCATTATTTTAAAAACTAAATTTAAGTTAAAAAACATATTTAAGGGAAAAATCTAAAATGACAGAATTCATTTTAAATTCATGAGTTCCTAGAAGAATTTCAGAACTATAAGGATATTGAAAGGTTCACTCAGGCATGCTAAGCAACCTTCTACTAAACTGTGGAGGTTTTCTTTCCTGCATTGGGAAGAGGCAGATATTACATCTATAAACACATTGGTGCTCTCGGGCTGAATGTGCAAAGGAGACTAAACAGTGTCAGCATACCTGTCGCTGATGAATACTTTTTAAAATCTGTTAGCTAAGTCTACTCTTTGAGCTTGAAGTGATAGAAAACTACATTTTTTATGTTTACTAATCTTTTTTTTGGTGGGGCAGGAGAGGCTCAGGGGATGGTGCTACTGTCTTACTGCCTGTTCAGAAATCTCTATTAACTGTTACCTTCAGCAATTATCAAAACATGAAAGCAATTTTATTTTTCTGCTTTAATTCCACATGAGTTTAACAAATTGTAAGCCTCATACAAAGACAAGCTGGCATCCTGTCAAGAAAAAACAAATCCTTGAAGGGAGGGAAGGGCGATGGTGCACACAATTCAAAACCATCAAAAAGCTGTTCATTGCACTCCTGTTTTTTCCTCATCCTAATCCACACCACTTGATTAACAAAACAAAGGCAAAAACTTGGGAGGACCAACAAATGCTACATATCCAGGCATAACCCAAGGCACTTTGGGCAAGCAGGTATTAGCAGGTGAAGGCGCTAATAACACAAAAAGAAAGACATATGCTTTCTAATAGAGGTACACAACACCACCTAACATATGCTCGCAGTAATACTGGATCTGAATTGGATCAAACCCCAGGATTTCACTACCAACTCACAAGCAGTGTATGAGACAGGAGACCGTATTAAATGACATCAGGGGGATGAATTCAGCAAATCCAAAATATGGGGAACTCTCAAGAGTGGCTGGCTTCCTCGACAAACTTCAAGGGGAAAAAGAAGAAGGGGAGCCTTATAGATTGAGAGACCTGGTGTGAATCCTGACTTGAAACAACTGCTAAAAACACATCAGCCAAACAAAAACGTTATTAACCAATCAGGAACCAACAATGACTCCGTATTTCATATTAAGGACTCATGTAATAATGATACTTTGGTTGTTTCCACAAGAATCCTTAATATTTAGAAATGCATTTTGCAACGTCCATGGATGATTATGTGTGGGTGAAATGGTAGTATTTAGGCCGAGTGATAGCCTCCCCCACTACACACACACACACACACACACACACACGCACGCACACATACGAAAAAACGAAACACCCTTGCGGTGATGTGGTGGCTGGAGTCGCGGTCCCATGTCCTAGTGAGTCACCTCGCCATCTCCAGGTCTCAGATACCCGCCTGTTAAAATGACAGGTGGAAAAGCCCTATCCGCTCTAAGTCTTGGGTCAGAGTTAATAACGTAAGAGAACCCCTGGGGGGAAGGCAGCCGGCGCCCCTCGCCGCCCTTCTGGAAAGACAAACAGTCCGCCCGCTGCATCCACGGTGCAGGGGAGCTCGGGCGGCTGAGCGGAGGACCTGACGACCCCAGTCTCCCCAACTCCCGAAGGCAGGCCCCACTTCTCGCGATACTTACCTCCCGGGCGCCGCTCCCACGGAACCTGCACAGGCGCAGTGGCGAATGTAAGCGGAGTACAGCGCCTCGGCCTCCGCGTATTCACCCTTCTCGAAGTAAGCTTGGGCGAGTGCAAACGTTGCGGGGCTTTGTTGCTCTTGCTGCTCATCCATAGCAGTCGGAGGCCTAGCGTTCCGTGTAGAAAGGGGGTTGACTTCTGGGCGTTTCGAGGCGGCACCACAGAGCCACTTCCGCACTCCCGGAATTTAATTTGACCGCAAACCCTGGGCGCTTAGCGAAGGGGCAGGTTTGTGCCTTCGGAGCACCCATCATCTCGCGAGATCGAGCACCCGGCGCCGGCGGGGTACTCGGGCGGCCCAGAAAAGCCTGGATCGACTCCTCTGAAGTGCGGAGCTGTTATTACTGCCGGTCCCGCCTGCTTCCTTTCCCAGAAGAGCGGTGGATTGATGGGCCCAAACTGGTTTCCGAGTCCGTGGACTGATGTTGCGAAGAGCTTGTCCTTTGTTACAGCGAGTTGTGGAGGGAGGGAGCTTCTTGGTGCCAGGAGCAGTAGCAAGCTTGGTTTGTCTAGTTTACTAGAGTCTCAGGGGCCCGCAGATTTATTCTAACGCCCCTCGGGGTTCCAACGTCCACTCTTAGCAAAACACCCGGGAGATTGTGGCTACAGTTACTCTGAGACACTGTGGAAATCCCTCGAGCTTAGTTGTCTGACTTCGGATTGCCATTTATTAGCTCCAACAGCCTAGATTGCACACTTCTCAAACCTCTGGAGGAGTATAAGGAGCCATTAAATAATATTTTGTGCTGACAGCCTGTTATGTTAGTTTACGTTCCCTGGCTGTTTAAATGCCAAAGGGAAACCCAGATAGTAATTAAGTACAGTACTTTTAAGAATTATGTAAAAAATAATCCAGAGAAGGAGACTACGAAAACAATTCTCTTTAAAATAGCATCAAGAAAAGATAAAATATTTAGGGATTAACCAAGAAGTGAAAGACCTGTACAATGTAAACTACAAGACAGTGCTGAAAAAAATTAAACATAAGTAAGTGGAAAGACATCCCATGTTCAAGCTAAAGGACCATTAAGTTAAAGGAAATCCATTTCAAAATCTCAATGATGTTTTTACAGAAATAGAAAAATCCATCTTAAAATTAATATGGAATTTCAAGGGATCCCAAACAGCCAAAAATAATTTTGAAAATAAAGAATATTCACTTTCTGATTTTGAAACTTAACTACAAAGCTACAGCAATCAAAACACACTGTGGTATTAGCATAAAGACAGTCTTTTCATTAAGTGTTGCTGGAAAAACTAGATACCCACATGCAAAAGAATGAAGTTGGGTGGAAAAAAATTAACTCCAAATAGATCAAAACCCTAAATGTAAGAGCTGAAATATAAAATTCTTAGAAGAAAACATAAGGCGACTGCTTTGTGACACGGGATTTGGCAACTTCATGGATATGACCCCAAAGACAAAGAAAACATAAACAAAGTGGACTTCATGAAAATTTAAAACTTTTGTTCATTAAAAGACCATAAACAGTACAAAGACAACCCAGAGAATGGGAGAAAATATGCGAAAATCAAGAGTCTGATAAGGGAAATGTGGGAGATGCTGGGCTGGTGTGTCCATCTACTGGTAAGACACACAAAGGATTGTGACAGGGTGTCTCTGTCGCACTTGAGAAGCTATGGCCTATAGGACACTGGAGGGCCTACCCTGTGATTTCAGTGCTGGGACGAGGCTCAGTTTCTGTCCTTCCCTCTCACATCTATCTTCATAGAGTCCACCTGCATGTGGTGCTTTACCTGGACCTGGAGAGTGGCATCAACAAGCCTCCCCTTTGCCAGCTCACCCAGAAATTACAGCTGTAACAAGATGTCCTGCTCAAAGTGTTAGATTCGCCTGCAACCTCATTCTGTCAGCTGCTGCAAAAAGTGTGGCCACACCAACCACCCACACACTGAGAAGAAAGTCAAAGTCCCTCCTTGGGCTCCTCCTTCCCCTACAGGGCTGCCACTTGCCTGAGCCCCATGGCCCCAGGGCCTCAGTAAAGCCTCACTCTTGTTGACTAGAGCAGTGGGGAAATATACACAAACACACATATACATATATATATATTTTCCCCCAGAATATATAGAGAACCTCTAAAACTCAACTTTTTCATAGTAGGTCTACTATTTTGCATTCGCACCAGCAGTGTATAAGGGTTTCAGTTGTTCCATATCCTTTCCACTACTTAGCAATTTTAATTTTAGCTATGACAGGATGTGTGAGTGGTATCCCATTTTTCTCTAGATTTTACGAACTAGAAATTTAAGCTATGCCAAATAAGCAGTGAGTAAATAAAATATTAACTCCAAGCCTCTTGATGTCTACTTTTAATTTTAGTGAAATTTTTTAAGAATAGCTCTTCTCATGAAGAAAACTTGCAGTACAGCAATTTAATTTGACCTCTTTTTTCTTCTCCTAAATTCAATTAAAACATAAATTAATGCCCATAATTTTAAAGAGGCTATTAAGACCATTTTTACTTCTCATCTCTCATAAAAACTCATGTACTTTTGTAGTTGGATATATGTTACTTTTATAAAAATGTTTATTTTCAAAAAATAAGCATTAATTTCTTTAAAAATAATGAGAATAATCAAAAATAATGAGAATAATCATAAGAATAGACAGTAGGGGGCAACATAATATTGCCATTTTCACTTTAGAAACAGCAATATCTTAGAGCTATAACATTATCAAGTAAGTACTTCCCATGTTTTCTTAAAAGTCTGCTAAAATAATTTCCCCCCATTTCTAAATGAGAACTCTGTATGACTTCTAGAGTAATTCACTGCAACCTCCAGTCCTCTGACATTTGCCTAGTACCTTTCTAAGTTGTTTTTTCTGTTTGGTAGCAAAAAATGACATTAGACATCTACTGGACCTCCTTGTCCCTTTCTCCCCTATCCACTCTGAAGTCAATGCTCTCCTAACCGCCCCCCACCAAAATATTTAAATCAAAACAAATACCATGTTATCCTTAAGTTTTGATACAGGAAACTGGGGATAAAAACAAGTCATTTTTACTTAATTTTTTTTTCTTTTTTTTTTAACCTAATGCCACATGAAACCTAAAATCTTGGAATACAAAAAGCTCTTGGAATACAAAAAGATCATATCAAAATATTTTAGCAAAAAAAAAAGTGTAATAAAATCAGCATTTGTGCATAATATTAGGTTGCTTGATTAGCACATTGCTTATCACTATAAATTTTATCAGTTGGTCCCATCATCTCAATACTTTGGCCCATCACGGTATTTTGAAACTCTGAAATGTAATATAATTCTACTTTGAAATTTCACATAATTCAGACAAAGTTTTGTGATAAAGAACAACTCAGCATTACTTAAATGGAGTCAGTACATGCTTCTTACAGGAAGAGAAACAATATAACTGCTTCATTATACATTTTCAATATATGCTTCATTCTGTCCAACTTCTCCCCAAGTATTTGTTAGATATAGACAATTTTACTTCTCTTTGCTCCTTGCATCAGGACAGAGTTTGTTGGTGGTGTTATCCTGAAACTTCCTTCATGCTGAACAAACTGAATTAGGTCAACTCATACTATAGGTCTTCCTAGTACTATTTTTAAGCAAGACAAAGATCCCCAAGACATTATGGCAGATCACTAAAACTTTCAGAGATATAAATACTGAACAGGCATAAGCTTTCACAATAGTAGAAAAGATATGTCTGTATACATACATCTACATGTGTGATAACTAGGTATACAAGGTTTAACAGTTGTTTTCAGAGACCGTGGTTTCTGAATTAAACTGAACAAGAAATAGTGACAGCAACTCAGGACCTATCTGAAATAATTTGCTGAAAGAAAAATTCTAGGGTCCAAGCAACATGGAATTAGTGCCAAATGAGAAGGCTCCAAGAGAGTTCCCAAAAAGTATGTTAGGAAAGGCTTGAGGACCCAATAGCTGATTTTGGAATTGAAGCAAGTGGGAGTGTAATCAACATGTACAGTAAGGTCTGGAGGAATGACAATCTAAATGAGTGCTCAGCTGAGTCCTGGGATGGGAAAGGAAAAGAGAAAGAAGATGTATCAGGAATTAGAACATGGACTAAGAAGCAGAACTCTGAACCTGCAGTCCTGCAGGAATCCTTCACCCTACATCCTTAAAAATATCTCTTCCACTGATGAAGCAGAAAATAGTTTTATCCTGAACACAGAAAGTCTTATAGAAAGATGGAAGTAAGGGGCACAGTCCGTTGAGTGTCTAACTCTTAGTTTCCACTCAGGTCATGATCTCAGTGTCGTGAGATCAGGCCCCACGAAGGGCTCCACACTCAGCGTGGAGTCTGCTTAAGACTCTTTCTCCCTCTCCTTCTGCCCCTCCTGATCATGCTCCCTCCCTCTCTTTCTCTGTCTCAAATAAATAAATATATCTTTAAAAAAAAAGATGTAATTACATTCAACAGGAGATAGGGTGATCCTTTTGTTAGTATATGATTTTCTAATTTAGAAGAATATCCTGTTCTACTCATAGAAGAAAAACAAAACAGTTAGATGAAACTGTGTTAAACTTAAATAAGTAGGTAATTTATGAGGGGTGTTAGACAAAGTAAGTAGACTATGTATGTATGACCACACCTCATATTAAAAAGGCACTAAAAATATAAAAGGCAAACATACTATTCATGATGCACTAATATGCATAAGACCTATAAAGTATTCAATAAATACTTGATAAAATTAGCCATTGGTGACACTTATTCTGGCCGGTCCTCTCCCCAAGAAATACAATCCAATCAAATCCATGACCGCTCAGCAGACTAACTGGCACCCTGTGCCTGCAACCTGATGTACTTGCCCCAGAGCCTCTTCTATAGAGCAAGTGTCCATCACTAGCTTCAGGCACATTCCATATGACTGGGTCGCCTGGCTCAGACCTTAGCTCCAGTCCTCTTTATAACCATACTATCAGGGGGAAGCTAACTGGGCAGAATGGGAGTCAGGCCACAAGAATAGAACATAGCTCAGGATTCAGGTAATGCAATCTTTCTACCCCACTGACACCTTACCCTAACAACAGTGTTAACCTGCCCAATCACTTTCTCCTGGTTTCTCATTGTGCATTTCAAATTGATTCAAGAAACCACATGATTTAAAGCATCTTCATCGGTCTGTACCCCTTTCTGCTCCATGACTTCTGGAATGGCTTGCTTCATAGTATATTTGGAGGCTAACATTGCATCATGGTAACATTGCATTGCAACTTCCCACAAGGCCCTTGAACACAGACAGAAACTTCTAAGACTTCTGGTCCAATCATTTTATTTAGGCATATGAGTCCACTACTGTAAGCTCATCTAGGCTCTAAGCCTCTTCGCAGAGCTCACTATTCTCAATCTACAACAGGCTTAATTTGCCTCTAATGCACCCAAAACATAGCACTTTGAAAGAGGTGACTAACCTACATATCACAGCTGCAATAGCAATGTCACATATTTTTATTTATTACCTCTATTAAACATTGGCCCAACTTGAACAAGTAATGGTGCTGACACAGTGCTAGAGTCTAGCCTGCAGCTGCAAAAACGAAAGGACATAGTTCATGAGAAATAAATAGAGAATGCTATTAGCTACATAAAACAGGTTAAGAAATTATCTATTGGGGCGCCTGGGTGGCTCAGTGGGTTAAAGCCTCTGCCTTTGGCTCAGTTCATGATCTCAGGGTCCTGGGATCGAGCCCCACATTGGGCTCTCTGCTCAGCAGGGAGCCTGCTTCCTCCCCCTTTCTCTCTGCCTGCCTCTCAGCCTACTTGTGATCTCTCTCTCTCTCTGTCAAATAAACAAAATCTTTAAAAAAAAAAAAAGAAAGAAATTACCTATTGCTGGTTACAATTTTTGTTTTTTAATTAATGATTAACAGACATGTTATAACAGACACATAATCAAGAATCATTCCCCACACCCTAGAGTTGTTTAAATGAAGGGCCCTGCTTAGAGACAATGTTTCAACTAAAACTTTAGCTGTAAAACGGACCTTGTATGAATTTTATCATTATAAATAGAGCCAAGTTTAATGCACAATATAAAGAGTCATGTTAAATACCATCTCTTAGATAAGGCCAAACGGGTAGATAAAAAAAGGAAAAGCTATACAAAAAATAAGGCTATTAGAAACAATTCAAATTATAAAAAAATATCCTTAAGTGCCTTCTCACTTCTGAAAATAAAATATAGAAGACATTTGATACTTATTTAATGATATACAGCTAACAATAGAGCTCATTTTAATATTACAATTGTTTAACCTTCTAATACAGGTTATGTCAATTCCCCAAATTCAGCTTTGCCCCGCTCCCATGCTTTCCCACCACCCCACCACACCGAGGTTTTCGATGAATCAGTAACCTTGAAACTGTGAGAAAAACTTCTTATTTGGAATATTTTCATAGTATCATGTAATTATAACAGATGGAGAGACAGAAAGACAGATAGGAAATAAGGTTGATTTCCATATGTTTTATATGAAAACCAACATTATTTCATAGTAGTATATGTGTACAAAATTATATAAATTATGTATATAAAACATCTGTATGATATATATACACATATGTATTATGTACACATATAATTTTGTGTAACAATACAACTATGAAATGATGCTGGTTTTCATATAAAATGTATGAAAATCAATCTTATTATACATACAGTCACAGCTATGTATATATGCTACATATATTTTACAGTTATAGGCAGTCCTTCAGTTATCCCACTGAACTATGGCACAAGGGACAGAAGTTGTAGTTACTTATTTCCTGTGCCAGAACACAGTGTTTGCACACGCTGCACATCCAGAATTGATACTCGGTGATTGGGCTTCCTGTGGCAACACAGGTTGGCAGTTTCCCTTCCCCTCTGTAAAAACAAGGAGAAAAACAATGAATTATACCTTAAAACTTCTCACTACTTAAACTATTTATTACACTTAAAAAATTAAGGAATGAAAAACATCTCTAGGCAATTTTCAATTAAAAACTTTCTTATGGTGAGAAAATAAAGCAATACACTTATAAAACTAAATAAAATAGGGCATAATCTTAAGGAAAATTACTTCAAAATTCAGTGCTTAAATTATTATTTCACACTATTACACTTACAGAAATCCCATCTTCTAATTGGGTGAATGATATACATTAATTACAATCAGCCTACCCTTCAAGAAGGCTGTCCAATTCAGATTTTCTATTATCTTTCGGAGTATGCTTCGTGAAGATTTCTAAAGCAAGATCTTCATATTGCTGTTTTTGCTCTGCACTGAGGGTCTCTAAAGATTCCAGTTTAATAAAAGCTTTTGAACAAGTACCAAAAGCTCTACTGGCACATGCGCAGAGCGCCAACAGAGAGTAGATCTCAACAGCGGGGATAATGTCTTCATAGTCTCTCAGGTGAAGGGCTAGGAAAAAGAGGACAATTTAGATTTTGGAAAGTAATCCTAATATCATGATCATGCATGGAAAAGAATCTATGTTAAGCTGCGTTAGTTTAACCTACATGAACTTTTATGAACTTAAAAAAAAAACAGTGGAGGGCGATCGACGCGCTGGTGGAAGGAAGTAAGTTACGGGATCTCACAGTTCTGTAATGCTAGCCAACAATTCAGGGGCCACAAAACTCACCCCCACCAAATGATGCACATGCTATGCTGGTTAGAAGTACACACACAGACAAAAAAATAAAAATTGTTGTCAAAACGTATCTTTTTTTTCATATAAATGTGTTAGAAATTTCTGTGGCCTTCCAGAAAAAAGTAAATTAATATTATACTGTTAGTCATAATTTTCAAGATACTATCATGTTTCCTTTGGTAAAAAAGCAAAGCAGCATGAAATCATGTTTTTTCTTTGCTTTTCTTTGAAAAGATTTTTTTGTTTGTCTTACCAAAACAACAGAACTTTGAGAAAAAAGGAAGTGACAACGAGCCTGTAAGTTGTCAATTCAGAAAATTTATTTTGACAGCTGCCATATCTTATTTTCACCTTTTCTATACTAGAGATATAATCTCTCTTTACAATGTATTACAGAGGGGCGCCTGGGTGGCTCAGTGGGTTAAGGCCTCTGCCTTCAGCTCAGTTCATGATCTCAGGGTCCTGGGATTGAGCCCCACATCGGGCTCTCTGCTCCTCAGGGAGCCTGCTTCCCCCTCTCTCTCTCTGCCTGCCTCTCTGCCTGCTTGTGATCTCTCTCTCTCTGTCAAATAAATAAATAAAATCTTTAAAAAAAATAAAGTAAAATGTATCACAGAATTAATAGATTGTATATGGATTTCTTCATCCAGTAGGTGAAAACTCTCAAGGTAAAGTTCTAATTTACCCTATAAGTCTAGAAATTGTACATAAGTTACACAAAATACAAACATTTTAAACATAATTGCATAATTTATACTATATAGTAATCAGTTAAAATTAAATGAAGGTCAGTTATAAACATACAAAAACAGTTCTTCTGTATAACTAATAACCAATAGGAAAAAAACTTTACAGTCCCCGTGCTAATACAAATGATAACACAGATCTCTATTTGTCAACATGGAAACATGACTGCAACATATACCCCAGGGTATAAACCAAGCTCCTGAACAACATGCATGATATTATTTTAAGGAAAACTATCTACAATTTTGTATGTATGAAGAAATGTCTAAAAGGAAGTTTACCTAAACATTAACAATCATTACTTCTGAGTTGTAAGGTTATTTTACAAGTTTTAGATTATTTTACCTTTTTCTTTTTTCCATTTTGACTTAAAACTGTTACATGTCATTTTTTTTACATCAGTGTCATTTTAATAAAAAAAACAAATGCTATGGAAAGCTACTAATATAGAAATATCTTAGAACATATCAATGTTTTTCAAAAATGACATAAAAGTATAGCCTATTATACTCCTGATATTATTAAAATATATATATATATTCAAAAGCATATGGACTGGGCTATTTAGTGTTTAACTTTAAATGAATAGAATAGTGAATGCTACAAATGGTTTTTTTGCTTAACTCAAAATTCTTATTTAAAAGTGAACCATAATTATTACTTTTTGTGCATTAAAAAAATTATATGTGCTTCAAAAAGGGAAATGCACAAAACAAATTACAGATAGCAAACCTCAAACATAAAAACAAACCTATAGATAAAAGTGTTACTGAAATTAACATATGGGCAAACTGAAGGAGCTGGCCCTTCATATTCAATTGATCATTTTTACAGATATTCTATACCTTAGGTCATATGCCCACCTGTCTTCAGTGCAGTGTCGACATATCCCTCATAGAGCTGCCTCTGAGCAAGAATAAAGAAGTGGTAAGCCTCGGCCCCTCTCCAAGCATTATCTGTGAAACGACTAGTTGTAGACAGGACTTCCTCTTCCAGCAAACCAGCCAAAGCGGAAGTGGCCTATGAGTCAAGCAGACCCCACATTTTCTATCAGCACAACCACGACCGTCACCCCAATAAAGATAGCTTCTGAAATCGTTACACATTAAAATATCCACGTAAGCAGATTTTATCATTACAAAACTGTCATTACAGATTTAATTTCTCCATTAGGATTTATCTGTTTTTTAAACCAGTATAACCAAAAATTTCCTTCAGCTTTACTCAGGTATAACTGGCAAATAAACTGTAAGATAGTAAAAGTGTCCCCCTTGGTGTTCCAACACACAACACACCACGACCCATGCTGTGGTCAAATTCGAAAACAGAACAGAGTATAAATTTTAAATTAATAAGAGATTCATTTATACATAAAATAATATACATATTCTAGGAAAGTTTCTAAAACTCACTGGTTAGAAAGCAAAAGCTACAGATTAGTCTTGCAGAAAAAATTTTCAGTACTCCTAAGTAGAAATTTCTAAATTTTGAGTATTAATTCCAAGTCAGTCATTCCTTTTCCTCCTCTCATTTAAGAAAATAAATGCAAACAAGCAAATTAAATGGCCTGTCCATACAGAGAAGTTTGATAGGTTTTTTTTTTTTTTTTCCTTAAACGCATAAAGTGATTTCATGTTCTGTAACATTCTACCGTACCTCTGAGCTCTTTCCTTTAACTTTTCCTCTTTGGGCATTTTTCATTTGTTCATGGTATTGCTCTATGAGTAAAGCTGATAGGACATACAACTTCTTGACACGTAAAGGTTTGGTTCTTTTCTTTGCCTCTTCATCTGCAATCTTTAAACATTTAAAGAATGTGGGAAGATAATCCTTAATCAAATTATATTTGTACAATTATTTCTGAAATTTGATCTTTAATAAAAGGAGAAAACCAGTAGGATGGAACATAAATACCAGCCATTTATGATAAATATTTTAAAACCCACTTTCTTCTCTTTAGCTTATAAGGACTCTGTTCTTTCCTTAGCATTTAGCCATGGAGTTACAACTCGTAACAATCTCAGAAAATAACAAATGCTCTTAAGTCACAATGAAGAATGTTTTCATGGAAGGGGTAGCATTTTCCATGAGGAGATTTTAAAAATGATGCTCCAAGTATACCAAAATAACAGGACTTTAACATGGTACAGCCTTCTGAAAGGAAGATTTATTTAGAAGACTGAGGGGAGTCTTCCCTTTTTCATTAAGTCAAATGGGAAAAAATAGAACACGATGTAAATTTTGCATACATTAATGCCGTATACTAGTCATTTCCCTTCAAATGTATATTATGAAAAAAATGTAATGTCTTTAAAATGTGTACATTTAAAAGGATTCAAAATTCTATTATCAACAGGATTTAATTCCCAGTTAGGGGAATTTATCCTTTATGTCCCTGAAAATTCTTTAAGGTCCCTGAAAAGAATTATAGAATTTTAATTCTTTGTTAACTTCAGGATTAATATTCAATTGTTTAGGTATCAATAAGGTACTAACGCTAATAAACAGCCTTTTTAGTAAAAGGTAATAATACTAAGACAACACACAGTTATAGCAGTAATAAAATTAGAGGGATTTTGCTATCACAAGTATTTGTTTTCAGAGAAAATGGAAAATGTATTCTTTAATACACAAGAAAACATTGGTAACTAAAACATATCAAACACTCACCAAAATTATAATATTACCTTAAACATCAGTTTAGCGGCATCATAAAAGTAATTGGCTTTCCGGTAGAGTTCTATGGCATCAAGAGTTTTATTCTTTTCCAATAAGTGAGATGCATACCTTGCTAACAGAGATCCAATTTCTTTCATACTATGATTTTTAGCCAATTCAACAGCTTTGTTCCACTAGGGGGAAATATATTCCATTCAGTTACCCAAGCATTTATAGTCACAGATGTCATAAAGTTCATACAATAAAGCTTTAAGTTTATAGTAATAAATAATACTACATCAAAATAAAAAACTGATACATATTTTTAAAATAAATTTAATTAAAATCAGCAATTACAAGTTCTGTAACTTAAACACGTCAAAATGATTAAATGATGTAAGATTTTGATATGCTTAGGAAATACGTTGGAAAAGGAAAATTTCAAAGTTATTAATCACAATATTATAATTCAATTTTGCACCAGCAAGGAGTAGGAAAAAGCTACATCTGCTTATAGTAAAACAAAATATGCAATTTCAGTTAAGAAAATGTTCTATCAGATTTAACATTTAAAAGTTATTTTTAAAAAGCAAATGGAGCTTTATAAAATACTTCAATACTTAAAGAAATACACTGATATTCAGCAATTTCCACAATTCCACACTTTTAGTTAAATTCTGGCTCTTAAAAATATCAAATATATGTTTTCTATCAAGAGACAGGAAAATAGATTTGCCAAAATAAATATTGATAAGGTAACTCAATTCCTTCCTCTTGCAATGACCATCAACTAGTCCTTCTTTGGAAACAAAACCCTAATAAAATACAGATTATGAAATTACTTCCAGACAAACACTTGCCAGACTAGCAGCACGGGGTCTGTCCCCATATTGAGTTAGTTATGAGCGGGTCACCCTTAATGGTAGCACTTCAAGAGGCAAGTGCAAACTCCAACATTTTCTAGGTCCTCAGCAAAGTAAGAGAGTATCTAGCTCCTTTCACAAAATTCACCTCAACCCTACACTGGCGACAGCCTCAAAGGATGAATAGGGACTTCGGTTTTCAGTTCCTTACTTGGTTGAGATGTACGCAGGTATCTACCGCTGCCTTTGGTTGATTACATTTCAAAAATGCAGTCACTGCTTGTTCACACATTCCAACCCTCACGAACATCTGTGCTATTTCCTGTAAGGACAGAACATTACCCTCAGATTTCACAGGCCAAGGAAATCACTTATATTTTCATTTACAAAACTCCATAGGGACATATGAGTATTAAACTGACTGGTGATTACAGTCATTTTTCGTTGAAACATACACAGGGACACAGGCTACAAACCAGAAAGGATGCTAAGGCACCCTTTCCTATAAAACCAGTGTTTTGCTGGCTCACGTCGCAGATTTGATTTTTAACCAGGTCCTGAACATACTGCACTCTTTCCTTCTCCCAGTAGAGTAGCAACTTTAGAGAAATGTCAAGTTCTGAACCAAACTCCATAGCAGTGTGTGAAAAAAACATTTAGAGCAACTGATGGTATAATCAATGGTCATCGTTAGAGGCTTCGGGGAAATCTCACATTCACAGCACTCTCATACCTCTCCAAAGAAACGCCCCAGACAAGCTTGGCCATTCGTTAGTTCAGGAAGCTCGATCCAAAACAGAGCTCCCTTGTGGGGTGGTGGTGAGGAGGGAGACCCCAACAAAACCCGAACATACCCATCTGGTTACACTCCATTTTTAGAAAATCAATTTTCTTTTTCTTTCTGAGTATCTACTTGGCCAGAGTTTTTCTCTCCCTACTCTCATTTCTAAAGTATTTGGGGAAAATCATAAAAGTACATTTTGGACCCAATTATCTTTTTAAAAGTAATATTTGTATTTTTCTGGTTATAAAGTTACACATCTCATGGTAAAAAAAAAAAGTTAGAAAGCACAAAAAAATGTAAAGTTACTCATGATATTACTACCCATAGGAAATCTATCTCAATAGTCTGATGTAATTTCCTAAATCTTTGTCCTATGAATCTACATGTATGTGTGAGCTGCTCTAAGTATTGTGATCATGTTATATATAGTTCTGCACCCTGAATTTCCCCCACTTAAATATATGTATATTTTACCATATTATTAAAAACTCCTCCAAAAACTTGATTTAAAGTTTGCAATACTAGGGGCGCCTGGGTGGCTCAGTGGGTTAAAGCCTCTGCCTTCAACTCAGGTCATGATCTCAGGGTCCTGGGATCAAGCCCCGCATCGGGCTCTCTGCTCAGCGGGGAGCCTGCTTCCTCCTGTCTCTCTGCCTGCCTTTCTGCCTACTTGTGATCTCTCTCTGTCAAATAAACAAATAATTAAAAAAAATCATTAAAAAATCATTAAAAAAAAAGTTTGCAATACTAAAAACAATAAAACCTTCCATATTTTACCATATTATTAAAAATTTTAGCTCCTCCAGGGCACCTGGGTGGCTCAGTGGGTTAAAGCCTCTGCCTTCAGCTCGGGTCATGATCTCAGGGTCCTGGGATCGAGCCCCACATCAGGCTCTCTGCTCAGCAGGGAGCCTGCTTCACCCTCTCTCTCTCTGCCTGCCTCTCTGCCTACCTGTGATCTCTCTCTCTGTCATATAAATAAATAAAACCTTTTTTAAAAAAATTTTAGCTCCTCCAAAAATGTCATTTAAAATTTGCACTAAAACTTTTTAATCATTTTAATTATTTAATTATTATTTATAGCTATAAATACTTAGTATTTATTCAGTACCAATACTTTTCTGGGTATTCTATAGCAACATTCTTTTCTGCATCGTCAGATACACCTAACTGATGACATTAATGTAGGACACACTGTCCTAATACCCACAGTTATAAGTAATTTCAGTTTCTCTCCTACTCAAGAAAGCACAGGACTGAGAATAAAGGTACTTGGAAATGTCATTATTACAGGGGTAACTGCTTTGATTCACAACAGAGAAAATCAAATTATCAGAATTCTATTACTCATTCATCTTTTAATTGACAAAATTTTTGTGGTAGAACTCACAACTGATATACGTCCAGACCCTGCAGCTGAGAGAGGCTAACTCTACAGGTTATAACTCAGTGATTTACATTTTAGATAAAACAAATAAAATATAAACTCATTTACATCATTCAACAGTTAAGACGCTTAAAAAGAACATTCAAAACAAAGTTCCAGAAAACTCTGCTTTTTGCATCTCTTTTTTTAACATTACTTTATTATTAATATAACTTAATAAAAGTCAAGCTATCTTTTTTAACTTTTATTATAGCAAATTTCAAATACATACATACACACTAATTCACAGACCCAGCTCAGATCATTTTGAAGCAGATCTCGGACAAGGTATCATTTTAGCTGGAAATATTTTATGTGTTCAGCTAACTTTAAAGGCAATTTTATGAGACTGATAAGACTAGAAAAGATTGTGAACATGCTAAAGTAGTGGGAATATGACTCATTTTCCCTCTGTTTTCAACCATTCTGTAATACTGACATATTGTTTTAACAATTAAAAGTATCATTCCACATCTAACAAACTACAAGATTATAGATTCATTTTAAATTTTCTTTGTGGCAGAGGATATTTCCTGACTGTAACATAAAAACCTTATAAAATAACATAACAACTCTCAAAACTAAAATCTGTAATACCCACTGGAAGCAACTTGTGGTTTTCTGGAAGTGAACTGGCAAGATTCTCCAATCCTTCATAATCTTCCAACATATAATAACATTCAGCTAGACGTTCCTGGTTCCGGCCTTGTACATAATATTGTACAGCATTCAACCTACGGAAAATTTAAAAAAGCAAAAACTTTTAAAACTAATGTGAATCTCCTGGTAAATACACATTTTCACCAAAAAATTTTCCTTCATTAGAATTACTAGTATTACTCTAGTTACCACCTTTAGTTACAGTATGTCTTTGAAGCATACTTTCAAATTATACGTGGGGGGGAAAAGTCTAAAAACTGTGAAGCACATTTTAGTTGCAACATACTTCGGATATTCTTAAGAAATTCTGCTGTAATCTGATATACAGTTGTACTTCCAAACACTGATGTAAATAAATAAGCATATTGATCAAAATGAAAACTTCAGAATAAAAGTCAATGATTTCTGAAAATAATCTATAATAAAACAACCAAATATAAAATGTTTTTTATACCTTTTTCAGAAGTAAATCATATGTCTTTGAAATGCACACTGTGGTCTTAAACAGTAGAAAGCTGCCTGAAGCTAAGCGCACATTTTGTGAGTATGGAAACTGCAAAGTTTTACAACACTTATTGAAGGATCTCTTGCTCCTCAGTGTGAATCTAAAGCTGTTCGAATTGTAGGATCCAGGAGGATGGCCTTCAATATCCCCAGCATCGTGTCACAGGGAATTACTCAGGCAGCTACCATATTAAGTGCTGCATGAATGGAGAAGGGGGTGCACATAGGTTACCTACCATTTTTGTCGATCAGCAAAGTAGTCGCCGATGGCATTATGTGCTTGTTCCAGGAGACTGTCATCTGCATCACCAGATCCAGTTTTCAGGAGCTGGAGTACTCTAAACCAATCTCCCAATTTCAGTCGAAGGCCAATAGCAAGATCTCTACAAATGACAACATCTATTCATTCATTTGACAAATAATTTAACAACTGCCCACCACATGCTAGCTTTAATTCTGGGGAACTAGAATACACAGCAGTGAACTGACAGACAATGTACCTCGCCAAACGTTTTAGAAACTTAACCAGGAAAGAGGCAATGGGGAAAACCTGAAATAGGAAAAAGGACATAATTGCCTGCCTTTTATTTTCCTAGAATTCCAATTTTCCTAGCAAAATGATGATTTAAATACTAATCATTTCTTTTCATCAATTTCGTAGATGTACTGAGACTTATTTAAAAACTACACATATAAACACATTTTGTTTTATCTTTCTTTTCAGGGCTTCAACTGTATTACGGATCTCCTGGAAGTACAAGTAATATTAATGAAAATTAGACATAATGTTTACAGCTGAAATGAAGTTCACACATTATTTTTATATAAGTCTAAAATGAACATAGGAATAAAAATCAATCCCTAAGTACTGTTCATTTCTACTTCATGCTCCTTGACAACAGAAACTTAAATAAAGGCCTAAAAGAAAAAAGAAAACCCAAATATTGAGCTGCGTAATAAAGGATAAAAGCCCCCAGTCTCTGCAGTCTTATGTTTTTTTTCTACCAAATGAAAAAAAAATCCATGGCCAGCCATTAATATATGTAAAAACAGAAAAGAAAATGGCCTCCAAATTACAAAATGTAAATTAATGTGGGACTTGTAGAATCTCCAGCTGGTAATCCAAACTGCAATTATTTTCTAAAGAAATGGTATGATACATTTAGTCTACGGCACCTTCCTCATTTGCACAAAAAGATCACAACTGTCGAAGTACTCAGGGTGCCTGTACCTTCCTGACTTACCTTCTGTCCATATCGAGATACGTTCTTTCGGCCTCTTCAAACCTGCCGAAGTAGGCAGCAACTTCCGCCTGCTTCATGGGCTCACTCTGCAGGTTGCCCAGACGCTTCACAAACTTAATGCCCTGGTAATCTTTGCAGCGCACAAATGCTTGCTCTGCAGTGTGCAGATCCAGTTTCTGAAGAGCTGCTTCGGCCAGTAGGCGCCTTCATTACAAAAAGAAACGGGAAAATCTTACTGCAATTACCGATAAATAGGTCTTGAGCTAGAATTCAATTACGATCCTTATTGTTTCCTGCAAACATGGTGGGAAGCGATGAACACATTTATACATGTTTCACTTAATATTATGCTCATTTGGAGTACTTCCATATCTGAAATGAATTTCTGTATTTTAAAAAGAAGAGCAAGAATGGACGTCTACCCCCATGAAGGCTACCACGAAAGTGGGGGACAATAGGGTTGAGACTTTAAAAGCATACACCAGTCACTAGGGAAGACTTTTTATTTTTAAATACCAAAGTCGGGGGTGTGGATTGTCCTCTATGAATTGAGATGCATCTTCAATTCCAACCTTCTCAATCAATGCTCGACTATCTCGCAAGGACCGAATCTCAAAGTTAATTATATAATCCTTGTTCGGATGTTCGGGATTCTAAAAGTAAACATGAGAAGAAAGAAAGTCAAATAGCTGCCTTTAGAGTATGTGTTTCTTTTTTACAGTAAAACAGATGTGTGTGTGGGCGCGTACACACACACACACACACCTGCACCACCTTGTAAACTAAAATGGGAAGAAAAGCTATTCCAGTGTGTGGGTCTTTCAAGTTGTCTGGAAAACACCTACAACCCACAAGTGAAGTTCTTCTTGCAGCTATGAGGCTGCCCGTGGGGAAAAGGCAGTGCTGGAAGAAGGGGTGTCTTACAATTACGCCGCCTTGTTTCCCTCGCTTAAATGTCATGTTCCCAGGAGCTACTATTCTCTTCTCGCCCACAATGCTGTGGTTTCCATCAGAGCAGAAACCACGTGTGCTGGGGCCTCTACCTGCAACCCCCTTACTCCTTAATCTACTCTCTCTTTGCCCGGGGCAATGGAACTGCTGCTCCCTGTGCAGTAGACAAACAAATAAAAGAAAAAGGGCTAGTTTTCAGCATCTCTTTCCTTTTCTTAATTTCGCAAGCTGTCCCCTCCGAAAAAAATTTTTTTGAAGGCCAGCCTTCCAGGAAAGAACTAACTAATGGGCAAAGAAAACAAGTATCATGAACTCACCAATAGCCTACATATTCCAAGAGCAGAAAAAGTGAAGCATACGAGAAAATTAGAAAAAACAGCAATGGTTCCCAGAACTGAGCTGCGTGTGCCCCTCCTCACACTGCAACTAAACCATTGCATTCAGAAGCTAAAAAGTTCTCCGGGAAATCCCTGGCACAAGCTAGAAAGCAGTATGGAAAGAGTATGAGGTTTGGATTCAAACAGACCTGAGCTTAAATCCTAATTCCACTGCTCACTGGCGGTGACAACTCTTTCTAAAACCTGCTCTACCACCCTCCTCCTCCTGTGCCCACCCAGGAAGCCAAGGCCATCCTCCCCCAGTAGAAACCCAATCATGTCACTCTCCTGCTTTACACCCCCAGGGACTCCAGGATGTAGTCCAAACCCCACAGAAGGCACACAAGGCCTCTTATAACCTGGGCCAAGCTCCCCCATGACCGCTTCCCTTCTTCATCTCCGCCAGTGCTGCCAATTACACACACCAGCGTTGAAGCCAGGCAGCTTGGAGTCAAATCATGTCTCTGTCTACCGCTAACTGGGTGTCACTGGCAAATGAGTCTACTTCTCTAAGCCTCACATTCTTCATCAAATGAAGATCATAATCAAACTTACTTTCTCGAGTTGTGAGGATTAGATGAGATAACACGCATCGACCATTTAGGACAATACCTGGTTGTGCTACTCACATCACTGTCTCAGAACTGACCCGGCGCTCTCTCGCCGCAGACCTCTGAAGGGAGACAACTGCCAAATGAACTACTGCACCCCACGCCTTGTCTGGTTGCTGAATTTCTTGTCTATCTCCCCAACCCCTCTACTAGAGGTCAGGAACTGTGTCTCGCGGACTGCCAGTAAACATTTCCTGAGTCAATGAACAGATGAACTTTTGGTAAATCATTTCACTCACGAAGAGCCTATTCCTCTAAAAATGAGGTCTGTGTAGTACCTACCAGGCATGGTTTTAATGACAAAGGAAGAATGATATATAATGACAAATGACAAATGAACAACTCCTGTGAAAGGTACTTTAGTAAATGTAAATTTAGTAAATTCTCTCCTTTTCTTTTTGCATTCTTTCTGCTCTAGTCCTCTAAATTTCTCATGGAGAAAAAAAAAAGTTCATAACAAAAGGGCTACAATTTATACATCAAACCAAAACATGAAAACATGCTACAAACTACAACTAACTTCGGAAATGTAAAAATCTATTATTCCAATTCCAAAAAACTGGATAAAGTGCACAGAAAAAGTAAATGCTTTGTATAAAAGGAAGGTAAAACTCTTTTCAATACAGTCTTAGAGGGAGAAATTTTCAAAAGATGGTCAATGAAGGCCAAGGTAGAGGTACAAAAAGGTATCTGGAATCAGAAATGGATTATTTTATGAAGCCAAAAAAAAAATAGGATAGTGGCCCTGCAAACAAAAAGTTATTGAAGTATCCTAGAACTACAAAATACTAAATTGTCAAATATTTCTTTAGTTCCTCTGTTGCTAATATAAAAACAATGACAACAACTAGCTACCATTTTTGAGCTCTTGATCCTAGCACTGTGGTGAGTCCTTTTTACACATTACCTTATACAATAACAATCATGGAAGATAGGTACTATTATTTTCACATTTTATAGAGGCAAAAAAAATGAGGCTTGTAAGCAAGAAAGGAAAATGAAGTTCAAAAGGTGAAGGAACCTGTCTAAAAGTGGTGCAAGGGACAAACCAGGGTCAATCCACATTCCTAACAGGGACACCACACTGTCTGGTGAAAAAATAAATCCCAACCAAGCGATCAACAGAAATATAGCTGCTTTTTAAAAATTACCTTCAGTATTTCATCCAAAAGAACAGATTTAATTTCTAAATCCTCAAAGTTACAAATATATCCAGAAGTCTGAATGGGCTCCTTTAAAGATAAAAACAAATGTTATCTTAAATTGTACAAAATTTTCCTTCCTTTAATATATGATTTTATATTTTATTATTAACATTTTCAAACCAACAGAAAAGTAGAAAGAATGTCATTAATACCCATATGCCCATCATCTAAATCATTATTAACAATTTGCTAAATATGCTTCAGGCAATTTTTTTGCTGAAGTATTTTAAAGTAAATCAAGTAAATTTACAGACATCATGACATTTCACCCCTAAATATTTTAGTACATACCTCTAAAAGATAAAGATGTTCTTAAAAAAAAAAAAGACACTCTTTACATGGCCACATTACTATTATTATACCTTATGTAATTAATATTAATTCTCTAATAGCATCTATTATCAGTCCAATTCTTCTCAATCCAAAACTGCCCAATACCACAAGATAATTATTATTCATGCAATGCAACATTAAATTTAATTCTTAATAAAACTGACAAACGCTATATTTGTATGTTCACACATATATCAAAGAAACCTTGTACCATACTGAAAAGTCCATTCCCTGTAACATTAGCCAGAGAGCATTCCTGATAGATTTTCTATATAAGAAGACTTAATTTGCCAATATGTAAATATACAAGTCTGTTACATATCTGTCTCTTATTCTACTGTTATGCAGGCTTATAGAAATAAAGTGTAGGAAATGCATATTACAATGTAAAGTAGCTGCCCTAAATCCCTATGGAAAAAGTAGATATAAATATTAGGTAAACAAAAAGAAATAAACTCTCAATATACTTACTACCTCCAAGAACACTGTAGAAAGGATAAGAGAATAGTAATGGAAGTAATATCAGAATGCAATTTTTAAAAATATATGTGTAGATCTATAACATGAAACGGAAAGTAAGCAAAGGAAATAACATATCAAATTTATAACTCTGAAACTTAGTTCTTTATATGATAGAAACTACAAAAATTATAATAGGAAGATACTAAAAAAATTGGAAATTACAGGTAAAAATTGAATCAAATTTAGTTTTAGCATTCAAAGTTTAAGAATAAGGCTCTTGCATACACACTGTATGTGTTTATTGAGTCTTAAAGTGATTATTTTCTTTTAAAAAGTAAAAATTGTTGGGGCACTTGGGTGACTCAGTCAGTTAGGCATATGCCTTCATCATGATCTCAGGGTCCTGGGATTGAGCCCTGCATCAAGCTCCCTGCTCAACAGAGAGCTGCTTTTCCCTCTTCCTCTAACCCTTCTCCCTGCTTGTGTTCACTCTCTCTCTCAAAAAAAAAGTAAAAATTGTTGATTATATGAGAAATTTTTACAAAACCACTTTATTTCTTTTAAAAAATTATATTATATAAAGACAAATAATATGCCTTTATGAGCAATGAACACACAGAGAGAATCAGAACAAAATTTAATTCAAAAAGAAAGAATATGGGCACCTGAGTGGCTCAGCTGGTTAAGCGACTGCCTTCGGCTTGGGTCATGAGCCCAAAATCCTGGGATGGAGTCCTACATCGGACTCCCTGCTCAGCAGGAAGTCTGCTTCTCCCTCTGACCTTTCCCAACTCATGCTCTCTTGCTGTCATTCTCGCTCTCTCAAATAAATAAATAAATAAATAAATAAATAAATAAATAAATCTTAAAAAAAAGAAATATAATGACATATTTCTCATAAATTATAGAGGCCTTTTGTACACCTGATTTTGATACTACATGTGTATCCAAATATACCTATAAAATTGTTTTATATTTGGCTATATAAAAAACAAAGCAAGGTAGCCAAAAAATAAAATCATAAAAGATAAAAAGCTATACCAAAAATAAAGAGAAAGGAATAAAAAATAGGGAAGAGGAAAGATAAAAAATTAAGAGTTTTCAAAATCTATTGGCAAGTAAGTAAATATGCAAATACTTGTATAATTCAGATTTTAAAAAGTCAACCTCTGGGGCGCCTGGGTGGCTTAGTCCATTAAGTGGCTGCCTTGGGCTCAAGTCATGATCCCAGGGTCCTGGGATCCAACCCCATGTCGGGCTCCCAGAGAGGGCTCAGCAGAGAGCCTGCTTCTCCCTCTCCCTGTGCTTGCTGCTCTGCCTACTTGCGCTCTCTATCTCTGTCAAATAAATAAATAAAATCTTAAAAAAAAAAGTCAACTTTGGCTTGATCTTAACTAATTCTCTTTATTTTCCAAATAAAGAGATATCCGTCACTAGATATCCGTCACTAGATATCCATTCCCATTTCAACTGAATATGAAGTTGTTGACCAGTGGTTGACAAAAGCAGGACACACTACACTCCCTTACACAATATGCAAGAAATTTCTTTTTATCAAGAAAGTATTTAAAACTTCACTAATCTATACTATATTAAGTCCTCTTATTGAGTACATAAGTCAGAAGGTCTCATAACATGTATGATGTAATAGGTACCCTGAAGTGCTTATTCCCTCCATCCTAGCACATTGTGACATACTGAAGTTTGTACATACCTAGCTAAGTGGATTCAGGGATTATAGTTTCTAATTTTCAGCTAACCCTCATAAATCTGACATGTGGTTTAAAAATCCTCCTGCAAAGAATCTGTGGATTAGTGGAATATGGATAACACAAGCAAACAAGGCAAAACAGTCACCTCCCTCACTCCTCGCACAGATTCCGGGGTTAGCCACATTACAAAGTGAAAACAATGACAGCCTAATCAGGTCTGACAAAAAGTCAGTTAAAAAATGGAAATTATCTATAGAGCTACCCTATGACCCTGCAATTGCACTACTGGGTATTTACCCCAAAGATACAGATGTAGTGAAAAGAAGGGCCACATGCACTCCAATGTTCATAGCAGCAATGGCCACAATCGCCAAACTGTGAAAAAATCCAAGATGCCCTTCAACAGATGAATGGATAAAGAAGATATGGTCCGTATATACAATGGAGTATTATGCCTCCATCAGAAAGGATGAATACCCAACTTTTGTATTCACATGGACCAGACTGGAAGAGATTATGCTGAATGAAATAAGTCAAGCAGAGAGAGTCAATTATCATATGCTTTCATTTACGTGTGGAGCATAAGGAAAAACATGGAGGACACTGGGACAAGGAAAGGAAAGGTGACCTGGGGGAAAAAATGGAGGGGGACACGAAACATGAGAGACTGTGGACTCTGAGAAACAAACTGAGGGTTTTGGAGGGAAGGGGGGTGGGGGGTTGGGTGAGCCTGGTGGTGGGTATTGAGGAGGGAGCATATTGTATGGAGCACTGAAAAAATAAATTTTAAAAAATAAATTTAAAAAAAGGAAATTATCAAGAAGACTACGAAACATGGGACCTATACTAATTTAATAATTCCACACTCTATAAAGTATACATTATGTTTGACACACTAGCTAATGGTAGCACGAACCATAAACCATGACATTTTAAAATAAAGTTTATTTCCTGTTATTTTTTTCTCATTCTTTTAAAATTTCTATTTCAGGGATGTGAAACATAATATACTTGTATTAATATAGTAGGTCATGTATATAATTTCTAAATAAATAATTATTCACATATGAAGGTATAGATACAAAAGTCTGGAAACTCCTTGTTTGGTAAAGAAGTGTATAAAAATGAGAGAATGAGTGACAAAAATATGTGATATGAAAGGAATATGAATATGAAATAGCATCTATGACAGGGGAGATTCAAGAAAAAGCCTAGAAAAGCTGACCCTTTAAGAGGATCACTGGAGATAAAAATGATCACGCAGGGAATATCAACATCAAATACTCATTTCCAAATTCTCAAAGACAGTATGCTTTATCAGCGAATTACAACTTCACATACAAATGGCACCCTTTTTTCACATATAATCTAAAGAAAACTTTACAACTTAAAGAAAGGTATGGATCTAGAATTCATAACAACACTCAAATGGATAAAAATATATTAACTATTAACTGTCAAATGATAGCCTATCTCCTGAATAATAAAAGAATACGATGCCCTGAAGCAACCCCAGTAAATTAGGTTTTGAAGAGTGTGTCCTTACATGATCAGTCAATACGCAGCTACAGGAATGAACAGCACAGTAACTAACCTAGCAGGATCACAGCCAGCCAGTGTCCTCATGAATGAAAAGAACACGAGGTTTATAAAGTAATCCAGTCAGTGGTAAGGTTGAAAGAAATTGATCTAGCTCTAAATCCAACAGAAATTGAACTACTCGCCAAGCCAGAAAACAAACTCAAAAGGAAAAAAAAAAAGCTGATCAGTTAAAACTACTTAAGAAGCACTTTGCAGCAGGCCAAGATATCTTTTCCCCTGGTGCTAGACTCAGCATGTGTGCTACACACACATTACTAACAGCCATATGATTTCTGACTTAGTACACACGGGGCCCACAACGGAAAAAGGACCCCAACATTCAAAAAGTATGCCTCTCCCTTCCTCATGATTATCCTGTGGTTAGCTGTTGACTTTTCGCACTTGTTTTGTGGCAAACATCAAATCTCCCTTGGACCCTTGATAGAAGCCCCCGCTTACAGGTTAAATGCAGCAGCCCTGAATGCCTTTCCTTTAAACCATACACAGGGACTAAAAATTACAAAGATCCTTAAGACTCCTAAAAGCTTTAACAAAGCCTTTGGGAGCAATTTATATCAGGTCATTTCCCAACCTGAAGATCATGAGTAGACCCAAAATGGGGAAATGTGAAAATAATTTAGGATACTAAAGGGACAAATAGTTTATCACTAAATTAATTACTCTAGAAGATCTTTGGCACCTCAAGGGCCCACACATGCAATTTCTTTCCAAAAAGAAGCTGTAAATCTACACATCAATTAATGACATACAGCATTTATCAACTTATCTCTTATTATTTACATTTTTTGGGTACAGCAAGCATACGGAAAATTCCAAACTAAAAATCCATTGATTATTCAAAAATCGTATAAAAGGTTTATTTCAAAGATGCTTGGATTAGGCTACCACTCAAATTATTTTGAATTTCCCAACACAAATGCTAACAGTTGATGCACAGCAGACCAAGCGGCAGGAAAATTCCAAGCTTAAAAATTAGCTGATGGGAGCTGCAAGTAGAAAATCCAGATATAACTTTAAAATTAATGAGCAAGGGGCTTCCTGATACTCCAGAGAGGGTAGTTTAATCACTCGGCACTTGCATATCCATAAAATTATCAGGATGAGAAAGACCAGGATCCATGGTTGAGAACGTTGATATGCATATAAGTAAGAGCAAGGAAGCACAGATTAAGGGGGACGGAGAGGCAAAAGACAATAAAAGCACAAAGCCATTTCAAAACCACATTTCTTTGGTTAGGTTGTTTTAAACAATTTTGGTAATGTTACTACTGATTTTCTTTTCTTCCTCAACTTTGACAAGTTAAAAATAATGACTATATCTTAAGAGACCATGGCTCCATCTTTTAAAAAGAACAGATAAATGCTTAGGAAGAGCCTTTCAGAGAAAGCAGAGAATATTTAAAGAATCAGTATTATTCCCACTAAGACCAAACACATTGGTCTTTTCACAATTCCACAGAGATGTTTCTATTTATTTTCAGAAATACATGTAACCAACACCAACAAACCTCTTAAGGAAACAAAAGGGAAATAGTCAGGTTTCGGTATCTGGCTCATTATTTATGACTGCTAATGGTCCTTTCTTGTGTTTACCTCAGGATCCAAGTTTCTGAAAACATACATTCTTGTCTTCTCCATCATGGCAAACAAATCTGGATTGTCTCTGGCCCACTTCATATCCCAGACATCCTTCCGCTCCAATTTTAACAACTCGCCAATGACCTGCTGCCCTGTGCTGTCTGCTACCCGAGCATCCAAGTCGAAGAAAGTCAGAACTCCTGAGATGTCTATGACAGCAAGACGACTGCAGATAATGGCAGCGGAGAAGGGAAACAAAACTGTAAAATGAGGATCAGCAATCACAAAGATAATTACCTATTACTGTTCTGCAAAATCCGTTCATCTGAATCCGGCAAGAAGCCAGAAATGGCTTTAAAGAAATAACTGGTTTTGAACAAATTCTTACAAATTTGATAGAAGACACGACTACTCTCCATTTTGCTTCCTTGGGAGGAAAAAGTATCCAAAGGAATTAAAGCCACTGACATGCAAACAATTTAAAGTATTACATTAGAATTTCTATATTTTGCCCAGTTAGAGAAAAACATCTAAACAAAGTATAATAAATATAGCTATCTAAAAATAAATATAGTATAGTAAAATCACACTGCACTGTAAGACAAGTGTAAAACAAACACACATCTTTGTATTTATTATATAAATCCAACAATCCCAATTGATAACTTCTAAACCCAACAACTACATGAGGAGAATATTCAGACTTACCTAGAGTTGCAATTCAAGGATAACTGGTAGGCTCGACAATTAAGGGAATATTTTTGAATTAAACCAACATTAGGAAGACTGTATCTCTGAATGGTGCCAGATTCACGACCCTATGGAAATTACTTTTGATTATTAAAGCATATTTATATAATAAAATTAAATTACAAATACAAGTCTCTCTATATGTTCATATATTTGTTTCCAAAGTGATGGTGTCATACTAATTCCCAATTCTGATACTAAATCATATTACTGATTACATATGTATCTCCTAATTCAATTAAAACCCTTTAAAAGTGGCTGAAGGTGATCTAATTTTTTTTCATGAAGCATTCAAGAAAGAAGTCAGAAACCCAGCTGTTCCATAATATATAAATGCTTACATCACAAGAAAGAAATAAAAGGGTTATTTACAGTTGTTGTCTAGGTTAAAATGCAGGGTACATGAAAAGCTAAAATATAAAGCACTTATTGAATTAAATTTCATATATATGAAAAATCAATAGAAGATCACTATATGAAATAGCAGTTATTGAAAGAAAGTCTGTATTTTTCATCTATAGCCACCTATCTGATACTAGTTAGTGGCAAAGGGAGATGATCAGAACGCAGTGATACAATGAGTATAGTTTAAATGGGTCTAAAAATGAAACAATATAGGGCCGCCTGGGTGGCTCAATCTGTTAAATGTCTGCCTTCGGCTCAGGTCATGATCCCAAGGTCCTGGGATCGAGCCCTGCTCAGCAGGGAGCCTACTTCCCCCTCTCCCTCTATTCCCTGGCTCATGCTCTTTCTCTATCTCAAATAAATAAATAAAAATTTTTTAAAAATAAAGATAAAACAGTATAAATTACTATGCAACTCTGTGCAAGCCTTAATGCTGACAGATCAATGGTATACCAATCAGGAGAGAACTGTTGTTTTCAAACCCTTCTGTGCCTCTGGCCAAGGCAATGGGACAAAGTAGAGCGCTCCACTCAGCCAATCTTTCCCTCTCCCCTTTTTAATCAGAGCACCACTGTTTTTGCAGCATGATTCTCAAGATAGGCCTATCAGAAAGGCTGGAAGGAGGAGGGAGAGAATATTTTTTAATGTATAGAAGGGAAGTATGGGTTTCAGAAGATTTATCATACCATACTGGAGTACGAAATAAGATTTTGTTTTTGAAAAAAGGGGTCCTGTGGTTTCAAAGGTTTGAAAAGGTAATTGTTCTAAAACCTTCTACATTTCAACAGTGAAAAGAAGTTTTAAATGAAGAAGATATTTTCTCCATTAAAACTTCTGGCTAGGGGTGCCTGGATGGCTCAGTTGGTTAAGCAACTGCCTTTGGCTCCGGTCATGATCTCGGAGTCCCGGGATCGAGTCCTGCATCAGGCTCCCAGCTCCATGGGGAGTCTGCTTCTCCCTCTGACCTTCTCCCCTCTCATGTTCTCTCTCACTCTCACTCTCTCACTCAAATAAATAAATAAAATCTTTAAAAAAAAAAAAAAACAACTTCTGGCTGGTATTAAACTCTGAGTACGCTTCTTTAGGTAGACTGTCATTTAGGAATTACGTCAGTTTTTGTGATTAGGATGTGTTGCATTTTTTTTTTTTTTTTGGGCAAATGTCAGAAACACAACTAACACAACAACAAAAACCTGCCATACAGCAAAGAATCTAAAAATAAAACAAGAGCTCTATAAAACAATCTGCTATAAAAATCTTGATGAGGAAAAACAAATTCTACCCTCTTAAGATTTTGTCACCCATATCATTATCTAATGGCTAAAGAATGTAACTAAATACACACTATTAAGGCTCTGATTACATAATTCAAATACCATGACCCCACAAGCATTACTATAATAAAGTAAACATTTAGTTCTAAAATTAATACTTTCAAATGTTAGAGCTCAAAAAAAGACACTGTAACATTGATTTTATTTGAAAAATTTGCCCTAGACTTCTTCACTTTACTGGTTAGCAAACACACTACCTCTTCATTTTAAGTTTTGTGAAAGTAGCTGAGCCAAAACCCTTTTCCAACACAGAACAGAAGGCCACAGAGAAGAGGAAGCTTTCGAAGACCTGCTACCACCGTCCAGTCCACCTCGCACCTGCCAACCCTTGTGTGGCTCCTTCAACGGGCCCCAGTGGGCCACTAGTCTACCGATTTTATGGACAGCTATTTTTGCAAATGCTTAACAATCTGTTTAAAACTTTCTTATTTCTTATGTTGTTCTTAGTAAGCTAGGTGCTCACAAGATGATATTCAAATCCAAAACATATTACTTGACTTTATTTTTATAATTTAAACAATTATTAGTCATAAAATCAGTTTGTTTCGAACTTACCACGATCAGTGTCTTATCAGATGCAGTTATGGCACAAATCGGATCCCGGGTACCCTAAAATAAATCATTAATATTTAACAAATATTTATTGAATGACTAATCTGGTATAAGTTAGTACGTAATTCACCAAGAAGAATTCTCCAATATATTTATTGACTTAACATTTACTTAATGAGCACCTAGTATGTGCTAGACATTGAACTAAGCACTAGATACACTTAGATCAAATCTTTCCCCTCAGGGATTCCTCAAAAGCCTCCTGGGGAAGAAAGCAAGCCCGACGCCTTACCACAGTACAGTATGATGCAAGTAGAGGTTTGCTCAGGAGTTATGACAGCGAGAGGAAGGGACATCTCACCTGCACAGAAGGGTACAGGGAGGTAAAACCTGAACTCAGACATAAAAGTACAGAGGGCGGAAGGACAGACAGCCCATGCAAGAATGAGGAAGGGGAAGTAGCACGGCACTACAAGAGCCTGGATGGATCTCAAGAGATTATATGCTTAGTGGGAAAAAGCCAATTTCAAAAGGTTACATGTTACATGATTCTCTTCATTTGAAAATTTCTCAGAATGACAAAATTAGATATGGAAACGGATTTGTGGATGTCAGGGGGCAGGGACCGGGTGGAGAGTAAGTGCAAAAATGGAGAACCAGCATGAGGCAAGTCCCTTCTCGATGGTAATATAACATAAAACTACGCGCATACACGTACATGTAAAAACTAGTGAAACCTGAGTAAGGAATCGGGGGGGGGGGGGGGGAATCCAGTTAACAGTGTCAT
>CM052811.1:12864808-12895851 GCA_028533885.1 Nasua narica
ACAAATAATCCAATCAAGAAATGGGCAGAAGATATGAACAGACATTTCTCCAAAGAAGACATCGAAATGGCCAACAGACACATGAAAAAGTGCTCAACATCACTCGGCATCAGGGAAATACAAATCAAAACCACAGTGAGATACCACCTCACACCAGTCAGAATGGCTAAAATCAATAAGTCAGGAAATGACAGATGTTGGCGAGGATGTGGAGAAAGGGGAACCCTCCTACACTATTGGTGGGAATGTAAGCTGTGTAGCCATTCTGGGAAACAGTATGGAGGTTCCTCAAAAAGTTGAAAATAGAGCTACCCTACAACCCAGCTATTGCACTACTGGGTATTTACCCTAAAGATACAAATGTAGTGATCCAAAGGGGCACGTGCACCCCAACGTTTATAGCTGCAACAATTTCCACAGCCAAACTATGGAAAGAGCCTAGATGTCCATCAACAGATGAATGAATAAGGAAAATGTGGTATATACATAAAATGGAATATTATGCAGCCATCAAAAAACCCAAAATCTTGCCATTTGCAATGACGTAGATGGAACTAGAGGGTATTATGCTAAGCGAAATAAGTCAATCAGAGAAAGACAATTATCATATAATCTCACTGATATGAGGAATTTGAGAAACAAGATAGAGGATCATAGGGGAAGGGAGGGAAAAATGAAACAAGACGAAACCAGAGAGG
Source organism: Nasua narica (assembly GCA_028533885.1). NCBI lineage: Eukaryota > Metazoa > Chordata > Mammalia > Carnivora > Procyonidae > Nasua > Nasua narica. The sequence continues at coordinate 12,865,507 of CM052811.1, forward strand.
GAAACAAACCATAAGAGACTCTTAATTTCAGGAAACAAACTGAGGGTTGCTGGAGGGGAGGTGGATGGGAGGGATGGGGTGGCTGGGTGATGGACATTGGGGAGGGTATGTGCTATTGTGAGTGCTGTGACTTGTGTAAGACTGATGAATCATAGACCTATAGCCCTGAAACAAATAATACATTATGTTAATAAAAAAATAAAAACAGTAACAATAAAAATGGGCAAAAATCTGAAGACATTTCTCCAATGAAAATATACAAACAGCCAGTAAGCAAAGGAAAAGATGTTCAACAGCATTAGCCATCAAGCAAATACAAATCAAAACCACAATGAGATACTACTTCCCTCCTGTTTTAATGGCTAGAATCAAAAGGCTAGACAATAAGTACTACCAAGGATGTACGGAAATGGTAGAAAAATAAAATGGTGCATCCACTTTGAAAAATAGTTTGACAGTTTCTCCAAATGTTAGAGTTACCATATGCCCAAATGACTCCACTCCTAGATATATAACCAAGAGATATGAAAACACATGTCCACACAAAAGTTCATACATAAATGTTCAGAACAGCATTGTTCATAATAGCCAAAAAGTAGAAATAGCCCAAACATCCATTAGCTGATAAATAGATAAATCAAATCCCACTCCTTCCGCCTGTCCCCACTATTATTACTGCTTGGTTTGGGCCTATATCCTTCCCTCTAATCTCAAGTCTTATATTTCCTCATTAATTTAAAAAAGAAAATTCTCCAAAGTTCCTTCCTAATTTTGGAAAATATTCTCTTAAACATATAACTTTTTTTCATCCGTTCTGTTTTTCTTTAAGATCTATTTGACAGAGAGAGAGCGCACGCACAAGCAGGCGGCATGTCAGGCAGAGGGAGTGGGAGAAGCAGGCTCCCCACTGAGCAAAGAGCCCTACACAGGGCTTATTGATCCCAGGACCCTGGGATCATGACCTGAGCTGAAGGCAAACTCTTAACCAACTGACCCACCCAGGTACCCCTTTCTGTTCTGTTTCTTAAAGAACATTTAATTAAACTCCTACTGCATACCCTCTGATAACACAGTCTTATCAAATCTATCTTTAAAATTTTAAAATAGAGGAATAAATAAGTAAAATAACTTACCCATGGTCACAAAACAAGCTAAACACCATAAAACTAAGCACATACACATTCACATAAAATATATAAAAACAACAAAAAAATCCTTCATAAAAATCATCTTAGTGCCTATTTTCTAAACTCATGAATAATTAGAATAGTATAAAACTTATGTTTTATTAAATATTAAGCAAAGTATTTATTCAGAATAAAGGAATGGTGTTAATAGCAACTACCATTTATGGAGCTCTTGGTACAGTCCAAGTAGATATTTAAGGCAGGAAGAGACTTAGAAAGTGGACAAAGAATTAGAAACCAGCTAATGGTAAAATGTTAATTGAGTAGATTACCAGTATAGGGTTTCAAATTCAATAATTTTTATATGATAAGCAATTCAGTATAGTTGAATCATACTTTAAAAAAAATTCATTACAGTTGTCAAGATTTTTCTATTCAAAACACATACTATTGTTGAACTCTAGAGGGAGCCAGAAGCCTTTCCTGTAGGAGACAAGGGGTTGAAAGGCAGTCCTGGGGAAGGGTAGCAAAGCCCTGGGGAGTGTGGAGTGGGATGAATGTGCACGCCAGGCCCAGGCTTTGCTCAGCTTTCTCTAACCCCCGCTCTCCACTAAATCCTAAGACATTTGTTAAATGTTTAGTAAATTCTACCACAGACACTCTAATGCCAACTATTATGCCCTCAATGTGATTTGAAGGAAGCTCACAAACTTAAACTATTTTCTAACAAAATACAATTTTTCTTAAGTATATAAAATCATTCCTCTATCCACTGTTTACCTACAACTTAAATTTATTCATGTTCCTTTCTTATTTTGTATTTATTTTAGAGAGAGTGATCCACAGAGATAGCAAGAAAGAGCACAAGCGGGGAGGAGAGGGAGAAACAGGCTCCCACGGAGCAGGAAGCCCGACATGGGGCTCATGTTTCAGGATCCTGGGATCATGACCTGAGCCGAAGGCAGATGCTTAACCAACTGAGCCACCCAGGAGTCCTGTTCCTTTCTGATACATCCTAAACAATCACAATAACTAATCGTTAACCTAATCAATTCAAAAGTAAAATGTTAGTAGTTCATAGAAAGAGTCGGACTTTGGGATTGAAGCAACAGGTACTTGCTTAACTCTGTGGCCTTAGATAAATCACTTATTCTCTCTGAACCTCAGTTTACTCATTGCAACTGAAGATGATAATAATACCAACCTTATACAGCTGCTTAAAGATTAAAAGAGGTGCCTGGAATAGAATAAAGACTTAATAATCACTTTAAAGCCAGTATTTACTGATACATATATATATATATATATCAGGTACATATTATAATATACTAATTATAATTGCATAGTTACATACAATATATAATTATATTAATATATAATGAACATACTGCATAGTATCTATTCTCACTCATACAACTACGCCATGAGGTAGGCATTATTATCCACATGTAGCAGATGAAGACACAGAAAGATGGAAGGATTAAATAACTTGCTAAAGCACACAGCTGGGAAGTGAGAGAAGGTGGGACACAAGCCCAGTTAATCTGGCTCCAGAAGCCATGTCCTTAACCACTATGGCATACTGCTTCTCATTAAGGGTTAATAAGAATTAGATGTGGTTACTATTATTGTCTTTACCTTTATTACCTACATAGGTTTTTATAATAAAATCACATACAAACCCACTGGTCAATACAAAAAAAAAAAAATACAAATGTATCTGAAATATACACCCTTTTTAATCAGTAAGGTAGTAATTTCAGCAAACTCATATGGGTAGATAATCCTATCTACAAAAATTATGCTAGATCTTCATTAAAAGATCCACCCAATCCAGGTGGATTTGTTCTTAGTTTCCTAGAACTAAACCTCCAGAAAAGAATCCATATTTTAACAGCATATTTTAGAAAAAGAACACAACCAGATTAAAAGCACTCCATATCCTTCTCAACAATTCATTACCTGAAAAAAAAAAATTTCAAATATCTAGAATGATTACTGGAAAAAAATTTTTAAGAAAAAGTCTCTTCAACAAATGGTGCTGGGAAAATTGGACAGCCACATGCAGAAGAATGAAACCAGACCCTCTTTTAAAATCATACATAAAAATAAACTCGAAATGAATGAAAGACCTAAATGTGAGGCAGAAATCCATCAAAATCCTAGAGGAGAACACAGGGACCTCTTTGACATCAGCCAAAGCAACTTCCTCCTAGACACGTCTCCAAAGACAAGAGAAACAAAAGCAAAAACGAACTATTGGGACCTCATCAAAATAAAAAGCTTTTTGCACAGCAAAGGAAAGAGTCAACAAAACTAAAAGCAACCTACAGAACGGGAGAAGATATTTTCAAATGTCTTATCAGATAAAGGGCTAGTATCCAAGATCTGTAAAGAACTTATCAAACTCAACACCCAAAATAACACAAAGTCCAGTCAAGAAATGGACAGAAGACATGAACAGACCTATCTCCAAAGAAGGCAACTAAATGGCCAAAGACACATGAAAAAATGCTCAACATCGCTCAGCATCAGGGAAATACAAATCAAAACCATAATGAGATACCATCTCACAGAGGTCAGAATGGCTAAAATGAACAAGTCAGGAAACGACAGATGTTGGCAAGGATGCAGAGAAAAGAAAACCCTCTTACACTCTTGGTGAAAATGCAAACTGGTGCAACCAGTACGGAGGTTCCTCAAAAAATTAAAAATAGAGCTAACTTATGACCCAGCAAATGAACTACTAGGTATTTATCCAAAGGATGCAAACATAGTGATTTGAAGAGGCAGCCCAGATGTCCATCGACAGATGAATGGATAAAGATGATGTGGTGTATACACACACACACACACACACACACAAATGGAACATTACTCAGCCATCATAAAGAATGAAATCTTGTCATTTGTAACGACAATAGATGGAACTAGAAGGTATTACGCTAAGCAAAAGAAGTTGGAGAAAAATACCATATGATTTCACTCATATGTGGAATTTAAGAAACAAAACAAATGAACATAGGGGAAGGGACGGAAAAATTAAATAAGATGAAAATTGAGAGTGAGGCAAACTGTAAGAGATGCTGGACTCCAGGAAACAAACAGGGTTGCTAGAGGGGAGAGGGGTAGGGAAATAATTCAGTGATGGGCATTACGGAGGGCACTTAATATAATGAGCACTGGGTATTATATGCAACTGATGAATCACTAAATTCTACTTCTGAAGCTAATTTAAAAAATTATGATTCCATTAACTGAACTTTGTAACACTAAGAAGCAGTAGTTACTAGGCAAGCAAGGATGTAAAATAACTTAAAGCAATCTAGGAATTCACATATAAGTAAAACTTGCTTATATTTTAATGCTGAGGCCTGAAATAAATGTCTACATCTATAATGTTCCCTCACTTTTCTACTTATTCGTTTCTCAGGCCCTTAAAGAGCTGGTAAACTGAAGCTGTACTGACATGTTTTCATCAAATTGCCTTTTTCTAGATTATATGGAGGACTCAATGCTTGTGTTAGAGACCATCATTAGAAAGCCACCAACATGGTCCCACAAAAATGGCTAAAGTACAGGCACCTGGTACTTTCCAGGCACTTTCCATGATCCAATACCCAGCGCAAAAACTAGCACACAGATGGGGAGCAGTAGGCCAGTGTTCAATGGAGTAACTATATTCCATTATTTGTTAAAATAGCCTACAGGAAGTTTCATAGTCAATTTCTTATAACTCCAGATAGTCGGTACAGGACCTGAAACTCACTGAAGGTTTGCTAAATAAATGAATTATCATTTTCTATTTTCATGATAAAAAATAAGTATTTTCCATACATTCAATAAACATTTGTTATGGGGTAGGCACAGTGTTAGGCAGAGGAGATACAGAAATGAATAAGACATATATCCTTAAAAAGCTCAAAATCTTGTGAGGAAGACAAACAAGAATATTGATAATCATAGTGCCCAGTAAAAAAGCAGTACTGTGAATAGAAGTGCACCAAAGGTATTTTAAGGACACAAAGGAAGAGCACCAAAACTGGGCACCTAACTCCCTCATGTACAGAACAAGAGTCCCACAGACTAAACTTTCTATAATAACGTATAAAGTTCTTTTTAAAAGTTTCTATAGAGATTGTCAGGACGAAGAGTAGGTAGCACAAGAAAAATTACACTTTCCAGAACAACATCAGTTACATACTTTTTTCGTTTTAGCCTCTGGCCCTCATGAAAATTTGGCATACAAACTGAAAAAAGGAATTTTACAGGATATGTATGAAACAAAAATGTTGAGTCCTTGGCTGGTTTACTGCAGACCAATGAAAGAACTGTTTGTTAAAATTCAGCCAGTGAGACTGTAAAAAAAAAAGGTTCGAGACTCAAAAATACAAATAATCATGCCCTCAAGTATTGGCCATTTTTATGAAGGTGAAGGATTTACATCTGACTTTATGGAAAAAAAATGACTACCTGTGATTAAAATTACTTTGAGGCTAACTGTGTCATCATTATTCTATGTTAAAACTTTTGATATCAAAAGAAAAAGCATATAATCTAAAGACTGACAGAATTCACATTAAAGACTGTTATGTTTCTAACCGAAGACATTCATGTAACAAGAATCTGTAATAATTTTAAGTGAAGACTTTCAATAAGGAACACTAACATATACATGTATGCACATATGTAAACATATACCTAAGTAACAATGAACGTAAGACATGAAGTTGAAAAGTTTCACCATATAAAAGTGAGTTACCAAGACCCTGAACAGAGAGCATAAAATCTTTGAAGCCAGTATTTCTCACATTTTCTTGTATCACCTAGATTTTAGCAAAATATAGAGGATACTAACACTTGATTAAGATTGAATATGAAATCCAAAAAAAAAAACTGAGCTCTCAAATTCAGAAAATAATTCAATGGGTTTTCAATTTTTGAAACCTAGTTACTTTTCTAATACCATATCCAATAAACTACCACACTTAAAAAAAAAAGTTACTTTTGGAAGTTGCAGTGAAATGGCAACAAAATATTTGGTAATGATTTTTAACAAAAAAAGCTTTTTAAATTTTTCAATGGTGACTTTCACAGCTGTTGGCCTGAGGGAATGGTAAATCTAAAGTAACAAATGTCTTCTGAAAACAAAGTCAGGAATTTTTGAAAGCTGTCCCTATTAATAGACTGATTGCATTAGAAAAATCTGGAAAGAGCAAATGCACTTTTACAAGCAGCTAAAGTGTTTTTATGGAAGAGAGGTATTTACAAGCAATTTATTAATAATAAAAGTGGTTTAACAGCAAAATCCTTTCTATAATCCTCAGTTTATTACATGCTAAAATCATTATGCTGCATACCAATTCCTATACAATTATATTTCCCATTGAAAGCAAATAATGGCAGTATAGCAGTCATGAGATTAGGCTTTTAGATACAGTAACGAATAATTTATTGTATCAAACAGGATACTTGTGACAGTGAAGTGGAGCATTATTAATAATTTTACCATGATAATAGACATAAGCTGGTGCTGGACTCGGCAAACCAGTAAGAATGGTCATCCTTATTTTGGAGAATACCATTTTAATGAATAATACCACTGTTAGGTTTTTAAATTAGTGTTACATATAAAATTTGATTAAAGAGGGAATAGACATTAACATTTCCTTACCAATATCAATATACTTGGGATCCAAAGGGGTGCCAATAGAATTACAAAGAACAAGCACAAACTGTGAACAAAAAACAAAGAGTATCAGAACTCCTGCTTCTTTACAATAAAGGAGACCATGCTTAATCTTAATCATGCTTATCTCTTTAAAGTATCACAACTGGGAAATAACTGATAAAATTGTTAAGTGCAAAGAATATAACCTACAGCATTAAACATAAAGAAACATGAATTAAAATTAAACCGAGGCTGACTTCTCAATCTAATGGAACATTGTGGTTTTTAAGAGGCCACCTAAGAAATGCAAGTATGCTGGCTACTTTTCATTATTTATTCTTCTAAAATTCCTGACCAGCTGTAACCTCAAAACTCATTCTCATCCTACAAAAGAACTAATTTAATTTATTACCGTTGCACCAAATGTTCCCATCTCGTTCTCCTCCTTTGAAGCAATATAAAAGTGACATGAGAAATTCAGAAAAAATCAATTAACACAGAAAAAACATAATCCAATCTAGTGAAAAATGACTTACAATGCCCACTAGGTAACACAAACACAATTACCAATAATTAATATTAGGGAAAATAATCAAGTACAATGGCCACTTTACACCATGCTCTTCTAAAGTGATAATTTCATTTTTCTTACTGTTAGTCACCTTTTCTATTATCTTGTACTAAGAATACTGTTTTACTTAGATGTTCTCCTGAAAAAAATAATGATTTCAAAAAACCAATTCTCTATATACTATTTACATACAGTCTTTCTCTTCCATTTTTCAGCTTCTCAAGTAAAACTTCTTTAATTTCATAAATATAAACTAAATCTATCTTTACGCACTGTTGGTGGGAATGCAAACTGGTACAGCCACTGTGAAAAAAAGTATAGAGTTTCCTCCAAAAGTACCAATAGAACCAGCCCATGATCGGGGAATCCCACTACTGAGTATTTACCCCAAAAATATAAAAACATGAATTCGAAGAGATAAATGCACCCCTGCATTTACTGCAGCATTATTTACAATAGCTAAGCTATGAAAGCAGCCTAAGTCTCCATCAACAGATGAATGGATAAAGAAGATGTGGTGTATATATACATACGATGGAATATTATTCAGTCATAAAAAAAGAATGAAATCCTGCCATTTGCAACAACATGGATGGAGCTACAGATTATAATGCTAAGCAACATAAATCAGAGAAAGACAAATACCATATGATCTCATTCATATGAACTTAAGAAACAAAACAAATCAGCAAAGAAAAAAAGAGAGAAAGACACACCAAGAAACAGACTCTTAACTCTAGAGAACAAACTGATGGCTACCAGACAGGAGGCAGGCTGGGGGAATGGCTGAAATAGGTAAAGGAGATTAAGAGTACACTTAACATAATAAGCATACATATAATTCATGTATAGAATTGTTGAATTACTATTTTGTACACCTGAAACTAATATAACACCATATGGTAATAATATTGGAATTAAAGTTAAAAATTTAGGGGCACCTAGGTGGCCCAGTCAGTTGAGCATCTGACTCTTGATTTTGGCTCACATCGTGATCTCAGGGTCCTGAGATCAAGCCCTGCATCAGGCTCCACGCTGAGAGCAGAGTCTGCTTGAGATTCTCTCCTTCTCCCTCTGCCCTTCCACCCCTTCCCCCTCCACTCCCCCACCCCCTCCCCTCCCCGGCCCCGTTCATATGCAGGCACACAGGCTTCTCTCTCTTTCTAAAAATAAATAAATAAAATATTTAAAAAATAAATAAAATTAAAATTTGAATGAAAAATAGAAGAATGTTTAAAAAAATTTTTTAAGAAACTAAATGACAAAAATTATACCAAAATATAATTTATTCTTTCACTACTTAAAATAAGCTGATTTACTACCATAAAGTACCACAAATAACATATTTTTTAATCCACACACAATCTACATGCTCAAGGTTAAAGAATGAAGTAGTTCCATAAGACTTCTTATTAAAAATAGAAGTTCCCCCCAACTTCCCAACTTCCCACTTTCTGCTCCCTGAAGTAACAACTTTCAGCTCCTTTAACTCATCCTTTTGATATTTACCTCCACAAATCTAAGTAATGGGTTTATGATACTACGTCTTGTTTTGTTCAGTTTCGATCTGGGACATTCTCTAGTGACTTCCCACTATCACAGATAGGTATGTAATTCTCTTTCAGCCCCCTTCCCAGCCCCCAACATAGGGGCACACTCCTTTGCTTCTAGCTTTCCACCTACCATTTTGTTAGATCCGAATTTCAGGGGTTAATATGGTCATTACACTCCAAATAAAAGGCTCTTTTTTAATCCATTTAATTAAAAAATTCATTAAAAAATATCATTTTGGGGCGCCTGGGTGGTTCAGTGGGTTAAAGCCTCTGCCTTCGGCTCGGGTCATGATCTCAGGGTCCTGGGATCGAGCCCCACACCAGGCTTTCTGCTCGGCGGGGAGCCTGCTTCCCCCTCTCTCACTGCCTACATCTCTGCCTACTTGTGATCTCTGTCAAATAAAAAACATCATTTTGACTATATAAGTGTTATTCATAGCTGAGTTATAAGTATGTTACGATTGATTCTCCTTTCAAGTGTATTTTGCTTTCCCTGTGGTTGGTAATTATTTTTATTTTTTCTCTTTGCTAGTTCCTCTGTATTGATTACTAACTTACATCCCCAGTTACCTCCCAAGTATCTATGTCTCCTCTCAAGGGTTCAACCACATTAAGTGTTCTATTAATTTCATCTTGAGTTTCCTTTGGAGCCATGTGACATGCGGTCATCTGATTACACCCCAGGCATGTCACACACCGTCAGCTGATACCGCTCTTCACCACTGCTATCAGGTTATCCAGTTTCTTCCTCTTTCTTGGTCTAGTCCTCATTCTGGTTGGCCATATCCTAAAGTAACTAAGATAAGAAAGCTTGGAAGGTAAATTTTTGGTGACCTTGTACATCTAAAAATGTCTTTCGCCTACCTTCATTTTATTCTTTTCACACAACATAGAAAGCTTTATTTATCCACACCATTCCAGAGAAAGGCAGGCTCACTTTAGTACGCTGTCATCTTGGGCTTCTGCCAGCTCTCTCTCAACCCATTTCTGTTCATCCTGCTTCTTTTTCTCCTCAGCTGCTCTCCTCCTTTCCTCTTCTGCCCAAGGTTTCAGGTAACTTGAGCTTGGCTCCATAGGCAACTCCAAGTAACAGGCAGACCAGTGGCTGAGCTTGATGAGCAGAGAGACCAGCATGGGTGACGCCATCTTGTTCAAAACCTTCTCTTTCAGCCAGAAGGACAATCTGTCTCCTATCTTCACTGTAATTCATAGTTTGCTTAACATATAGAATTCAAGTTGGGCAATCATTTTCCCTCAAAATTTCAAAAGCAATTCTCCTGGGGCACTTGGGTGGCTCAGTGGGTTAAACCCTATGCCTTCGGCTCAGGTCATGATCTCAGGGCCTGGGATCGAGCCCCACATCGGGCTCTCTGCTCAGCGGGGAGCCTGCTTACCCTTCCCTCTCTCTGTCTGCCTCTCTGCCTACTCTTGATCTTTCTCTCTCTGTGCCAAATAAATAAATAAAATCTTAAAAAAAAAAAAAAAAGCAATTCTCCTAAGTAGTGCTGTTCACAAGCTGAATGCCATGATGACCCATGACCCTATGAAGTCTGTTTTTCTGAAAGCTTAGAGGATCTTTCTACCCTTAGTGTTCTAAAATTTCACAATGATGTGCCTTGATGTGGAAATATTTTCATTCACTGAGCAAGGCACTTTCAATCTAGAAACTCAAGGGAAATTTTCTTGAATATTTTCTTCAGAATTACTCTCCTCCACTTTGCCTGTTCACTGAACTTCCATTCCAGGTCTAGTCCTCTGATTTTCTTATCTATTACTCCTGTGTCCCATTTCCTTGTCTTTTTGTTTCCACTTTAGAGGAGTTTTCCTTCATTTTATCTTCCAACTCCTCTGCCAAATTTTTCATTGCTGTTATCTTATTTGTAATATTCAAAAACCTCCTTTTCTTTTTTTTATTTTTATTTTTTTAAAGATTTTATTTATTTATTTGAGAGAGAGAGAGAAAGTGAGAGAGAGCATGAGAGGAGAGAAGGTCAGATGGAGAAGCAGACTCCCCGTGGAGCTGGGAACCCGATGTGGGACTCGATCCTGGAACTCAAGGATCATGACCTGAGCCGAAGGCAGTTGCCTAACCAACTGAGCCAACCAGGCGCCCCCAAAAACCTCCTTTTCTATAGCATCCCTTTCTTCTTCTATGGATGTAGTATCTCTTAACTCTAGGAAGATAATTTGAAATGATTCTTCTGCATGTTCTTCTCCCTGCATAGTCTCTGCTTCCTCCCAATTCTTTCCTCTTTGTGTTTATTTTTGTGTGTCTTAAATGAGATGCTTTTCTCAAATGTCTGGTAATCCTTATCTATCTGCTTTTATTTAAGAGTATAACACTGAAAAGCTCTTTGGAATCTATTTGTTTATGACTGAGCCCCATGACTCTGGTCTTCACAGTAAGGTGATAAGGCAGGGATCTTTCCTTGGGGACTCCCCACAGGAGTAACGTTAAGAGGTCTTTTCTCTTGAACTGGTCATATTCTTCAGACAGGACTCTTTATATGCCTTTTTTTTTTTTAATGTTCTCCTTCTTGCATAATCTCTAGTACTTCCAAATTGTTTTTCCATTTGTTTCTTTCTCCCACCAGGTGCCATTAAATCCTGTCCTGTGTCTCTTCAGGATTCTGGGATGAAAACCGGTTACTGCTTTGCTTTTTCCATTGATGACTTAGGATTCAGTTTTCTTAGGTCTGCTAAGGTAATTACCACTAATCCACCTACTCTTTAACCTCCAAAACTATGTTGCTACTTCCTCTCCCTTTCTGGGCCCTATGGGCTTATGACTTTTTAAAAAATACCTTTATTTTGAGTTTCAGGAGAGAACAGAGCCAAAGGTGGCTGTTCAAACAGTCATCTTAAACTAAAAACGCTACATTTTTTAATGGGATCAAATAATTTATAACCCAGCCATAGACAATGGTAATCCTTTTTTAAAAAATTTATCTGCTTCTGCAAATATTTAAATTGTTAGCATACTTTTTAAAAAGGCATTATTTACATTATTTATTTTACACTATGAGACACTGATTTTTAAAGCAATGTGATTCCAAATAAAAGTATATTTCTCAATGTCAAAGCTACCCAAAGTGTTATAATGGCTATCGTTACATAATTTCTTGAGCGTTTATACTAGACATCTGGATATTCATTTTTCCTTGTGGAATTTTAACTTGGAAAGGGATTATGGCATTTTAAATACATTTCAGAGAAAAAAAGCTTCCGTACTGAACTGGTCAATACCAAATGCTAATGGATCAGCTGACTGAGGAAAAAAAAAAAACAACAGGGGACAGAGAACCAATGGAGCCACATAATTTTCCAAAACAGAGGTCTAGAAAGACGTGGCCAGTAGACCCAATACTTTGCTGCACCTGCCAGTACAGAGGCCACGCTTAAGAAGGTCACCCACCTGGGCTTGACATAGAAAGGAACACCCACCTGAGGATGATTTTCATCAGCTTTTGTAGCCAAAATGCAGAAATCTCCACAGGTAGTAATAGAAATGAGACTCTTCACATATTTAACATATTTCTCATTGTTTTTCGTATCCCAAAAGATAACACAATACTCTGGACGATCAGGTCTGGTATAAGCATAAACGACAGTATTTGAACAATAACCCCACTAGGAAGAAAGGAAGGAGCAAAGAACAGAAGGTAAGAAGAGAGGGAGAGAAAAAGAACATTTAACATCGTTAAAGAAAAATCTTTTTTTTTTTTTTAGAAAAATCTTATTATATACTGGATATATGTGGTTTTTTGGTGCTGACCAAATATCTTCTTCAGGAATAGAAGATAGAAGGACTGAACAACCAGCTTAATATCTTTTCTCACTAAAATAACAACAACAACAAAAAACTAAGAGTAATACAGTTGTCAAACAAAGACTGTACTACAAAAATAAATTTATTTTAACTTTCCTTATTTTCATTTATAAGACTGAAGCTTCAGTGGTGAAAATTTCAGATTTTTCAATAGTCCTTAACAGCTGCATGGGGGCAACAGGAAGAGAGATCCCTGTCAAAAGTTTAAATTCTGGGTCCCCAAGCCAAAATTCAAAAACAGATGCCTTGCTTTTTTTCCCCATCCACATTTTCTACATTTGTTTTTACCAGAGTAACATGTGCACATAGTTTAGAGTGAAATAATTCTATGTGGTTAATTTAAAACAAAAATGAAATGCAGACCTCACTGACTAATTTCCTCCCAGGGGTAGCCATTTACAACTCTAGGCTTTGACTGTTTTATTATTTATCTCCTTATCATACATATATTGATAGTGGAACTTACAGAACTTAATGGAACTTCTCTCTCTTGGCTAACTCTCCCAATATATTCATATCTAATTTTTAATAAATCAGTATTCGGAATTGATATTATGACTGTGTTTACTATTCAAATCTAAGGCATACTTACTTTTTATACCATGATTATTTTTTAAAATAAACTTTGTACTTTAAAATAATTTTAGATTTACACAAAAGTTACAAGGATAGGGGCTCCTGTGTGGCTCAGTCAGTTAAGTGTCCGTCTCTGGATTTCAGCTCAGGTCATGATCTCAGGGTTATAAGATCGAGCCCTGTTATCAGGCTTTGGGCTGAGTGTAGAGCCTGCTGAAGATTCTCTCTCTCCCTCTCCCTATGTGCCCCCTCCCCCTACTTGTGCATGTTCTCACTCTAGAAAAAAAATTTTTGAAGTTACAAGGATAATACAGAGTTCCCTATACCTCTCTCCCTATTGTTAACATCTTACACTACTGTGGTACATTTGTCACAGCTAAGAAACCAGCACTGATCCAGATCTATTAACTAAACTTCACACTTTATTTGGATGTCATTAGTTTTTCCTTAATGTCCTTTTTCTGTCCCAGAGTCCTATTTGGGATGCATCATATGCAGTAGTCAGATCTCCTTAGACTCCCTTAGGCTGTGATGCTTTCTCAGTCTTTCCTCGTTTTTAATGACCTAGACAGTTTTAAGAATACTGGTCAGGTATTCTGCAGAATGTCCTTCAATTTGGGTTTTTCTGATGTTTTTCTCCTGCTTAGAGTGGGATTTTCAGTTTTTAGTGAAATCATCACAGAAGCAAAGAGCCCTTCTCATGTGCCACTTTGGGGGGGTACATGATATCTGTGTGACATCATTGATGATGCTTGCCCTGATTGCCTAGACAAGGTGGTGTCGGCTAGGTCTCTCCACGGTAAAGTGACTTTATTTTTTTCCCTTTCCATAGCCTGCTCTTCAGGAGTGAGTCACGAAACGCAACCCATGTTCAAGTTAGGGAAACAGGACTAGAGGGGGTAGTATCTAAAATAATTTGAATACTTCTGTAAGGAAGATATGTTTCTTCTCCTCCATTTATTTATTACTTTATTTATTTATTTATTTATTTATGGGATTAATTAATAATTATATAAATTATTATATAAATAATAAATTAATTTATTAATGGGATCAAATAATTTATAACCCAGCCATAGACAATGGTAATCCTTTTTTAAAAAATTTATATGCTTCTGCAAATATTTAATTGTTAGCATACTTTTTAAAAAGGCATTATTTACATTATTTATTTTACACTATGAGACACTGATTTTTAAAGCAATGTGATTCCAAATAAAAGTATATTTCTCAAGATCAAAGCTACCCAAAGTGTTATAATGGCTATCGTTACATAATTTCTTGAGCGTTTATACTAGACATCTGGATATTCATTTTTCCTTGTGGAATTTTAACTTGGAAAAGGATTATGGCATTTTAAATACATTTCAGAGAAAAAAAGCTTCCGTGCTGAACTCCTCCATTTATTTATTACTTAAGAATTTATTTTAGATCAGCTTTTGCTCATGGACATTTATTTTATAATTTGGTTTTGTAATTTGGTGGCAATCCAAGGTTACATCATTTATTTTGTTGCTCAAATTGTTCAAGTTTTGGCCATCAGGAGCTCTTCCAGGTTGGCTCCTTTGTCTCTTTGGTATGCCCCATTCTTTTGTTTTGAGCCCTTCCATACTTTCTGGCACTATCAGAGACTCCAGGCTCGTCCTATATTTTTCCTACCCGAGTCCCAAAATCAGACAGTTCTCCAGGGTGCTTTGTCTTTTAAAAATGAAAGAAATTTTTCATAAAAAATATTCTTACTAGTTTACCAGATTGATTAACCTCACATTTCCAAACTTGTTTTGGGCCAAATGTTAAAATTAAGATAAGATATTGATTAGTATTGGGGCGCCGGGGTGGCTCAGTCGGTTAAGCGACTGCCTTCGCCTCAGGTCATGATGCCAGGGTCCTGGGATCAAGCCCTACATTGGGCTCCTGGCTCAGTGGGGAGCATGTTTCTCCCTCTCCCACCTTTGTACTCTCTCTGTAAGAAATAAATAAATATTTTTTAAAAATATTGATTAGTATTATGCTGCTTATTCTCATTTTCCCTTTCTGATCCATTCTCTCCCTGCCTTTCTCTACCCTGCTGTTCCCTTCTATGAATTCCAACACGTGGGCTACCTTGCCTTCTGGTTTCCAATTAGGTCTAGCCAATAGAAGGCACCAGCAGGTAGACAAATAGGCAGAAGTATTTCCTCCCAAAACTGTTTCTACCCAGCCAGCCAGCAGAGGCTGTGCTCCCGCAGAATAATCCCTCTCGCATAGCCACAGCTCTAGTGGGTTCCAGGAACAATACTTTCTTATCTTGCCCACTGTTGGTAATCCCTGGATGCCTGCGTTGCCATCCCTTACTGGACCCATTAGCCATTCCCGTACATCTGTAATAAACCGTCCATCAATCTTTCTTCAATTATTCTTTTGAGAGTGCCATCTGTTTCCTGCTGAGACCCTGACTGTTAGAGGAGTATTTTATTAATTATGTGTAGTATTCTCGAAAAGTTTTCAGGTTCTAAAGAGCTACACTAAAAACGTCTCCTTTCATCTGATTTCTAAAATAAAATGGCTGCAAACACATGCAAGAAACATACATTATACTTTGAGCTGTAACAAAATTATTTAGTAAAAACAGCTGTTCTTTAACAACTGCTCACAAGACTCACCTTATAATCAGGTCGAATGTTTGCAAAATATATAAAAGAATCAACAGCTAATGCAATTTTCAATCCTCCTCCTTCCCAAGATAGCGCAGACATCTGCTTTCCAGGAACCTTCAAAGTACCCAAATGCTGAAAAAATAATTATATTTAATCTAAAGTATCACAATTAAATAAAATATAAATTACCACCAATGACTTCATAGGGATCAAAGGTGTTATAAAAATGATTTTGTGAAAAGTTACTACTCACTTTAAAATCA
This sequence comes from Nasua narica, assembly GCA_028533885.1. Lineage (NCBI taxonomy): Eukaryota > Metazoa > Chordata > Mammalia > Carnivora > Procyonidae > Nasua > Nasua narica. The sequence goes on from CM052811.1 coordinate 12,881,733, forward strand.
TTTTCTTTGAATTTTTATAATGTAAAACATACTTGTGATAGGAGAAATTTATAAACAAAAGTGAAAGAATTCAGTATCAAAACATATTGCTAATTAAAATAGAATAACTTTATTATAAGATGGATTCCAATTTTGGAGTTGTAAAAAATTCTGCTTCTTGGGGGCACCTGGTTGGCTCAGTGGCTGGTTGTGGGTTCAAGCCCCACATTGGGTGTAGAGATTACTTAAAAATAAAATCTTTAAAAAAAATTGTGCTTCTTGGAATGAATTGGAATGAATGAATTATTGTGGTAGTAAATGCATTTTTTTTTAAGATTTTGTTTATTTATTTGACACAGAGAGAGAGAGAGAGACAGAAAGAGAAGGAATTCAAGCAGGGGGGTGGGAGAGGGAAAAGGCTTCCCACTGACCAGGGAGCCCGATGCGGGGCTCAATCCCAGGACCCTGTGATCATGACCTGAACCGACGGCAGACACCCAATGACTGAGCTACCCAGGTGCCCCTGTGGTAGTAAATGCAATCTTTAAGTATGGCCGCTCTTTAATGCTCCATATCCAATCAGTCACGAAGGCCTACTGCTTTCGCTCCCATCTATCCTCCACTGCCCCTGCCTCCTTTCCTGAATGAACTATGGTAATGGTCTAACTGCAATCTTTACCTTTTATCTCTCTTCTCATTCCCAGCCTCTACTCCCCCAAATTCAATATTCATTCTACTGTCAAAATTACCTTTCTGGAACACAAATCCAATCATATCTTATCCTGCTTTAAAAAAATGTTTAATAATTTTTAAAAATCAATAGCTTCCCACCATCACATTCTTTAGCAGAGTATACAATGTCTCTTCCCCTCTTCCTACCTGGCTCAAAACTATACTCTTTGGCTCAGTACCTCACTATTTAGCCATAATTCCTGTGTTCTCCCTCATTACAGGGCTACGGTCCTTCCAAACCTTTGACCTGGATAACATCCATTAAATCTTGAATGGATGAAATCATTCAGCCTGAATGATTCAGCCAATCACTCAGCCTGAAATCTTCCTTTCCTCTCCCCACGCCTCCCTGACCTTACTCTCCCTTGTCCTCCTAGAGCATGGTCTCCATCCTCCAAGATGCAATTTTAATATTGTTTCCTGTCTTCTCCTTCCTTCTACAGGTCCAGAGAATTCAGAAAATGAGCTACCAGAGAGCATTAACTTCATCATATTCACATTTATGTCCCTATCCCTTAATGGATTGCTTGGTAAACAGGTACTCAATAAATATCTATTAAGTAAATAAATGTATCATGTATTCAAATTAATGTCTTGGGACACCTGGGTGGCTCAGTTGGTTAAGCAGCTGCCTTCAGCTCAGGTCATGATCCCAGGGTTCTGGGATCAAGTCCCACATCGGGCTCCTTGCTCAGCGGGGAGCCTGCTTCTCCCTCTGCCTCCGCCTGCCATTCTGTCTGCTTGTGCTCTCTCTCTCGGACAAATAAATAAATAAAATCTTTAAAAAAAAATTAATGTCTTCATATGTAAAGACATACTAGGTACTTTTAATTACAATGATATCAAATGAACTTACAGTTTTTAACATGACAGCCCATTTTATGGCTAAATTAACAAGTGAATAAATTAATACAAAGAAATTTTAATGTAGCCATGAAAAGAAAATATTGCAAATCTATGATTTTTTGGCAGACCCAAGAATTATAATAAATCGTACTGGTATCCCTTATTCTTAAGCAGATATGCTCTAAAGTCAGGTTTAATGTATTAAACTCCATTTTGCCAGGGAAACCAATGGGGGTAAAAATGTTTTAACCTAGAAGGGTCTACTCTATCGGTCCTGCTGCCTGCATGAAACCAAAGGGAGCAAGCAGGCCCTCACAGCAGCACTCCTGGTAATGACGAGTCCCACTAGGAGAATAAAGCCATCTCCCAACTCTGCAGGCCAGCCAGGTGATGGCGGCAACAAGGAGAGAAAACCAACTTGTAGTAAGCACTCACTAAGCACTAGGGTAGGCATTTTCTCATTGTTATCTCCTATAATTTTTACAACAGTGCCATGACGTATTACCTGTATTTCAGAACATAAGTAAACTGAGTCTCAGAGGTGAAATAAGTTCTCCAAGTGAGACAACACTGTGGAAATGGAATTCACAGCCAAAGCCAGGCCATCCTGATGACTAATCACATGCTCTGTCACCCCCTTCCCTGGCTAAGACCACAGTATAAAAACCAGAAGATTCAGGCCTTCAGAATCAAAAGCGAATTCTTCCCTGAGGTTTCCTTAAGTTTAAATCTTTAGATAATAACTTTCTTCCAAGTTACTTCCCCTATCTTAATAACATAGTTCCAAGATAAGTCCCCTATATATTCACTCATTCAAAAACAAATACTAGGGGCGCCTGGGTGGCTCAGTGGGTTAAAGCCTCTACCTTCGGTACAGGCCATAATACCAGGGTCCTGGGATCAAGCCCCGCATCGGGCTCTCTGCTCAGCAGGGAGCCTGCTTCCCCCCTCTCTCTGCCTGCCTCTCTGCCTACTTGTGATCTCTCTCTGTCAAATAAATAAAAAAATAAAATCTTTAAAAAAAACCCACAAATACTAAGTGACTACTATACCCTGAGGAACTATGCTAGATAAGTTTTAATTACAACCATGCCAAACCGACCTACAGTTTTCAATTCAACACATAACACACTGTTTTGCAAGATAAAGCAAATAGGCCTTAGAATCTATGTTTTTCTATTTAAAAAAAGATTGAAGTAACAAAAATAAGCAGACAAAATAATATAATGATAAATAAGCCAATGGTTGACAAAAATAACCAATAAAGAACATGAATTAAGAATGAATTCAGATTTTTAATAGTTAGGAACCTTGAGAACTATACTCCTGTTTTCTCTTAGGTTTTAACATCTACCAGAAATCTTATTAGCTGGCAATGTACAATCTATTCTCTACATCACATTCTAAGTGGATATTTTGAGGTATTGATTCAAAAGCATGAGCTGACAGCATTTCTTATCCTCACAGAAATTACTAAAATATATTTTAAAATATTAATATTAAAATATTAAAACAACTGGGGAAGGTTTTTGTGCAGCAAAAACACGTATTATTGAAGTCTATGGTGAATTTATAAAAACCAATAGGCGCTAAGTAGAGTCTAGAAACAGAAAATAAAACAGGTAAAAAGTTACGCTTAGTTACTATAAGTTCTCACTTTCCAAATTCTTTAAAATTCACAATATATTAATTCTCCTATTTGATATTTTCTAGTGGGTCTTCAATAAAATTCTCCTTAAAAATTAAATTCATTAGGTGCACTTCGGTGGCTCAGTAGGTAAAGCAACTGACTTAGTTTAGGCTCAGGTCACGGTATCAGCGTCCTGAGATAGAGCCCTACTTTGGGCTCTGGAGTCAGTGTGGAGTCAGCCTCTCCCTGTCCCTCCCCTTTTGCCCCACCCTTTCTGCCACGCACACTCTCTCTCTCTCAAATAAATAAATAAATAAAATCTAAAAAAAAATTGAATTAACAATACTGAGAAGGATAACACATGCACTTATGAAAACAATGCTTTTGTTTTAATGTAGCATCACATAGTTATTATGAGGGGCGCCTGGGTGGCTCAGTGGGTTGAGCCTCTGCCTTCAGCTCGGGTCATGATCCCGGGGTCCTGGGATCGAGCCCCGCATCGGGCTCTCTGCTTAGCGGGGAGCCTGCTTCCCCCTCTCTCTCTGCCTGCCTCTCTGCCTACTTGTGATCTCTCTCTCTGTCAAATAAATAAATAAAATCTTAAAAAAAAAAAAAGATTAGTTATTAAGATAAATTTTCTTTTTTAAGATAAATTTTCTTAAAATAGTTGGCTATTTACCAACAAATTAAAACTGTTAGAAGTCTGAAGGAGGGAGGGGTGCCTGGGTGGTTCAGTTAAGTGTCTAACTGGTAATTTCGGCTCAGGTCATGATCTCAAGGGTCCTGGGATCAAGCCCTGCATCAGGCTCTGTACTCAAGGGAGTCTGCTTGGAATTCTCTCCCTCTCCCTCTGCCACTCCACCAACTTGCACTCTCTCTCCCTCAAATAAATAAATAAAATCTTAAAAAAAAGAAGTCTGAAGGAGAAAGAGGTAGGTGTGTTACACATCTATGTACATGTAATATAGCACATTAAAAATCCAAAATATTAATCTGAAACAAAATTATATTAAAAACAATTCAAAAACCAGAAAAAACATGTACATTCGGATCACAGAGAAAATATTCTAAATGACTGCTACTCAGTGATTTCGTAGGTGAAACAGCTCATTTCCTAAATGTACAGAGTATAAACTAAATTCCATGATAAAATACAACTATCAAGACTTACAAGTGAGGATATTATTCAAAGACAAGACACATGATATTCCATCATTTTTACTCAAAATGTCCCTTTTCAAAAATGTGACAAGTTTACACCACTTCCTCCCCCTTCTTTTTTCCCCTACCCTACTCACTACACAGGAAAGGAAAAAGACATTTACCTCACCAAACGGAGTGTAAAACTGCACAGTGTTTACATCTTTATCCTGAGTGACAACCTTCTGGGAGCCTGCCACGGCCAACACGCTGCCGATGTGGTTCCACTGGATACTCACCACATACATGCCAGTGTCAATTAAAACAGGATCTAGTCAAAAAAAAAAAAAAAAATGAGGTAATTGTGGTAAGACACAGCCTACAGAACTGTATAATCTTCAGGACAACTTTAATATATTTTTTAAGTTCTCCACATTAAAAAAAGAAAGAAAGAAAAATTACGTACTTTGGTCATTCTCATGTCTCATGATTTGGCACCGTCCATTGTCGAAACAAATCGCAAGGCAGGGGCAGTCTGGCTCCACGTAGCCTTCTGTGCCGTGGTACCAGTGAATTCCAGCAATACTGATTGCTCCAGTGACGTTCACCAAGCAATTCAGTTTCATTTTCATCTAAACAGAATCAGGTTAATATTTCATCCTTGAAACAGATCACTATAGAGAGTAATGTAGAAAGAACACTGAAAATGGGATTTAAAAATCTGATTTCAAATGCCAGCCCCATGGCTTACTGGTTTACCAACCCTGGGACAAACCACTTCAAGTGAGTTGTAGTTTTGCCCTTTTGCAAAATGAGGATTAAAAAAAATTCACAGAGAATTCATGAAACTAAATGTCAAGAGGTATATGGAAGTACTTCAAAAATAACGAAGCGTCATGGAAAAGCTGGCTATTATCACTTCCACCAATAAATAGATTTACGTAATGTCCGTAGCCTCTCAACAAACAATACTGCCCCATAAGTAAGATCAGAGATCAAACACAGCTAAATCTCACAAAGCCAGAGTTTTTCTAGAGATCATGCTAGCTGAGCCTCTTCTATTTTGCCTTCTTCCCAGGACCTGATTTTTGTCCCTTACTGTTTAAGTCTTCCATTCTTTTTACAAACAACCTTGAGTAGCTTGCTATAAAAATATCATTGGGAAAAAGTACATATATATCATTGGTATCTCACATAAATTTAGGCTTCTGCTATTAGAAGACACAAAGATTAAACTGTACCTCATCCAATTCATTATCCCTCAGCTTCAATACACCGAAATCTTGTCTTTCCCAGTTACCATGAATTCCGAACTAAAAGCATTAATTTAACTTGAAGTGACCCAGTGTTTTTTAATTAAAAAATCTAAAAGATTGAAAAAAATGAATTGAAGACTTTCTTGATGACACAAACCATCATAATAAATGTATATACATCTATGAATGATACATAATCATATAAAATTGTGTAACTGAAACTAATAAATATATGAAAATACATACACTTACTATAAAATTCCCCTGATTATCATAAATGTGTATTTCTCCATTTGCCATTCCAAAAAGTAGGATTTTACTATCTGCAGACCATGCTACATGGCATAACTGTATACCTTTCAAGTCTTTTCCCCAAATGCGATTTCCTAAAATAAAACATAAAATATAAGTTCAAGGTCATGATTCTCCAACAACTGCCCTAAAAATCTGTCTCCCTAAAGAGCACTCACATTCTTCACAGCACAATGTATTTGCTCAACTTATGCAGTTAATAAATATTTACTATCTATCTATTAGGTGCCAAACACCCTACTAAACATTTGAAATAGCAGCTGTTTCCAACTTTCCCCCTTCTCTTCAAAACTCTAATCTAGAACCTTACTTCCAATCAGCAGATGAATTCGTCTTCAACTCTGGAAAGAAAATAAAAGCTTTCAAAAAAGAAATCCCTCGTTTACATTTTCAAACATTCAGGACAAAACTGAATCCACGATAACCCTTTCTGCTTTGCCCTCAAAACAAAGGAAGACGTATAACTATAACCAGACATCCAACGAGGGCAAATCCCTCCACCTACTTTCTGGTCTAAGCCCTTCCTAGTCTTGCAAAGATCTATCTCCACTGATTATTCACATTTTCTCGTACTCTTCTCTCCAGGCCCTTTCTTACAAGTACTTAAATGTACTCAGATCTATCCTTCTTCAAAACTACCACCTCAAATAAAAACAAACAAAACAAAACAAAGAACGTCTCCCTCGACCCCAAGTTCCACCATTCCTCTCCCAGCCAAGCTTCTCGAAAGAGTTCACACCTGCAGTCACCACTTCCTCACCTCCCACTCAACCCTCAGCCCAACCCAATCCGGCTTCCACCCCAGACAGCCACCGAGATGACGTTCAGAAGGTCCCTAAGGGCCTGCTCCTAGGTCCACTGCAGGCTTTTCTTTAACCACCCCTTCCTTTGTTCTTGGTTTCTGTGCATTCGTTTACTCCTTTATCTCCAACACTTATGTTGCAGGTTCTTATTCCACAGGTGGCCTGTAGGTTTTTCATCTATTCCAATGGTTTAAATTCCCATCTACATGCTGGTGATTCCCAAAAGTATGACTCTAGCCCAGATATATCAGAGCCACAGAAGCACACATATAACTATGGCCGGACATATTTTACTTGGCTGTGCTACAGCATGACAAAATCAACACGTCTGAAAATGAAATCTTCCCTCACAATCGGTCTGTCTCCCATATCCCTTTTTTTTTTATATATTTTATTTGTTTATTTGACATAGAGAGAGAGAAGAGAAAGCGAGCACAAGCAGGGGGAGTGGAGGAGAAGCAGGCTCCCCACTGAGCAGGGAGCCTGATGTGGGGCTCCATCCCAGGACCCTGGAATCATGACCTGAGCTGAAAGCAGACATTTAACCAACTGAGCCACCCAGGCACCCTTCCCACATCCCTTACTTTAATGGCATCACCATCCATCCAGTTGTTAAAGCTAAAAACCTGGCTATTATTCTAGACACTTCCATACCCTCATCCCCAAACTGATGAATAATGAGGACCTATCTATTCTATCTCCTAAGTATCTCCAGCATATGTCCACTTACTTCCAGCCTCTTTGTCACTACCCTGGTGCAGCCACCATCCACCATCACCTCTCACCTGAATTACCACAGTAATTTCTAACTGGTACACCCGCCTCCTATCTTTCTTTCCTCACTCCAGTCTTCATGTTGCAGTCACAGAACAAAGGTGATCACCCTGCTGCCATTCTTAAAAGCTTTCACTGGCTCACCAGTGCCCTTAAAAGTTAAATCCCGGGCGCCTGGATGGCTCAGTGGGTTAAAGCCTCTGCCTTCAGCCCAGGTCATGATCTCAGGGTCCTGGGATCGAGCCCCGCATCGGGCTCTCTGCTCAGCAGGGAGCCTGCATCCTCCTCTCTCTGCCTGCCTCTCTGCCTACTTGTGATTTCCCTCTCTGTCAAATAAATAAATAAAATATTAAAAAAAAAAAAAAGTTAAATCCCAACTCCTCACATAGTTTACAATCTGCATAACCCGGCTTCTGCTAATGTCTCTAATTTCATCACATACAACTCTTCTCCTTTTAGTATTACACTATACTGACTCTCAAAATTTTTTCAATCCCCTAAACATGGCTAAGTTCAACCCCTGAGGACTTCCTCAAATGCTATTTCTTAGGCCTAGGGCACTCTATAAACCAACCTTCCTGGTGCCTAATGCCTCAACACATATCACTTTCTCTAGGATGCCTTCCCTGTTCCCTCCAAGCCTGGGTTAGATACTTCTACTATATGTTGCTGTATTTTCCCTGTCTCAGCACTTACCACAAGCACTGTAATTGCCTGGTTACTTAACCATCTCCCCTGATCTAGAACTGAAACATCTTTTGTCGTACCTAGTGCCTAGAACTATAGCTGTGACTTTGTAAGCTCTCAGAAATATTTGTGGAATAAATGAAGTTACACTAGAAAAAAAACAAATGGAAAAATGAAAATCATTTTGCAATAAATTCTTTTTCTATAGAGTTTCACATTAAAGTTAAGGTACAGACTGTCAGAAGCCCCAGTGTTATCTATGAAATAAAATTTGAAAAACATAGGTTTTAAAGCTATAAAACACAAGTAACAATACCATGCTCAGCTCTATTAAAAAATGACCAGATGATCACTTTACAACATATAAAAATATCAAATCATTACATTGTACACCTAAAACTAATGTTATATATCAACAGTATTCAATGGTTCAATTTTTAAAAAATAACCAGAGATTGTTATAAGCCTACATACTTTTCAAAACTAAGATCTATGTATTTATAATAGCCTAACAAGTATAAAAATAAAGTATAACTAGGCAGACATATTTCAAATAATCCTGAAAATTAATTTACTCTTTTTTCAGTGCCACTGTAGGACATTTTTTTTAATTTTTTTATTAACATATAATGTATTATTTACCCCAGGGTACATGTCTGTGAATCATCAGGCTTACACATTTCACAGCATTTGCCATAGCACATACCCTCCCCAATGTCCATATCCCTACCCCCCCCCCCACCTCCCAGCAACCTTTAGTTTGTTTCGTGAGTTTAGGAGTCTCTAATGGTTTGTCTCCTTCCCCATCCCATCTTGTTGAGTATATGTAAAAATAAATGTTTCTTAGGGGCACCTAGCTGGCTCAGTTGGTAGAGCATGTGACTCTTGATCATGGGGTTGTAAGGTCAAGCCCCATGTTGAATGGAGGGTTTACTTAAAAATAAGTTTCTTGAACATCATCAAATTGTATATCAACTGTTTTATCTTTTTATGTTTTCTGTCAGACAGCTAGCATACAATTAATTAAACTCCTAAGGACAAAATGTCAACCAAAGCTTGATCTTAGTTCTATGTACAACAAAGCATTACCATCCACTGAACCAACGATCACAGCCCCGTCTTCGTATACAATGCAGATCTTCTGTCCGTCGGCATTCCAGCTCATACTTCGAACCACTGATTTATTTCTATTATTGATCATCTCTTCATACCAAGAGCCTATTTGCACAAATTAAAAAAAAATTACAAGTCAAAACTTTCACGTAAGAGTTGAAAACATTCCATAAAACACACTGTGGGATAAGTAACTGCAAAATTTTCTATAATCTGAGACATTAAACTATAAAACCTTCAAGTCCAACAAAAACAAAGTAAAAAATTAGTTGAGGCCTTGACCAACAATTGCTTCAAAGATCATCACAGAAAACACAATAAATGCCCATCTTTTCTCTCTTTCTTCCTTTCTGTCCATTAAAAAATAAAACTTTATTAGCTTTTGACAGGCCAAAATAACTGATTTTTCTCAAAGTCTAAAACTTCAGATAATAACCAAGGAAAAAACAAAATAACCACGATAATTTTATATGCATGCATAAACTCTCCAATGACTAATTATAAGCATATTAAATACAAGCACATTAGGTAAAAACTCTAAGCCTGCTTGAAAAAAATTTTCAACAGTTCAAATCACTTTAGGGATTTCACATCACTAATGCTGAATGACAAAAACGTTCTTGTACACAGGGCTGGAGTGACAGGTCTCAAAGTGTAACCAAATGTGAGGCAAATCACAAGGTTCTTTTATTTTGTTTTTATTTTTTACTACATTTTGGTATCAGGAATTCTGGCCCTACAGCCAAGCAAATTATCACATAATTTGAAATAACTAGTCGAGGAGGGCATTATCAGAGTCAGGACTGAGGCCCAGAGAATACCCACCTTGGAGTACCCACCTCTACTCTCGTATTCTACTCCCTGCACAGACATACACACACACACATAAACTTTGAAAAACACAAATAAATTCATGTACAGTGTATTTTTTAATTAAGAATTTTTAAATGGTATACCCTGAGTATTTTCAAAACAACACACATGAACCAAGGTAGCCTTCTCTTTTAAGGTGATGGCTACAGGCCCCAAGAGATCATGCGTTATTTTCTGGTAATAGTGATGCACCTAATTTAATCCTTCTCTTGTTCTCTCTTGTAGGCAAAAGGTGCAAAAATCATGAGCCAGCAGTCAGAGCTGAGATAAAATCTGTATCCATGAAAGAAAAGGAAGCTAAGTGACTCAATAAAGGGAATGAATTATTGCCCCTGACTTCTTAATAAATGTTTTTATCCACTGGACTAACTAGCCACTGATCACACAGAAAATAATTCTTACTGGAAACCTGGGGGGGGGGGGGGCGCGGGGCGGGGGAGGAAGCAATCTCAAGTAGAAACTATCCTACTAAGGGCCTAAGTTTATTTTGGAGATAATCAACAGTCACCTAGTTCACTTTCCTCATGCAAGGTCACAGTTCAAACAAAAAATAAAGTTAAAAGGAAAAGCAGGCAGCAATAAATTCAGAAGTATTATCCCTGTGTGGTCAGGATGAATTCCCGCTGCTGGTTAAAAGGAGCCTTTCAAATATGTTTTTTCCCCATTCAAACACTGTAACCCAGACTCCAATCTGTGAAAGGTTCCATAAGCTCTGCTAGCATTACCTTTATATAACATCCAAACAATGATAAGCCCATTTTGATCGCTGGTAGTTAACTTCTGATACTGTTCATTCCATGTTACAACTTGAACAGAACCTAAAAAATTTATAAAACAATTTAGAAACTTAAAAAAGGCTACAATCTCAAAATTGTATTTTTATAATAAACACCAACAGCACATTCAAATCAACATGGGTCCTGAGCAACTAGCCACTATTTAATAAATCACTCAAAAATATTCATAGAATGTAGTCGCTATTGTCACTCATTTTCCACAGTGTGTGATACTAATTTTCATGTCTGTTCCTATTTCAGGCCAGCAAAGGCACGTATTACAGTTGGATGCAAGAGTTGCCATTTATGTGATGACAGAAACAAATTTAAGGAAGATTTACCCAACTGGACTGACTCCCAAGGATATTAACGCCCAAAGGACATCATACTAAGTACTTGGATTTTTTTTTTAGGGGGATGATGGGTTGTATGTAGTTGATATATGTCCTGATTTTCTTTTCCCCCACTCTTGTTTTCTATTCTATTAGTAACATACTCTTTTTTTTATGTTCAGTTAGCCACTGTATAGTACATCATTAGTTTCTGACGTAGGGTTCAATGATTCATTAGTGGCATGTAACATCCAGTGCTCATCACAACACATGCCCTCCTTAGTACCTATCACCCTGTTACCCCATCTCCCACTCCCAGTAACACACTCTTGAGCATATCTTAAACCTCTCGGTTATATGAACAACTGAGGGTTTTTTAATTTTTTTTAAATTCCTAAATACTTTAGTGTATATTTCCTAAAAAGACATTCTGTCTCATAATCATATTATAAATTAATGAATTTAACACTGATAGATTATTATTATCTAAACTCAGTCCACATTCAAATTTTATCAATTGTCCAAATAATGTCCTTTATAGGTACTTCTTTTTCTCATTCCAAGATCCAATCTAGGATCATAGAGTGCATTCACTTGTCATGTCTCTTTAGTCTAGTTTGATGTGGAACCATGGGGCAGATTCTAAAAAAGAATTATATCCTATCCATAGGCAAATAACAGTATTTTTTAATATATAAAGTAAGACCAACTTTGTTTTAGATTTAGATGATATTGTTGAATCATGTAAAAGTTGTTGAAGGACTCTAGGCTCATTTAATTAATTATGGCTCAACAGAAATGATTACTTTAAATATTACCATTATTAAAAATGATAACATTTGTGCATTAAGTAGATGGTTTCTAAATGCCTAAAGACTATTCAAACATGATTTTAAAAATTACATGACTCACCACTATGACCTTCGAGAGTCTGATTCATAGAAAGGTTACTAGGGGCTGCAAGACCCCTCAATTTTGCATCATCTAGGGGAAAAAAATAATACAGCAAATGCATTAAAGTAACAGATTATAAGACTCTGACATTTCTTGCTTATTTTAAAAGGAATTCCTATTCCTGGATGATATTAGTAAGATTTTAAGTATGTCTCATTCTGATCTACTTTTCTCATAGTGGAAACATAGGACAATAATATGTACCCCCTTGTAAAGATATTATTCTGGCAAAATAAAGCAATATGTATTAAAAAGAAACATTGGTTACCCAATATATTAAATATATTAGTAAATATTATTACTACTTATTCCTTCCCAAAAGATCATAAATAGAAATATTTATGATATGTAGACTGAAAACTCTAAAGCATAAGAGGGATCAGAAAGAAAAGACTTTTGAAATCAGTTTTTACTAGATTAATTCATTCAGTCATTCATTCATTCACTAAATGTCTACATTGTGCCATGCACTGTGGAAGCTTCTGAATATAAAATGATAAATGAAATAGCTAAGGCCTCCCCTCTCAGAGAGCTTGTAGTCTACTGAGGGGCAGATATTAAACACACACTCACCCACCCCCATAAATATATATGCATCTATGTAAAATTACATAGAGAATTTTACATAATGTAAATGCGGAGAATTTTACATAATGTAAATGCAGAGAATTTTACATAATGTAAAATTGAGGAAGTAAAGGCATAAGAGATAGTAACAGAGGGAGATTAATTTAGATTGGAGGGAGGGAGAACCAGGGAAGGCTTTCTGAAGAAATTATATTTAAGCAGAGAGTGAGGAGTAAACTGGAGATGCCAAGCAAGGTGGGGAAAAAGAGGGGGGAGATGGGAAGTGGTCCAGACTCAGAAACAGCAAGTGCAAAGGCCCCAAGGTTAAAGCGTACAACCTTTGAATCCAAAATGGAATTTAGTTCAGCCCTTTATCTTATAGAAGACTGAACTAAAACCCAAAGATGTACACCAACTTGCTGAAAGTCACTCAGTATGGCAGAACTGGGATTCCAATTCCAATCTCCTGTTCTAGATCTCCGATTGACTGGGGACTGTCTAGCTCTCCATTCTAGAGCAACACTACGGATGTTAAAGGAAATGTAAAACTGTTTGCTATGATTCCAGAGAACTAAAAAAAGAGAAAGCAAGCTGTAATCACACGAAACTTATCGACAAAAATGTTTTTAAAAATCTCATTTTCTGTTCTTGGAAACTAGGTGAATAATTATTAACACATCTGAGAAGCAGAAAGGATGATACAGGCCTGCAAATATCTGACAAAATGTGAGATTTTGTGACCTTACTGAAATGTAAATTAACATCACTTTTATTAGACTCCAAATAATGGAGCACAATAAACAGACAAGGACAAGGCAATACAGTGACTTAGTTCTCACTCTTCATTGTTTTTCTTTTTCCATCAAGAAGTTCAGCAAATATTTTCTGAACTTCACTGCAAAACGCTCTACAAAAAATACCACTAAATGTTTGGGAGTTTTGGGTTTGTTTGTTTGCTTTTTTTTTTTTTTTTCCATTTTAAAAGAAATAGAATTGCATACTGACAAATACCATGAACGAATCTCCCCGAACAAATGATACTAGCCAATTTTCCACCAAGTTCAAACATTTGGGCTTGCTTCCATTTACCTGTCTGTGTCTCTAATTTCAAAACTTTCAGTAATCCATCTTCACCACCACATGCTATGAAACCTTGGTCCTTGTTCCAAGATACACATTTCAGCTTCACGTTATTGGGAATGGCAATCTGAAAAGCAAGCACAAGCGCTTTCACAGCTTTTCACGGAGGACTTGGTTAGTGACTTAGAGATGAAGGCTGAAGAAAATCCCCCCAAGAAGAAAAACGGTCCTTCTTGCAGAGCGTGAGCTGTGATGAAAATGGGCA
>CM052811.1:12896351-12963768 GCA_028533885.1 Nasua narica
GGACTGCGCCTCAGCCCTAGAGAGGAGAGCTTCCTTCTAGAAGACGACCCTTCTGTACCAAACAGGCTGGAAGGGACCGTCTGTACCTGCGCACGTCTTGCCGTCTTCATTCAGGGTGTAGCCGGGGAAACAGTCGCAGTGATAGGCCGCGGGCCCGTCATCCACACACAGGTGCTGGCAACCGTGTGAGCCCCGAGCGCACTTGCTGCGAACTGCCCGGGCGTGGGGCAGGAAAGAAAACAGTCCCAGGTCACAGCGCAGAAGGAAACACAGATTCCCGGGAGAGAGATCTTCCATTTGGTCACGACAGGTGCTGAGACATCGCGCCCACCTTTCAGGAGAAGGCCTGTTTTCCTTTCCTACAGCTCACATCCCTCCAGCCTCACCTTTTACTGCCTCCCCCCTTTCCTTCTCATTTCTCGCAGATATCTGGGGGTGCCTCCTCTTTTCTTCCTGCCTGCAGTGCGGGGGCTGGAACGAGTCTTGATAATATTCCAGAACTTACCTTCGGCCTCTCCAGATGCCTGTCAGTGCCTCCAACGTCTCCAACTACACACGGATCATCTTCACCATCACCAAGAACAATGTATTAGGGACCCACTGGCGCAGGGAGCTAACTCAGACACTGCACATAAAGTGGGCGCCGTGTTGACCTAAGGCTGTCCTTGATAGGGTACAAAGCGGGACAGAGGACATGAGCCGACACACCCACACACACAGAGGTAGTGATAATAGTGATGGCGGCGAGGGGAGGTGTCAGGCTGGAGAGTGGAGCATTTATTATCTGTCCCAGAAATCTATCACAGGGAGGAAGATGGCTGGCCCAAATCTGAGCAGGGAGCAAAGGGCTATGCTCGTCTCATCCCATATCTAGACTGGCCCAGGATAAATGAAAACAGCAGGTCTCCTCTAATAAACCCAGAAATTCTTCCCGGGAGACACAAGTTCTTCCTTCCCCATCACAGGGACCAACCAAGTTTGTTTGTTTGTCCCTCCACACTCTGGAAACTTCCATGGCTCATTATTGCCTATAAAAGGGCTTTGAGTGAAAGGCAAGTCCCTCCATAATGTATCCACAGAGTGTCTTTCTAACTCTAACACTGATAATCCCCTTCATTACTTCAGACTTTTCCAGCGCAATGCTGAACAGAGGGTGGCTCAGTCAGTTGAGCATCTAACTTGGTTATGGCTCAGGTCATGATCTCAGGGTCACGGGATCCAGCCCCAGTCGAGTCTCTGTGCTCAGCTTGGAGTCTGCTTGAGATTCTCTCCCTCACTCTCTCCCTCTCCCTCCCCCTCTGCCCGTCCCTGCGCAGGTGCATGTGCTCTCTCTCTCTCTCTCTCTCTAAAATTAAAAATAAAAAGGCAGCAGAATGTTTCACTTTTCCCCTCATCCCAGCCTAGAGCTGCTCTACAGATAACAGCGGTCAGGACTCCTCCCCCGCCCCTGCTCTGGGGCTCCACATTTAACCTACACGCCTCTTGCTACTGCCCAGCAGGGGAAAAAGCAGGCCGTTAGCGGGGACGTGACCCCTGTTATGTACCCCAGCTTCAGAACGGTAACCCTTACTACTTTAAAGTATATAAACACTGCTCCACATTGGGTTCCATAAATACACTTCTTCCTAACCCTCTAACTTTCCGCCATCCGGTCTTGTTCTTCTTCCTTGCTCCCCTGTGCTGTACGACCACGCACAGCAACGGTGAGCCGTGATGGCTTGGCAAGTGACCACACGCGTAACAACAGAGCAAGTGCCCCAGTTCAAATCCTCACCCCGCGACTCACTAGCTGCGTGACCGTGGGCAAGTTACTTAACCTGCCTGGGCCTCAGCTTCCTCATATAGGTGCTGTGAGGAGTAATAAATGTGTGACTGTGTCTGAACGGCCTAGGACCACCTATGGCATACAGTAGGCACTGAAGAACTTGGCTATTGTGACCTCAGAGCATGGTCTGGAACAGTCTGCCTTAACTGAACATTTTCTTGGACTTTTTTTTTTTTTAATAAAACATTCCACTTTGTTCCATAATATCTGTTAGTTTACTTATTTTTTTTAAGATTTCATTTATTTATTTGACAGAGAGAGACATAGCAGTAGAGAGGGAACACAAGGAGGGGGAGTGGGAGAGGAAGAAGCAGGCTTCCTGCTGAGCAGGGAGCCCGATGCAGGGCTCGATCCCAGGACTCTGAGATCATGACCCGAACCGAAGGCAGAAGCCCAAGGACTGAGCCACCCAGGTGCCCCAATATCTGTTAGTTTAAATGTAAACTTGTTTGTGTCCTTTTTCAAGGTCTTCAATGTCCCTGGCTGCTTAAGGTACCAAGTGGGGTACCTGTAACCAGTTTGAGAAGTGCAGCCATGAGGCCCCTCCACCTAAATGACTTAGTGCTACCCCCAGAGCAAACCAACACAAGCCATTCCCCTTGGCCATCCGGCTCTGCAGTCCTCCATCTAAACCTCCACCATCGTCAAGGCCCACCTGCTGCCTTACACACTCTGCCCCCTTCCCCAGACAGCCCGCCTCCCCCGCTTCCACAGCCCGACATTACTGTCTATCCCCCTCCCTGCCTGGTCTCTTTCTTGAGGTGTTGGTTCTCTTTGCACCCAGCCTGTAAATTGCTCAGAGGCAGAAAATGTGCTTCTTTACATCCCCCCAGGGCTTTGCACAGTCCTGGGAACAAAACAGGTGCTCAGTCCTCTTTAATTGATTTTTTCTTTTTTTTTTTTTAAGGGAATTGGTCGTGTGCCATTTCCCTTAGTCTCTCTTGAAAAGGTCACATAATATCTCTCCTCAGGGGACAGGAGCATATACATAAAAATCTAATGAAAAGGCCGAAATTAAACACGGCCTTGAGAGGCAGGAATTTCTCTCAGAAGTGTTTTTCCATTATAAATGTCACCGTGTTCTGCCAGTGAGTTTAAATCAAATTAATGAGGATTCGCCAAGACATAAGGCTCAGATTCATAGAAGATTGATCATCTAGAAACCGTCAGGGAACAACTGACTTCACATTTACTGGAAGATCTGTGTGGGTCTAATTCAGTCACTGACAAAGTCTCATTTACTAAAATAATCCAGCTTTAAGATTAACGCTACAGAAAAGTTCCAGGACAAGTTTTAATTGGAAAAAGATCAGTTTAAGCTATCACACCAAATAGTTACTGTCCAACTAACTTCCTCTAAAGTTCCCGTTTGCTTTACAAGTCCCCAGTGTAGAGAGCTCTAACATTTTCCTGGATAAGGATCCTACATTCAATTAGCTTTTCTCATAGCCTTCACTCCCTACCCATGTCTGAAATGAGCTCTATTTGCACAATCAAGTGAGCTCACTGCCATCCGAGCAATGTGTGCCTTGGGCTGTAAGCAGGACAGAAGTTCTAGAGCCTAATTTGTTAAGAATCTTTAAGAATCTCTCTCTGTGGGTGAACTGCAAGTTGGTTTCACTGCCACAGAAAGAGCCAGCTAGGAAAGAATTGGTTTAGTGGACCTTACCTGAACACGTTTTATTATCGGCATTCAGAGTATAACCCTCGTAGCATTCACAGTGATGGGACCCCTCTCTGTCATTCACACAGATGTGCTGACAGCCGTGGGTACCAAAGGCACATTGGTCTTGAGCTGCCAAAGAAAAGTCCAGGTGAAAAGCAATTACAAGTGGAGAAGTCTTTTATTACCCAGAGATAGAAATCTTCTTACCTGTGGCTAGAAACCCTCCCCAGCCATCCGTACTACGGGCTCGTACCAGAAGTTAGTGGAATTGAACAAAATCCTACGCACAGTCCTTATTCTTCTTTTTTCCCAACTGCTTTTTCAAAATCACCCAGGCTGAGTTGTTATAATCTAAGTATCTTGTAAATACTAAATAAATAAGTAAATGCTAAAGCATTCTTTTTAGGCTTATTGTGCTTACGCTGAATCAGAGGGATACCAACAGTTGTGTGGCCAATGCCACTAGACGCAGAAAGACGCCAGATTTGAGTTTGAAGAAACTGCCATTCGGCCCTCCTCTGTTCTACGTGAAGAAGAAGAATCCAGAGGAGATCAGCTGACTCAGAACAGCATCAGAACTCAAGACCCAAACTGTCACTCGATGCACTTTTCTCTACACAGACATGATCATTTTTTTTGTCTTTAAACTTTTCATTTTGAAACCACCACTGCAGGCATATGGAAGAGTTCCAAAAACAGCACAAAAAGTCCTGTACTTCACCCCATTTCCCCGAGTGTTAACATCCCATATAACCATACCACAATTATCAAAACCGGGAAATTAGCGCTAACACAATGCTCTTAACTAATCCACAGATCTTAGTACAATTTTGCTATTTGTTCTACCACCAATGCTCTTTTTCGGGTCCAGAGTCCAATCCAGGGTCCACAGTGCCCTTCACTGTCACAGGTCCTTAGTCTCTTCCTCTCGGGGACACTTGTCTATCTTTGTCTTTCATGACCTTGACAGCTTTAAAAATCACTGGAAAATTACTTTGTAGAATGTCTCTCCATTTGGGTTTGTTTGAAGTTTCCTCCTGAGGCTGAATTTTTAAGGAAGACGACAGAAGTGCTACTGTGCCCTCAGGACAGCGTGTGAGAAGAACGATGTCACTGCAGGTCATTACTAGTGGGGTTCCCTCTGGTCACCTGAAGTGGTGTCTTCCAGGTCTCTCCACCACGAAGGAACTGTTTATCCCGCTGTAGGTAATAAGTATCTTGGGGAGCGTTCTTTGATTTTAACTTACTAAACTGTCTTTAGCATTTGGAAGGCACCTCCGGGCTGGCTACAGAGAAGGAAACGAACAACGCACGCACCCATGGGGGCCGCGATGCAGACGCACCCACTGCCGTTTCTGACTTTTCTAATTAGACTCAGAAACAGGAAAGGCCCAGGAGAGAAAAACCAGCCAAGTGCCCGGTCAGCGTGCCCTATCCTTCCCACACTGGCCGGGGGGGAATGTAGATGGGGAGGTAGCAAAAGGAAAGCCTCCTTCCCCACTTACCTGAACACGTCTTCCTGTCTTCGTTCAGGGTGTAACCTTCATAGCACTCGCAGTGGTAAGAGCCAGTTCTGTCGTTCACACAGATGTGTTCACATCCGTGAGTGTTCAGAGCACACTTGTCGATAGCTATCAAAAGACCATCAGGACAAATGGAAACACATGGAAAACGTGGTAAATTAAGTACGAGCCACCACACACACACACACACACTGCTGCTGCTGAAATGGGGGGTGACCTGGCACAACAGAAAGGCCACAGGACAGGAAGTGGGGAACTGATTTCTGGGCTGGCTTTTTCACTAACAGACCCCATGACATAGGTAAGTCTTCTTCCTTCCCTGGGTCTCGAGTTCATCATCTATAAAATGAATTAAATGAATATAAAATAAAACATAAAATGAATATAAAATGAATTAAATAGGTTGAATTAAATGATCTCTTCTCAAAAACTTTTTTCGAGGTATAAAAAACAAACAATGGACCTAGCTCCCATCTTTATCGATTGTACGTGAGTAGCCCTATACCAGATGAATGAGAATCTCTCTAAACTTTCTTCTGTGTCTAAATTCAGTGAGTGGCTCTGGCATCAGAGACAAAGGAGCAGCTTGTATTTAATTAAGTAAAATCCAGGAAAAGTTCCAAAATCCTCAAAAGGACCGAGAGTTCTGGCCCCCTTCCTGACTAACCCATTTCCCTACTAACCCTTTTCTCGAAAACTAATTGTAAGTACTACAAAGACGCTGATTTACGTATTACCTCACTTTTCTCCAGCAATTTTGGAGGAAAGGCACTGATAAGCAACCGTGGACCAACCAAAAGGCAGTTAGGAGAAAAGCACAAGGCCAGTCCCAACCCTGGAGAGTAGGTCCCCAGCTGAGTCCCAGTCAGGCACGCCCCCCCAAAGCGGGCCTCACCTGAACATGTCTTCAGATCGGCGTTCAAGGAGTATCCTTGGCTACACTCACAGTGGTGCTTGCCTTCCCCATCACTGACACACACGTGCTGGCACTGGTGTGTGCCAAGCGCACACGGGTCCAGAGCTGCCCGCCGGAAGTAGACAATCATCAGTATCGACACATAAGAAACATTCCAGATACTTGCTTCCCCATCAAAAAGGCATCGCCCCCTGCTTCCTTTTGAATAGAGCTCGCCATAAAAACTGGCTCTTTGTCTTCTGCCTCTGGTTCATGGGACGTACCACTCTTACACAAATAATGTTACTAATTTAAAATTACAGATTTCGTTTCAGCTTTCTTAAAGAGAAAGGAAATTTTGAATTTGGAGCCGAAGCCCAACACTTACATGGTCAGACAACCTGATATTTTATTCAAGGTACCCATCTAGCCCCAGAAAAAGACTTTTACTTCCCAACTGCAAGAAACGGGGAGAACTACAGGGCACTTCTGGAAGGTCTAGGAGCTAGTTGGCCTGTTGCAGCCAGAATCTGCTTTCCAAGGGCTCTGTAGTCTGTGTCAAAACAGAATTCACACACAGGCATATCTCTCCGCCTGGAACTCACGAGGGCGGCAGTGCAAATTTGAACAAGCAAACGGTGGAGGGCAAGGCAGGAAACCGCCTTCTGAATGAGCAGCATGGGTGCGTGAGCCCGAACGCGCATGTATGCAACTTCACGGCCTCTGGTATCTGCAAGGAGCTCGACAGACTCACACACTCGATGCAAGCAGTTAGAAAGAAAAGGAAGAACGGAATAAACGGGATTACGTCAACTAAGCCGCATCCCCATCTTTTTACTCCTGGAGGTGTTTCTATCTCATTGGATTTTTTTCCCTAGTGACATGTTTTGAAAGAAGAATCAATGAATTTAGTCATTTCTGAGAAGCCAAGGAGGCCTGTTGGAGGAGGCTGGCACCTCTGGGCAGGTAACCCAGCCTCAACTGCTTTGGCAACGGGTCAAGGCTAATATTTTCCCAAGAAGAGCCTTTTCATGGAATGATCTTTCCAACGCGTTGACTACAACAAGCTGCCCCTCAGTCTTTTTTCCATAGAGAGGCCATTTTTCCCCAGAACAAGCAGCTTTTTTGTACCAGAAGGAAAAGATTGCCACTCACCACTTGCTACTTTATGGCCTTCAAGCCCACCCCCAGGTGCTAGCTTTGAGACCCAATTCCACCACAGACCAACGTCTTTATGGACAAGCTCTCACCCACAAGCACAGGAGGTTTTCCTGGGAGAAAGAAAGCCATGTTCTTTTGAGAAACCGATGAATGCCAAGGACAGCTTGTGAAGGCCCAGTGTCCTGGGGCAGGAAAGACAAGGGGCCACCAGCCAGGTCTGGCTGAGTTGAGGCCAAACCTTGCTCCAGACCAAGACTTCGTCTCCCACTTCCTGACAAACTGGGGGGATGGCTGAGTTCCACATTATTTTCGATATAAAGTCTCCTTGAAATTTGCAATTGTAATTACTAATTCACGTGTCTCATCACCACACCCAGACTATAGCTTAATAATAGGGAGGGAATACTTTCCTCTGTGTATCATCAGTGATCAATTAATGCGTATCAAATAAAGAGATGGGGAATAGGTTATACAGCAAAAGGTATCTACATTTTAAAATTCACCTGAACTAGAAATTTGCCCACACCCGTTTGGATAATGCCACAGAGGGCTTTGAAAGACTGATCTCTAAATGATTTAAAATAATAATAATAAAGCATGAATATGGGTAGATAGAAAGATAAAGCATAGATAGATGGATACAAAGGAAAAAAGGAACTTGGGCGCCTGGGTGGCTCCGTCGGTTAAGTGTCTGCCTTCAGCTCAGGTCATGACCCCAGCATCCTGGGATCGAGTTCTGCATTGGGCTCTCTGCCTAGCCGGGAGTCTGCTTCTCCCTCTGCCCCTCCTCCCTATTTGTGCTAGCTCTCTCTCTTTCTCTCTTTCTCTCAAATAAATAAAGTCTTAAAAAAAAAAAGAAACTTAAAAATTAAGTATGCACTTCACACATTCATAATTCTGATCAGTGACTAAGAATAAAGGCCCGCCTTAAATGGATTCATAGTCATGGATTTGACTGATACATGCTAAAAATTCCAATTAAATTAGCATGCTCATATTCAAACTCCATCTTAAAGGACAAAAGACAGAAGGACAGTAACAATCCTTTTTTTAAAAAATCTGCTTCTTGAGGGCACCTGAGTGGCTCAGTTGGTTGAGCAACTGCCTTCAGTTCAGGTCATGATCCCAGGGTCCTGGGATCAAGCCCCACATTGACCTCCCTGCTTGGTGGAGAGCCTGCTTCTCCCTCTCCCTCTGCTGCTCTGCCTGCTTGTACTCTCTCACTATCTCTGTCAAATAAATAAATAAAATCTTTTAAAAAAATAAAAATAAAAACCTGCTTCTTGCTATCTCACAAGTGAACTGAAATCCCAACCCCTCTCCCCCCCGTTCTTAATCCTGTCCCTTCACAAAGAATAATCAGAGGAATAGCAGAATCTGAAAACTACAGGATCCAGAGAATAAGCAAGATCCTGACTGATGGTTACACATGCCTTCCATGGGCAGACAGATGCTGCTCCCCGTCTTCTGCAGGAAAACAGGCAGAGTTCTGTTAAAGCCAGAGATGGTAAAGCTAAAGAAAATATCTGAGGGAAATGGAGTTGTGGGCAGAGGGGAGAAAAGAGGTGTCTTGAGTTTTTTATTTTTATTTTTTTCTGACCCCATCAGGGAACAGCAGGATCATTTATCCTGGATATTTCCAGACCTTCACATTTCTAATGCAAACATGAAGATTTTTATGAGCAAACCAAGTTATATATAAAGCAACTCTATATTCCTAAACCAACAAAGTGTG
Organism: Nasua narica; assembly: GCA_028533885.1. Lineage (NCBI taxonomy): Eukaryota > Metazoa > Chordata > Mammalia > Carnivora > Procyonidae > Nasua > Nasua narica. Next base: position 12,905,157 of record CM052811.1, read on the forward strand.
TTTAAGTTGGTAAAAAAAACTCAAGAAAAGCATTACTTATATTTCAGTTTTCCATAAAGTTTCTACTAAAAGAAAAAAAGAATATATCTCTTTCTTTGGATACACAATATCTAAATATTCTAGTTGAGAGCCAAGACTTACCACAAAAGGTTTCCTGGAATCTAGAGGAAAGTTTCTCTATGACCCCGTACGTCTCCACATAGAAAACGTGCTCATCTAGGGGCTCACTGGCGATCATCTTGAGGGACTCCATGTCTGCCCGGTCCACGCCCACGGCATAGAGCTCAATACCAGACGCCCGGGCCCGAGCCGCCACCTCATTCACTTGGTCCTGGGGCCTTCCGTCTGTCACAATGATGGCCACCTTAGGGATGTTGGAAGTGGGCCCTCGAGCTCCTGCCTCCACCGTGAAGGCCTCATCCATCGCTGTCTGGATAGCCAGGCCCGACATGGTGCCTGTAGACAAGGGTGTGATCCGGGCCACGGCCTGTTTCAGGGACTGCTTATCTGAGTGGGTCTGGAGATGGAACTCAATCTTCACAGTGCTAGCATAGTTCACCACTGCCACCCGTGTATCCGCCGCCCCAATGTCCAGAGTGTCAATTATCTGGGAGACAAAGGTTTTCACCTTGGTGAACTCCAGGGGCCGCACGCTGCGAGAACTATCGATGATAAACACCAAATCCAAGGGCCTGCTCTTGCAAACACCTGCAAAGACGAATGTGGGGAATGGGCACAATTGAGCCATGATGTGATCCCTATCAGAAATGGGGCAATCCTCATACCCAAAGAGCCCTAGGGTTGGAGGCCCCCCTGTCTGCTATCTTCCCCCAAGACCATCATCCTCCCCTTAAAACGCTGACAGTACCAAGGTCCTTCTGAATTCCCTAACGAGAATTCACAGAGAGGGGTGAAGTTTCTCCAAATATCGCACCTACAGTCTGGCTGAACCCCAAACTTTCACCTAGAACCTCATCCCTCTGTTTCCGGTATTGCTCCCAAGGTTCCGCTTGACTCCCAGGAATGAATGGTTTCCAGACCTTTCTTGGGCACCTCAGCCATGGGACAATGGGACAGTGGCCCTGAACAGTGTGAAAGGTAAACTCGGGACAGCCTTGCTGCCCTGCCCAGGCCTCACACACACCTCAAGTAATGGCAGAGTTCAAGGCAAGCACACTGGTGCTTTTCTGGAAGCTTCCATCTTCTAATCCCCCACCAATGGGGTAAAAACTGCACCCAGAGTAGCCCTAAGTGCCCCCCTTTTTCCTATCATTTATCAGGTTTACTGAACTTTGGGGCCCTGTGACCCTGAGATATTTTAAAGTGAGAAGAGGAATGACAATCTGATCCATGTTGATTGTGCTTCCAACTCTGTCCGTGTGTCTGGTTTTTCAGGAGCAGAGACGTCCACTGGTGTCTCCCCTCCGCCCCCACCAAACTCTCACGGTCACCGCTTTCATTTTTTTCATTCACCAAATACTTCTTGGGGGACCCACCATGTATTTATCCCTGGGGCTACAGAAGCAAAAAGGGTTGTATCTTTCCTACTCAAAAGTACCAAGTACTGGGACCCCTGAGGGGCGCAGTAGGTTAAGCCTCTGACTCTTGGTTTCGGCTCAGTTCATAGTCTCAGGGGTGAGATCAAGCCCCACGTTGGCTCCGTGCTCACCTTAGAGTCGGCTTGAGATTCTCTCTCCCTCTCCCTCTGTCCCTCCCTCTCTCCCCCTCTCTCTCTCTCTCTAAGGTAAATAAATGAATCTTTAAAAAAAAAAAAACAAAGAAGTACCAAGCTCCCTGCTGGGGGGAGCCTGATTTTTCCTCTCCCTCTGTCCCTCCTCCCAGCTCATACTCTCTCTCTCACTCAAATAAAATCTTTTTTTTTTTAAGATTTTATTGATTTATTTCAGAGGGAGAGAGCAAGAGCATGAGTGAGGGGGCGGGGCAGAGGGAGGAGAAACAGACTCCCCACTGAGCTGGGGGCCCTACTCGAGCACCACACGGCTCCATCCCAGGACCCCAGGATCATGACCTGAGCCAAAGGCAGATGCTTAACCAACTGAGCCACCCAGGCGCCCCTAAATAAAATCTTTTTGAAAAAATCACACACATATTTGTTTTCATCTCCTCTTTCTTCCTTTTCCCCCAATCTTGTTCTAAACTCTCTTTCCTAGCCCCCAAAATCAAGTCCAAAAGTCAGGACTGGCTAAGAGGAAAGCCAGTTATTAAGCATCTTTTTCAAGTCATTCTTCCTCCTCTACACACATACACACACACACACACACACAACACACACACACAACACACACACAACACAAACACACCACGCACACACACACAATACACACACACACCCCCCACGCACACACACATACCCCCCCACACACCCCACACACACACCCCACACACACAACACACACACACAATATGCACACACACACAACACACACAATATGCACAGACAACACACACACAACACACACACAATATGCACACACACACACAACACACACACAATATGCACACACACACACACACAACACACACACACCACACAACTCATCATACGCACTGAGTCCTAAATGGAAATAGAACTGATGCTTGGGCATGAAACATCAACCAGGGTTCTGTCCTTTCCTGAGAGGGGGCTGGCAGGTAATGCTACTGTAAGAAGGCAATTTACTCAGTGACTAAGGGGAAAAGATGGATTCCAAACAAACTCCTACACCAGACAGTTTGCAACAGAAGAAGCCCTATCGGGAACAGGAAAGATACCTTTAGAGAGTTTTCTTCTAAAAATGGAAAATTATCCATCCTGCTTCCTGGAGGTATTCAATTAAGAAAATAAGTCATATCTTAATTTCAATAACGTTGTAGAGATCTTAGGGCACAAAACAAACAACCCTGTGAAGTCAGAGGTGCAAACGTTGTTTTTATACCCGTTTTACAGGTAAGAAGCCTGAGGTTCTGGAAGGTGGGTGAGTCAGAAAACAGCAGGTCATGGATGGGACTCAAAGTTTCCTGACTACCCAGCCTAAAGGGGCTTTTCACTGAATTACTGCCTCTCTCTGAGGCTGTATTTTCCACCACAAAAAAATCAACATTATCTCATGTACCTAGTAAACATCCTGCTTGTTGATTTTGAGCCGCCGCCCTGAAGTATGCTGTATGTCATGTATTTAGTTAAGTCAAAAGGAATTAAGTCTTTTTTATTTTTTAAAACAACTCCCAAATTTCATTTCATCCCTTGATTACCATGCATCAGGAGCAAGGAAGAAGAATCCTATTTAAAATCCTTCCTGGACATGGATATAGGTATTCTTACATAATTAGAATAAAAGGAAAAATACATGGTGATAGGAGACCCATATTTGACAACCCAAACACCCAAATCTTGTCCTGACTCTTGTCAAGGTTATGTTCTTATGGTATATGTGCATGATTCCTTCCTTCTCACATGGAGTCCTTTATGGAGGTTTACAGGGGGTGTGGTGGGCAGAATAAAGCTCTCTTGTCCCCAAAAACATCCATGTCCTAATCCTTGGAACCTGTACGTATGTTACTCTACAGGGCAAAGAAGAAGAAGGAGGAGAAGAAGAAGAAGGAGAAGGAGAAGTGGAGGGAGAGGGAGAGGAGGAGGAGGGGGAGGAGGAGGAGGAGGAGGGGAGGAGGGGGAGAAGACGACGACTTTGCAGATGGATTAAGTTAATGGCCTTAATGGGGAATTTATCCTGTATTATAGGGGTCAGTTCAATGTAATTACAGAAGCCCCTAAAAGTGGAAAAGAGAGAAGCAGAAGAGGAGATCACAGTGATGAGATGTAAGAAGGATCCAACCGGCTTTTGGTGGCTTTGGAAATAGGGAAAAGATCATGAGTCAAGGAGTGAAGGTAACCTCTACATGCTGAACTGGGCAAAGAATCAGTCTCCCCTAGATCCTTCCCAAAGCAACACAGCCCTGCTGACACAATTTTAGACCTTTGAGACTAGTGTTGGACTTCTGGTCCACAGCAGTCTTAGATAATATGTGTGTACTGTTTTTAAGTCACTGAGTTTGTGCTAATTTGTTACAGCAGCAATAGAAAACTAATACAGGGGCTCAGCTCAGATGGCAGGAAATTCCTTGAGCATCTGGTCACCCCCTCATTTGGAACCCTCTGCAACATCACTGTTTTTGAATCTCACTCCCCTTTACTAGAAAGCAGCACTTTGATTCTCGGAAACCAAGAAAGTGAAAATCTGCATTTCCTAAAAGATTTCCAGATTTAGGGGGCGCCTGGGTGGCTCAGAGGTTAAAGGCCTCTGCCTTCGGCTCAGGTCATGATCTCAGGGTCCTGGGATAGAGCCCCGCATCGGGCTTTCTGCTCAGCGGGGAGCCTGCTTCCTCCTCTCTCTCTTCCTGCCTCTCTGCCTACTTGTGCTCTCTCTCTGTCAAAAAATATAAATAAAATCTTTAAAAAAAAAAAAAAGATTTCCAGATTTACAATTTTGCTGATTTTTTATAGTCCTGCTAGAAATAAAAGCCCATAGGAAAGCATTGCCATTTCTGGTTGCAAAAAAGGAAGGGATTTGGGAAAGGGTGAAATGTAATGTTTATTAAAGGATTATCATTCAAGATCAGCTTGGATCCAAGTAATGCAGGGCTAGTGCTCCTTTAGGGGAACACGAACATCCTCTGAGGAATCCCTCCTCCCTTTCCCAGTCCCATCCCCAAGGGAGGTGGGTCAAGACCAGAGGCAAGGTTACGTTTTAGAAGAAAAGCTTCCCTACACTGCCCAACTCTACCACCCCAGCCTGGAGCAAAGCAGGCTAGCAGCTAAATTTAAACCTTGTGAATGAACCTCGGTACTCCCTGGCTCAAAGACAATGCTGTCACCATTTCAAATCGAGCCCAGTGGGGCCGACGAAGGAAAGAATCCTTTGTGCTCTTTCTCAACATTATCCAGAAAGGTGAGAAGGGGATAGGCAAAACAAATCCACCTGAGGCATGAATGAGACTGGAGACCCCAGAAAATGCTTTGGTGCAGCCTCTCCTCAGCAAGCCTGAAACTGGACATTTTGGTAATGAAGATAAAATTTTATGTAAACCCATTTTAAAAGCTTGGTAGATTGTAGCAGTGGAAAGATCCTTGGGTGGGATTTTGGAGCTCTGAGTTCTGTTCTGAGCTCTGACACATTTGCTGGGTCATTTGGTAAGTCTCAGGTTTATGTGCTTTTAGGGGTGGCCTTCCAGCTCTGCTACTCTAGGAACCTCTGCCAGAGGAACCAACTACTGACCAAAAAGGGCAATGGAAAATTGTTTGCCAAAGACCCAGTGTCTTGGGTGTTTGAGGATCTAAGAGAGTACAGGTTGGGATTGGGACCCGGTCAGTACAAGCGGAAGACCTGGTCAGGGGCAGGAGAAGAGGTGGAGACCAGGATGGTTACAAGAAAGGTCGGGGCCATCCGGGGGCCCCTCTGGTTTCCTTTTGGGTCTCCCACCCCCACTCCCTGGTGTGAATTCCAGTCCAAATTCTGGTCCAGATCCTAGATTGGACTGAGACAGCTTGAAGGCTGTGGCCAGGAGAGGGAGGGTCACACACTGATCTGGGGCTATAGGTGAAGTGATTTCCAGACAACTAAAGGCAGAATCTCAGGAAGGGTTCCTTCAGCTGCACAGAGAGGTAGGGACTGGCACAGAGCGCTGGGAGGCGGCCTGTGTTCCCATGCTGCCCCATTCTCCAGGCCCACATTGCCGAGTGGCTGGACTTTGAGCTTCAGGAGACCCAAATTCTAGTCCCGACTATGAGTGACTTTGGGCTGTGAGTCCTGTGAGGAAACTGAGACCCGTTTCCTCACAGGACTCATCAGGGAGGGGATTCTTTCTCCTGCACCACAGTCTGGCTCTCGGGCTGGGATGGAAGGAACACTTGGCGGCTGCACAGGACTTCCCCTGTTGGATGCTCCGCTTCCCCTGTCACCCATCCCTCCCGCCCGGTCCTCCCCACCTCCCTCCTGCCAGCTGTCCCTCCCTGGTGCAAGCTCGAGTCCCTTCCAGGCTGGGGTTCCACTCCCGCCCGCGTACCTGCGCCGCGGGCCCCGCCGGGCTGGCCAGCCCCGGAATAGGGCGCGCGGGTGGGGACGACAGGGGCCGGGCGGCGCCCAGGGCTGCCCCCTGGGCCCCGCGTCCCCAGCCTCCGCAAACCCGGGCGTGCCAGGGTGCCGGGGGCGGCTGGCGCCGGCGGCAGCAGCAGGAGCAGCGGCCAGAGCAGCAGGAGCAGTCCCGAGAGGTGGCGCGGCATGGCGGGCTCCGCACTCCTGCAGGTGTCGTCGTCGTCGAAGACTCGCTAGCTCCAGCAGCCGAGGACCTGGGCCCCGCGCCGAGGCGGCCAATTTAAAGGTCCCGCCGCCCCGCGCCCCGCCCACCCGAGGCCCCGCCCCGAGGCCCCGCCCACCCCCGGAGGAGCCGCCGGGCTCTGCGCCCCTGGCCCGCGGGATCCTGTCCGCGCATTCCGGCGGCAGAAACGGAATGTCTGGGGCGAGGCGGCGGCGGCGCGGTGCCCGAAGTTCGGCCCGCGGAGGCCCCCGCCGGGCCCCGTCTGGGTGGGCTCGGCCGGGCGCCTCCTGGCCGCGCTCCGCCTCTCCTGAAGCTTGTGCTCAGGCCTGCGAACCCCCCGGGCGCAGCCCGGCCGCCCTGCGCTCTCTCGCTGCCCCAGCAGGCCTGACCCCCGGCCCCAACCGAGGGGGCCCCGGGCTCTGTCTCCCAGCTCCCGCCAGCGGTGCCTGCGGCGAGGTTTCATCTCGCTCCTCACACTGCATTCCTTTCCCCAGCCAAGTCACCCAAGTTTTGCTGTGGGCCCTCAGTAAACGAAAAAAAAGGCCTCACAGATTCTAGCAGCATGAATAGAAATGCTTTCATCCCAGCTTCAAATATCCGTAAACATTTGGACTTAGATTACCAGGAATAGAAAGTCAAACACACATTCCCCAGAGAACTCCCCCCTCCCCCGGCCAGCTGGGAGGACAGCCTGTACCAACAGAGGCTTCGAAGGTGCTCCCTAGATCCCATTTCCTCTCTGGAGGAGTGATGGTGGCAGCACGGGGCTGGGGACCCCTAGGGGGACCCTCCGAGAACTGTCTACTGGGAGAAAGGCATAAATGGTCTAAGAGAACATGGTGAATTTAGGAAAAACAGACTGTCTCCAACTGAGGAAAGCAGGAAGGCTTCTAAAAACAGGTGAGGTTTGAGCTGGATCCTAAAACCTGACAATGAAGGTGAGTTCCAACAGATCCAATCTGGTCTTCCTGCTCCCAGACTATTAGTCCTCTAAAACCCACACTCCACACGGTAACCTTAAAAATCACTTCTCTTCTTAATCTTGCAACTTTGCTTGCAGTAAAATCCCAATTCCTTTAACTGGCCAACAAGGCTCATGGAGATTCAAACCCACCTCCCCTGCAGCCCTGAACAACAACCAGACCTGTATTCCTCCTCTCCATGCTTCAGCCACGCTAGCCTTGCCTTCTCCCGGTCCTGGAGGACACCAAGCTTGTTCCCACCTTGGTCATCAGTGTAATGTCTTCCTCAGAGCAGCCTTCCCTGAGGCCAGATCTTAATCAGCTTTTCAAGCTTATTTTTACCAGGACCCATTATAACAACTACATTTTATATTATGAGCCAGCCGCTACATGAATAGATAACACATATATCTGCAGAAATGATAGTTGCACGAAACAATACTAACACTTAACCACATTTGGTGCTATTGTATTTACCTCCATTCAGTTGTTTCATTTTTTTAAATGTGAGCATGAACACATGAGTTTGTGGTTCACTAATGTTTCCCAGTTAGCAGTGTAAAAAATCGTGTTTCAAACAGATACTTTCCTACTGCCTCTGCCTTTCTGATCTATTATAGCATCCTGTGTGTTTCATTTGGGGGACTTACTCAATTTGTAATTATTCAATTTATATTCAATTTATTTATGTTTATATCCCACCAGCCTCTAGGCTCCAGAAGGGCAGAGCTGATGCATGCACTGCTCGGTGCTGACTTCCTGTAAATTCCACTGTACGCATGCAGGTCTGCAATGGGACTGAAAATTTAGGAAATGGAAGATCATAAAATGGGGCTGAAATTTAACTCTGCCTTGGCAGGATAGTAAACAGGCACGATAGACTGGGAGAAAAGAAATAACCTGGCTGAGGGTTGCTCAGGGATGCTGAGGAAATGGTTTTGCTCGTTTCACTTCACTGCCTGAAGGTAGTGATGGCTCTAGGCTAAGCACTGGCTCCAGAGACAGCCCTTTCCATTGGCCTCCTCTAGTGGGGAGTTCCACCTTCTCCACCACCAGGCCCCTTCTCTGAAGAAATTCTGGGGAACAAGCAACAGAAAGTGTAATAGTCTGTTTCAGCACATTTGCATGTAGGCATATGTGAAGATCAAAACTATTTAACCTAAGGATTAAAACTATTTATTTAAGCTAAGGAAGAAATTGTGAGTAGTTTTCCCTAAAAATTCATTATAAATACTACTACTTTGTTTTTACAAAGTAAAAAAACAACAACAACAAAAAAAAACTATGTCTTTACTGGTCAGCTCTGGCTAGGTCGGGCTATGGTAATAATGATCCTAAAATCTCAGGGCTCCTAACAAGAAAATATATTTCTTGCTCTGTTACGTGTCCTTCCTAAGGTGGCTGCAATTCTTCCCCACCTTATCTTCATTCCGGAACGCACGCAAGGGGCAGACCCAATCTGAGACACGCTGGTCTTGTGGCAAAGGAAGGAAATGAGAGATGGAAGAACCACACGACAGATCTTAACCTTCCTGCAATGAAGTGGCTTTCATCAATCCCACTCACATGTGATTGGCCAAAGAAAGTCATGTGGCCAAGCCAGGTCCGTGGGTGGGGAATAGAAGGCTTTTACAGCAAATCGCTGCAAACCGTAATAAAATCTAGAGCAATTTATTTATACACCTTTTATAGTGAGATGGCAGGGTGCCTTCTGAGGTCTCCTCTCTAGGTTCGGTAAGAATCTTTGGCCTCTGAATCCTGATCGGCTTCTCGTCAGAGGCCCCTCCCTCTGTGCCATCCAATCCCGACTTTTTTTTTTTCTTTTTTAAGAGTTTATTTGTAAGCAATTGCTACCCTCAAGGTGGGGCTCAAACCCACAGCCCCGAGATCAAGAGCCATATGTGCCCCCGACTGAGCAGGCGAGGCGCCCCTAATGCTGACCACTAACAGCTTTCCAGCTGCACAGGTGGGAGATCTCGCCTCGGTGGACTGATTCCTTTGTTTCTGCTGCTGGGCACCAGTGATCCGGGAGCGGCACCAGCTCTCAGCGCGCAGACCCACTGGGAAATGTCCCTGGGAGCGGTTCGTCACCCCGGGAGCCACGCCCCCTCTTACCTCCCGGTCCTGTGCTGCTGCCCAGCTCCAAAAGGCTCCCGGGATACATGCAAGACCTTGGTGTCGGCTGGATTCCAAGAGCTATTTTCTCACATCCTGGACTTACTGATTCGTGACCCAAACACCTAGTTGTGCTAATTAACCAACTCCCAGATTCCGTTCTCTCCGACTCCGAGTGCCGGAAACCTAAGGGGAGAAGGCCTACTGCGCAGGCCTGAATGCGGAGGTTCCGCCACCCGACCCACCTGACCCAGTCTGAGGATCACTCAGGGGCTTAATAAAAGGAAGCGTCCTGATACTCGGGAATTAAAAGGCGGGTACCCAGATACTCTTATGCACGTGGTTTGGGACTGGGCCTAGGAACCTGCATTCAACAATCTCTCTAGGCAACTGACAGCTGAGGGAGTCTGCAATGGCCCGCTTCTGATGGTCTCGTCAACAGGCCCCGGGCGGGATCCAATGCAAGGACAGCTACCGGGAAGTGGCCACAGCACAGAAGGCCTTTGATGGACTGACTGTGGTCAGAAGACATGCTGGGCCAGGGAGTGACTACTCTCTCCGCCACACTTCTCAAGAGCAGTCGCTAACACTCAGATGACCAGATCCAAAGGCTTCCTCTGAGAGTTCCGGCAGCTCCCCTGTAGGCAGGGGTCCCAGTTTTAGCGCCTTCCGGCAGGGCTGGTGTCCTGATTCTATATGAATTGTCTATTTTCTTTCTACTTCTTTCCCTGTGTCCCATACTTCACACTGTCTAGTAATCCACAAGATTTTTTCTAGGTCAGCTTTTAAAAACTTGTAATAGATTTTTTTCCCCTTAACCGTAAAAGTAATGCAACTTACTGTGGAGTTTAGCAAATGCAGACGAGCAAAAATAAGAAAATAAAGACCATGTGTAACACTACCGTCCAAAGATAAGCTATGTGGTATTATCTCTTTTTCTCTACCTGTGTATTCATATGTTTCTATTAAAAATGAGATCACACTGTATATTATGACCTTATTACTCGCTTTTTGTACTTAATGTATAGTGAACATTTTTTGTTATATCCTTCTAATACATCATTTTTAATAGCTATATTATATTCCATCATATATTCTATTTATTTATGGAATTCTCTATTGTGGAACATTTATTTTTATCTTTTTAAGATTTTATCCATTTATTTGACACAGAGAGATCACAAGTAGGCAGAGAGGCAGGCAGAGAGAGAGGGGGAAGCAGGCTCCCCGCTGAGCAGAGAGCCTGATGCGAGGCTCGATCCCAGGACCCTGAGATCATGACCTGAACCAAAGGCAGGGGCTTTAACCCACTTAACCACTCAGGCACCCCCATTGTGGGACATTTAGTTTCTACTTGTTTTTAATGATAAATAGTGCTTCAATGAATCTCCTTTTGTGATTCATTGTGAACTATGATTCTTTCTGCAAGAAGTAGAATATCTGGCCTTCTTGGGCCTCTGTGTACCGTCATATTAGGAATTGCACTGAGTGTGGTTTCACCCACCACCTGTCTAGTGGTAATTCCCAGATCCATGTCTCTTGTCCCAGACCCGCTCCCAGGCAACAGACTTACATTAATAACTCTGGCTGTTGTACCCTCTATTCAAAGGTCACAAAATCACCTGAGGCTCAACCATATCCAAAATGAACTCAACATCTTCCTCTTTTTTTTTTTTTTTAAAGATTTTATTTTTAAGTAATCTCTACACCCATCGTGGGACTCAAACTCACAACCCTGAGATGAAGAGCTGCATGCTCCACTGACTGAGCCAGCCGGGTGCCCCTCCACATCTTCCTCTGTGACCAACTCCCTTTTATGCATTTCTGCCTGTGGAACTAGCATTCTCCCAGCCACACAGGCGGGAATCTTGACGTCCTCTTTCCTCTCTTGATCCCCTTATAATAAAGTTATCAAGTCTTCTACCCGCATCTCCAATTCTGTCAAATTCCCAAAGTGTATCTCAAATTGCTTTATTTTGGGAAGCTTATCCTTATCTTTCCAGCTACGTGCAATCCCCAGAGGAGAGGAAGGGGAAGACAGAAGAAATATATGAAGAAATAATGGCTGGAAAACATCTTGAAACTTGATGAGACTGATAAACCCAATGAACCTCAAGCACAAGAAACACACACACACACACACACAAAACCTTACTTTGTATACATTATATGTCAGGAAAAAAAATCAAGGAACATATTAAAATATGCTTAAAATCAGTGACAGAGCAAAACTTTTCATCACCAAAAGTTTAAAAAAATGAATAAAGTTAATGATGATAGAAAAACAATGTGTAGAAATGTTTCTACTGAAACAATATGTACAAGAAGACAGTGGAGCAACATCTTCAAAGTGCTGAATAAAAACCAAAAAAACAAAAAACAAACCAAAAAACCTGACTCCCTAGAATTCTATACCCAGGGATAGAACTGTTTGAAAACAAAGATAAAACAAAGGCATTGTCAGACATACAAAGACCAAAAGAATTCATCAGCAGCAGAAGCACGCTGCAAAGAAAAAAAAAAAAAGTTAAAGCGAGTTCTCTGGCAGAAGAAAAATGATACCAGGTAGAAATGTGGATCTACAAAAAGAATAAAAAACACCAGAAATAGTAACTAAATGGGTATATATGTAATTTTTAAAAATTGTCTTCCTCTTTAAAAGGTAATGAGCTGCTTAACCAAAAATAAGAGTCACAGAAAGTCAATACAAGGAACCTAGTCAGCCACTCGTTTGGAAATGAATTATTTACTGGCATTCAACTGGTGGGAGGGCGAGGGAATATAAATCAGGTTTCCTGATGCCTCGTCCAGATTTTAAGCTGCCTCACTGAATGACAAGTACAAAACTGCTTTCTAACAGACCAGAAACAGTTACTCTTTTTCTGGCTTCCAGGTCAAATACTCTTCTCCCTTTTCAGTCCTTCCTCTCACCATTCCTTGCTCACACACCCTGTGGTAATATTTACACAGTGCTTGATAGTTGCCAACTCTTCCATGTCCGTTACCTCACTTGATCCTAAAAACAACTCCCAGAAGTGTGTAGGTCAGGAGTTTGCACCTTCATGATTTCACAGATGCAGACACTGAATCTCAGACCAGAGTTAAACTCCTCAGCATGAGGGATTAGTAGCGTGGTGAAGTTAGGACTGAAATTTCCATCTTCTGACTCTAGATTGCATGCTCATTCCACCAGCCCCATACTGCCTCTCTCACGGGCCTGAATTCCACATTGTCTGGCATGCATCTTACTTCTAAATTATTTTCTCATACCCGAAGTCACGACTTTTATAGGAACACAAAGCAACCTCAGAAAAGCAAAGGTACTACTTGGCTTGGGCTTATTTGGAACATGTTCCTTCTCTGAAAAGTAAAAGAAGTCCTGAAAATGGCACATTGGTCACCTGCTGCAAGGGACATCAAAATAGTAAGTTCATGATGACTATGAACAGATTAGACATAGGCTAGAAAACAGGGATTAGTCCATCACCAAACAGAGGGAAGAAAATGTACTATTTATCAATGGAAAGTCTCTTGGTTTTGTATTCCAAGTACCTTTAAATGTAGGTTGGTACACCCAAAATTTAGATCACATCCAATTCATATTGAAAATAGTCTATTAGCAAAAGAAAAAAAGAAAAGAAAAAAGAAAGAAAATAGTCTCTTAGCAGTGTAAAGCTTGTGGAGACAAAGTTTTTCATTCAGTAAACATTTACCACCCTTCTTTTCCCTCACAACTTTGTGTGGGTCACTGTGCCAGGAGTTGTAGATGGGAAAAACAGTAAGGTTTCCTCTCTAAGTTGTTCACTAATAGAGACGCAGACGCAATAAAACATGAGCTGTAATGGAGGGATGTCCCAGGTGCTAGAGGAAGAGGAAAGGAAGCAGGCCAATTCAACAAATCATTCTTCAAATTCCTTGGTAGCCCATTTGCCAAAGGAGCAAAAGAGAAAATGGCCAATTTAAAGAGTTTACCTAATTTACTAAAACCTTCTAAGTAATATTTTTAAATCTCTCAATATATATAGATGTATTCTTGGAGGACTTGCCGTTAGCCAGTCTGCTCTTGTGCTAAGCACTGTACACACTGCCTTCCCTTAGGAAGTTATATGGTGCTCACTAAAGCTCGCGGAGGTTAGGAACCTTGGCCAGACTCACAGTAAATCGGTGGCAGATCTGAAGTTTAAAACCAAGCTTGTCTGAATCCAGTATCTGATTTCTAACAGCTCCTCTATCCAACCTGCTTTATAATACCTACTGATTTTTTGTATGTGCTAGGCACTGTTCTAGATTCTGCACGTGAATTGTATCATTTATTATTTACAACTCTGTGAGTTAGCGGTCTTTCTCTAGATGAGAAAACAGATTCAGAGAAGTTATACCACAAGTCCTTTTAGGACTCAGCCGTTTGGAACCCTCGAGTAGGTTCCCCTTCTACTAAGACAGTCATCATAATAACCTACAGTGGCCAACCCAAGACCTCCCCGAACTCACGGCCCACCGCCCCTGACTCTCCTCCCTTTCCACTCTCCTCACTCACGCTGGCTATTCTTTGAATGCACCAAATGCACCAAGTGCACTCCTGCAGGTCCCTCTGCCTAAGACCTTCTTCCTCCTGCAGGTTTCACTCACATGTCACCTATTCCTATGAGGCCTTTCCTGACATCCTTTAAAATTTTACCCACCCCATCCCCCTTTCTTGTCTCCTTTTCTCCACAGCGCTAGCACTAACTATGTTCTTCTAAATCATCTTTTTTTTTTCACTGTTTTGCCCATCACTATATCTCTTGCACTTGAAACAAAGTACAGACTCAAAATGTTATCAGTTGAGCTAAGCTTTCGCTCAGGGTTAGAGAGCGTGAGTTGGATATTGGACCCAGTAGATAATCGCTAAGACCATCCTCCTTCCATTACATCAAATGTGTTCATGATGCCAGAGAAAATGCACGCTCCGGTGAGCTCAGTTTTGGAAACAAGGGCCTCATAGGGCTCAAGTTTTGTTTGATAGGACTCAGAAGCACCTGGAACTTTATGGAGCTTTTTATAGCTAGCCACATTCATATAAGTAAATGCTGAGAAAGTGAAGCGAGAAGGCCAAAACCGAGGCACAGAGTGGACAAAAGCAGATGAGAGATGAAAAAGCTACAAAAGTAAACTGAAAGGATGACAAAGATAGGCAAAACTCGGTGAAAAGTCGGGAAAGCCAAGAGGTTGCGTAGGCAATGACGTTGGATGATAAAAGCCAAAACTGAGGTTAGAAAGTGTAACAGGGGAGCGCCTGGGTGGCTTAGTTGAGCAACAGCTCTTGATGGGAGCTCAGGCTCGGAAGTCAGGGTCCTGAGATGAAGCCCCACATTGGGCTCTGCCCAGTGGGGTGTTGGCTTGGGATTCTCTCTCCCTCTCCCTCTGCCTCCCCCCAGCTTGCACTCTTGCCTGTTGACCGATAAATAAATCTTTTTTAAAAATAAAAGCAGCAAGCAAGCCTAACAGGACTTGGTGATTTAGGAAGGCATCGGGATCTCAGGAGACTTTTTTATGGGAATTTCAGCAGCAGTGCCAATCTCGGAAGTCAGAATGGTGAGATTTATGAGCTCCCTACTTAAGCTGGAGTTGTTTCCTATTTTAAAAAACAAGATCGAACGTCTTAACATTTATCTTTCAGTGTTCTCTCTACTTGAATTTGAGAGTCAACTATACTAATCTACTAACATTTTTCTCCAAAACTAGCAGAGGAAAAAAAATTACCTTTTTAAGGCAAACAATTTAGGCATATTGAGGAAGATATTTAACTGTTATGTTGACAAATTTCCCTTTACCAGAAACATGACCCCTTAACAATCGTGTTAAGTTTTTCCCCTGCCTTAGGGAAAATGATTGGGTTTAAGACACTGTGACTGTTCTTCATGAAGTCCAAGGCCTGTGTCATTTTTCAGAAGATAAACCTGTTTCAAATGAAGTCGTGATTAAAGGTCATGAAGGCCCACCACTTCCCCTCCTGGAGAAACGATGGCCCAGCTGGGCCCAGAGCTTGGCCGTGGATTGCAAGCAATGCTACTCCCACCTCCAGCCCTAAAAGGAGCCCCACCAAGTCAGGGTCCTGATGTATTCACATTTTGATGTAATCCCACCACTAATAAAGAACTAACAAGAGTTTGATTAATATCTAAATACTATTTAGCATTATCTTCAACAGAGAACACAAATAAGCCAACAGTAAGAAATAAGGAAACCTCATGGGCCTCTAAGATTTCTATTTTTTTTAATAAAGAAACGAAGTGAGACCTAGCCCAGAAAAGTTCTCCTTGATATTGAAACATTCTGAAATCATAAGATCAGTAAAGTATCTTATACTACACAAAACTGGGTATACTCCCAGACAAAACTGTACTTCCTAAATATGAAGTTTACTCTTTATTTGGTGGTGGCAGGTGTTTATAAAAGTGAGATTTCAGCTAAACAATTTCGTTAACGTTTTAAGAAATGTGTAAAATAGTTCCTGTGTCTATATGGTCGATGTGTGTGAGGCCACCAGTGCTACATCCTTAGCAAGATGCAAGTTTTACGAGAAACGTCTTAGCTGTACGGTCTATAAGTCAGTTTGCTTGCTTTCTCTTTGGCTCCCCTCTGAAGGTCAACTGATGCACTTTTTAATTATTCTTGAAATACTGAATTCTTTTTAAGGTATTTATTTGACAGCAAAAGAGACAAGCACAAGCAGGGGGAGCAGCAGGTAGGAGGAAAGGGAGAAGCAGGAAGCCCCATGAAGGTCATGGGTCATTGAGACCCATGAAGGTCTCAATCCCAGGACACCAAGATCATGACCTGAGCTGAAGGCGGGTGCTCAAACGACTGAGCCACCTCGGCTCCCCTACTGAATTATGCTTGATGAACTCATTAAATATTAAATGATCTCTACAGAAAAACACAGCTTGCTACCCTCATCATATAATTTTTCTAACAAATCATCAATTTCTAGCCTATGATTCAAGTAATATCTGCACTATAACTTTAAATAATATTTGAGTAACTAAAGAAATGTCTCCTAGTTAAGCCTGCATTGTATTCTCAAAGTACCAAAAGACCTTGACAGTCTGAGTTTTTGGTAATGGAAAATGTTAAATTCTATCTACCAAAAAAGGGTAATGGACTTTTTAAAAAATGACAACAGTAAATATTTAAGAGATTTATTAAAGCATCTTATCACAAAGATGGAAACACATACAAATTAGAAACATGCAACCGTCATCTTCCACAGTCAAAAGTTAAATGTTATGTATTTTTCCTGTTTTCATAGCTGAAAACTTCAGGTCTTACAACCAACTCGCTCACCCTGAATATTTAAATCATTCTTCCTGAAAGTATCCAGGGCAGCAAATAACCAAAATGCAAACTATTATATAAAGAAAGTGCAAAGTTAAAAAAGAAAATGTGTAGAGAATACCCCCTTCCCACCCCCCATTAAAGGCAAACAATGGCACTTTGCTCTTGCTCAACCTAGATTGTCTCCAAAAACTATTAAAATGTATACTTAACAACAACAACAACAGACTTTGAATAGATGTCCAAAAGGCTTGTTAGTGTTTGAAAATAAATGCTTAAACAAAGGAAAATGTGTTTTATATCAAACAAGTTTGAAGAGCCCTGTATTGCAGCATTCTGTAAAATAAACAAGACAAAAAGCTGGTATAGGGTTTATTGACAAAGGCAGAATTTCTTCAGGCAGGTATGTAAGGAGGCGGTGGCTCTTTCTCAGGCATCTTCACGGCCATTTCATAGGTTGGCAAAACATACTGAAGAGAGAAAAAAATTATATTGGACTTAAAGCACTTGTACAATCGTACCTGGAATAATTCAGCTGTCCGATTCTAGCTGAGGAATTTGCGAGCTACAAAGTTCCTGAGTGTAGGGAGCACCGGTACCTGGAGGTGCGCTGTCTGATCCAGGACTGCTGACGACAGAGGGATGGAGGGGAGAGAGGCACAATTTTGCTTCTGAACAGACCCTGAGGACACCTTGACAGGAAAGGCAGGCCTCTCCCTGCCCCCCACCCCACAGTGTGACGGACAAAGTACCGGTGCTTCAGGGGCTGCAGAACTACACTAAAGGAAGCCTCCAACAAGTTGCTGCCTGGATTTCATTCCAATCTATAATCTGCATCAGGCACTTGTAGCATTTCTTCTAGGGTAAAGGACACATCTGTGTAGGAGTGGCATTCCAACCCAAGTGACTCCAAGTGTGACAGGCTGGCCCTACACGGGCCACATACAGGCCACATGTTGAAGAGCTAATACAGCAGCAACTGAAGGGCCCCAAGAAGTAGGCCTCCCCATAGACTCGCAAACCCATGGCATTCGTCTCCCCACAGAAAAGCCAGCTTCCCCTTCCGACCATGGGGATGTTTTTTGAAAGCAACACAAGCTGCAGATGACAGTACCCCATCCTTACAAGTTCCAGAAGCCAAAAGCCTGGCATGGTTCACAGGGCTGCTTCCTGTCTGATCTCGCCTGCAAAATGCAATCCTCCTGAAGACTACTGAGGAGTGAGGCTGAATGAGCAGGGCAGGGGGCCTCTCAACCACGCGCCCAGGTTTCCCAAGAGAAATGCTCAATCTTGCAGACTTAAGCTATCCACGCCCGAAACCGTATCTACGGCGCTGAAGAGGAAGTTAAGATCTAGGATCTTGAGAATCATCAATCATGGCTACTGAGGACTACGTTAAAAGGTTATTCACCTGTGGAGGTGCTTCAAAGGCAGGGTACACAGCAATCTCTGGCATGTTTCTGTTGTTGATATACTTGTAGCAGTTCCAAACACAGTTGATTAGATAGGCCTGAAAGAATGCAAACAAACTTTCCATCTGCTAGAAACTCAACAGACTACCTGCTCTAAAATTAAGGTGACGTTTGTCTTCCCCCACATGTGCTCCAGGGAGAAGAAAACAGACATCCATCTAAACCTAGGACAGGCCGGGCCCTTTCCCTACCTGCCCACACTTAAATATCACAAGTTTTATTATTTATAGCATTTTACAGAGAAACCAGAACTGGGGTTTTAATTCAGGTCTGATAACCACTGTGCTGCAAAAGAAATTCTGTCTCTGAACCTTTGGAGTTTTAATAGATTTTCAGTCAAATCATGAACTACTTCCAAAAACATGATGTTCTTTACACTAGGAAGGATTCTGGCATTTCCAAACACTCTCCGGAAACAAAAAGGAGCACACCCCCCAGATGCTACCTTTCTACTGTGTCAGAATAAACACTTCCCCTCACTGAACTGTAAGGAGAAAAGGCGACAAAAAGGTTTAGACAAACAGTGTCACAGTCTAATCGGCTGCCCACATATTTAGTCAGCAGCTCACCTTAAAAATGATGAATAAGGCGAAGAACACAAGAACAATGAAGAGGAGGCAGCTGGAGTCCAATGCCAGGAGGTCATCTTTGTAGGGAAAATCAGGCTATAAAAAAAAAAGCCGGGGAGAGAAGAGGTGAACAAGCAGAGTAGAGAGGATTTTTAGGGCAGTGAAACTATTGTTTGATACCACAGTGACTAATTTACATCAGTACACACTTGTCCAAACCCTCAGAATGTACACCACAGCAAGTGAACCCTCGAGTAAGCTATGAACTCTGGGTGACAATGACGTGTCCACGCAGTTCCGTCACTTGTAACAAATGCACCACTACGTTTTGGGAAGCGGACAGCAGGGGAGGAGTGGGTGGGCACTTTCCATTCAGCTTTGCTGTTAACCTAAAACTGCTCTAAACCATGAAGTTTATTAATTAAACACATACACACACTCATAATTTAGCTATGAAACTTGCACTTCATCATAGTCTAGAGAGCATCTTAAAAATACAAAGAAAAGGCATGGAAGTCAGAACTGATTTCCAATAAAAACTTGGACACAGAATTGAACTCAGGGTACCCTGAAGCCTCATCATCAACGCACGCCACCGAACATGTCAAACACATCTGAATACTGCTGTCCAAACTGAGCTCATTATTTTTCACTATTCTACATCTTTTTGGCCTTTGGAAAGCCATTATCTCCTGTACGCAACTACAGATTAGTTCCTGAGACACCAAGTCAGGAGGTGCTAAGACTTATCTAAGTTTCATGGGTCATTTAGTCCTACCTTGGGAAATTAATCTTTCTAAAAGCCAATCATCAGTCTCAATACTCATAAGAAAGGGGCAAAAAAAAAAAAGGCATGTTCCCGGTTATAAAAGCTTGCAAACCTCTGTGATTCACTGCAGACATAATACGAATTCTACTGTGAAGGGTCAGCTTTATTTACTCAAATTTTCTTTAGCATTATTGTGTGTAAGTCAATGAGCTGGGTTTCAGAAGGGCGTTCAGAAAGAATAATTAAGGATTTACAACCTGGCCAACAGAAAAGGTACTTGCCAGGCTGAGAGACCAAATGAACAGAAGGGAGAAACCATTGGGGTCTATAAAAGGAATAGTAAAAAAAACTCATTCTATGTTCTCCTTTAAAGCTCATCTAATATTTGAAAACATATGTTTTTAATGGAAATGTCAACACAAAGGCCCAAATTATTTTTATAAAAAAGCAGCATGCAAAAATTTCAAAGGACCAAAAAAAAAAAAAGACCCACACACCAACTCCAAACCCTAGCTAGCGAAGTGTCTCCTTGAGACAAAACGCATTCTTTAAGCTTTCATTTATAAAGAGACAAAAACTGAATGGGACCAGCTCATGGGGGAATGCTACAGCTTTTATTCAGGTGGTTTGCAATTTTTCAGCCAGATATGACAGGCGACATCTAGAACGAGGAATCTTCTGACCACGGCCCACCAGGACACTAGGCCCACCCCCCAGCTGCTTCCCTCCCTTAATCTATGTGCCAGCCACCTTGGTCACCTTTAGTCTGCTGACTACACACAGAATGTTCCTTTCCACCTCGAGAGGTGTCTGTGACCCGGAACATCTGCTTCTTGTATATTCCCTGCCTTAATTCCTACTCAGACTCAGGAGTGCAGTTCAAGTCTTGCTTCCCAGCCCACGTCCGACACCCGAGTGACATCCACTCATGCAGCCACACTTTTCCTTCTCAGCTTTTTACCTGAGTAATTGTCAATTTTCCAATTCCTTCACTAGCAAGTAAGTTCTATGGATGTATCCCAAGAACACAGCGGAGTGCCTTGTATGTTAAGAAGCAACCACCAAATGTTTTCTGAATGAATGAATGATAAATCTGGTGGTATGCAAAATGGACTGGGCAATAAATCTGGAAGTGGGGAGAAAATTCCTAAAATTCCTTTTTTTTTTTAATTTTTATTTATTTATTTGACAGAGAGCACAAGCAGGCAGAGCAGCAGATAGACAGAGAGAGTAGCAGGTTCCCCACTGAGCAAGAAGCCAGATGTGGGGCTCGATCCTAGGACACTGGGATCGTGACCTAAGCCGAAGGCAGTCACTTAACCAACTGAGCTACCTAGGTACCCCAAGACAGCACTTTTGAAATGAACTTTGATTTATCTGGACTCCACGCCTCCTTCCAGACCTTACTCCAGCCCAGAAGGTTCCCTGTCGCTTCATCATACAGCACTAATCTAAGCTCCCCACTTACTGGCGTCGTGGGACAGTTCTAGTTCATTATCACAGATAATCTCTTAACTCCCCAATCCATGGGCTGCTCCTCAGAGAGAGGGAAGCTATGTTTCCATCCACAGTATTCACCAACGATTTGCCTCTATTTGAGGGCATGAAGGATACAGGAAGCACTCAAGTATTAGCTATGGATGCCTGCAGAGGAAGAAGGGGAAGCGCAACAGCAGCACTCGGCGTCTGGGCGGGAGCCAGCGGCTGGGAGGACGGCGCACAGCGCGGCAGCGAGAGTTCCGCCCAGCATCTCAGCACCCAGCCGTCGGAGGGTGAAGTCGTCTGTGGGCATCTGTGCTTTACCTCAATTTATTTTGTGCCTCTGTTAGCAAGGTGTGCCCTTGGATATCAGAAAAGACTGAGAAGATTATTTGGGGTGTCTGAGAACAAACATTTACAACACTTCGGCTTATTAGAGAGCTCACAGGAATGCTTCACTTCTGAATAGAGCGAGAAACCTCTAGAGCCAAATTACGATACCAGTATACTCCAAACAAAAGTTGAACTACTCCTTACATTCTATAATATCCATCTTTAGAGACTTTTAATACTGGAATGTCCAAGTGGTACTAGTAACAGGATATTCTACCTGTACCTTACTGGTTTTAACACGGTAATTAAGAATAGTAATAAGTATTTTAAAATAGTTTTTAAAAGTCGGGTAGATTAAAATAAAAATAGTACCTAAAGCTGACTCAAAATTTCTATTTAAGTATTTTACTTAAAATAAAGAAAAAACATTTAATTAGCATACACACTTACTAATTGATCCAGATACTCTTTGATTCTTGGCAAATAAGTGAGAGAACTGATAGCAACCAGGCAACTGAGAACGAAGTCAAAAAGCCGGTAACAGAAGAATGGAATCAGCCAACCCACTTGATACTGAAGAAAAAATAACAACCACAACATCACAACACAAAAATGAAATTATTAAGTACTACTCAGTAAAGATCAAACTCTAAAAGTCAAAAATATAAGATACTTACAGAAATTGCTCCATATACCAGCATTGAACTGATTATAAACATAAGAACAGAGACGGCAAAAAGAACACAGGCATTATCTAAGAAAACAGAAACAAAATCTAATTAAGCTACTTACATAACAAAAAGAACAAGACCCTTCATGACAAAATTACATTTTAAAGCTAGCTTAAAAAATGAGTATTTCCAAGATTAGCTATGAAAATACCTAAGACCAAGCGTGTTAAGAAAAAAAATCTGTCTCAGCATTAAGGAATGACGTTTGAGGAATTCATGCCTTTGTTTTTCTTGTTTATTAAACTGGCTAGAACTCACTGACTCTTATCAACCACTCGGCTAAGGAGACAGATCTCTGCCCAGAGTCTGAGAGTCTGAAGGTGTGCAAACTGAGAACAGGGCAAGTGCTACAACAGAAGCAGAAACAATTAGGTCTCCCTGGGGAATCAAGAAAAAAATACAAAGAAATGACACAAGCTAGGTCTTGTGAGCTAAGCAGGGTTCCAAAGAAGGGAAAGGTTGGTACTTGCTTGAAAGAGACAGATGTATTAAATACAGAGCATTACAGCTGCCCTCTCTGGCCTCAGAGAAAATATGCAATCAGAAATTCAAGGTTCTCCATTAACCTCCTCTCCCCCATCCCAATATGTGAATTCGTTGCTCCCCTGTTCTTCATGATTTCTCCACTACTTTACAGGCCTTTTCTTTGTTCCCCACCTCGTTCTCAGGTTGTCCCCTTCCTCTGCATTATCCAAGTTCATTAACTGTCTCACAGACACCAGAGTCATCTCAACAATACTAAGTCACACTTGACTTGAGTTTCTTAGCACAAATCTAAAGTTAATTCTTTGACTCTGGATAGAGATTAAGAACCAGAAGGGTGCTAATAATGATGGATGACAGAATAATTAACAAATATTCCCACTATTAGATAAATGTCCTATATCATCTTGTCATTTGGCAGTACAAACTTCATCAATATCCGGCACTAAATTAGGTAAGAATAGCTCTCTTCAAATTTTTCTAGAGGATACAGAATATCATCCAGATACCCTATAGCAAAATGGGGGAGAAATGGGGTAACAGGAAAAAATACATATAGGACACCGAGAATAAGAGACACGCTGGTATTTGTGAGTCAATAAAGCAAACAAAATATGAGGGCTAAATGCCCAGATATGAACCTCAAGTTTTCAGCCA
Source organism: Nasua narica (assembly GCA_028533885.1). NCBI lineage: Eukaryota > Metazoa > Chordata > Mammalia > Carnivora > Procyonidae > Nasua > Nasua narica. The sequence continues at coordinate 12,928,356 of CM052811.1, forward strand.
CACCACCTTTAAGAAGCTCCTCCAGCAGGGACCCCAAGTGTTCGCCCACTACCAATGTGAATATGAAGGTAAATTCACATGTGACAAACAGCTTGCCTATGTTGCAGAAGCATTTCATATACATTGAATGTCAAATTCTGTTTAGCTGATTAAAAATAACCGTAAACCTTTTTATTTAAAGTCAGCCAGCAGGTCAGGGTGTCTGGGTGGCTCAGACAGTTAAGTGTCTGCCTTTGGCTCAGGTATGATCTCAGGGTCCTGGGATGGAGCCCCACATAGGAGCCCCTCTGCTCAGCAAAGAGTCTGCTTCTCCTTCTCCCTCTGCCCCTCCCCCAGCTTGTGCACGCGCTCTCTCTCTATCCCTCTCTCAAAACAAAACAATAATCTTAAAAATAAAAATAAAATCAGCCGGCAGGCCAACGATCAGAACTTAACTTGCCAGTATAGCACTGGGTCATGGGAAAGTCAACTTTCCACTTCCAAAGAGACACAAGCTACCATATGACCAAGTCCTATGCATTTTTATATTCTGTCAAGAATAGGGGCCTTGGCAGAATTGTGATCAATACAAGTATGACAACGAATATATGTGATTCTCTGTACAGCAGGCACAGCACTCACACAACATGCAGGAAACCCGTGACTCCATCCTGGCAGCTCTAGCCAAAGCGGCCAGTTGTACAGACCTACGAGAACGTCGGTAGCCACGAATCTTTCCTACACCTTCATTTTAAGAGAAACACATGCTGACACTGCATGCTGAAAAAATGCTGACATTAGCAGGTTGTGCATAATTTTAAGGCCTAAAGTACAAAAAAACAATCATCAAAAACTAACATTTTATACATTACTGCTATTTTGGTTTTTAAATAGAAATAGACTAACTCGAGAAGAAAAAACAAACACCAGGAGGGTTGTTTCTAGTAAGTTCTTGGTATCTCTTTTATCACATTTGACAACAGAATTAAAGGATTGTATCTGAATAGACAATCAGTAGACTCATTTAAAAAGCATTAAACACAGTGTAAACTGTTAGTGTTTTCATACTACAATGTCAACAGATGGCCACAAAACTCTACTTGAATCCTAGAAACAGCAGTTAGCCCTGTGGACAGTGAGTGAATTAACAACCAAATCTGTTTTAAAAACAACTTGATAAATTTATTAGAGAAGATCATAAATGTAATGAAAACCAAGAATTTATTTATTTATTTTTTAAGATTTTCTTTATTTATTTGACAGAGAGAACACGAGTACACAGAGCAATAGGCAGAGGGAGGAGAAGCAGTCTCCTCGCTGGGCAGGAAGCCTGATGCGGGGCTCGATCCCAGGACATTGGGATCATGACCTGAGCCGAAGGCAGAGGCTTTAACCCACTGAGCCACCCAGGTGCCCCGAAAACCAAGAATTTATAGTAAAAACCAATAAACGTAAAAATATAACTTAGATCCTGTGACATTATAAATAGACATGAGTACTCAGAACATTTTTCTGAAGTGAAATTTTAAACATGCAAAAACTCTGCACTGAAAAGCCTGAGGCAAACTTTCTGTTCAAATATTAAATTTCTAACATTTATTATATAAAATATTTTTTACTTATTATTTGAGAGAGAGAGAGAGTTATCATGAGCAGGGGGAAAGGGTAGAGGGAGAAGCAGACTACCCGCCGAGCAGAGAGCCAGATTCGGGACTCAATCCCAGTACCCTGGGATCACTAGCATCTGAAGGCAGATGCTTAATGGACTGAGCCACCCAGGCACCCAATATATAATCTCAACTAGAATTTTTCTGCACGTGTATTTCAGAGAAAGATAAACAATGAAAATGCTATCAGAGAATAAATAGGTTTAAAAAGGTAATTTCCATGAACATCTTCTATTTTTAACTTTAACATCATCTTCCTTCATCCAAATGATTGAAATAAAGAGTTGTGACCCTGAGCAAAAGATAATCAGCAAATATTCCAATAATTCATATTTCCTATTTTCCTGTAAGCCTATTTGCTCCCATCCTCTACTACACTTGCCAGTTGACCTTAAAGGCTTACAAGTCTTTTGTAATTTCTTCTTATCTCCACAGCACTGACAAAAATCGAGGGACACAATGTATATTTCTCAAAAAATTTGTAGGAGTCCGTAACATTTTCAGGCCCGAAGTCCTCAATTAAAATTCTCATTGACTATCTTTGAAAAACCCACAAAAATACTTTTATGACTCAGCAAGTAGAATAACTTAAATACAATTTAATCAATCCTCTAGATAATTTTGTGTGTGTGTAATTAGCAGGAGATATTTTCAACTAAAAACATACCAGCCATTCTCTCGGATGAATAGTAATTGCCAATGACTTCATACTGAATGTTGACAGCTGGCATTGAGTTTGGATGAGTTACTTCCACGGTCAGCAAAATTGCCATCAATAGGTTTATCACCTGTGAAAGATAAGATATTATCAATTATATTACTAATCAGGAAACAGTCTTCACAATCTTCAGATGTCTTCCCATGTTTAAACTGTTCTACTTGCAGTAACAAAGACAGAAAATAGTAGCAGACTTGGGCGCCTGGGTGGCTCAGATGGCTCAGCACCTGACTTCAGCTCAGGTCACGATCTCCAGGTCCTGGTATCAAGCCCCGCATCAGGCTCCCAGCTCAGCGGGGAGCCTGCCTCTCCCCGCTGCTTGTGCTCTGTCTCTCTCTCTCCCAGATGAATGAATAAAATCTTTATTTTTTTAAAAGATTTTATTTATTTATTTGACAGAAAGAGATCACAAGTAGGCAGAGAGGCAGGCAGAGAGAGAGGGGGAAGCAGGCTCCCTGGTGAGCAGAGAGCCGAGATTCAGGACTCCATCCCAGGACCCTGAGATCATGGCCTGAGTTGAAGGCAGAGGCTTTAACCCACTGAGCCACCCAGGCGCCCCTAATGAATAAAATCTTTAAAAAAAGAAAAGAAAAGAAAATAGTAGCAGACTACCTATAGATAAAATATGCAATACCACTCTAAGAATAAATATTTCTTAAAGTATAAACGTAAACGTTTCAAGAAAAAATGTGTTGACTGAACCTGTGTTAATAAATTACAAAATAAAATGGCAAAACAATTAAAAGGAATCATTGCAAATTGTTCGTATTCAAAATCACGTGCTTATTCATACACCAATCTCAGAATTTCTGGGCTTGAAGAAACTATAGTCCATCCAATAGCCTTATCCATCAGATAAATAGAATAGCCACCAGTTAAGTAAACAGTGATGCATTAGATAAGCCTGACCCTATTCTACGGTATGTCCTATCTAATCATAGAAAGCTATGTCATTTCCTCTTAGGTCTGACTCAAATGCTTAAAAGCCTTTCCAAGATTTTACCTAGGTCATTTTGACTTTCACCTACTGGCCTTAATTCTACCTTTTGAAACAACGTGCTCCCCTTTTTGAGTAAGTGCTCCTCTCACGCTTAAGGGGAGCTGACAATCTTTTCTAGAATAAACATTCAGGTACTTCGACCATTTCTCTAATGCTTTAAGCACTGTCCAGCTACCTCGCTACCTCCTTTCTGCTCTCAATACACATGCTCCAGTTTGTCGGACATACCATGAAAATGAGGTAAGATCGGCCTGGTCAGAGCACAGAGATCTTGGTTCCTACAGCCTAAGTTAAGAAATTTCAACTAGCACAGCCTGAAATCTTACTGGCTTCATAAATTTTTGGAATGTCATGTGAGAGTAACTCCCCAAAACCCTTAATTCTTTTTCACACTTGAACCGGCTAATACCAGAACCTGTACAGTTAGATTCAGAGGCCCAAGCATAAGCCCTCATACATTTGCAATGGAATTTCACGGTATTATATTCTTGCTTGTCAAGATGTTCTGGACCTAGATTTGGACACCCTACAGATTTCCCATCTCTTTTAGCTCCCAGCATTTGAAAATACGATCAGCATGTAATCAGCATCTCCACCTCGGTCACGAGTAAAAGAGAACAGGGCCAAGCACAGGAGGTGTCCAGAGGTTGTCCTCTTCGCACTGACCAGCAATCTTTGAATAAAACTCTTTACCACTTTCAGAGAAACATCTCGAGTCTTTGTCAAGCTTCTTGCTGAAACTCCATCAGAATAGCTGGTGACTTTTCCTAATCTTCCAAGGTTGTAACTCTATTTAAAGAAGAAATTATTTACGCCTCTAGTGGTTAGTGAATCCCTGCAGTACCCCAGAGACACCCCTTCCCTGAGGTGCTCAGAAACAGTCCTGTTCGTGGTTCAATACAGAAAACCACCTCGGACTGGAGTTAGGCTTCCCTATCTGAAAGTCCACAGACCCCAACCTCTTCCCTTTGTGAAAATATGTATATTTCAAACTTTCAAGAAACATTAGAGCCTTGGGGCGCTTGGGTGGCTCAGTGGGTTAAAGCCTCTGCCTTCAGCTCAGGTCATGATCTCAGGGTCCTGGGATCAAGCCCCGCATCGGGCTCTCTCTTCAGCACGGAGCCTGCTTCCCTCCCCTCACCCCCCCCCCCGCCTGCTTCTTTGCCTACTTGTGATCTCTCTGTCAAATAAATAAATAAAATCTTTAAAAAAAAGAAACATTAGAGCCTTATCATCAACAGTACTTTAAACAAACTGTTATGTAGCTCTCTCCTGTTCATCCTGAATGAAAATAAACAGTTTCTCAGCTGAAGGCATTTTACATTCTCTAAAACAAGCAACCCAAAGTTCTATCATTCAATAACATTAGGAGACCTAAACAACGTTGCAATATCAAATACAGAAGCAATTGACATTTACTGAGGATATACTGTACACCAGGCATATTCACATATATTACCTTCACTCATTCTTCACAACCACTTCTAATGCCCATTTGCAAATTCAGCAAGTGAACTAACTTGTGATAAATTCATTGATATGGTAGAGAGAGCTAGGATACAAAACTGTTTCTTTTTAAGACAACCTGCTGCCAAGCGCCACATGATTACTTACACCAATTCCTAAGCAACGCCTGTTTTGAGGTCTCTCCAAAAGAAACTATTATCTAAGGTTATAAAATGTGCCTACTTTACTGTCCAAATATATACGTTCATTAACATGCAATGCTCAAAAGCAAGGTACTTCATCCTTCAACTCCTGAAAGCTCTTACAAAGGACAATCATATTTGCAAGGAGGCTCCCTGGTTGAAGGTTGATTTTTTCCATTTTTGTTGCAATGGGTTTTGGCTACCGTGTGGTATGAGTAGTTCATCCAACTAGATGAATTAATTATTGAGCAATTAGATATATCTAATGAAACCTTATAGGTTCTGTGTATGAAAATCAGTTTGAAATCAATTTAGCAAATTATTCTTTGCTAACAACAATATAGTCATAGTTAAAAAGCTCTGCAGAGGGGCGCCTGGGTTGCTCAGTGGGTTAAAGTCTCTGCCTTCGGCTCAGGTCATGATCTCAGGGTCCTGGGATCGAGCCCCACATCGGGCTGTCTGCTCAGTGGGGAGCCTGCTTCTCCACCCCCCCCCACCTGCCTCTCTGCCTACTTGTGATCTCTCTGTGTCAAATAAATAAATAAAATCTTTAAAAAAAAAAAAAAAAGCTCTGCACAGTACAGAAAGAACATTCTCATTTCAAGAAAAACACAAACTCAATGACTAAATGAAGGAAATGATACAGTCAAAAATATTTAGGAGTTTAATTTTCCCTTCCTAAATATTTTTATTGCATGTAGGACTTATAAAATCTATTTTCTCTTACACAGATAAGCCATAGACTCATCCACTATTATCTTCTTGTAGCATTAGTGACTATTCAAACATTGTCACAACCCTGAGTATTAAACAAAAATCATAGCTCTAATCAAAAGGACCAAGAAATGATAAAATTGCAATGTTACTTCTTTAAAAGCTCACACAATCTGAATCTTCACTTAATTATATTCCATTAGATCACTATAATCATTAGAACTTCAACTTACATTTTAAAGTATTAACCTGGAAAATCCACCCTTGTGATCTTAAATTGAGGACCCATCCTGTGGTCCTATTTAGGCCCTGTCCTATTTACTTTTGATTACAGTCGATATTTCTACCAAGTTCCACAGAGCATTTTTCAAAAAATCCGTTTTAGTCTTACAGTATAAAATTTCTGATATAAAATTTCTCAGAAAATAGCAAGTATGTACAACTTCAGAATCTATTCCCAGTTGATTTTTTTCCTTTTGTTTATTCAGGAAAGAAAACAATGTAATTAAAATAATGATTAACTTCTCAACCTCATAATTTGGAGGTACAGAATACAGCAAATATGTTAACAGCATGGGCTATGGACCTACTATTCAATGTGGAAGCAGTCCTGTAAATTTATCGGGTCAAATTACTTGGTTTGCATTATTTTTGCAAGCCTTCCATACACCTTGTGTAAGTAAACAATTACAAAAACCAGATGTGTAGATTTTACTTGTTACAAAGGAAGTTATCAGACCCATGAAGAACTCAGCCTCCAGAAAGGAATTCCTCTTTGCTTTCTCATCTCACCTCCACACCCATCCCAGAAGATTCTCCAGGAGCTGGTTTTTGTTTTAAATCATTATTCTTTAAATTCCCACGGTACATTTTGCCACAAGCCTGTATCTGCTGAGACTATAATTAAAACAATGTATATGCTTCAGGGCACCCTGATAAGGGTCTGGGTCTTGCAGGCAGCGGAGTCTCCATTGGGAGCGAGTCAGTGAAGCATTCTCAGCTGATAAAGATCAAAAGGGCAATCTCTAAAAATTGTTAAATGTTTCACATGTATATAAACCTTCTGTTGTTTACTGGTACGTGCAGTTACAAATGAGTTATTCCTACTACTCTGGGGAGGAGACAATTAATCTTACAAATGTCTAATGAAGACTTCAAATGTTCTAATTAACAAACTAGCTACTATACACATTTTATAGAGTAAGACCTATCATCTTTTTCCCTCAAGGAGAACATCTTGTGGGGGAGAAAAATAAAAAGATAATCATTAGTAATCATGTAATAAATACTATTTAATAAGCACATACAAGTGGTATGTAAAACTTTTCCAGGTACACAGTGAGGAAATCCGATCTCTCTAGCTTAGAAACAAGAAAAGCTTCAACAAAACATTTGAGCCAACCATTAAAAAATTAAACAGAATTGGCAAAGTGTTGTTAGTAGTCACCGCTGGGTGATGAGGAAATGGGAGATGTTAATACTATCTCACTATTCTTTATTATGTGCAATTTTCTTTAATATAGTTTTTTAAAAGTGGCTGGGGAAGGGGAGAAGAGACAGTACATGCAGAAGTACTGAGGCACAAAAAAAAAGTGGGTTTGAGGAAAAATAATTAACTTTGAAATATAAACAGGCTTTACTCTTATTTAAAGAAACCAGGAATGAGGGCGGGGAAAGAACAGAGCTTGAGAAGAGCTGTCTTCACTTCTCTCCCGGCTATAAACTTCAGACTCTTTTTGTCTGAGACATTCATGAAAATTAAGCCATATAGTAAGTCTTTTCAAGACCTAAAATTATTACAAATGCTCAAAATGTATTCTTGTAACAAGACATCAACCAAGGAGGAAAACAGTCCTGCAGCCCACTTGAAAGCCTATTTTCAATTATTCAATGAACATTTGAACTTATACTGTGTAACAAATTTGCCTGAAATCATCTGGCTAAACAACAGAGAAAACAATTTTAGGAATGCCAGAATTTACACTAGTGCCCTTTTTTTTTTTTAATTAACATATAATGTATTATTAGTTTCAGAGGTACAGTTTAGAGATTCATCAGCTGCATATCACACCCAGTGCTCATTACATCAAGTGCCCTCCTTTTATTTTATTTTTTTTTACCATAACCCAGCCACACTATCCCTACCCCTCCTACCCCCGAGCCACCCTCAGTTTACTAGAGCTCATTCTGAAATTTTCTATTACTTAACCAGGGATTATACTCCTTTCAATCTAACACACCAAAGCTAACACTTCCGGGCTGGTTCCTCTCCGGTGCATAAAACTGGCTGCACTATTTAATACCATAGAATACTTGAGTACACAGTGTTCAGTGTTAGAATGGCCTTAACACTAGACCAGTTGCCAGAAAGCAATGACACTCTATCAGGTATGTTCATTGATACAGTGTCTGGGCCCAGCAGGAGGGAGGGCTGCCCCCACCCCCATCCCAGGTTTCAAACAGCACAGAGGCAATCTAAAGAGGATCATAAATATCCTCCCACCTGAAATTGAGGAAGGGAGGATCCTTGACAAGGTAATGGAGGGAAGTGGCATTCTAGCTCACTCAATCCCTTATTACTTCTGTCTTATAAAGAAGCTTCCAGCAACAAAATACACTGTTTGGACAAGTCCTCTTTGTTTAGAGGTATTATACTACACTTTTGTGTAGGTGGTGGTCTTGTTCTCTAAAAGGTTACAAGCCTTCCCAATAGGCAGAAATTGTGGTTTTTTAATATTGCTGTGGTACTGATGCCACACTTTTGAAAGTCACCAACAAAACCAATGGCCTTTTCCCAGTCCTTCATCCAATTAGAAACTGATATTACTGATCACCTTTCTTTACCTCTTGTCACTATGTTTCATTTTTGTATAGTACTCCAAAAATCTCTGTTAAGACAGATATCATTTTCAAGACAAGAAACATTTGAGAGCCTTTGTGTGGCAGTTAACAGAAATACAAAAGATAACAAATGGTCCCTGTAATTTATTCTTTTTATATGTCTACTAAAGACTTTTACATTGCAAGTGATCGGTAAATCCCTTATATAAGACAGATTGATTTTAGCAGCTTATATGTTCTGCTAACCCAAAAATCCATGCAACAGAAGAATGTCCTCCTTCTGAAATTGTTAAAACTAAAGCAGGGAAAAAGGGAGAGATGTAAAATGTTTTCACATCAAGTGCCTCCAGTGGAGAATAAATGCCCTTACTAAAGTTTTTCTCCCTGCATTTTGGGTTTTGCTGTATATAACTTGTATTTTTCCTTGCTATTCCTTTCATTTTTATGAGCTGAGCCCAAAGCATTAAGAAAAAAAAAAAGCCTGGAAAAGACTGGAAAGAAAGACAGCCAATTATATTCAGATGGTTGAAATTGGGATGGTGGTTATTTCCTTCTTGAGGAGGAGTTAGAAATCCTTTGTTCTGTGAATGGAGAGAGGGATCTGAGAAGAAACAGGAAGATTAGGTTTGCAGGCAAGAGTCGCAGCTGATGGACACAATTTCTTAGTTCAATAGGAGGGGAGGTCATCTTCTAGAGATAAGAGAGGCAGGGTTGAGTAAGAGAGGCTCGAGGACCCTAAAGATTTGAATGATTCGTTTAGGGGAATGGAACTAAGGACAAACAAGAAACCAAAGACCCAGATCCTTAGCAAAATGGAGAACAGATAAAAGGAAGTTAATACAATGCTGCTATTGCCATTAACTGATTAATGTCCAATATTACAAATCAATTAAAATATAAAACAAAAGGGAATTTTTGAGGTGAAATGTGATACAATTATACCAATATGATAATGTTTCTGAATGTTAAAGATATTAATATAAACTAAGAGATATTAAACTTAGAAACAAGCAAATAAGCCTACACATTCAAGTTTTGTTTTTAATGAACACCAATAAAGCAAAACTGTAAACAAAACAGAGCGGCCAGAAATAATCCCCTGGTCAGAAGTAGTTCCCTGGGGGTCGGCCAGGAAACAGTATCTGCCTCCTAAGATTATTCTCATCTGGTGTTTGTTCAAATGGTAATTTCAAGGCACTGGGTAGGGAAGTAATGATAACAGAAAAACGCAAAAAGAATGTGATAAAGCCTTTCCTTTTTTGTTTTTTTTCTAGTTCACAGAAGTTAAGAGAAACTATACAGTACCACCAATGCCACAATCCTTCATACAAAAACAACAACAAAAACCCCGCAAAAATAACAACAAAATCACTCTTGAAAGCACCCAATGAAGTCAACAATATGAGAAGTCAGTCAAAGCTTCAGTGAAGTCATTACAGCTTAAAGCTATCCCACCAGTCATACATCAGCTTCAACGTGTAGGGATACTGGAGATGGCGGTAAGAAATCACAAAAGTACAATCAGTAACACTGTCAACTTGGTTATGACATAGAATTACATAGATCTTGGAACTCAGGAAATGCTAGTATATGTGGCCAAAATAGGCCCTCAACAAAGGTCTCATAAAAAGCGTCTAATGGGCATGGGGTAGTTGCACCAAGAAAAGGCAGATCGAGTGTTTAAATCCTGGCAAAAGGCACTGCCTCCGAGAGAATCTCCAGATTTACAAGAGGCCTTTCTGCCTGCATCACAAACACCCTGTAACAAATAAAGTTCAGGAAGCACAGGCAACTGCGTTACAGCTGGATCTTTCGATTTCCTTCCAGGCAAGACAATGTAGAAACCAGGCTGTATTTCTCAAGGTCCATTCCTAATTGTTTTGTTGGGGAAAACATTTCCAGGGAGGGAATAATTCCAGGAGCATAGGTGGAAGAGGGTTCTTTCTGATCACGGAAGTACAAAAGGGACTGAAATCAGGTAGCTTCCAGAACTCCCCACCTACCCCTATTCTCCATCCCCTCCCCCGCCCACGCCTCCGCTTCTCCCCACCCCGATTTTCTCCACTAATTGGAGCCGAAGAACGATCTCCCCATTCCTACCCACCCCCACTCCGATTCCTGGCCACTGTTCCCTCCCTCAAAGTTACAGCACCCTAAAAAGAGACTCCCTTATGCCTTCTCGCCCCCACCCAACACCCCGTTTTCAGTCCACCGCCCCCCCATGATGAACACTCCCTTCATTTCAGACCTGGCTCCCCCACTTTCCGCTCATGCGCATTCCCCCGGCCCCCAACCCTCCAGCCCCGCCCGCCCTTACCATGTACCAGGTCCCCAGGATGATCGTCCCGGTGCGGACATGGCAACAGCCGCAGCACCGGGTGCTGTAGAACCGGTCGCTGCGGCTCCGTTTGAAAGTCATGGACACCATCGGGAATCTCACAAGGTTCGTTCTAGGATGGGTCCCTGACAAACGCTCTCCGCCCAGAGGTCGAACCCAGATAGCTGTGCCACAGTTTCCAAAACCAAACGACGCGTCTTCAAGCCCGCCCCCGGCCCGGGCCCCAGCCAGCTCCTTCGCACCTGCGCACTGGGTGCCGAGCGCCGCTCTCGCGCGACCTCGGTTTACCCCTCTTCCTCCACCTTCCTCGCACACAGGCCAATGGAAGAGCGGAAAGCGGGGTGAACTCGGCCCCTGATTGGAAAAACTTGGGGATTGACAAGACGTCACGCCCAATCAGAAGTGCGACTCGCCTTAGCGCTAAGCGATGCCCGCCTCTTACGGGAGGGCAAGGGCTGGCTCGAAGGCCTGGAAAGGTTCGGGGTAACCTGGTAGTTTACCATCCCTGGGACGAGAGCGGCAAGAAACGAGGCATTTAATTGGTAAAGGCAGAGACGAGATGTGTTGGTGGCAGAAACGGGCACGAACGACTTTTTTGAGTGATGTCTTTGCCACGTACTACCTCGGAGGCATCACGGGACCGAGACTGCTCACGTGACCTTTGCGCGCAGCTCGATTATTTGGCTGGCCGGGGGCGGTGCCAGCGGGAAAGGGGCGGGGCTGATCCCCCTTGGGAGCCTTCCTCACTGCAGGAGTGGAGGTTGGGGCTTGCCGGAGGAATTAGGTTTAGTTTTCCACACTCCCTCACTTTGAAGGCTTCTTGGTTGGAGCAAAGAAATACCACCTACCTCAGGCAACTAAGAGGCAAGAGGATTGAGGAAAATAAAAGCAAGATAAAATGGAAGAACTGCTTGGGTGCTGGGTTTATACCGATAAGAGTGAGTTTTACTGGGAAATATGTGAAGTACATTAAAATGAACCAGAAGATTACTGGGTGACTTCAGTGAAAAAACAGCCATAGTCTGACACACCTTTCTGAATATCCTGATTCTATGTGGGCTGTCCATCTTTCTTTGTAGAGCTCTGTACAACTCTATTGTAGGTAACTAATAGCAATAGGAAATACTCCAGTTTATTGAAATTGACATGGACTCTTCCTGCTCTTTGAAAAAAGCCATTTGGCATCTATTTGCAAATTCATCTTCCATTCACAATTTAACAATATGAGTACTTTAAATTCTCCTTTAAACTTGTTCTGATATGTTACTGGTTTCCTCATAAAGTGAGCAAATAAAAACTTTGACACGTTTTTCAATTTGTATATCTATGAGACTTGAGGCTTTTACCTTTTTAAAAAAAATACATGGTTTAACTCTTTGTCAAGTACACTTCCTTTTAGGCGATAGAAAGGGCTTCCTCTCTGTCAAGTATATTCTTAGATGGAGACCACAGTGGATTCAGAGTAAAGGTTATTGCACTGACATGGCTTCAGGGAGCACTGCTTGAAGTTATATGTTGATTTGTTGATTATTTCGCCACTAGAATGTAAATTCTAAAAGAGCAGGCACTTTGTTTACTTCTGCAACATTGAAAGAATGGTCCATGGACAATTATCCTAGTTTGGATAATACTTCCAAACTATCTGGGAGGCCATAGTTAAGTCAGGCTACCCAGAAGGATGGAGTTGGGGGTGGAAGCAATTTAACTCATAATGAATTACGACATTTCTCCACTTTAGACTACAGTAACACTCCCCTCTCCCTCCCCCCACCTCCGAAAAAAAAATGCATAGCCCTCACTGTGTTCCATGCTTGGATCTAATCACTTCATTTTTTTTTTTAAAGATTTTATTTATTTATTTGAGAGACAGAGAAAGTGAGAGAGAGCATGAGAGGAGAGAAGGTCAGAGGAAGAAGCAGACTCCCCATGGAGCTGGGAGCCCGATGTGGGACTCGATCCTGGAACTCAAGGATCATGACCTGAACCGAAGGCAGTCGCTCAACCAACTGAGCCACCCAGGTGCCCCCCAATCACTTCATTTTTAATCATTTCGTTCTTTCAACAATAACTCTATAAGGCAGGTACTTTTATATTATTTAACTCCACAGAGAAGTTAAATTACATGTCCAAGATTACAAGGCCAGTATGTGGAGAAATTGGAGCCCTTATACATCGCTCATAAGAATGTAAAATGGTGCACTGCTGTGAAAAAGTCTTGACAGTTTTTCAAAAAGTTAAACATAGAGGTGCTGTAAGACCCAACAATTCCACTCCTACGCATATAAACTTAGCAAACTGCCCAAAGTCTATGGTTTGATAGAATTATTTCCCTGAATGTTAATATGGATAGTACTCAATGAATTTCTTTTTTTTTTTTTTAAGGTTTTAAAGTAATCTCTACGCCCAATGTGGGGCCCAAACTTACAATCCCGAGATCCAAAGTTGCATCATCTACTGACTGAACCAGCCAGGAATCCCTCAATGAATTTCTCATATACCTGTGCCAAGTGCACACAAAACCTCATCACAAATGTTCATAGTGGCATTACTTACATAGAAAAAAAATAGAAACAATCCAAACGTCCATTAATCAAGGAATGGAAAAATAAAATGTAGTACATCCATACTAATGGGATACAGTTTAGCAATAAAAAAGATATATAATGCACCTCAAAAATATTATGCTAAGTGAAAGAAGGCAGTCACAGACCACATATTGTGTAAGACATTTTTGTGAAATCTCCAGAAGAGTCAAATCTACACACAGAAAGTAGATTAGTGTTGCCAGTGGCTGGAGTTGGTGGGGGACAGGGGATAAATGCTAAAGGGGATGGAGTTTCTTCTTTTTTGTTTTTAATGTAGTTTCTTTTTCAGTGTTGAAAATGTTCTCTTTTTTGTGATGAAAATGTTCTAAAATTAGATTGTGGTGATGGTGGCACAACTCTGCGTATACAAAAAGCCATTAAATTGTACACTTTAGGTGAAATATGTGGGTCTATGAATTACATCTCATTAAACTACTAAAGGGGGGTGGAGGCAGGGATTGGCTGCTGGGGTGAAATGGAAGGGTCAGCCTTAACAAGCAAAGGAACTACACTGACATGGAAAATTATGAAACAAACACCAGAAATCTCAATAGATTGGATAAACTCTTGATCGAGTCATTTTAAGAGAAAATTAGGAAATCAGAAGATTGCACTGACAAAAAGACCCAGAACTCGGCACAGAGAGACAAAGAGAAAAAATACAAGTAGTGATGACATGGAAGGAAGAGAAAAAGGATATACAAGCAGATTCCAATTCCTCAGCTGGAAAAATCCACCCCAACTGATATTATTTCATTACATTATTTTGATTTGATCGTTCACACCATAATTTATGGTTAAAAAGTGTTCTATTTTACTCTTCTCTATCAACTTTCATCACAAGACTCTGGGAGAAGACAATTTTTAAAGACTTCTACCAGGGAGAGTCTGACTGTCAATAAAAGCATTTATAGCAGATGAATGGATCTATAATACAATATATTCATTACTTCCGAGAAATAAGAAGATTAGTTAAAAATCAATTTAAAGCCCCATTACTACTCATTAGATTGTTTCATCAGTTGTGAGACTGCTGGAAAGTGTGGATTCAAGTTAGTCTTTCCCCCATCCCCTTCAATGAAACAAAGATCGTTTTAACTGAAAAATGTTCCTTAATAAAGTAAAACAGCAAAAATAAAAGAACCCAGTTGCTTTTCTTTAATGTTCTATTGAAATATTTCAAAAAGCACTTCATTTGTTCAAAGACACCCTTAACCATCTTCTCAAATGGTTCTTTCCTTTGAATTCTTGATGTCATGTCCATTTTTTTAAAAGTCTGACTTGGAAAAAAAAAGTCTGACTTGGTGTGTGTTTCATGGTTGCGTTGAAATGTTTGCCTTTTGATCATAGGGGATGGTGGCTGCAAAACAAACACAAGTACTTTATAGATAAAACTTAGCAAACTGCCCAAAGTCTATGGTTTGATAGAATTATTTCCCTGAATGTTAATATGGATAGTACTCAATGAATTTCTTTTTTTTTTTTTTAAGGTTTTAAAGTAATCTCTACGCCCAATGTGGGGCCCAAACTTACAATCCCGAGATCCAAAGTTGCATCATCTACTGACTGAACCAGCCAGGAATCCCTCAATGAATTTCTCATATACCTGAAAGAAGCTTAACAGAGAAGAGAAACTGGAGTTTTGAATTCTGCTTCACAGACTCTTAGAAGTTAACAGAACATTTAAGCTGTATTATAAATCAATGGATTTGTTTCCCACCCCAAAACTGAGTTCTAGTATAAGTAACAGTATCAAAGAAAATGAATAAACTAAGGGCAACAGTGAAAAATAATCTATAGCAAATT
This sequence comes from Nasua narica, assembly GCA_028533885.1. Lineage (NCBI taxonomy): Eukaryota > Metazoa > Chordata > Mammalia > Carnivora > Procyonidae > Nasua > Nasua narica. The sequence goes on from CM052811.1 coordinate 12,943,653, forward strand.
GAATAGCTTTGCTATCTAAATACATTCTAGAAATTCATAACTAAAACACCACAGCAAAAACAGATAAATGGGCAAAGGATATGGACGGACAACTCAAAACCAGTGACAAAATTTCCTAAGAAATGTACAGGAAAATGATAAAGAATTGAAATTAAATATAAATGAAATATTATTCCCCTCTCTTTATTAAAGGAATATAACTTGAAAAGATAATATCCTGATGTGATGATATCATGAAATTAATACTTTGATACATAACTGGTAGGATTGTAAATTGGCACAACCATTTTAGAAAACTTTGATAGTATGTATTAAGAGCCACAATAAATTCACATTCTCTAACCTAGTAATGTCATTCCTAAAAGTCTATTCTTAAAGTCTAAAAAACGAGAAATGATCTACATAAAGACATCCTTTATCATCTTTTATCATTATTTATAATAGAAAAAATTAGAAACAACCTTAATGACCAGTGATAGTTTAGTAAATTATGGTACACCTGTATGATGAGCTACTCTAATGTTTTTGAAATTGTGAAACAAGGAAAAATATTTATGATATAATGTTAACTAAAAAGAGAATACAAAATTGTCTATACTGTGTTTACAGTAATACTAAACACAAACGAGAAGTAAATATATCAAAATGAACACCAATAGTTGTTAAACTAATAGAAATTATGGGTTTATGATATTCCTTTTGTCTAATTTCCAGTGAATGAGTGTGTGTGTGTGTGTGTGTGTGTGTGTGTGTGTTTGGTTGTTGAAGTTCATTTTATTTATTTCTTAAAAAGATTTTTATATATTTATTTATTTTGAAGAGAGAAGTGGGGGTGAGGGGAGGAGTGCAAGGACAAGCAGAGAGGGAGAGTTAAGGAGGAGAAAGAATCCAGAGCAAACTCCTCACCGAGCACAGAGCCGGATCTCATGCTTATGACCTGAACCAAAACCAAGAGTTGGATGCTTAACCAGCTGAGCCTGAAAAAGTTCATTTTATAATAAAATGTCAGGCAACCGTAAAATACACTAAATTCTTACCCAGAGTCTAAATTAGTGGGGAAAAAAAAGTTATAGAATATTTTAAAAGAAATCTAGCTCTATTCCTTTCTAAGACATAACTGGTGAAGAGATAAGCTTAATTGTGATCAGCATGTTAGTTGTCTGTGATCATTTTTATAATGGAAGTAAGGTTTTCCTTGTCCAGGAAAGATAAGTGGGGAACTCTGTGTTCCTGCCTCAGCCCCCATCAGGGTATTCTGAGGAACTCTCTCCATTGCTTAAATTTCCTTATTGTTACTTTTGAGGGTTTTACATTATGCCACTTTCCCAGGCCACAGCCTCCATAGTTCAATTGGCTTTATATTCTTCTTGGGCAAAACTAGTGGGTTAAACTAAGTGATGTCAAATTCCAGATTGATCATTCTGATTCTAAATTAAGGCTTTCAAAATTCTTTAAGCCTTACTAATTCTCAAAATTTAAATTCTCAAATTTCACAAGATTTGGCTTCAGGACCTTTCCCTTGTCTGGGCCTAGAAAGCATGTGTTTTTTGTTTAATTTGCAAAAAAAAAAAAAAAAAAATAAGAGATTTTGATTGGGTACGAGATTGGGTAAGACAGTTGGCTATTTCTTCCTCTACTTCTCCTTTACAACATTTCCTCTTATGTCAGAGGGTGTCCTAGTGGCTATTGGGATTTGGGGCACTCAAGGAAGGAGAAATTGAATTGGGGTTTCATTATTTTGAGTGTGATGGGAATTCATGTGCCTCAGTTGCATTTCCTTGTCTTGGGAATGGTTTCCAGGACCTCTGTCATTCCCACTGTGCTGACTCACCTGGTGGTGTGCCATGAAAGGCAAAGCCAGGGATCTCCCTACATGTGAGCATGTCTTTCAACAACCAGCTCTAGAAGTACCTGGATCATGGAGGAGAAACAAGGTTTGAAATACTCAGAGAAGGTAACTAGTCTGTGCAGAATACTTCCAAATCTTCCAGCTTTAAAAGAAACCGTATGGACAGTTTTGTACTGAGTTTAACTGAGATCTAACGAGAACGAAAAGAAAATGAGAGGATTAGTCAAAGATATCCAAATGTAAATAATATAAATTCCTGAAAGAGAGAGAGGATATAGAAGTGAGAAAATCATTACTATGATAACATTTCTCAAAACTACCGGGATGAGTTTCCAAGACCGAAAGGTTGGCTTAGTAACCATAGCATTGGAGTAAAACAGATTCACATAAAGGCACATCAGAGCGAAATGTCAAGGCACTGGAAACAAAGAGAAGTTTCTACAAGCTTCTAGAAAGAAGGAAGAAAAACAAGCCATATGGAAAAAATCAGAATCAAACAGCCTTGAAATTTGCAGCAGCAACACTGGAAACTAGAACACAATAGTGGTTGTCTTTGAAAACTGAGCAAAAAATCATTTCCAATTTATTTCTACACATAGCCATGCTACCCATCAAGGATGGGGACAGAATAACTATATTTTGAGACAAGGCTCAAAAATTTTACTTCCTACTTCAGAAAGCCACCAGAAGAAGTGAAATGAAGCCATGAAAGAGGAAAGTATGAGGTGCAGACAAGAGATCTGACAGGGGTGAGATGTGGATGAAAATTCCCAAAGGTGATGATGAGCTCAGGTTGAAAACTGGAAATCACGTGCAGAGGTCAACCAGTCCAGGTAGGAGCGCTGCAACTCAGGAGCAAAATACACAGAAGGTTGCGAGCATGGTTTGCCTTCTGCAGCTAGCTCTACTGGGTTTTCATTCTGAGGAACCCGCTCGAAGATACATGCCACCAAAACAAAGCTGAAAACCAAGAAAGAGGAAGACATGACAACCAGGAAAGAGGGATCAAATCTAGGAGAAAAGCAAAAGGAATTTCAAAGCCTGAGTGCAAAGGGAAGTCTCCAGATGACAGCTGTGCGGGAGGACTGGGAAGCAGCCAGTACAGATGGAAGAGAAAGAAGGTCTCCAGAAGTAAGTCAGAAAGAAAACAGTCAGAACCAGCACCGCCCCCTCCCCGCCGCACCCCCTAGTTCCAAGCTGTCATGAAAGTCGCTGGGAAAGTGTGGCAAGTGTGAAAGTCCCTGGGAAAGTGTGGCAAGACTTAGCGAACAATAAGCCCCAAGAAAACAAAACAAAACACATGAGTAAACAAGGCAATTATGGTAAGTTCGAGAAAAACGGAAAGTTGGAAAAGAAATTTAACCAGAGGATACCATAATGTTTTAGATGTGGATAATGATTACATGGCATCATCAAGTAAATACTGACTATTGATTTCACAAAACATTGAAATATGTATATTTGGGGGCAGAGGAAAAGACAGTGCAAGAGTAATAAATCTTTATCATCACAGAAGCCAAGAGATAGTATCAAATGCTGATTTGTGAAAATATACCATATATACCTATTATTAAAAAATATGGAAATGTGTATATCCTGGGGGCAGGGAAGCTGAAAGAATATATATGTAAGCTTTTCTAGGTCATAAACCACCACAAAACTTAGTGGCTTTAAACAACAAACATCTTTTTATGTCTCATAACTCTGTAGATAAGCTGGGCATTTCTTCTGGTTTAGGTCAGCTCAGCTGAACCATGTGGTCAGCTGGTGAACTTAGCTGAGGCTGGATGGTCTGGAATGTTCTCACCCATCTGGTGGTTGGTTCCATGTCAGCTGGGGTGATGATGATGATTTAGCCATCTGTGTTTCATCATGCAGGCAGCTGGCCCAGGCTCTTTCATATAGTTCTTTAAAAAAAAAAAAAAAAAGATTTCATTTGTTTATTTGTCAGAGAGAGTACGAATAACCAGGGCAGCAGCAGGCAGAGGGAGAGGGAGAAGCAGGCCCCCCACTAGCAGGACGCCTGGTGTGGGACTAGACTGAAGGACCCTCGGATCATGACCTGAGCCGACGCTAAACCAACAGCCACCCAGGCTTCCCTCTTTCATATAGTTCTTGCAGGCTCTGTAAGAACACCATGAAAGGGTTTTAAAACCAATGCACACACACATCGGCAGGGCTGGTGTGACAATTGCTAAAGTTCCATTGGCCCAGACAAATCATATAGCTAAGCCCGGGTTCCAGGGATGAAGAACAGGACTCTCCCTCTCGATGGTAGGATCTGCAAAGTCACATTGCAGAAGGATGTAAACACAGGGATGGCAAGAATACGTGGTAGAAGCAACAATAGTAGTTGTCCCTGCGAGAGGATCTGAGGAAGCAAGGCAGGGACAGGCGAAGTGGGTAGGGGGATTGAGGAGAGCTGGGAGGGCTAGGGAAGGGAGCGACTGTACTTTACAATAAGCATTTTAGTACTATGATATTTGATTTTTTGTCTGGGAGAGTCCATTTAATTTTAGTAGATATTTTTTGCAATCACCTCTAAAGGCCTTTGATTTTTTTGTTTCAAGGTTTATTTATTTGGGCACATGGATGGTGCAGTCGGTTAAGTGGCCAACTCTTGGTTTCAACTCAGGTTGGGATCTCAGGGTCATGAGATCAGGCCCAGCGTCAGGCTCTGTGATCAGCCCGGAGCCTGCTTAAGTTTCTCTTTCCCTCTCCCTGTGCCCCTCCGCCTTGTGCATGCATGGTCTCTCTCCCATAAATAAATCTTTTCAAAAAGAGACAGAGAGAGCAGGGGGAAGGGGAGAGGGAGAGAGAGAATCTTAAGCAGACTCTGTGCGGAGCCTGATGCGGGCTGGATCCCACCACCCTGAGATCAAGGCCTCAACTGAAATCAGGAGTCAGATGCCTAACCAATTGCACCACCCAGGTGCCCCTCTAAAGGCCTTTTTTTTTTTTAAGATTTTATTTATTTATTTGACAGAGAGGAGACAGATCACAAGTAGGCAGAGAGGCAGGCAGAGAGAGGGGGAAGCAGGCTCTCCACTGAGCAGAGAGCCCAATGCGGGGCTCGATCCCAAGACCCTGAGATCATGACCTGAGCTGAAGACAGAGGCTTTAACCCACTGAGCCACCCAGGCTCCCCCTCTAAAGGCCTTTTAAATAACGTTTGTAACAAACAGCATATATACAAGTTTATATCCAGTTTTTAACTGGTTTTCTTTCAAAAACGCTAATTCAAAATGGTATACGTACCCCTGTTTACTTTAGCATTATTTACAATCGCCAAGTATTCATCAATAAATAAATTGGTAAGAGAATGTGATACACACACACACACACACACACACATACACACACACAGAGGAATATTATGCAGGCACACAAAAGGATGAGGTTGTGCTATTTGTGACAACATAAATGGACGAGAGGATATTATGCTAAGTGAAAAAAGTCCAACTGAGAAAAATAAATACCATATGACTTCACTCGTATGTGGAATATAAAAAAAAACAAATGAATAAACAAACAAACAAAAGACAGAAGCAGACCTATAAATATGGAGAACAAATTGATGGTTTGCCAGAGGAAGGGGATGGGCAAAAAGAGTGAAGGATAGTGAGAGATATGCGCTTCCAGTAACAGAATGAGTCAGGAGAACAAAAGGCCCAGCATAAGGAATGTACTCAATGGCACTGTAACGAGGATGTATGGTGACAGATGATGTCAGCTACACTTGGGGTGAACATAGCATAATGTATAAACTTGTCAAATCACTATGTTGTACACTGTAACTAATGTAATACTGTGTGTTAACTATAGTCAAAAATATGGCTTTATGGGAATCCATTTTGATGGCTATATAATATTTTATCAGGGGGATAAACCATAATTTACTAACCATTCTAGTATTTTAATACTATAAATAGCATGGCAACAAGCACCTTTTTGCATTAAAGCCATTTTAAAAATTATGATTTTCGTAGGATGGAGTCTTAGGAATGGGTTTCTTAGATAAGAAAGTATAAACATTTTAATGCTTTTTTTTTAAAGATTTTATTTATTTATTAGAGAGAGAGAGACTAAGAATGAGAGGGGAGAAGAAGGTCAGAGGGAGAAGCAGACCTCCCACAGAGCCGGGAGTCCGATATGGGACTCGATCCCGGGACTCCGGGATCATGACCTGAGCCGAAGGCAGTCGCTTAACCAACTGAGCCACCCAGGCGCCCCCATTTTAATGCTTTTTGAAGACTATCTATTTACATTTACTGTATATACATATGTTATTTTCCGGACAATTGGTATCACGTTACCATTAGAAGTATATTCTAACAACCACTCATTTCACATTCTCGCCAGCATTACATTTGTCTGTGTGGACGTAACAAGACTATTATTTCATTTTTTATAACTATGTGTATTATTAATTTGAGAAAAATACAATTAATTTGGAATAAAGGGGAGGGAGTAGTCGATAGTGTTAGATCTCTAGGAGTCTCAAGTAAGAAAAGTTTGGATCTCCCAACCTTTGGGAGATTTAGTGAGGTCTATGAGAGTAGGTTCAATGGAGCAGTGGTGATGGGAAGTAGATGGAGATGAAAAATGAGAAGGAGGGCGCCTGGGTGGCGCAGTTGGTTAAGCAACTGCCTTTGGCTCAGGTCATGATCCCGGAGTCCTGGGATCGAGTCCCACATCGGGCTCCCAGCTCCATGGGGAGTCCGTGTCTCACTCTGACCTTCTCCCTTCTCATGCTCTCTCTCACTCTCTCTCTTTCCTAATAAATAAATAAATAAAATCTTTAAAAAAAAAAAAGAAAAATGAGAAGGAGAGGCACTAAAGATAAACTATAGTTTACAAGAAGCAAGATTATAAATTGAGGGAGAGAGTTAGGGTACTAGGTATAAAGAAGTGATGAGCGTAACTAGTCACCCTGGCATTCCTCACTATCACACATCAGCAGTTCAAAAATACTAGCTTGGATTCAGAATGTTCATGGTGAACAAAAAGTTGTTAATTTCGTTACGATGACCTTTGAGACCACATTTTTAAAATACTCCATGTAACAAAATGAGCAGTCCACATAAACCACTTCTGCAATTGTCTGACTTAGGAACGCAACTGTTTTTGTTCACAGAGCACTGTTTTTACTTGAAAAAATGACTGACAGGCAAATATAAAGATCAGATATCGGTATTTGGCAGTCGTTTTCTTGAGATGAATGAAGAGAGCCTGTCCTAACTAGAGAATTTGTTGCCAAGGATAAAATCAGAGGTTTCAAGGTTAAAATGAGAATATTGGAAGACTTGTATCTACCACCAGGAACTTGATAGTAATAATGAGAGAGTTTTGTGATGAGATTTCAGGTGAAATAGACAAATGGGATTTTTTTATGTTGCATAATATTGTCAATATTTGAATATCCATGTAACTCAGTGAAACGGCATTTCCCAGATAACCAAGGCATAATGTAATAGAATCATGCACAGTAAAAGAGGCAATCAAAATACAAGGCAGACCAGTAATTTTTAGTGTAATAGTTTGGAAGTTTACTGATATGGTTTCATATCCTACATTACAACTGACCTTTAAGGAATTACCACTTCTTGGAGCCCCTGGAGCTCCAAGTTAGTTAAACACCTGCCTTCAGCTTGGGTCGTGATCCCAGAGTCCTGGGATCGAGCCCTGCATGGGGCTCCCTGCTCAGTGATGGAGTTTGCTTCTCCCTCTTCTTCTGCCCGTCCCTCACTCTCTCCCTCTCAAATAAATAAAATCTAAAAAAAAAAAAAAAAGGAATTACCACTTACTAGTTTTTTGTATAGAATAAAAGAAAAATAGCCACAATTATCAAAAAGGTTATTATAATACTCCCTTTTTCCAGCTACATATCTGTGTGCAGCTAGATTTTCTTCATACATTTCAACCAAAAGAACATATGACAACAGCCTGAATCAGAAGCAGATGTGAGAATCCAGCCAAACATTAAAAAGAGACTTTCACAATATAAAACAATGCCTTCTTCTAATGGCTTTTTTTAAATTTTAGAAAATACAGTTATTTGTCATAAAATTATGTTGTCTGTGTTACCATATGATGGCCTTATTGTTTTAAAAATGAATTTATAAACATTTTTAAATTTGCTCAACTTTAATTTCTAATATAGTAGCTATCAATAGCTACTATATATTCCAGATAAACAAAAGCTTTTTGGTATTCCCAATACTTTTTAAGAATATAAAGGGTTTTGAGACCAAAAAGTTTGAGAACCCACTAACCTAAGCACCACAGTGACAATGGTTACTGTTATTAAGAATGAGGACTTCGAGATACTAAGAGCTACCATCAGCAATTTTTTTTTTTAACAGAGGAGAAAATGGATTCAGGATTTTTAAAATTCATAATACTATGGATTTATACAGTCCTCACCTTAACTTCAGTTTAGGTTATTGGCTAATAAGTGTTTGCCTGGACAAGAAACTTTTCGTCTGAATATGTTTCTTCATTTACAAAATGGAAATCAGATTTGCTCCCCAAGGAAGCCATAATTTCTTTACCCTGATGAAAGCAGAAGGCAATTATCCCTTGAAATATTTCTACCACAATTTAATTATTCATCTCTAATCCCTCAAGCTATTTCTTGTCTGCTAATATTGGTAATTATCTCCTTCAGCCAAATTCAATACGTGGTTTCTATTTTTACTTGCCCCCAGGGAATTGCAAGGAATAATTGGTAAGTGTTGCCCCTGAACCCTGAAGATGAAAAGTACTATGTAATTATCACCATGGGAAAATGACTTTCCCTGCACTTGGATAAAATCACGATTTGGGCTTGTAGCATTAAATTTTAACCTTAAGGACTTCTGATATGAACGTGCTAACATAGGTTTGGCATCCTTGTCTTGCTTCTATGTTAAATCATAGAAAAACATCAAGAAGGACATTCAAATCAGTGAACTTGATGTTCAGCAAAATTAAGAGCTCATATCCATGGTCTTCAAAATACGAATCAGGGCAATCTCCGGCGTTTCTTGGCCTGTAGAAGCATGGCCCTGATCTCTGCCTTCACCTTCATGTGGTGGTCTCCCTACGTGTGTGTCATTGTCTAAACTCCTCCTCTGATAAGGACACTGGGTCCTTTGGATTAGGGCCCATCCTAATGAGCTAATCTTATTTTAGCTAATGACATCTGCAATGACCCTATTTTCAAATAAGGTCACAATCTAAGATACGGGGGGTTAGGACTTCAACATGTGAATTTGGGGGGTGCACATTTCACCCCACAGCACCATACATCCAAGAAGCCCTCTGTTGCTGCCTCGCCCCCCCCCCAGCCCCCTGGAAGAGAGCCTTTGGGCAGAAAAACCTGAAGGATGTGAGTCTCTCCCCACAAGTCAAATGACCGGATTTTAAAGTAACTTGAAGTCATTCCTCTCTGTGTGGGTTTCTTCCATCAATTGGATACACAGCTACAACTGATTGACTTTTTTTCAACTTTTAAGGGCTGCATTTTCCTTTTGGTTTACTTTTTCTCACAGTTAAGTAAAACCAACTTGTTTCCAAGGTCAACTCTATAAAACAAAATCTATTCATAGGTAACCAGTTTTTATCCCAGCCCCCTGTACATTGTCCCCTCTCTCCCATAGCTATTTTTTAATTAAAAAAGAATTTAATCTAAGCAAATGTATACTTATGTTCCCATCACCCCCATTTATTTAATAAATAGTGGCATACTCAACTGTTCTCCAACTTTTTTTTTTTTTTCAGGGAGTCCTGTGTCCCGGACATCACAGCCGGTGGTAGACACAGGGCACTCATTCATTCTAGAACTGCCTGGCAGTCCTTTATGTGGATGCGCTGTGGTTGATTCTCTTACTGATTGATTTGGGGATTCGTTTCCAGTTTCCTTGAGGTTACAAACAGCGCTGCAGTCAATATTGTGGCACACATCTTTTTGTACATTTGCCAGCATGCCTTTGGGCTTGCTCTTCTCACAACTGTTGAAAAAAAATATGGCCTTGTTCTTGCCTCCCGGCTCTGTTTTCCCCCCTCCATCAGACCTCCTGCTTCCTCTGTTCCATTGTCCCCACGCTGTTCAAATTGGATACTATCCCAGCAGTTCTCTTCAACATGGGGCTTTGTCTTGGAAGAGATCGTGGGTTGGTTCATTTTGAGAGTTCATAGGGTTCTCACCGTCCCACCTTACCAGCCAGGTGTAGCTGCCTTTATTCACAAAGTGTAGCCAGCCGGGCCCCCTCCCAGCAAGGGTGCTACCCTCCAAGAGTGGCCGCCCAAGCTTCCTGTGAGCTTTTGTTGGGCAATGCAGCTTCTCCAGGTTGCAGAGGCCCCAGCAGAAGCCACCTTCACCCTGCACTCCCCATTCCTGCATGGATACCAGGACCAGCTGCTTTAGCTGCTCGAAAGGATTTGTTCCACCTGCTTCTATGTTGGCCATACAAGGAACACCTTGTACCTAGTTTTGTTGATGACGCTGTCAGTCAGTCCTTTGGCTTTCCTTACTATTTCACTCTTCACTAGAAGAAATGCAAATTACAGCCAAACCAAGAATACATAAGAAGCCTTTGCTTACTCTTTGTATATTCGTACACACTTTTTAAGAATTTAAAAATTATATCAAAAAGTTCCCCCCCCCAAATTGAACTGAAATCCATTTTTGACTTAATAGCTTGACAAAAATTCGAACATTTGGTAATACACACTTGCGACATGGCTGTGGGAGGCCGGTCCTTCTCCTAGGCTGCCAGTGGGAATATAAACCAGGGTAGCCCTGGTGGCAAGCAATTTGATACAATTCAGCAAATTTCAAATGTCTTCACACCTCTTGGCCCAGCGACCCAGATGCATTTGCACGTGGGTGACACGGTGAATGAAAACGTGATTCATCACAGCGGTGTTAGTGATAGCAAAGGTTTGAGACCATCCAAGCTAGTGTGGTCTGTCAGCGACAGAAACTGGTTTAATGAACAATCTGCACCCTTTTAATGGAAAGAATGAAGACGCTTTCTCTATAAACAGAAACAGAACTCTAAGACCTTAGGAAAAAGGCACCGATAACATTTTTGTAAACAATACACAGGTACACATAACATTTTTGTGAGCAAAAAACAAGGGGGGATAAAATATGTATTCGTGTTTATGTATATGTGCATAAATATATTCTGGAAAAAGCATACAAACCTAATAAGAAAGAACCTGGGAGGGGCTAGCATCTGAGGGGCAAGAGTGGAAGACTTTTCCCTGAGCGCAGAGTAGCTTATGACCTGAATTACGCACGTGTATTACCAAATCAAAAACACGAAAATACAAAAAGTTTGGAAGCTGATTTCATTAATGTATTTGTTAGCATCTGAGCCTAAAAAAGAGCAAGCAACTGGGCGGGATCCGCCTGCTTCCAAGTTCATCCAGGAAGCAGATATAATGTCATAAAAAGCTCGGTGTTGCAAGACTTGCGTCATGGGAGTGGAATCCGATTCCTCGGAGCTGCAAGAGGACATGAGGGCGGAGGCGACCTTGGGGTGACTCACCAGCTACAGAAGCGGGGCCAAGTCTACGCACATGCGCACCGTTTGTCGCCCTGAGGACGGTCTGACACCCACCTGGTGGCGTGGAGTGGCCTGGAATGGACAGAACACTGAGAGAGCCAGAGCCAAGCACGTCTCTGGAGAGTCCAAAAAGGGAAACTCATTTTCGGAGCAGCTTTAATTTAATTTAGTTATTTATTTGTCAGCGAGATCGAGAGAGCAAGACAGTATGCACAAGCAGGGAGAAGAGCAGGTAGAGGCAGAAGCAGGCTCCCTGCTGAGCGAGGAGCCCGATATGGGACTCCATCCCAGGATCCCGGGATCATGACCTGAGCCAAAGGCAGACCCCTAACCGACTGCGCCACCCAGGCGCCCCTCGGAGCTGCTTTCTGATGGAGTGGTGCCTTCGCCTTCATCATTCTCACTTCCCCGTGTGAATGTCACTGCTAGCCTGGTGACAGGATGCGGTCATGTGCCTTTGTCGGCCGGCCCTACGAAGCGTGATTCAGTCTTCCAGTTCCAGTCATTACACAATGGTGGTTATAACATCGCCTTTTTTCTCAAAACAATTTCAAACGTCATTATTTTATCGAGAAATATATTCACATGGTTTGAAAATAAAATTTCCTTTAGCCTGTTCTCAGAGGTTGAGATTTCAAGTCCCCCCAAGTCTGCCCTGCTTTCTTCTGTCTTTTGGACACAGAGTAAGGGGTCATCGTCTCAGAAAGGGGCCCTTCCCAGGGAGACCAGACAGACCCGATGAGGGGACAGCCTGCCTTTCCTGGGGACCCCGTTTCTATTGAGACAGTGAATCCGAACAACTCACACCAAGGTAATAGCAAATTAACCCTCTCCACTTCCCCACTGGTATTTCAAAAAGGAGGATGGGGTGGGACGAAGGAGGATGGGAAGGGGCCCTGTATCTATCACGCTGGTGCCCCCCCCCCCCTTAGCCATCGCTTCACCAGACTCCTACCCTCATTGGCAAAAGCCCCAGCCAGTGACTGCCAGCAGGAGGAAGGAAGAGGAGGGATAGGCCCCTGGACAGCTGTCCTCCCTGAGCGGCCCAGCCCCCTGGAATCTGCCCCCACTTGGAGCCCTCGGCCTGGACCCCAGTGGCCGGGGCCACCACGGTGCCCAACTCTAGCGAGCACCACTCAGGCGGCATTCTATGTGCACCCCCGGGCTGGTTTCATTCGGCATGTGTACGAGTTTGCCTTCCTACCTCGGCGGCCAGGACAGGCTTATGAACCCCGCTATACCTCAAACGACCCAGCCCGAAAAATACCTGCTGATAGATGGGCAACCAGAAGTGGGGTTATCGACCTCGAATCACAGATAAAAGGACTATTTAATCTACGTTAGAGCTCCGTGAACCTGATTCCACCCAGCTTTGGCCTCTGGTGCTAACCCTAGCCATTTAGAAATGTGACCTTTCATGACACAGGGCATCTCCGAGCAGCAGCGGGAGGTGACTCGCGATGGCTTTCTGCCCCTGCTGCAAGCATCAGTTTCCTCTTTTCTAGAAGGGTTGCGTTCTGAGCAGGGACTTCGGGAACCACAGGGAGAACCGACCTCCTCTGCAGAGCCCAGAGAGGAGTTTGCATGAGTCACAGTCGTAACCACTGTCCATGTGGTCACGGAGCAGCCAAGGCTCCCATTTCCCCCAGGGGCCCACGGTATTTCTCTGCGTGGCTTTTTTGAAGCACGAGGCCTCAAACCCATACTCGAATACTTCTCCTTTAATGTAAGAGTTAGAGTAACTAAATTATACCTTATCGAGCCCTCTCAAGCCTCCCTACTTTCACCTGCCCACTAACACGCTAACACGCAGTGAGAACACTTCCAGGCCCTTCTGCGGCGTTGCCTGTGTGCTGGGCTGCCTGCTGGAAACGAGGGAGAAATAGTGGAAGAAAGCCGCAAGCGAGAGGCTGAATGGAGAATTGGAGGACCGGAGTTTCCGGGCAGTAGTCTGTTGGATGCACGTGCCGATCAGCTCTCTCTGCTCCCTGGTGCCATTTACAAGATGCAGGAGAAAAACAAGAAGGTGGTGCCCCGCCCCGCCATCCAAACAACACTTGTCCTGAGCCACGTGTCCCTTTGGTGGGGGAGAACTAGAGAGCCAGGATGGGGCTGCACGGAGCCACCCAGCCCTTCCCTTCCCTTGACCTGGAGGGCTGGGGAGGCAGGAGTCACCTGTAGACACAGGACACAGGTGGTTATGTTTATTCAGGGTACAGACTGTGTTTGGGGTTGTTCCCACGACACAATCCGCAAGCCCTTTGGCTCTGAAACTAATTGTTCGGATTCATGAATTGATTCTATTTTTCTTAGAACACCAAACTCCAAATGCCCGAGGGTGAGAGGAGTCACTGTTAGAGTTTCCAGCTCCCTGGGAGGGCAATGGTGGGGGGAGGGTGGGGACTCAGCACCTTCCCAGGAGACGGGAGACGTGGGCCTGGCTTCAGTTCCAGTCCCACCCTCCTCTCACAGAGTGACCTAGAGGAACCCCTCTTGAGGGGCCGCAGGTTCCCCATAGGTGCAGTCAGGGAACCCCAGGGTCCCGCTCGGCTCTGAGCTTCGAGAGCCTGTTTGCCCTTCCTTCTCTGTCAGGCCTTCTTTCTTCCTTGCTTGCTTTCCCTCTGCCTTCTCATTCTTTCCTCATCCTTGCTCATGGGAGACCTCAACTCTTTTTCGAGCTGCTCTGGGCTATTTCACTGATCTGAGCCACAGTTTTCTCAAGGGTCAAAGGGAATATTCAAATGAGAGTGTCAAAAGGCCCACCCAGCTCTGAGGCTCTGCTCTTCCCAGAATCCCACAGTATAAAGTCCCATGCAGGCTGGGGCCTCTCCTTTCACCAACCGCAGGGGGACCCATCCCTCAGAGGCCCCAGCCGCCCCTCACCTACTGGTCCCCCAGACTTCTCAGGAGGATTCCATGGACATGGCTTAGCCTGAGGCCAGTAGGCAGAATCTGCGGTGATGTCTTTTTCTGTGTCCGCTCGATGGGTCCCTTATTCAAACACCAATCTAGGTGTTGCAGTGAAGGTATTTTATAGCTATGATCACAATCCATAATCAGTTGACTTTACATAAGATAAATTATCCTAGTGAATCCGGGTGGGCCTGGTTCAATCAGTGGAAGTGTCTCAAGAGCAGAGACACAGCTTCCCTGAGGAAGAAATTCGACCTGTGGACAGCAACTTTTCCCGTCTGCCCTTCCTGGTGGCCTTTCCTACAGTTTGCCCAGCCAACCCTACAGTGACATAAGTCAGTTCCTTACAATAAATCACTGAATACACACTTACTCTGTTTCTCTGGTTGAACTCTGACCAATATACCATCCTGTGCTACCTCTGGCCTGATTTTTAGTCTCCAGATTATTTCTGACAAATATGCATCAAGGCCCCCTGTTTGCTAGTCCAGGCCCCCATAACCTTGACAATGCATGTCAAACAGTTTCTACCTGGGCAGAATAAATTCGCCCCCACTCTCAGGTACATTCCGGCCAAGAGAAAATGAGACCTTTGAACTCTTTTGCCTTTGATGCCCCACAAACACCTGATCTTGGAATTCTTTGTACATGTTGTTTACTGAATGTTGTTATTAATGGTAGCATCTTCTAAATGCATCTTACTGAGAAAGAAATATTCCACCACCCTCACCATTCAATTTCACCGCTCTTCTCGAACTTTCAAGATGAAGACAAATAGCGGAGGATCGTAAGCAAGCGTTTGAGTTGCCAGGGAATACAAGGATCCCGAGCCTGCGAGCTGAAGCAATCCTGCAAATTGGGAGCATCTACGGAATTGTGGGTGTTAGCCAAGTGAAACCAAAGAACCCAGAGTCCTTCACCATTTTGTGGTCAGTATCCGAGCTTTCAAGCATCTCTCTCAATCCTGCAAATCTGAACTGGCCAAACACCTGGGCTATAATTTTTTAGAAGTAATAAACAATGTGGTTTCCATTCACATTTATCCCTGGGTGAGCGGGGGGATGGGCAGGATGTGTTCTTTTTGTACAATTCATAATATTGAGACTATTGTCCTCTGGGGTCCAAGAGAAACATGAGGAGGCCCGCAGATTCTTCTATCAGGGGTTGGGAAAATAGGACGGGGCTGGGCTGGGGAATGGGTGGGGGGGTGAGGACACATTGCACCAACAATGGGAGCCAGTGAAAATTGCAGAGAAAACAAGCAAAGTTTGCTGGAGTCCTCTGCTTCAGACAGTGCGCGGCCTTGTGGGTTCAGGGCTTCCCGGAGCACAGTGAACGTGAGACTTTGAAAAGGCTCCTGGCCCTCTGGTGTGCAGCCTCAAAGGGAGGCCGGATCAGTGGTGTCGGCCCCTTGAGCTCTAACCTGCGGCAGGCAGCCGTAGTCCACTCGCTTCTGGCCTGTGCTGAGACACGAGAGGGACTGGCTGCGACCTACCAGGAGCTTCGATGGCTCACGCAGCATCCAGCCCTGTATCTGGGGCAGCTGCTTGTCCAGGCCCCGCAGAGGGCATCTGCACCGGCTGCCAAGCAGTGAGGGGTGCCGGGGCCTCTCCCAGGCTGCACTGCGACCCTGACTGCTCCTTCTCCACCCACAGCGTGGAACAGGGCAAGGAGAGCTCAGCTCAGAGCAAGGAAGGCCATCCCCCTCGGACGTTCTCAGGCCCTGCCCTCAAGGCAGGCGGCTCGTTCCTGCTCTGGAGACCCTGCAGGTGCACTCGGCTTCGCCTGCTCTGCGGGTCCCAGGGGCCACAGTGTGTGTGTCTGGGGAACTGACAGTTCAGTGTGAAGCAGCTTACCTGGCCTTTGGGACAGGAGACGAGGCTGAAGAGCCGTGGGGGGCTGGGCAACATACTCACGACATCAATTTGTAACCAGGCTAATGGTTTGGAAAAAGGTTCATGTGCTTTTCCCTTTTACTGTTCTAGGTATGTGACATGATCCGATTGTCCCAAGGCATTCATTTACATGACGAAGATAAAGATTTTTTTCAAGAAAACATATGGGAAAGAAGAAAGCACTAATATATACCTTTTGAAACTTAAAATACAATGTTAGAGCTTTATATTAAAACACTATATATAAAGAGAAACACATTAACAGCACGTATTCCAAGTAGACTAGCTGATGAGTTTTGACACACGTATACATCTGTGAAACAGTCAACACAATCCGGACAGTGAACTTATTCATCATCCCCACTGATTTGCTTTCCATCACTACAGAGTAATTTGTGTTTTCTAGAATTTTATATACTATAGAATTTATATATAGACTCATACAGTATTTACACATGTTCGTCTGCATAATTATTTTGGGACTTACCCCATAACCCACTACGTGAATCAGCGGGTCATTCCTTTTTGCTGCTGAGGAATATTCCATGGCATGGATGTCCCACAATATGCTTCTTTGCCCATTAATGGACATTTGGTTGTTTCTCACTTGGGACTATTACAAATAAAGCTGTTGTGAACATTTGTGTACAAGTCTTTGTGCGGACACACCCTTGCGTTTCTCTTGGGCAAATTTCCAGGGACGGAAGGGCTGGATCATACCATTGGCGTATTTTTGTCTTTCTGAGAAACTGCCAAACTCTCTTACTAAATACTGGCACCATTTTATACTCCCACCAGCAGCATGTGAGAGTTCTAGTTGCTCCACATCCTTGCCAACACTTAATATGGCCAGTCTTGGGAATTTTAGCCATTCTAGTGGGTTTATAGGGGTATCTCATGATGCACTTCCGTAACGACTAACGACATTCACAATGACATTTGTAGCAAGGCATTACCCAAGCTACCCTGGCTACTGCTAGGGGAGAGGATTTTCTAAATTCCAATAAACAGAAGCAAAATACCATAGTGGTTACAACACGGGCATGGCAAGTGCATAATGACATGCGTACAAGGATATTCGTCGCAGCCTAGTTTGTAACAGCAAAGCAGTGAAAAACCTAAGTGTCCATTAATAGAGATGTGGTCAAATAGATTATAGTATTTGTCTGATTCTCCAGAGAAACAGAACCATGGGGTGTGTGTTACATACAAAAAGAGATTTATTTTATAAAGATTTTATTTATCTATTTATTTATTTGAGAGTGAGCATGGGGGGAGGGGGGAGGGGTGCCGAGGGAGAAGTAGACTCCCTACTGGGCAGGGAGCTGGATGCGGGGTTGGATCCCAGGACCCTGGGATCATGACCAGAGCCAAAGGCAGACACTTAAGCAACTGAGCCACCCAGGCGCCCTGCCAGTGTTGCAGTTTTAAGTTCAAAAGCAGCCTGCTTGCAGACTTCTCACTTGCTCAGTCAAGGTTAGCTTTTTTTTTTTTTTAAGATTTTATTTATTTATTTAACAGAGAGAGACAGCAAGAGAGGGAACACAAGCAGGAGGAGTAGGAGAGGAAGAGGCGGGCTTCTCGCTGAGTACCGAGCCTGATGTGGGGCTCGATCCCAGGACTCTGGGATCATGACCTGAGCCAAAGGCAGACGCTTACGGACTGAGCCACCCAGGTGCCCTGGAAGGTCAGCTTTTTGTTCTTTTCAGGACTTCAACTGATTAGATAAGTCCCACCCACACAACAGAAGGCAATCTGCTTAATCAAAGTATACCAATTTAAATGTAAGCCTCATCCAAAAATAAAAAAAAGGTAAATCTCATCCAAAAACACCCTCACAGAAATTTCTAGAATAATAATATCTGACCATGTATCTGGGCACCCACCCCATGGCCCAGCCAGGCTGACACATAAAATTAACCATCAGAGTTTTGGATGGGATACTATGCAGCCCTTAAAAAGGAAAAGCAGCTCTATATGTATACTGAAATGAATATACCTCCAAGACACATTATTAAGTGAAAAAAATCAGATGCAGATAGTATGTAAAATACACTACCATTATAAAAATATTTTAATAAGATATGGTTATGATTACAGACACATAGTACATTTCCTAACAGACCTGCCAGACATTGGTATGGGGAAGGAGGAAGTTGCATCTGAAGAAGGGAACCGTGTGGTTGGGAAACAGGAAAGAAAGGAGATTTATTTTTTATTTCACGCTCTTGCCTTTTATATTTTTTAAATTTGGTGGCATATGGAGAAGAAGCCTTGGCCTCGGATCCCAGCTGCATGACTTAGAGACGTGTCCCAGCCTTGCCCCTCGAGGGCTGTCGACACAGGGGCAGCGACTTCAGAGCAAAAGTGATGACAAGGGGGAGGGGCAGGGATGGAGGCCAGAGTGTGGTGTGGACAGGGCCCTCGGAGTGCAGCGCCCCTCTTTGCTGCAGGGTGGCTGGTGCAGGCCAGGGAACCTGGACGTCATGGCTGGAGTTTGGAAGGGCCCGTGAGAGCCAGGATGGGACTCAGTGGGTCAAGGAGCATCATGGCTTCACCAAGCCGTGGTTGCTTTGCAGTGAAATCTGGCCTGCTTACTTCCTGGTCTGAGGACTGGAAAGATGACATAGGTCCCAGGAGCCTTTAACCCCACCCAGAGGAAATCTCTTTCTGTTTACAGACCAGACTCTGCCCTGATGGTTTCAGCTTACAAATCTGTATAAAGAGACCCCCTTCTCACAAGGGGCCCCCTCAAAGGAAATCATTGCATGGGGTGGATTGCTAAACTCCCTGCTTTTCCAGCTTTTAAAGATTCAAACTCCCGTAATAATAGGGCTTCACTTCAAAGAAAAAAAAAGTCAGCATGTGTTGCAAATTCATGATCAACATATGGTAATGGTTAAGAGCTGTTGTTTGCTGTGTGATTTCAGATTCCTCCAGCTTCCTTCCTCTTCCCCACGCTCCCACCTCCCTAGTCCCCTTCTCCCCCATCCTCGAATTTTCCCCAAACTCTAGGCTGACTTGGCTCCCTACTTCCCCGCCTTGCCCTGACCACCCCACCCATTCCTTTGAGCAGCCAAGGGAGCCGCAGCCCCAACGGCCACTCTACTCGCTTAGGCCACCCATGGGCACATTTTCAAACAGATCTTTGGGGTTTTACTCGGTTGCTTGGTTGGAGTTTCTTTCTGAGGAGCGAGGGGAAGGAACTCTTTAAAAGATTTTTTTTTCTTCTTTCGTTTCCCCTCTTTCCAGAAAACCAGCATTTCCTGGCTCAGGACCCAGTGAAGAAAGAACGGCTAAGTCCCAATAAAATCAAAAGGAAAAAATTTTTAAAAAGGAGTCTGTCCCACTAGCCTAGCTGTTTTTGAAAAATGTAAGGGTGTTTTTTTTTTCAACATAAATTATAGTTAAAATCTTGTTTATTTCTAGAACTCTTGTAAGAGGTGTCAGCACATTTTTGCACATTTTTGAGAAAAGGACAGCCCACGTCTTCACTGTCTTGCATCATGAGTCTGCTGCCACATGCTAAAGACAAATATAACCAAGGCCTCTTGGAGTTTCCAAGATTTAACACTGCCAGTGGCGGCTCCTGTGACGGAACTGTGCCCCAGCCGGACAGCCCTGTCCGCCCCCCACCCCCCGCCCGAGCTTGCCCCCTGGAGGCAGAAATCCAGGGCCTGCCACACATTCCTGCCTGGTCTCCAAATCCCACTGAGGTTATTTACACCAAACGCTCAAGCCACTACTCTATGTCTGATCCTGAGCTCCAGCGTCTGCTCATGTCCCACCTCCCTCCATCAGCACGCACTCCGGTCCTCCCTCCCAATATGGTTTCCCAGTGTCCCCTGCCCTCTGTCTCTACTGCCGTAAGCTCCAGTCAAGCTACCACCTTCGGTTAC
>CM052811.1:12964268-13012126 GCA_028533885.1 Nasua narica
TTTTTTTTAATATTACCAAAGAAAAATAGTGAATAAGCAGAATAAATTTTTTGAGACTGACACTTTTTTTGGTAGATCAGATGCAAACCGGTCATTCGCCCTGCTCAGTGTTAGAGATTATTAAAATAAGCATTGTTTCTTTTTCTTGGCAAACTTTATAACCTTGTTCGCTTTACTCCAATCCTCCTTTGGCATTTTCTTTCTAATCTCTATATGGAAAGAACCCATCAGAGGTGAGGCAGGAGACAGGGAGAAAAACAGAACAATGGGGCAGATAGCACAAAGTAAGAGAGTATTAAAAACAAGTCCATATGTATGAAATGTGCAATAAAATTAATTGTTCTTAATTATTCATTTAAAAGATTGTAAGGGGTGCCTGGAGTGGCTCGGTCAGTTAAGCATGTGACTCTTGTTTCAGCTCAGGTCATGATCTCAGGGTTGTGAGATCAAGCCCTGCGTCCGACTTCACACTACACATGGAGCCTGCTTGGGATTCTCTCTCTCCTCCTCCTTCTGCCCCTCCCCCTCCATCTCTCTCTCTCTCTGTCTTTCTCTGTCTCTCTCTTTCCCTTCAAGAAAGAAAGAGAGCGAGAGAGAGAAAGAAATAAAGAAAGAAAGAAAAGAAAAGAAAAGATGGAAGGAGGGAAGAAAGGAAAAAAGAAAGGTTATGATTAGATTAAAAGTCAGCTATGTGTTCTTTACATGGGACACACCTAGAAAAAAGGATAGTAAAAAAACTGAGAATCAGAGAATAGGAGAAGAGAGATCAGGGGAATAGTAACCAAAAGAAAGTTGATGTCAGATAAACCAGATTTCTAAAACAAAAAAACATTACTAGGAAAAAGGAAGATCACAATATAAGGGTAAAAGGTTCAATTCAACCAGGAAGCTATAACAATTCTAAACCTATATTGTACTTATTTAAATTGCCTCAAAATACACAAAGCAAAAATGAAAGACATACAGAGAGAAATTAACAAATTTGACATATCTCCATCACATACCATTGATATGACAAGCACAAAAAAAAAGTTAGATTTGAAAAAAAAAAGTTAACCAGTGTGATTTAATGTACTTACATAGTATAGGGAGGTAGTTCTCCATACGTCTCTCTCATACTTCTGCAGACCTTATCAGTGCAGCTTTTGCTCCGGATATTTGTTCAAGGATGCTTGTATAGTCAACAGCCTTGGAATAATATCCAGTCTGTGTCTTCCTTTGGAGCTGAGGAATAATTTGTTCATTGTCCAGCATAGTATAGATGAATTTTTCCCTCCAGAGCAAAATCTGAGCAGGTTTGCTTAAAGCCCATTATAAAACGGGAGCTTCCCAAGCTTGGCGACCCTCAGCTGTGAAGGAGGCACATCTAGCATCTACCTGGGCCCTGCCACATCACCCTGTGGGACTTGAGGGGCCAGAGGCTGGGAAGCACATACTCCCTGCTGTGTGGTAATCAAGTCCATTGCTTCTAAGCCAGAAGGCTCCTGTCTTCTGTCAGTGTTCCTGAAACTCTAGATGGCAAAGTCACTATGCTGTAAGTGGGATAAAACAATAGACCGTCCACCATTCTTGACGTGTGGAACCTTGCACCCAACAGTAGACGAGACCCCATCTTCTCAAGCGATACACGGAGTGCGTGCGAATAGCCTAGCACTGCACCTACCAGGTGGAAGACATTCAATTACAATTACTGCTCACTTTTCCCAGGCAAGCCAGCTCCTCTTGCTTCCTGGAGCAGTTAGCAGCCCTGGGGGAGGAATGAAGCAGGTGAACAGAAACCACAAATGAGCATTAAGCAGCTTGAGAGGTAGTTCTGTCCTTCCCTAGCATGAAATATGGGCACCGGGAAGGACGGTGATACACAACTCGTTCTGGGTTGGCCCCACACTGTGGGACTCCGGTGATTTAGGGCAAGAACATTGCCAGGAGAGCAAATATCGTATATTTATATTCAAATGTCAAGAGTCTTTCCTCAGGTACTATGGAAATTAAATCTATCCTAGTAACCATTTTCTTATAGCTCAAGTCAGCAATAATCTGGCTTACTAAACCATTATGAACTCATTTGTTCATCCTCCTTCCTCCCAGGGCTACAGAGCTTAATCTTGGATTACCTCTATTTTTTCCTGAAACTGGCTTCTGTTTCTATGGCACCTTCCACCACCTCGACACTCAGATAGGGAGGAATAAACGGATTAGGTCTCAGTCCAGTACCTGAAAGCTCATTCTTCGATGACGAGAGCAGGATCTCCAGTCCGGGTGTCCATGAGCAAACTCGAGGTCCGACCCCTACTCTGCAGCCACACTCCAGAGAGGAGGGGGCGAGTGGGCTCCAAGTCTGTGAAGGGAGGCCTGTCCCTGTCTGCTACACTCCTTTCCCAACCAGCCCAGCCCTGGACGGTCCAACGGGAGTGGCCTTTGGGGACAGCTGTGTTCTTCATCACACATTTGTGTAGTGACCAGTCTCAGCTTATCCCCAGAGGCCCTCGAATCACCAAGCCAGTTTCAAGGCACTGGTGTGCAGGGTACGTGTGCCGGGGGTCTTCTGGGGAAGAGGAGACCATATTCCGATCTCTCTCGGAAAAACTTGTAAATCAGCCCCGATCTCTCCTCCCAGTGCAGCTCTTCCTTCCTTCTCCCTCTCTGCCGCCCCAACCTCCTCTTTTTGCCTCGAAAAGCAGACAGCTCCAGCGTCTTCCCAAATCCGGGGCTGCTCGGGACCCCACGGAGCAGGTCCAAACAGCCCAGCTGCGGTTTGGTCCCAGGGGTTCCTCCCAGCCCTGCGGCTCCTGCTGGGTGTGCGGTGCTAGGACTCTCCCTCCCTCACCGCCACTTCGCAGGTTTTCTGCTTCATTATTGCCTTGACTTCCTGCAGATGAGGAGCCTGAGTGGCAGGCCAGCCAAGGGCTGAGGCTCTCCAGTTGCGGGCAGGGAAGCCTGCCTTACAGCCGAGGCCTCCTAACGTGAACCTAGAGGCTTCCAGCTCTTTAATTCTTCTCAGCAAAGGAGATGCCTGTGAAGTGAGCAGGTTTCCCAATCACTGCAAATTTTAGGATGTTTCTGGTCTCCCCCACCTTTGGGAAAGGCAAATGAAACTCACAGGGGGAATTTCTTGGCCTGGATCCCGGGCAAATTCAATGTGAGACATGTTTTGTTATTGCTTTTGTTTTCAGATTTTTATTTATTTATTTGACAGAGAGAGAGGGAGCACACAAGTAGGGGGATCTGAAGGCAGAGAGAGAGCGAGAAGCGGGCTCCCCGCTGAGCAGGGCGCCCAACGCGGGGCTCCATCCCAGGACCCCGGGATAATGACCTGAGCCAAAGGCCGACGCTTAACCCACTGAGCCCCCCAGGCGCCCCATGAGACATGTTTTGTAATCCGTACTTGGTGACCATCTAACAATGGTGATTTGCCTGATCCAACCTATGCACGGTTGAGTTGGTTTTTTCCTAGATGAAACAGAGTTGACACACAACGTTACATTAGTTTCAGGGGCACAAGGTAGTGGTGCGACACCTGTGTACATTACGCTCTGCGCCCCACTCGTGTGGCTACCATCAGGTCACCTTACAGTGCTATTACAATACATGGTTTAGTTCTCAGTCTGGTGAGTGGGAAACTAGTTACTAGTTCATCCCGTCATTCTTTCATTCAACTGGTTGAAGACGAGGTCTGTCCTTGAAGAGCTCCCATTCTTGTCTGGGCTGGCAGCAGCGGGAGGACGAACATCGGGCATAAACCCGCAACTAACACAATGCCATGTCCCCAGACCCCACAGGAGTGTGATCCATTCATCCTGCTAAGGGAATGAGACCTCTCAGACATCCGAGAACTGAGCTGGGTCTAGAATGATCATGTCAGGTGGAAAGTGAGCAAACTCCCAGCTTGTAGTGTGCAGGTGCCCAAGGTCTAGTGTTCCCTTGGTTGTTCTGGGGCCAGGTTCACCCCCGCCTCTGCCACGGGTGGCCCAAATTTGTCCCCGGTGTTATTCTAGTCAGGTCCCTAAAGTAGCGGTGGTGATGGTGGTGGTCACGATGGTGACCTATCTTCCTAGGGTCCCAGCATAGGTCCAGCAGCAGATCTGTCTCCTAGAAAGGTTGCCATGGTCTTGCCAAAGCATCCAGGGACTAACAAAGTCTCGTTCTAGAGTAAAGGTGACCGTTGTAGGTAGACACACCCAGGAAGCAGCTCCCAAAACTTCTCAGATCATCAAAGCTCTACAAACCACCCGAGGCGAGGGGCCGGGGGCAGCAGTAGAATCTGAGACATGTGATCGAAAGCGTCCTCATTGCCCAGCAGCTGAGGTCTGTATTTGTCAGCCTCCCAGGGCGGCTGGGGCAAAGAGGGGGGGCAAATGGAAAAGAACCAGCACCCTGAGTGTGAGAGAGTGAGGAGTTTGGAGGACAAGCCACTGCCAAGTGGGAGAGTTCACCCACTGGTGGGAGGAGGGATTCACCACACGATCTCCGAGGCCTCCCTAAAACAAGCCCAAGCTGTGTGAGGGGCCCTGCCACCCTTGAAAAAAGAGGAAACGTGTCTCTCAAAGATTCTGCCCAACACCGACCTGAGTCCAGGATGACGCATGATTCTCGGGGGGAGAATCGGGTGTGGGTGTGGGATTGGATCAGCTGTTTCCACAGGGATCTGCGGGAACCCCTCCAGCTCTCCAGCTGGTCCATAGCTACATACAGCTGCCTTGTCCCCAGAGCTGCGGTCACCCGAAAGCATGTCCCGAGCCCAGGCCCTCTGGCCCTGACACATGGCCATAGAGAGACAGCTTATGGCTAAAGGAACAGAACAAGGGGCAGCTCGGAAGGTCTCCACATCACGGTCCGTGTCCTCTCCGATGTAGAAGCAGGCAGCACTGGACGTCAGCCTCAAAAGTGTCCTCGAAACACCCCTGGCTCTCCATTGGCACTCTAAGCCTTCACTCTATTGCCTGGCTTTCCCCATCTGCCCCACACCACAACTCAGACCTGCCCCAGGGGCCCAAGGCGGTCTACACCACAACTCAGACCTGCAGAGAAAACAGACGTTCACATTTTCGTAAAGAGTGGATCCAATCTTCCCAATAAGCTACTATCCACTGAGCAGAAATAAACGTAGAATGCCTGTGGTCCCTTCCAGAGACTTCCTCTGGTGTAGTAGTTTCGATGATTCCTCTGGACGGAGTTACTCAGGCTTCCTGTCCCCTCCTCCTGCCTTTCGGCATCTGGGGTGTGGGTGGGGTGCGTCTGCGGCTTGGGTCCCCACCGCAGCGGCAAGGGCCCTTAGACCTGGGCGGTGGCGCCGATCCTCCCTTGTCCGGTTCTGGCCGGGCCTCTGTCCCAGCCGGGCCTGGCTCCAGGCACTGGATTCAGTGATGGGAGCCCTGGAGGTGCGAACCTGGGAGGGGTCCCGCCTGCGTGTGGCGGATGCTGCCGACCGTGTTGATTTGGCAAAGTCCGGATGAGGCCTGAGCCCGGCGGTCCTTGAGGGAGCCCGCGCCCAGCCCCACGGCCGCCTGACCGCAGGGGCACACCCAGGGTCCTCAGAACCCCGCGGCCACCTGGGTTTGGGGGGTGTGAGCTGCCCTTCTGAGCTCCCTTAAAGAACCCATTCGCCCCCGCCTCTTCCACAGTCCACCTCAAACCGAGGAGACACCGCCAAGGTCAGCCTGACTCTGCGGACCGGGCCCTGGAGCACGAGTCCTGGCTCTCGGTCGTAGAAGCCGCCAGAGAGCTGCGGGGGGCCTGCCTGCCATCTGGTGGGAGGCCCTCCCCGGTTCCGGGTCCCTGGAAGGAGTAGATAAAGCTCGTTGGCAGAGCTGGATCTCCCGCACCCAGGAGGGCGGGAGGGGCAGCCCCAGCGGAGAAACACCATCGGAGATCACGTTTCCTCGGAGGTGCTTTATACTCAGCCTTCAGGGCCTACCCAGGCCCAAACCTGGCGCCCCGCCCGGAGCTCTCCCATCTCAGAAGCTCAGCATCTAGCAGAAGCCCTTACTTTGCCAGGCCTGCGACCTTTGTCACCTGTCCATGCCCCTTAGGTCACGCTCTGTGGACGCGGCCGAGCCCTGCTCTCTGCCCAGCGCAGGCGGAGGCGGCGGGGACGGAAGTGGACCACACGGTTCCTGGCCTCGAGGGGAGACGGAGGGACACGCGATTGGCAATCATGACAGCGGCTTCTGTTCTGGGAAAGCCCGCTAGGCGCTGTGGCACAGTTTATATACATTTTTAATGTCCATTTTATCGATTCCTCCTGCTGGCCCCGGGGAGGGAGTACATCTCCCAGTTATCAATGGGGAAAGGAGCTCAGAGTGGTAGGGCCCTCCGCCCTTAAGTGGTGGAGCGGGGATTCTGCTCCCCTGCCCTGAGCCCCCTGTGACCACAGTGCCCGTGGCGTCACCAGGGGAGCCTGGGAGGAGGCCGGTCTGCTCAGCTGTAGTTCCCAGGCACAGGGCAATGTGGGCGCTGCCTGTGCGGGCACCCCTGGCCCCTTGATTCACAGGAGGGGCTCCCTGGAGACCTCCGTGCACCATGCACGGTGAGAAGAAGCCTCCAGAGAAGGGGGCACACCCCTGGCTGACCTGGGCACGGGGTTGGAGGACTGATGAAAGCTCCCCCTCGCCCAGGAGCAGGCCGGCTGCTAATGGCACTGCTGTAACAGCCAGAGCCCCAGTAGGAAGTGGAAGGTCTGTGTGGAGGCCAGAAAGGGCAGGCAATGAAAGACCCTGGAAGGTTTACTGAAGGGACTATTACAGAGTGTGGACAGGATTCGGGGGATTAAAATGGTGTTGTCAGATTTAGCAAATAAAAAAATAGGATGCCAAGTTAAATTTAAATTTCATATTAACAATGAATCATATTTTTAGGATAAATACTGTAATATTTGGGACATACTTATACTAAAGAATTATTTTTTATTTACTAGAACTGCAAATCCAACTGAGCATCCTGTATTTTTTTCTGGCAACACTGGGTAAGGAAGCACACCCGAGGACTAAGGACAGCAGGAACTAGGCCGAGAGGGCCTGGAGGCAGGGACTGGAGCTCCTGGGAAGTGGAGGATCAGTCAGCCCAGAACTCGGCAAGGCAGGGAGGAAAGGGGCAGAGCCCAGTGCCTCTGGTCTCCTGCTCTACCTCCCTTTAGCAAAGGAGGCCCCCGATGCAGTATGCTGGGGGTCCTTGGCACCGAGCAGGGCAGAGAACAGATCTGAGCAGAGAAACGAACAAAAAATATCCAACACAGAGCATATACAGATTTCTCTCCTCTCCTTACTGACCCTTCAAAGGTTTCGGTTAAAGGTATTATAACCTCTTTCTTGTAAGACCTGCAATGGCTCCCACTGCCTACAGTGCCTACTCCCACTGCCAATTTCAAGCTCTTTAGCATCACAGGAGTCTTTGCCTTCTCCTGCTCGGAGCCAGCAAGTCTCCCAGGTGAACAAGAAATTCAGTGGCTCGACCCAACCTCAGGGCCTTTGCTTATGCTATTCCCTTGAGTAGTCACGGAATTTAGAGCTGAAAAGGCCCTAAGGGGAATCTGTTCTCCCCCCATTATGGGCAAGACATGAAACTTCAGGCATGGTAAGGGGAAAGGACACACTTAATGCTACTTCATCTCCAGTCAACCAACCCTCCTGGACCTACTATGGTCTGCACCAGGAAGCCAGCAAGGGCTCTCAGCCAGGACCTGGACGCGCAGTGAAGGTTCCCTCCTCTCCTGATGGGCAGCCTTGTTCCGACTTGCTGTCTGTCTGTATGTCCCTCTTCCCTGACCAGAATTCAAGTGTCTTTTTCTAAGCTTTCCCTCCGGCACAGTGCTGGCAGTGAGAACACAGTGATTTTCCTTTAAAATTACATACTTTTATTATAATTCAACGATATAATTATAGTTATTAAATAACTAAAGATCTGCCTAATTTGGTACTTGGAGTTTAACGAAAAAAAAACAACCCAAAACACAGACTTTAGAATCAGATGACCTTGGTTTGTTTACATTTTTTTTCTTCCATAAATCTTTGCCGCATTTACTCTGGGGACAGAAATTCTTCCCACAGCTGGAAGTGTCACACGGGGTCAGGAATCCCGGGTGCCGGGTCCCATCCTGGTAGAGTGAGGACTTTCCTGATGGATGTTTCAACTCCTGCTTTTTGCACTGATCCCTGTAGGATATACGCAGTAACATTCGAATAAGATGACCTTTTCCATGTCAAGTTTTCTTTGTAAGTTTAACTCAAGATCACCAAACATCTTTTTCATATTTTTCTTACAAGGACTTGATTCAGATGATTTGTGGCGCTTCTCCCATGGGAGAGAGTTTCCTCTAGTTTTTGCTGTTCCGAACTGGGCATCCCTGGATGAGCTTTAAGGAGCCTGTGAACACTTTCAAGGAGCAGAGGGAATGTTGTGTTTGTGGGATCACTGCAGCTCCCTCCGCTCATCGTGCACACACCAAGAGCCTCTCTCCACATGGGGTTGCCGTATGTGACATGCACATGCCTGAGGGCCAGCTTGGGGAGGGACTAAAAGTATATCATTTACTGACAATCTTTATTTGCACACATCAACCATTAATTGATGCTTTTTAATGATGCAGCTTTTATAAGTCTTATTTCTAAGAAATAGTCTTTTGGCCCCAAAACAATGTTATACAATTATCTGTTAACACGTATGTGGTCTTAAAGGACTTAGAATGTTCATAGTCCTGAAGAAAAATCTTAAAATAAATAAATAAATTACAGGCTGCCTGGCTCAGTGTGGCCCTAGTTCCTATTGTAGCAATCACCGGTCTCCTCAGGAACAAACAATCGTGGAGGTACGGTGTTGTCACTCATCCTCGGCCCTTCCGAGGGCTTCTGTGCAGCGCCTCCCTCCCCCCCACACACACGCTGCCTGCAGCTTTGGCGACCAAGTTCAGACACATTCATACAGCATCCTTTCTGAATTAACAACGTTATTGTTTTCCCCCGAGAATAATGGTCATATTATATTTGTGGGGCTCAAGTGCCCTTTTTGGTGGTGAAGGGAAGAGGGGAGGAAGGAAGGAAGGGAGGGAGGGAGGAAGGAAGGGAGGAAAGAGGAAGGGAGGGAGGGAAAGAGAGGAGAATAGGTCTGCTCTAAAGGCTAACTGAAGCCTCATTCTGGTGGCAGAAGCCATTGGCCCATGTGAAAGCCCTTCCACCTATGCAAGTATGAAGCTCTTAGGGCTCAGCCTTCAGTAGAAGCCCTGTACAAATGTGAGTGTAGGGGTGTATGACATTAGCTTGCACGTGAAGTTTACATGTGTAGAAACATAGTGACGGGCTACCTTGGTTTGTCCCAAGAGTCCATAGCCTTCTTCTGCCATTTCTACCTTGTTTTTTTTTTTTTTCTCCAGAAGATTTTATTCATTTATTTGACAGAGAGAGATCACAAAGTAGGCAGAGAGGTAGACAGAGGGAGAGGGCAAAGCAGCAGGCTTCCGGCTACGCAGAGAACCCGACACAGGGCTAGATCCCAGGACCCAGGGATCATGACCTGAGCCGAAGGCAGAGGCTTAACCCACTGAGCCCCCCAGGAGCCCTGTGCCAGTTCTACCGCTTGAGAACCTCAGTCCCTCAAACTCACCTCTTTCTTGGAGCTTTGATACTTTTTATTGCAATCACTTTCTGTCATCTGCTGGGACCTTGCAGATAATGGCAGGGCCTCGTCCCGAGACACTCTAAAGGATGTTGCCAGAGACCAGCGTGAAGGGGCGTTAAGGGCCCTCTGCTGGGAACGGCTGCTGGAGGGGATCAGCATCAAGCCCGTCTCTGGCGTGCAGCCGAGCATCTTGGGGTGGGTGGCCCAAGGGAGGCCAGGCTTGGAGCAGAGGGACAGCTGCAGGGGCTGAGGGCAGCTGGCCCACGTGGGCAAGGGGGGAGGGGCTCAACTGTTGGTTTTCACACGCTGTGATTTTTCTTTTTTCTCAAGGGTAAAAATGGGGCAGAGAAGATACTCCAGAAATAATCTTGAGTGAGAATGAGTCAATGAATGGTTTTCCAGAGGTTGGGAACTTCTAGGGCCTGGGAGTCCCAGGAATCCAACACCTGGAGTCCTGTGAAGAGGAATCCCGGGTCAAGGCTGCTGAGGAAACAGCGGTGTGGTTCAGCACAGCCTGCGGGTCACCGTGGCCGGGGCCCCAGGCTGGAGAGGGAGCAGCAGGCCTGGTGTCCAGGACCGGTCCCAGTTTGGCCAGCAAGACTCAACCTCATCGCCCAAAGGAAGGCTCCCAGAGGACCGTCTGGATCTGATTTCTCTCCACATCAACATTTCTGAGGCTCGAACATCGGATATCGAGATTATGGGTGATTTCAATTTTCTTCTTTATATTCTTCTGGATTTTTAAAAATGTTTTGCTCTAGTCAGTGTTTCGCCAGCCCTCCCCCCCCTTTCCTGACATGCCCCATTCTCTTCTCTGCACGTCGGGTTCTCCAGCGGAGTTTCACTGATGTCCTGGTGACTGTCTAGCCTCGAGGCAAGGCTGACATCCAGCCTGAGACCCCTTGGTCAAGCCCTGCTGTGAACCAGAGGAGAGGGGCCCTTTCGTAATTCATCTGTCCAGACTGGGCTCCCGTGTCTTCGAATTCTCACGAAGGTGCCGCACGTGCTAGCGCAGACAGGCTGTCGTCACCTGGGGAGCGAGTCCAGACAAAGGTACTTGGTGTGGCCACCACTGCCCACTGGTGGTGTGCTGTCAGATCCCCATGGGCTCAGCCGCAGCTGCCGGGCCCCCTGCCCCTTCTGGAAGCATGCCCGTGGCTGCAGGAGCCCGCGACGCCGCCATGATGGGAAGCTGGGCTCTCCAGGAGGTGCCACAGTGGCGCTGTGCTCTCTGGAATCCTCAAAGGCACATGATTCCAGGAAAAGTGACTCATTCTGCCCATTGTTTCCCAGTCCAAGCCTCAGTCGCTCAAAGCTATGGTGCAGCCACATTTTATAAGCTCACTCTATTTTACTTTAACTCTGGGATTAATTTAACTGAGCAGGATGTGGGGGTGCTGGTTAGGGGATAAAACTGGCTCCTGCTCTTCAGCTACTCGAGACACCTCCTGACTCAGGCAGCCTGGCCTGCACCCTTCGGTTCGGGGGCTCCATGCTTGCCAGGCAACATTCCCAGCGCACGGATATCTGGCGCGGCTGGAAGCCCCAGGGTGGGGGGTCCAGGAGGCCAGCCCTGTGTTCACATGCCTCGGGGGTGATCTCCCTCAAGCCTAGGGGAAAAGCATCTCTTCAGCACTACTCTCCAAGGCGCCCCCTGCAGGACACCAGCCAAGCTCTTCTGTCGCTTGGGCTTTTATTAAAGACACCTCAGGCCTGCTTTGCAAAGTCCCACCCACCCCCCAAGGCAAGAACTTACCAAGCACGCGGGGTGAACACATTAATATCTCTGCGAATCGTCCCTCACCTCCTCCTTGGAAATCTGACCCCTCCTGTAGGGGTTGCCACGCCGTTTCACGAGGGTGAGTGCCTAGAGGCGGAGGGACAGAGCTGAGGGGGGCGTTGGGATACCAGAGAATGGGGAGCATCTTCGGGGAAGCTTGTTGGCCAGGCCCGCGGGGGAAGGAGGGCCGGCTTGGTCCTGAGGGCAGGAGAAAAGTCCCGTTCAGTTCACACCACAGGCCAGGGTTTGGATTTCTGGATCTTTTGGGAACGCTGCACATCTGCATCGGGCCCTGATGAGAAAAACTGAGATGGAACAAGCCCAGGAGGGACG
This sequence comes from Nasua narica, assembly GCA_028533885.1. Taxonomy (NCBI): domain Eukaryota; kingdom Metazoa; phylum Chordata; class Mammalia; order Carnivora; family Procyonidae; genus Nasua; species Nasua narica. The sequence goes on from CM052811.1 coordinate 12,975,988, forward strand.
CCAGACGCAGTGGGGCTGGTCCTGTAGGAGACAAGAGTCAGGGCCTCGGGACCTCATGGCCTAGTGGGGTCGTGGCCTGGTGCCCCGAGCCAGAGACCGCGTTGAGTGGGACGGCCGCACTGACAGGAGACAGCTGGGGGAGTGCATCCTGGGCAGAGGTGACAGCTTCTGGATGGGAGACACAATGGAGGCTAAAACATCACAGGTATGTGGGGAGAGGAAGGACAGTGGGGAAAAAAGCTTAGAAGAACAGCCTAATTTTTGGACAAATTTCAAAGAACATGAAGGCCTGGCAGAGGGGAATGTGTGTTTAACTTCAGCTGGGACTTCATCAGTTATACCTGCTAGGAGTTTAGAGGCCCTTGTCCTCAGACCCGCCTCTCACCTCCTCCTCCTCCCCAAGCCTTCAGCTGGTTCTTGTAGTATTTATCTCCCTTGCTCTAAATCTGACATATAGGGGCGCCTGGGTGGCACAGTCGGTTGGGCATCCCACTCTTGCTTTCAGCTCGGGTCGTGATCTCAGGGTCATGATCTCAGGGTCGTGAGCTCGAGCCCTGCTCTGGGCTCCCTGCTCAGTGTGGAGTCTGCTTGAGATTCTCTCTCATTTCTCTGCCCCACCCACCCTTCCGTGCACTCGCGTGCTCTCTCTCTCTCTCTAAAATAAATAAATCTTTTTCAAAATAAATATATAAATGAATAAATATGACATATATGACCATTATTTGATTTTCCAATTTTAAATGTCATTCACTGAATTTCCACCATAGAAGATGAGGATTTCACTCCTTCACTTCACTCCATAACCATATTTCCTATCCCTTAAAATATAGTTACATGATAATTTCAGCTGGATGAATATCTGGCCTTTACTATTTTCTTAGTATTTTTATTATTTTATTATTTACTTTACTACTAATTACTATTAATGTGCCAATGATATTGAATTAAATCATATACTATGATAGCTTTTTTGGCTTGCCTATTTTTGTGCTTTTCCTAAAATTAATCATTGTCTTTCTTTGGTTTTGTTTTGGTAGGTTTTTAGTTACTTATCACTAATTAAACCTAAAATTAAATAAAATTAAAATAAATTTATTAAATTTATTAATTTATTATAAATTTATAAATGTCTTAAAATAAAAATTAAACATAAAATTAAACCCCAATGTTATAAATCTGAAATAATATAAAGGATATACATCAGACACCTGTGACAGCCTACCAGTTTTGTCTTCCTGGGAATCCCTCCTGAAGCTGAATCCCTCCTGTCATCTGAATGACGACCCCACAGGCCTGTGAAGGATGCTCGTCACCTCCCTTGGGTTAATCTTCCCTTGCCTTCCTCTTGTTGCCCCCCACCCCGTATTTTGGTGGAGCCCATCTCTCAGTAGCTTCCTGGGGAAAAGTGCATTAGAGTTAAATTTGCCAACACTTGAATATCTGGAAAAATCTTTCTTCCACTCTTGCAATTGATTGATGGTTCAGCTGGAAACAGAATTCTACGCTGAAGATCATTTTCTTTGAAAATTGTAAAAATGTTTCTCCACTGCCTTAAAAATTGTTGCTATTGAGAAATATGAAAACATTTTGATTTGTGCTTCCTTTGTATGGGACGGGATTTTCCTTTTAAATCTCATTTATTTTCTTTTGTTCCCAGTGTTCTGGAAAGTTCACAGTGGTTTGCCTTGCTGTGGGTTTCTCTTCATCCACTGTGCCTGGTCCCTTTCAATGTGGAAACCCTTTCTTCGGATCTCGGAAATGTTCTTAAAATACTTTATTTAGGATTTCCTCTGGCTGTATTTTTTCCTAGCCCCTGATTATATATGGAGATACCATTTCTCTCCAACATAACCAGATTCTATGGTCCTAGAACATATCAGGTTCCTCATGTCCACAAGGTGCCCAGGAACCTGGCCAGAAGTTCTACCTTGTCACTGAGACTTTCTCTGAGCAACCCACCTAAGGTAACACCTTACTCTGTCCATTTGGGCTGCATTGACACAATACTATCAACTGGGTGGCTTATAAACAACAAACCTATATTTTCCCACAGCTCTCAAGGCTGGAAGTCCAAGGTCATGGCATCAGCATGGTCAGGTTCTCTGAAAGCCCTCTTCCGGTTTGCAGACTGCCAACTTCCTGTTGTGTCTTCACTTGTTGGAAGGGGTGAGGGGTCTCTCTGAGGTTCCTCTTGAAAGAACACTAATCCCACTCATGTGGGCTTCCATACTCATGACCTAAAGCCCACATCCTAATACCATCACCTCTGGGGGTTAGGATTTCAACATAAGAATTTGGGGGGAAACACAAACATTCAGAACATAGCACACCCCGTCCTGCAGTCCCTGGCATCTTACTCTGCTTAATTCTACTCGCCATGTCATAGGGGATCAATGTTTGTTGACCTGGGAGGAGTAGGATTACCCGAGCTATAATTTCTCCATCTTTAAGATGAGGGGGTTGGACTAGAAGTCTCAGGGTCCTACTAGCTCTAAGGTCCCTTAACTCTGCTAACACCCCTGTGTTGGAAAATGACTTGTAAATGAGGACAAAATAGTATGTGTGAGTGTGTTTTTTCTTCTTGTGTTTAATGAAGTCTTAGCATAATGTTTATGGGCATGTATGTCTCATCAGCGGAGGCACTGAGCCCCCCCCCCCCCCGCCCTGCTCCCGCCCGGAGAGTTCTTGGGGGCAGCAAGTCAAAACCTGCACCGCCTTCAGGGAAGGAACAAACCTGGAGAGGGTGGAGTAGGCAAGGAAACGGACCTCCATCTCCAGGAATGTGTTACTCCTTTCCCTCCAGACGCCTGGGAGGGGTCCCAGGCTATTCTTATCTTAGAACCTCCCTGTCCCATCTAATCATTACCAGGCCTCCTCCATTCACCTTCTGAGGTTTCTCAACACACTTCCCTCCCCCTCCATTCCTTTCATCTCCCCAGGATGGCTTTCATCTTCTCTCCCCTGGCCTCTAATAATGGCCTCCTAACTTATGTCCCTCCACCTGTATTGTCCTCCAAAATATCCTCCAAAAAAACTAAGACACAAAACAGACTATATATCCTTTCCCTCCTAAAAACCTGCCATTGCCCGTCCCCTCCCAAAGCGGGAGAGAGAAAGAAGTCCATAAATCTCCACACTTCATACGTTAGTGTCTTATGGTTGATGATCCATTGCACAGCGGGGCCATCTGAGACCTGTAACAGCCCTCTGACCCAGGGAGAAGCCTTCTGGAGGACGAGAACCTTGGCCCCATAGGATGGACCCATGAGCCGTCCAGGATGCTCAGGACGCATATGCGGAAGCCAGATTCCTGACCTCCGCCAAGCCTCTTCCTGGTGCTGCTCCCCTCCAAAGGCCACATCTAATTGGCTGTTATCAACCAGTCTCAGGTATGGGTAATCACAAAGATGATGGCATAGATAAAGGAAAAATAAATAAAAAAATAAAATAAAAACAAGAAAGACAGCCCGTGACACTACACAGCAGTATCCAATGTCGGTCCTGCCTGGTGACGGCTGCCATCGCACTGTGGCTTCTGTGGGAGCTCCGTGTCCTAAAAGCGTCCTTCCCACCTCACCAGGAACCCACGGGAGGCGGGGGTTTCAGCGGCCACTTCAGAAGACTTTGTCATAGGCCTGGTGTCATGTCTTCCCGACACCCTCCTCGGGCCACAGCAGGGCCATTTACCGGCGCCGAGGTGATCCACAAGAAGGCTGTGCAAACTTATTGGAGCACACGACGAACAAGGGAAACACAAGAGAGGTTAAAAATGACATCACCAGGGACAAGAGACTAAAGTTTTTTGAATCCGGTGAGTAAAACCCAAGTTGGGAATCTCAGCATCCCGCTGGACAGATCCGCAGATTGGTAAGGGCGCCCCCCTGTGTTACTAAGGGGTAATGTCAACTCGGTCGAGGCCGCCGCAATCTCCTTCTCCCTGCGATGGTCTCCTGCCTGCGTTTTCTCCTTGTCCCCGGCCAGTGGGTCCACTTCGGGCGCTCTGAGGAGAAACGCCAGGCTAGGGTCGGCCCCTGCGGGTGGGAGCAGAAGCAACCAGACTGAACGTTTGTCCCTGTACACGCTACACACCTTTACGCTCTTGGAAATGATCAAGGATCCCAGGACGCTGGTGTGGGTTGTATCTCTTGGTTTATACTCTGTTAGAAACTAAAGCTGAGAGTATGCATCACTTCATTGAAAATAGCAATAAGAGGGATGCCTGAGTTGCACAGTCGTTAAGGGTCTGACTCTTGGTTTCCATTCAGGTCATGATCTCAGAATTGTTGGATCACGCCCAGCATTGGGCTCTGGACTCAGCCCAGAGTCGGCTTGTCCCTCTCCCTCCCCCTCAGCTCCTCTCCTCTCTCCCTCTCTCTCTCTCTCTCTCTCAAATAAATAAATAAATAAATAAAATTTTAAAGATAGTAATAATAAACCCACATTAACACATTTAAATGAAAAATAACTAGATTTTTTTAAATGAAAAAAAGCCAGTAAAAAGGATGTTTTACATGTTTGCACATCTGTTTAATGTGCGGCTCAGAGCTAGATTCTTATGTTCACTGTGCATTCAGTCTCTTGCCATGTCACATGCCACTCAGCCTCTGGAAATTTCCCCTGTACATTCATGCAAGGATGAGAGTAAAAAGGACAAATAACATCTTCGTATTTTTGTGAAAACAGGTTGGACCTCAAGACCCCCTGAAAGGGTCTTAGGGACCCCCAGTGGACCCCAGAGAACTATGAGAACTGCCGAGTATATAGACACATGAGCCACAGGCCCAGGTACAGGTCTAGAATATAGTATTTTTGTTAATGGCCAACCTTGCTGTTCAGGTTTCCCTCTCTTCGCTAACCAAAGAACACATAGCCCTGAGATGGGCAGGGAGCGTGCTCCCATAATGTTCTATACACGGGAGGGAGGAAAAAATGCCCCCAAATGGTCCCTGTGTCCCGTGAGATCCCGACCCCACCCCAGGCCCACCCCAGGCAGGAGGGCAAGCCTTCCAGGGAGTCACCAACATTTGGGTGAGCACTTTTCAGAGTGTTTCTCACCCATCCTCCTGCTTGGTCACTGCCTGGGCAGCTAACATTGTCAGAGGGCCGAACCTTCTGTTCAGGATACTCCTGGACCCCTGAGCAGAAAGAAGCAGGAGACGCTCTTTCCTCCAAAACAAGAAAGTTGACAAAGATTTCTTGCTTGTCCCAAGAAACAGACCTGTCCCTGAGCCAACACTTGCCACCCAAAAGCACTGCTCAGAGGGCGTGGCCCTGGGCACTCTACTTTCTGCCCCCCTCGAGGTCCCTGGTCCCTCTTCAAACCCTGAGCTTCGCCAGGTTTAATGATCACTTTCCACATAGTGGACAGTGGCCTACAAGGCCTTACCCCTCAGAGAAATCTCTAGTGATAGGGACTTCAGACATTTCGAAGAAACATCGAAGGGGTTAGAACTAGTAGGACCCTGATAATTCTAGTCCAACTCCCTCATTTTAAAGATGAAGTTACAGTCCAGGAGATCATTTCAACTCAGTTCAACAAATATTGAGCACCTATGACGTGATGAGTAAAATTGAGCAGAGTGAGATGCCAGGGACTGACAGATGGGATGTTTAGATGGGATGTCCAGAGAAAGTCTCTCCTAAAGGTGACTACCCTACCCGTCTCAGTGCACTGTAGGTTCTTTGGATGAGCAAAGGAAAGGGAACCTGAACTCCAAATGAGAACTGTTTAAAAAAAAAAAAAGGAGGTGCTAGATCTGTACCCGGGCCTGTGATTCATGTGCCCATATTCTTTACTCAGCAGTTCTCAAAGTGGTCTGGGCTCTTTGACAGTCCCCAGGACCCTTTCAGGGAGCCCCGAGGTTAAAACAGGCTTCATGGCTGCTCCCCTCTTCCCTGGCCCCTGCAGCAGCCCTCCAACTCCTCACCCTGCACTGGAGCAGCCAGAGGGATCTTTGTAAAAGGCCACCTGACCTCTTCTCACTTCCCAATAAAGCCTTCCCCTCCAAATACTTCCCAGGGCTTTGCCAGCCTGTGCTCAGCGCGTGGTGGCCAGAATGGTGTCCCAGACCTGAGGACACATCCTGACACAGCCCACGAGGCTCACACAGAAGGCAAGTCTCCTGTTCTAGCTTTAAGTACATGGGGATTTTTGTTCTAGGTTCCATAAGCTATCCGTCTTTACAAATTTAAGTTTATGTGCTCAAGTGCTCTCAGGCAAACTCAAGAAAGGCAAGTCACTTTTCTTTTGTGACCTCTGGATTTCCTGGCAGGTCGTCAAAGGCCTCTGGAAGCAGAGGGGGCACCCCGCTTTCCTTTGCAAAACAGCAATCACCAGGAGAAGTCCCAGCTCCTCTGTGGGGTGCTGAGCCCCTCCGCAAGCAGGCGTCCCACCTTGGACCCTGGGGCTTCATCCCTCCAACCTTTGTCCCTACTCTCGCGCTTCTCTCCCGTGGAAGCCTCCTGTCCCTCCGGGATGAATCTTCCTGCATCTCCAGTGGCGTTCCCCTCCAAACATTCCTCTCCTGCCTCCGCTCCTATATGGCATCCGTCACTCTGGGGCCCATTCTGTCACCTGACTCTGGGCGGCCGCGGAAGGACGCCGGATTCCCTGCACCCGGTGATGTTTCGCACAAGCTGGCGGGACGCGGTCGCTGCAGGGCCTGCGGGCAAGGGACGCACGGCAGTTCCCGCTCCCGCCGCGCGGGGGGGTGGGTGCCCAGCCGGCTGCGCTCCTGAGCCCGCCGACTTCTAGGCGCCTCCCTGGGAAGGGCCAGCAGGGTACCTGGAGCAGGCAGAGACCCTGCGGCGCGGCCCTCCCTGGATCGCACCCGGCTGGGGACGAGTGGAATGACCAGAGGCCCTTCTGTCTTGTCGCCGTGGAACACAGGAGCCTCTGTAGATTTCCAAACTATGGAGATTCGCATCTCCCCCATCCCCACGCTGGTGGCCTTCCTGTGTCCTATGGGGCCTGGAAGCAGCAGCTAGTGGGTACTTTGCCAGGTGACCCTGCACCATTCTGGGCTTGGGAGGCCTCATCCGAACAGAGTAGGGGTGCACCCGTCTACCCAGAGGACTCAGTAGAAAGTGAAGGGGGTGAGGGCTGCGATGCCAACACAGTTGTCCCTGCTCCACTTCTGAGGTCTCTGGAGCAAGGGCGGGAGCGCTACCAGGACCACGCTCCTGCAAGCTAGAGCCAGGCACGTTGGGGCAAGGCCCGGCTCAGGATGGGTTCGATCATGCACTGATTATCTGAGCGCTAACAATGTCAGGGGACCCATGGGGCACTCTGAAGCCCTTCCAGGGCCTTCCTTGGGACCTTTAGTACCGTATCTCCTGGGGCATCTCTGCCCTCAAACCAAACCGCCTTGTTGGAGTAGGGGGTGGGCAACAATGGCCCCCCAGCCCCTCCTGCACATGTGCAAGCAAGCTCCCCACCCACAGTAAATCTGAAAACTTTGTTTTGTTGTGTGTGTGCAAGAGGCGTGTGAGGGAGAGATCTTGTGCATGCTCAGTTAATATTACCTGAAACCAACTTGCAGATGGTCAGATGTGAGGCTTCCTGTCTCTATTCCACGTTGATAATCCCCGATTCCAACAAGCTGGAGAGATCATGCACCACAGCCAGAACCTGGGGAAGCTTCGGCCTTGAACTAACTGTCTGAGCTCAGCCTGAGCAGACTCCCGGGGACGCTGGGGAGCTCGGGCACCCCTCCGCAACGGGCAGGTGCCATCTGTCCCCGTCCCAACCTCCCATGACACCTTCACCCTGGGGCTCTCCCAGCCCGGACTCTGACCGCCCGTCTGCACCGTCCACTCTCGCTGTTTGCTTCCTGGTGTTCTCCCCACTGCAGCCCCAACTGCAGAGCTTTCAGAGGAAGGCCCACAGTTTCTTCATCAGGCAATAATCCTGACAGGCTCCAACCACACTTCCCAAACTAGCCACTCCTCATTTCTCTCAGGGGGCCCTGGGAGGCCCACGCCTCCTACCCGCCAGCTTTCTTTGGAACCTGAGCATTGCCCAGGATTAGCTGTCCAGCGTGCGTCCTGCAGGTGCCCCCCCCCTCCCCGAGCCTTCCCTCAAATTCCTGGCAGCCTTCCCTGCTGACGGCCCAGGGCACTAACATGCTGGCCACATGGGGCCACAGCCAGCCAGCCTCTACCCTGCTTCTGGCCTCCCTGCGTGTTCCCTAAAGGCTCCTATGTGCTGACCCTGCCTCCTGAGTCGGGCTGTGGGCCCCTGGAAGGCAGGGCTGGGCTCGGCCTGCCCTAGTAGTGCCGCACTGGGTGCCTGGCTGGGCCCCGGGCAGAGAGGGGCACTTAGAAAATGCTTGTCAGGTGTCAGGTCGAGGTCGAGGTCGTGTGGGGCATGGGACTTCAGTCTCTGCCCTGAAGTCACTGCGAATGTCAATGCACACCAATTGCAGGAAGGAAGAGTATGTAAAAAACCAAGAATCTAAATAACTAAATAAAAGAGGGTCACTGACAGGTCACCGGCTTAGGTAACATCTCCCCCACCCGGAGTTGGATTCCATGATTCATACCCAGGAATCCCTGCTTTTATGAACATTTCTAACAAACGCAGGCATCCGGTTGGTAAATTCACAACAGATTAGGAGAAACAAACCAGAGCATCGTGAAACTGCGTTGGGCTGACGTGCGGGCAGCGCCGGGAGGTGAGAGCTGGCGGCCTTCAGGAGCCGTGAGACTCACTGTCAGGCCCGCGCTCTCAGAAGGATGCCAGCCCAGCCGCCTGGGGCCATCCGGCGCAGGGCACAGAGCCACACCTCAGCAAGGCAGCGCCCTGTAACCTGGTGTCACTTTGCAGCTCAGTATGGAAATGATGTTCCTAATGATTAACCCTGAATCACGAAGACAAGTTAAATGATGTTCAAATGACTGGTTAAGAGGTTAAGGAAGCATGTTACTCGTTTTACATTTGTTTCCCCACAAAACAGTTAAAATTGTTTTAAGGAAGCTTAGAAGACGACGTCCTCTGCTAGCTAGAAAACGAAGTGGCAGCTTCCGTCTCTGGCGTCTGAGCACTTCGTGCCCCTCCTTTCGTTTGGAGGGTGCACGGTTTCTCGGCACTTGGGAGCCAAGGGTCCCACGGCCGAGGTAGAAAGGCGAGTCCCAGCATCACGTGTTCAGGACACTTTCGGCAGCTCCACTTCCCCGTGGCTGCCCCTGTCGGGGTTGACTCAGCCCCCGAGGGCTCCAGATGGACGTTACTGTTCCAGTGTTGCTAAATGTCCTCTTAGCTGTTTCTTTGCATGCTGGCTGTCACTGCCCCCCACGGCAGCTGGGGGGCCCTGGGCGTGCCTTTCACCCCTTCTGCATCGCCCACGTTAGCACACCTCAGCACTAGGCAACCCATTGTGAGTATCACTTTGGTTCAAGCCCTGAATCTCTTCAGACTGGTTCTTCGGGAAGGCGCTGGACACTCAGGCCAGCAGCGCGTGTGACCCAGAGTTAACCATTTACCAAGAGACGGGAATGACAGAGAGGGCTCTGAGGTCAAACCTCCCGAGTTCAAATTCCAGCTCTACTACCTACTAACTGTGTAGGTAGCCTGGGGACAGTTACTTAATCTCCCTATGCCCTGTTTGCCTCATCTGTACAATGCACATAATAGTAATACTTCACTCACTGGATGGTGGTAATTGCCAAATACGCTGATATGCACCAAGTGCTTAAAACCGTGCAAACATTTCACAAACATGAGCTGTTATTGCCACTGCAAGATGATTTACACACATCATCTCCATAACCTGTCTCAAACCCTTTTCTAGAACAAGGCTAGTTATAAAGAATCTCGAGTTGTCATACCCATCCGTAAGGTAGGTATCAGCTTTCCCGTTTCGCAGCTGAGGCTCCTGAAGCACAAAGTCAAGTGACCGACTTGAGGACAGAGTGCCAGGAGGTGGCAGAATTGGGATTTGTACCTGGGGGCTATGTTCTGAATACCTCCCCCCAATATAGGGTATCAGGAGGTGGAGCCTTGGGGGTACCTCCTTAGGTCAGGAGGGCAGAGCCCACATGATTGAGGTTAGTGCCCTTGTGCAAGAGACCCTGCTGCCCTGTGAGAGTACAGCCAGAGACACCGGCCATGAACCGGAAGGTGGGCTCTCACCAGACACCGAAATCTACCTGCGTCGTGACCTTCCAGCCTCCAGAACTGTGAGAAATCCGTGTTCGTTGTGTATAACCACGCAGTCTCTGGTATTTCCCCGAACAGACTAAGACACGGGGCCTACCTGACATTTGAGTCATGATCTTTCCGGAACATCCTAACTGCCTCAGTCAAAATGCCCGAGAGAACAACTTCCTTGGGAAAGTGAGTAAGAGAGTAGTCTTCCTGCTTCTGAAAACCGGAATGCCTGCTCTCAAATCCTGCTTTGAGAGAGTGAATCACCCAGATATTACCATGTTCCAGAACCTCAGAAGGAAAGCTCGGGAGGGAGGAGTGCACTTACATTTTCCACAGCAGAGAAGCCTGAGAGGCAAAGGTTGTCCATTATCATCATCCGTGAGCGTTCTGGTGACCTATTGCTCTGCCAGTCACCCTACATCTTAGCGGCTAAAACAACTACAGTTGACCCTTGAACAACACGGGTTTGAACTGCACGGGTTCCCATATACACCGACTTTTTCAACAAATGTAGCACAGTGCTGTCCGTGTATCTTCTCTTCCTTATGATTTTCTTAATAAATAACATTTCCTTTTCTCCAGCTTCCTTTATTACAAGAATGCAATATATAATACATACAACATACACGATATATGTTAATCAACTGATGATGTTATCAGTAAGGCTTCTGTTTAACCATAGGCCATTAGTAGTTAAGCTTTGGGAGAGTCACGACCTATACAGGGATTTTCAACTGCATGGGGTGGGGAATCAGGGCCCCTAACCCCTGTGTTGTTCAAAGTCAACTATACAATCATTTTATTATCCTTTTTCCCAGTTCCGGGGACAGACTGGGCTCAGCCTGGTGGTTCTTGCTCAGGGTCCTTCTGGAAATTGCAGTTTGGGTTGGGTCAGTCGTCTGGACAGTCTCCTCACTCACACGGCTGGTCTGGCTGCTGCTGGTGGTCAGCCGGGAGCTAGAGGGGGCTGCTGGTCAGAACTCTCCCATGTGGCCTCTCCAGGTGACCCAGGGTTCCTCCCGGCCTGACTGCTGGATTCCTAGAGCAAGAGCTCCAGGAAACCAGGGTGGATTTGTATGGCATTTCTCTGATCTAGCTTCGGAAGTCACATAGTGATTTCCTCGGTGACTTCCGCTCATCGACGCAGTCATCACAAAATCCCATCCAAGTTCAAGGAAAGGGGACGCAGACCACTCCCGATGGGGAGGAGTGTCAGGAAGAGTATGCAAGATGGCATCGGCCACACGGGCCATCATTATAAAATACAGTGTGCCTCATGGCAGGCTTTCCTGGAAGAATTCTCTATGTGAAGGAAAAAGGTAATGTGAATTACGGCTCTGACAAGGACCCCTCCCTGTAGTCACGTCTGACGGTAGCTCCTTCGGGGAACTGGCCACAAGAGACAGGACTGGCAGCAAGATTTACTGCTCTGCCAAAGCTGTCATTGAAATAAATAGGATTAGAGCTGCAGTGACTTCATCATCCGGACTATTCTAATAACATGTAATTTGCAGCCATGCTGCGACCAGCAAAGCCGCCAGGCGTGTGAGCGGGAATGCCTGGCCACCTCTGGGCTGGGTGCATCCGCTGGAAATCTTGTAGGCCCTTGACTTTGTCCACCAGGAGACAGATCTTAAATCCTCACCTTACCAGCTTTTTTTATGCCGACAGGAGCTCTGCCTTCCCTAGCCCCCTCTCTGAGGTCCCAGGCCCACGCCAGGGAGTCAAACCAGCTGAGAGCTTTCCTGCTGGACAGCACAGTTGTGCTGGGGCCTGGTTCTTAGGGGATCGATGCCCAACCTCCAGGTGGTCTTGGTAACCAGCCACGATCCAGTCTGGCAGCCTTGTTACACAGCGGGCCCCAAGAGGCAGAGCACAAGCTACAAGTTTTGAAAAGACCGCCAACCCCACCGGGCACCATCCATTTCCCCAGGGCTCCCTGACCCAGCCAGCTGCTGGCTTCCTCTGGACTCTTTCACCTCAACTCCCAAGCCCTGCTGCATAACCCACAGCCTCCTCCTGACCCTCGCATCCAGGGCCCTCCTGGGCACCTCCTCCCTCCCAGACTTGGTGTAGCTCTGGGCCCCGCCCCTTCTGATCTGAGCAATGAGAGGCAGGGCTGGCCTTCCATGAAGACCACGGGGCAGAGAGCGCCTTCATCCCATCCTTGAGGCTCAGGCTCCTGTGGGACCGTCCTGCTCACTGGAGCCGTGGAGTTGAGGCTGCAGGTGAGCGGAGGGACTGAAGAGGGGCAGGGCCCAGGCCCCTGGAGGAGATGAACTCACTGCCTCTCTTGCCCCAGCAGATGCTCATCCCACTGTGGGCTCTTCTGATCCCCCTGAGGTTCCCCTGTCTGGTGAATTGCCCTTGATCTCAGTTCCGCACCTGTGAACGCTCAGTATAGGGCAGCAAGGAATCCAGAAGTTTCCTAAAGTGCTGGGTGGCTTGACTTCACCCAGAATACCCGGATCTAGAGGAAGGTTAGTAGCGACTACAGCCATTTATTAAGCATGTACTATATGACATGCACAATACCAAATGCCCTCTTCTCTTCTCATTATTTAACCCTCACAATAACCCATTGTACAGGTGAGAAAACTGAGGCTCAGAGAAGCAAAATACATTTCTCAGTGTGTCATGCCGATAAGTAATATACTGCTATATGATTCTAGATCTGGTTGCAGTGCTTCATGGAGAGTTTCTGGCGTATCTGGGCCTCGGCAGGCAGCCCTTGAGCCCATGAAATGACCTGACTTAGGAGCTTCCCATCCCATCTTCAGTCCCCTTTGCACGGAGCGGACCAGAACCCGGGGGCTGGGGTGAGGGAGGACAGGCAGAGTGGCCGGCAGGCTGGCGGGCTTTGGTGGGTGAGAAGAGGAGCTCCCCACCATGAGAAGTTGTGGAGGGAATTCTGCCTCGGACACTAATGGCCCAAAGATGAGAGGACCCCTGAAGATGAATCTCGAAGGCCAGAGGTACTGCTGTCAGTTTGCACAGCTGAGCTAGAACCCAGGGGAAAAGCCTCTCCCCGTGACCGCCCCTGACATAGCTCCTCACTCTTTCCTTCTCCCATCGGGAAGCACTCCCTTCAGGCGAAAGTACCTGGACTTTAGAGTCAAGTCTGTGATTGGCCCCTTCCTAGCTGTGTGACCTCAGGAAAGTCACTTAACCTCTCTGGGCCTCAGTTTCCACCTCTGTGAATGAGGATAATATTACTCATCTGACTGTTAGGAGGATTGGTGATCCCGAGCATGAGGTCCTCAGAGCCCAGCAAGTGGGAGGCATGATTGTCCCGACCCCCTCAGAGGGCAGGACACTGCAGCGGGGTTGATCAGGGCCAGTTCGGAGTGTGGAGGGGCTGCTCCATGAAGACCCAGCGTGGCCAGCAAGATTCCCAGCACAGGCATGGATGGGGCTCCCTGATAAGCCCCAGGGGCTGGCTGGTGCACAGGACTGACACCCCCCAGGCAGCAGGGAGCCGCCGCTGTCTCAGGGGGTGTCCTGATGCCCTTCATGCAGTCGTGAGGAGGAGAGGGGCCTGTAGGGGCGAGAAAGATGGGCCCAGGGCAAGGGCGGTGCCCCATTCAGCAGGGCCCACGCCGGCACGAGGCTGACAGGTGGGACTTAGCTCAGCAGGTTCCAGGGAGTGCGCAGGAGCCGCTGGCTGGGGGCGCAAGGGGCCGAGAGCAAGGGCTTCTGGAGCCTGGTGTGCCTCTGGGCGCGGTGAGCAGCCAGCAGGGACAGGCCAGGGGCGTGGGCAAACTCAGGGCTCAGGACTCTGAGGCCTGGGCAGGTGGGCAGGGGAGGAACTCCCAGCCCAGAGCAGCCGCCAGTGTGCCGGCCTTCTTGTCTCTGTCTCCCCGAATCATCCTCACCACCACCACTTGGTTTTACAGATGAGAAAATCGGGCGCGGAGAGAGTGCACAGCTTTGCCTCAGGCCCCAGCCGGGAAGAACCAGAGCCAGAATGGGAACCCAAGGATGTCTACCACTTTCCTTTGAACCAGGCAGAGAAGAAGGAAAAAGTGGGCAAGTGGGCCCCACAGGGCGAGATGGTGTTTGTTGGGAACCCAACCCCAGAGAGCTTCCTGGGAGAGCTGGTGCGAGTGCCCTGCCCTCACCCAGGGAGCCTGACAGGGGCTGGGAGGGCTGGACGGGAAAGGCAGGCTTCCTGCGGCCTTGGCCTCGGGCTCTGGGGCAGCGGGGCCACACCAAGAAGATCCGGCAGAACAAGCCCATTGGTGGCCACTGCCTCCCGCCAGGCCAGCGGCTCACAGCCCCAAACACAAGTACCCCCGCCCCGCCCCGGGCACCGTGATAGTCTCTGGTGTGTCAAAGCATAGGACCTACCTTCTTTGACGGTATAGAAGAAAGGGAGCACAGGATTGGCACAGCCAGGGCCCGGGCCACCCTTGCCCCTCCTCCGAGGGGCCCAGGTGCCGCCCTTGTGAGGGGCGGCGGAAGCCAAGATGGCCAACCCTGCGGCCACGGCCATGTCTGCTCATGGGGAGGGGGAGCTTCCACGAGCCCCTTCAGCCCCCGAAAGGTGGTCCTGGGAGCCCACGTAGGACAGACGGCATGGAGAAGCGCCTGACTCGCACAGCAGCGTCCATCAGAGGTCGCCCTGCTACTGGGCCCTCAACGGATCCCCGCCATGGCCAACTTCCCCCCCACGCGGCCCAGCGGGGGCTGAAGGCCACGTTCCCACAAGCTCCTGCTGGAGGCCCGCCAGGCCCCAGGCAGCGCCTCTCACCGCCCTGCCGGCCCACAGCCCCGAGCACCTCAGGGCTTGGTCTGAGGGGAATCAGGCAGTCTCAGTTACCTGCCAAGAGGTCCCACACAATCAATGCCTCTTTATTTCCTGAACAGCCGCACGCTCACAGCCGCGGCTCTGGTCAGACCCGCAGTCTCTTCCCCTGCAGGCAACCCCCTGCGGGCTCCTGGTGAAAGTGGAGACGGGTCCCCCTGGCGCCTGCACCGATGGGTGAGCCGGATCTCAAGTCCTTGCCCATGCCCCCCGGTGGGAGGGGCCCGGAGAAGGGGACTTGAACTACCTGGGGACCTGAATCCATTTATTCGCTCAGCAGAGACAAAGCTCCTTGAATGTCCCCCACCTTCCAGGCGCTGCGGTCAGCTTGTAGACGGCACCATTAAGGCAAACCGAGTGGCAGCCCACGGCCCTGACATGAGCAAGTGGGTTCTCTGGCCCCAGGACCACACTGTCAGTGAGCGGGTCTTTAAGGGACCATCCAGCCAGCAGGGGTTGGTTACTGCGTGCGGGTCTAGGAGAGGCTGGGCCTTGATGTTGGGGCTGATGAGAAGAGATCCTAAGTCGCCCAAGCCATCTGGGGGTTGTGGGTGCCCTCACAGGCTGCTACGGTCAGGCCGGGAGGCCCCAGCAGCTGCGGATAAACCCGAAGTTGCAGATGGGGACTCTCTGGGTCCCTTCGGTGCTTGCTGGGCTGGAAGACACTGACATGGCCATGGTGCCCCTCCCAGGGACCCCTCACCGGCCACAGCCAGGTCAGGGAAGGACCTGCCCTCTGGCCTTTCATCTGCCATGGCCACAGAGGAAGGCACCGGAGAGCGCGAGCTCCTTAGAAGTATCTAGATGAGGGGCGCCAGGGTGGCTCAGTGGGTTGAAGCCTCTGCCTTCGGCTCAGGTCATGTGGGATCGAGCCTCGCATCGGGCTCTCTGCTCAGCAGGAAGCCTGCTCCGCACCGCTCCCCCCCCACCCCCCGCCTGCCTCTCTGCCTACTTGTGATCTCTCTCTCTCTGTGTCAAATAAATAAATAAAATCTTGGGGAAAAAAAAAAGTACCTAGATGAAGCTTTTCACTAGGAAACCACAGTAAGGCCTCAGCCTATGAGCAAGATCTGCCTACTAGAAGGGACCAGGCAGGGCTCATTCAAAGAAACGCTTCTTATGGCTTCCCTGACAAACTGGCTAGTGTCGGAGATCGGGCACTCTGACCTCCTGGTTTTGAGCACCCGACCTTGCCCGCAGCCCTCACCCCTCCATGGGAGCCACTGGTGAGCTGAGCCCCGTCACACCCACATGGCAGGACCAGGGCGAGGCCCAGGGGTACCGGGGTCTCAGGTATGGGAGGGACAGAGACCCCCAGAGAGCAGGGGCAGAGGCTATCAGGGGGAGCTGTGGCGGGACAGCCCACCCCAGAGGGACGCATTCCGGGGAGGTCTCCAGAAACCAGCATAGCACCTCTAGGGGGCCTGGAAACAAGCCCTGCCCTGTGGGTGTCAGGACCTGTCCGACCCTGGGCAGATCATGAGCTTGTCAGAGCCTGAAAATGAAGTGAGTCAAGGAGATAAGACGGTGCATCAGCCGGGAATCTTACGGGCCTCCCGAATCCCTCCACCTCCAGGGAGCAGCTTGCCGCCCCGCTTCTCCTACAGCGCATAGGTAGAGAGCGCGCAGGTGATGGCGGGGGGCTCCCCCAGCTGCGTGGTGTGAGACCTTCACACGCGACCTTGCTGGGGAGTGTGAGGTGGTGGACCAGGAGCGCCTGGGACACCAAGGCAGCCTGGGACCAGGTGCCAGGGCTGCCCCTCATCTGCTGTGCGCCCCGGGCCACTTCCTTCAGCTCATCCATAAAATAGGCCAACAATGGCTGTCCTTATCCAAGGCGCTGAGACCAATCAGGTGAGCGGAAGGAAGTGGGCCTGTTGGGTAAACAGCAGGCTGCTGTGCCTGTGTGCGTGAGTGTGCACGCACACACACGGACACATGCATGTACACACGCACGCATACACATGCACACACGCACACAAGTACGCGTGCACACACGAGGAACTCCTGTTCCTGTCGTTGGTGTTATTCTTATTTGGGCCCAGCAGTCAGTTGTTCTACGACACGCACAGTCACAATCAGGATAACCTTCGCATAGTCACCGTCTCCCCAAATTCCAATGTGGAAGCACTGACCCCCAGAACCTCAGAAAGTGACTGTATGTGGAGAGTGGGCCCTCAAGGAGGGGGTCAAGGCTTAGGCAGGCCCTAATCCAATCTGGCTGGTGGCCTTGTAGGGAGAGAGAAAGAGAGACACCAGGAAAGGCCAGGCGAGGACACAGGGAGAAGGTGACTATCTGTGAGCCCAGGAGAAAGGCCTCAGGAGAAACCAACCCGCCAACACCTTGCTCTTGGATTTCCAGCTTCCCTGTGAGGCTGGAAGCTGTGAGAAAATAAATTTCTGTTGTTTAAGCCTCCAGTCTGTGGTGCCTCATTCCGGAGGCCCCAGGACACTAGGACAGTTACCGAAGGGATCACCCAAGGGGCCTCCTTGCTTGTCCTGGAAGCTCCTCGAAGGCCTTCTCATAGGCGGTATCTCCCTGACCTGGACACTGCTGGGCAGGACAGGCTCCTCTCTCAGCCCTCGCCCTTTCTCACCAGGCCCGGGCAGGCCATCAGCCCTCCCGAGCATCCCCGGCACTCAGGGCCTGTCCCCTGCACTCAAGGCCTGTCTCTGGCTAGCAGCCTAGCAGCTGAGGTGAGTCCTACTTCCCCCCAGTAGGGCATAGTTAGCCTCTACAGGAGTCTGGGGCCAGCTGTGGGCACCTCTCACCTGTACCACTTCTGGGCCCTCAACCCACTTGGCCTTATTCTCTCTCCCGGCTCCCAGCAGCTTGAGAACCCCTCTGGGAGGGCACAACAACTATTCCCTGAGGCTGACTGCTCAGAATTCCTCCAGAATGCCAACTGGGGTTTCCATTTCTCCCCTAGCTGACCAGGGTATTCAGGAGAATCCTGGCGACAAAGGAGAGGCGGGAACAAATAGAGGAGCAGGACAATGGGCATGATGGCCCATCTCCCCTCAGGCCTGTTCCCCAGGGGGCAGGTCTTTTTCAGGGATCCTTTTGGCTTGAACCAGAACCGGGAGCCCTACTGGACATGGCAACTGCTTCTTGTGATCTCTGACTGGATGACCTCTTGGCCCTGCAGTTTCTGAGGTGGCCATTCTGTCCGCGGGCCCTCAGCCTGAGGTCAGGAGCAGCCTGCTGGTGAGCAGCCAGGGCCTGTGAAGCCGAGGCTGCTCTGGCCACCAAAGGTTTGTGACCAGGAGGCCACGAGAGAAGGTAGTCAGGCTGATGCCCAGCACGGCGTCCAGAACTGAACTGACACCAGGCCCTTTTGTACCAGACTCGAGGCAGGGAAGGACTTTCTTTCTCTCCTCAGCCCCTGAGAACTGTCTCTGCCCTCCCCTCTCAGGGCGAGCTTCCTCTGAACCTGGAGCCCTTCCTGCTCTGCCTGAGCGGGTCGCGTTCATCCCGGCTGCACTGCAGGGAAGAGATGAGGGAGGGCGACAGGCAAGGGTGTTCCCGCCTCGGATGGATGTTGCTTTGATGTGGCCACTCATTCATTCATTTGTTCAATGAGAATTCATGAAGCATCTTCAATGCCAGCTACTGCGCTCAGCCCTGGCCCACGGTGGGTGAGAAAGCTGTGGAAAGGGCCCGTTGTTTGTGCTGGGGTAGATGACTAACCCCAGGGATGAAGGAGGCCTTTCTCCAGAGGCAAGTGGGTGCCTGACGGTGGAGGAGAGAGACACACACACGCACCCCAATAAAACTCCTCTGAGAAGCTCTTTTGTGGCTGGGCTGGCTCCCGGGACAGTCTGTCAGTCAGGGGCCTGGACCCAGCCCCACACTGCGCTATCTTTGTGTACCTGGGTCTGCCGCATGGGAGTGGTCACTGCGTGTTGCACTGGAGCGGGGGTGAGGAGGGCTGGGTGAGTAGGAATGAGCGTTCCATTCAGTGATCTCATCCTTCTACCCCGCCCCCAGGGAGCTCCCCCAGCCGCTGAAAGGGCTGATGTTGTTTTGAGCTCTGAACAGTGGGGGCCGGCAGGGACGGGACAGGCTTCTCTGCTGGTGCGCCCAAGACCAGCGGGAGCATTTGAGACACTTGACTTCATCGGCCAGGCCCAAACCCTGCGTTGTCCAAAGGCCCGCGCGACACAATGTGGCGGGACAGAAACAGGCACCGGATGGTCGCGCTCAACTGACAGAATTCTCAAATAGGCACCCAACGTGGCATTCTCCCTACACATCACTGGCTTTTCCACTCCACCTTCTCTGTCCCCAAAGGCCACTTATTCCTCAGCTGATCACTTTGTCCTATATAACACTGAGAAAATAGAAATGCTTCGTTCTCCCACCACTACAACTCTAAGCCTACGTGGATCTCTACCCACCAATTCCACTCAACCCAATTCCTATCTAAAACCAGCTGTGTCTTGAGCTCTAGATCCCATCTTTCTTGCTCCACCAAGATCTTTGCTTGTGAAATTCTCTCTCTCTCCCTTTTTTTTTTTAAGATTTTATTTATTTGACAGAAGGAGAGAGATCACAAGTAGGCAGAGAGGCAGGCAGGGGGAAGCAGGCTCCCCACTGAGCAGAGAGCCTGATGCGGGGCTCGATCCCAGGACCCTGAGATCATGACCTGAGCCAAAGGTAGAGGCTTTAACCCACTGAGCCACCCCTCGCTTGTGAAATTCTCTTATTATCTTCCCTTCTCCATCATAATGTTCCCTCTCCGTGGGATCTTTCCCATCGACACACATAAATGCTCTAGGAGCTCCCCTGTCTTTAAAAGCAAAAATCAAAACAAAAACAAAAGAAATTTAAAAAGTTTCTCCTGGATGCCCCATCTCCTCCAGCAGCTTCTATTCTGATGGTTTGCTCTCCATCACAGTGAAATTCCGTTAGGAAGATCTCCCTACCCAGTACTCTTACTTCTTCACCCCCATTCTCTCCACATCTACCCCCACTGGGCTTCCATTACCAACAGTCTGCTAACACCGCCTTGTCAAGGTCTCCAGCAACCTTCACATTGCTGAAGCCCGTGTCACCTCCCTGCCAGCGTGTGGGATCTCACAGCAGTGCCCAAATAGTTGGCTGGGTCTCCTCCTTGAAATGTTCTCTTCTCTTGGTTTCAGGGAAAACCACCCCCCCTACTTTTCTTCTCTCTCTCTCTCTCCCTGACTATCTCAGGCCCCTCTGTTGGTTTCAGTCAACCTCTAAATGTTGGCATGTGTCAGGGCCTGGTCATCATTCTTCTAGTCTTGAAACACACACTACCTAGATGATCTCATCAGGGCTTTATAAAACCATCTGTGTGCTGATGCCTCCTACACTTGTGTCTTCAACTCTGACCTCTCTGCTCTCCTACAGGCTCGTATCTCCTTGTCATCGCTTTTGGATATCTACCAGGCAGTTTCCAAACTGACATAGGCAAAACAAAACTTTTGCTTTCTGTCCCCACCCCAATCTGATCTGTCCCGTCTTCATAAGCGGCACCAGCACGCTCTCAGTCTCCCAAGACTAGCAGGCCTCCTGGTTTCCCCCCTTTCTCTCCCAAGTCACATGAGATTCATCAACAGGTCGTGTAAATTCAACTCGGTGTACTCTGGTCTGTCCTTTCTTCTCTATGTCCATGACGGCCTGTCTCCCCCATGGGACGGTCAGCCTCCTCTTGTCCCCTACAATCCATCCTACTGCAACAGCCAGAATGATCTTGGAAGATTTCAAATAGGAGCATGGCACTTCCCCATTGTAATTTGAATAAAACCTGGATTCCTTGCCATGGCCTGCAATTCTATAAAAATAGGACCACTGCCTGCCTCTCTGACCTCAGTTCTTCTCATCCTCCTCTGCCTCAGCCTTCATCCTGCTGTGCAAACTCAGGGGGCTGGGCAGGCATCATGTCCTCCTCGGGGACGTTCTTCAGCTCTTCCCTCTGCTTAGAATATTCTCCTCCAGATTTCTGCCTGTCTCCGCTCCAGCACTGGCTCCTTAAAGAGGCATTCTCTGACCCCTCCCGGCTCTCAAGGCTCTCAGCGGTGTCACCATGATTTCTGTCCTCGACAGCACTTAGCCTCATTGAAATGATCTATTTCTGTTTTGAGTATTTGTTTGCTTGTTGGTTGTCTCTCTGCCCACCCCACTAAGGTGGAAGCTCCATGAGAGCAGGGAGCTTCCCTATCATGTTCCTTTCCACATCACCTGCATCCAGGACAGTGCCTGGTACACTAGTGGATGTTCAGCAAATAACTGTCACACAAATGAGCAAATGGAGACCAGGCAGCGGAAAGAAAACCGAAACAGAATCTGTCATGATCCCCGCCCCCAAGCACTCAAACATGGAGGTCCAAATAATGCAATGTGATGAGGGCTTCCATAAATACCAGGACCCGCACTGGGGTGGGGGGTGCCTCAAAAACGCATGCACCCAGAGTGTGTGTGAGCGTGTGCAGGGGCTGGCTTCCTGGGGAAGTTGTGTCCAAGTTGAGACCTACCTATGGTAGGCTGTGCAGGGGAGAAGGAGGCAGAGGAGTGCATCTCAGGCAGGGCCACCTGACCACACAAAGCAAGAGGAGAGGAGAGTACAGTGAGGGGGTCAGAGGCTCACCCGCAGCAGACCATCTGGCCTGCTTGACTGGAGAAGGGGTGTTTCTTCCTCCCTGGGCTGCTCGAAGGGGGGGAAGCCATCTTCTGATGCACGGCACTCCTACCTCCATTGACCCCTTCCACGCGACCATTGGGCTCTGACAACGGGCCGAGACCTGTGCCAGCTGCTGGGGAGTCAGAAAGGAAAGGGCTGAGGCCTCTGTGGTTGGAGAACCTGAGCGGAGCTGCGAAGATAAAAGAAGTCTAACCCAAAGGCCTCACCATGACACCGCAGCCGTCCTGCGGAGGGCACTTCTGGGTTCCTCTGCCACACACATGCCTGGGCTTCAAGGCTGAGCCAGGGACACTCCTGCCAGCCCTGCAGGGACTTGTCCCCGAACCAGTCTCACCGCCTGTCTTTCTGTTTCCGTGCTCACACACGCAGGTATGCACGTCACCTTTGCTCTGGTCGCACGCACTCACCCACACAGGTGCCTATGTCCTCATAGGACATACTCACCCACCCTGCCCCAAGCGGGGAAGCCAACAAGCAGCTATCCACAGCTCACAGAATGCACTCAAGCCCTCTGGAAGCTCCCATGCTACTTGCAAGGACCACGTAGGTTCCAGAAACACTCACTTCCCAAAACATTTATAATATTACAGACTAAGCAGTATGAGGTAATGAAATAGGAACCACATGCACTGCATGACAGGGTTACTCAAGCACGCCTCTTGGAAAAAGAGAATTCGAGTCAGGTCTTCAAGTCAGTCAAGGAATGGTGAAAATGAACAGAAAAGAGGGTTTTGGGGTGTTGGGGTTTTTTGGGTTTAAACACACTGAATTAGGCTACAAAAAAGATAATGTAGTGATTGACACATGGAACTGAAAAGTCAAGTTGTGTATTTCCCAACTGGATTCCCCGTGTATGGGATGCTAGACTGATTCTAGCAATTTAAGTGGCCAGAAACTATCTTTGCCAAGAACAGAAAAAGCGTGGAGGACTCTGATTGGTCTTGTGTGAGGTCACATGCCCATTTCTGAACCAATCCTGATGGTCAGAGATCTGGAGTTCTCTGATTGGCTAAGCCTGAGGCGCGTATCTACCTCTCAAGCCGCCCAGCCTCCTCCAAACCACGTGGAATCAGTTTCCTAAGGGGAAGAGGGACCCTGTTTTCAGAAGTGAGGAAGGGCTAGTAGACAGATAAACCAACAGAAGCCATATACCCTTCCTTAACTATCAGTCTCTCCCTCTGTTACAATTTTTACACTTTTAAACTTTTCCACATAACTTATCCAGTATGCTTATTAGGAGACGGTCTTGAGCATGGTTATCCCCCACATTTTACTCTAGACCAAGAGCACTTCCAGATTCAATTGAACTTGATTTTTCTTTTCTACTACAATAGAGAATCAACTTGGAGTTCCTTGAGCCGTCTCCTCTGTAAGGACATGTGACCTCGGAGCACCCCGTTAAAGCTTCCCTCAGAGGCGGGAGGTGGGGGATTAGTTCTTGACCCCGCCGGGTACCTGGGTTTAGGTACCGCCGGGACACCTGGGCCGAACAACCCAGGAAGCAGTTGGGTATATGAGCCTGCAACTTCCCCTGTGATGGCCAGACACTCACAGCCAAGCTCAAGGCTTCTTTCAGCTTGTGCATCGAAGTGGCCAGTGGGTGGGCACCCAGTCAGAGCACAGTGGGGTCAAGGCCCTGAGCACAGGCAGGATGTGTGGCTGGAGTGGGGAGGGGGCTGTATAAAGGAGATCGGTCTGGTCTCAGCTCTTCCGAGTCAGAGAGCTGAGATCAGCACAGGCTGCGGGGGGGTGGGGGGATCCATCACCGACCTCACAGACCACCCCTCAGGTCCTCCTCGGTGCCGCAGCTCTCACCTCTGTCACTCTGCAGGGCTGTGTAAGCTGGTTTCCACCAGTAGTCCCCAGTGATGCACGCTCAGGCCATGAGGGAGTCCCCCTTCCACACTGAATCCAAGTTGGCCTGAGACACACGCTATTCAATAGAATGTGGCAGAGGTCTTCAGTGCCAGCCTTAGCCTTTAGGAGAAACAGCAACTTCTGCATCCTCTCTCTTGGAAGGTTTGCATTTGGGATCCTGGAGTCACCATGTAAGACATGTGGCTACCCTGTTGAAGGGACCATGTGGAGAGCCTACATGGAGAGGAAGAGAGGTCCAGTCATTCAGCCTGCGGATGACCCCAGCCCCAGCCTTGATCTGAATGCCCCTGCATGAGACACCCCAAAGCAAGGCCAGCAGAAGAGCCAGCCGGTGAACCCAGCAATCCACAGAACTACGAGAGAGAATTAAACAGCGGTTGTAAAGCACTAAGTCTTGGAGAGGTCTGTTACGCAGATTAACAAGAACATTCTCCTTGTGGGGAGATTGACCAGGATTCCTGAGTCTTATCTCCCCTTCCTCCCTGCCCCCCAAGACCTAATATGGTTAAGTCAGGTCTTGGCTAATGACCAAGTGAATTATATTGATAACCAATCCAAGCAGGCCGACCAATGTTTAGGACAAGTCTAAAAACGGATGCATACATGCTGTCAGCCTCTAGGGTTGAACTTCTAAAAATCACAAATACCCAGTTCCCACAGGGCTGGAGACCAAGACAGGGGACTGGCTGGCTACCCAGCTCCACCTCTGAGCGCTGGCCCAGAGAAGCAGATGGCAAAGCTTGGGTACCACTCAGATGCCCTTGCACGGCTCTGAGATGGAACGCCCTAAGGGAGGGGTAGGATGGTTGAGCCACCTCCCAGCCTGGCTGACAGAGAACTGGGCCAACTGAGCAGAGCCCCACTGGCTTGCTCAGGACCAGGTCCCTCCGATATTGTCCCAGCACCCCAGACCCAATGCTTCGGCTGCAACCTCTGTGCTCATAGGCCCTGGACCAGCTCTTTGCTGACCCCCATCTTTGCCGCCGGAGCACCCCCACCCTGCAACTGTGATCACTTCTCTGTGCTCGGGATTCCTTCCTTCTCCTTCCTCCAGATCTCCGGGCTTGCAGGGTCGTTGCCATATGTGGCTTGCAGTCACTGAAACGTGTCATGTGTGACTCTTGTCCCACCGCTAGGCCCTGAGCTTCTAGAGAGTGGGGCCTATGGCTTCGTTTTGCCCTCTAATACATTCATTCACTCAACAATCTACTATCTGCCAGTGTCTCTGTTTGGTACAAAGGGTGGAAAAAGTATTGTGCTTGCCCTGGAGGTGTGTTTGGTCCAGTTGGATGGACAAGCATGGATATGCACAATTATTACACACTAATATAATGCTAGAACGAAGGTGTGTATGCAACGCAGTGGGGATGCTGAGAAACACCCGGGTCAGCTTTGGGGGAAGCAGGCTAATGGATAAAATTCCCTAGAGATTATTGCATCAGACACTGTTCTAAGCACGTCACTTATTTTTATGTTTTCATTATTTTAAAGTGCTTAAAAGAGTAAACTATTCTTATTTTAGAATATGTAAATATAAACAAATTGTACAAAATTCAAAAGGCACTAATGCCGCCCAAAGAGCTTCCCAGAGGAGCACACCCTTGCCCGTGTTTTGTGCCTTCCAGACATACTATATTTTATGAATCTAAGTCTGCATGCACAAGTGTCCACATGCACACTCATCACACACACGCAGTCTTTGTATAAATGATTGCGTAATATCTGCATTGGGGTTTTTTAAAAATTTATTTAACATATCTTAGAGCTCACGTCATACTACCTTAGGGATACCTCAATCTTGGCTAATGACAGCACACTATCATAGTATCCCATTATATGACTAGAGTACAATTTCTTTAACTAATCATCTATTAATGGTAATTAATGCTTTTTGTGAACTGTTCACTATTTCAAATAATGCTACACTGAATAACCCTGTGAATATGTTGTCTAGAACAAGGGTCATATATTTACAGGAGACATTCATAGAAGTGGAATTGTTGGGTCAACGGTAAGTACATTTAAAATTCTAGCAACAGGGGCCCCTGGGTGGCGCAGTTTGTTGAGCGACTGCCTTCGGCTCAGGTCATGATCCCGGAGTCCCGGGACCGAGTCCCGCATCGGGCTCCCAGCTCCATGGGGAGTCCGCTTCTCACTCTGACCTTCTCCCTTCTCATGCTCTCTCTCACTCTCTCTCTTTCCTAATAAATAAATAAATAAAATCTTTAAAAAAAAAAAATTCTAGCAACCTCCATCTGACATTTCGTTTTTAGAGACATACCACTAAGCTTTACAAAGCTTTTCCTCTAATCTCCCACTACAACTCCCTTCTGCCATGGCCCAGAGACCCAGCAGAGGCTGGCAGAGGAGAAAAAGGAGAAAAGGGGACAGCATTTCCTTTAAAATTCTCTTTTTCCTCCTTTATCTTATAAATATGAATTTCATATTGCATATGAAATTCATATTCAAGGTATAAATAAAAATTTAATTATCACATTTAATAATGCAAATAGTATACACATATCATATAAACTAAATATACAATTCAACAGGGGAGTGTGCACTCTGGAACAACTTGCAACTGCCTTGGGACCACAGGCCTGGGCCATCTGAGAAGGGAGGGCGGTTCCCTGGGGCGAGTCCCGGGCAAAGTCTCTCCTGCCGCAAGTCCAGCCGTGGGTTGTAGAGGTTCACAAGCTCACATGCGCATTTTTGCTCACTTGTGTTTGGGTTGAGTTTGTCCCGGCCTCCAGGAGAGACCACGTGAGGCTGCAGGGGGTGGGGGAGAGCTGGGGACCGTGCAGGCGGAGGGGCCCACTGGAGGCGTGGAGGTTCAGAGGGTGCCCGCCAAGCGCTCAGGGGGAGCGGAGCAGGCAGATCAGGAGTGGGGAAGGCGCCCAGAGAGAGCTAGATGTGTGCAGAGGTGAAGCAGGAGGCGTTCCGAGCCCTGGCGCGGCTCCGAGCAGCTGGGGCATCCCAGGTGGGGTTCTGAGATTAATCTGATTCATCCCAATCTTTCAGATGAAGCGACCAGACTTTCACCCAAGCGGTGATCACAGGTGTCAATGAAAAATCAGTTTCAGTTTCCCGCACCCCCTGGGCATTCCCGCGCAGGGTTCAGATTTGTGAGAGCCCTGGTTCCATGACCCGGCTACCCCGAAGGGCAGTCATCTTTGGAGACTTGGCATCAGATAGGCCCCACGGGGCTGCACCTAGGGCACCTGTCACCACCGACGGTGAGCCGCCTCACCCTGGCTTGTACAAAAGAAGGCTGCCTAGGAGATGGGCCACAGGTGTGCTAGAACCCTTCCCCGAGTGTGTGTGTGCACATACGGGTGTGCACACGCTGGGCATACACAGGGGACTCATAACCACTTCCCTGCTGGATCCTCAGGAACATTCTCCAGCATTTGCTGTTCCTCCAAAGTCAATACCTTATCTTAAGTGGCCCTTTGGAGCTTTGCCCCCACAGCTGGGCGAGGCAGGGAGCAAGAAGATGAAGCTGGTAGGAAAGTACTCTGCCCTCTGGGGTGTCTCTCTCCTCAGACTGAGGAGGCCCTTGGTAACCCAGAGCACCTCCCCTGTCTCCCTTCCCAGCCACGCTGGGCTCCAGACACAGTGCTCTCTGAAAGCACCGTGGCTCAGGCCTGAGCTCCTATGGCACAAATCCCCTCAGGCTTCGTGGCTCAAAACAGCACAGATGGATTATCTTCCAGTTCCTGAAGTCGCAAGTCCAAAGATGGGCTTTGAGGGGCGAAAATCAAGATGTTCCTTCTGGAGACTCTGGGAAGGAATCGGTTTCCTTACCTTGTCCAGCTTCAGAATGCCACCTCCTCCCGTGGCTCAGAGCCCCTTCCTCCATCGTCAAAGCTAACCGGGTGCCCTCTCCCGGGCTCTCTCTTCCTGACCGCTGCGTTGGGGCCACACCTTTTCTCTCTCGGAGGCTGACACTCCTGCTTCCCTTAGAAGCACGCTTGTCATTGCCTTTAGGCTTGGCCCAGATCATCGAGGGTCATCTCCCCACGTCCACATCCTAATTTAATTCCATCTGCACAGTCCCCTTTACCTCGGGAAGCAACCGATTCTCAGGCTCCGGGGATTGAGACGTGGTCATGCTCGGGAGTCATCGTGTCGCTCAGAGATCGCTCTGAGCCGTGGGACCTGCAGGCCGCTCTGGTCGGTGATACACAGAATAATGGCTGACGGCAAGCTCCCTCTGGGGCTCAGACTGAGACCACGCTGTGTGCACAGGCATGGGGCTGCGTCCACCCAGACCGGGCACTTTCGGCTAATTCACACCGAGGTGCCCTTTGGACCAGCAGAGGCCTTGCCTGAAACACGCACCCTCTTCCATCACTTCCTCTGCCTGACCAAAAACTACGCATTCTTCACGACTCAGCTCAGCCCAGGACATTTCTCTAACTTTCCCCTGTGGTCCCCCTACACTCCCAGTTGGGCCAGTCACACCTTCTCTGGGCTTCCCCTCTACCCTAGACTTTCCATATTCTGGCACTGGCCACAGGGCATTGCAGTGTCTGTAAGTTTGCTTGGACAAGATCGACCTGGGCCCAGAAGCTTCCCCCTGGTGCCCTGCTGTTCCCCAGGCCCTGTCATCCTTATTTCCAGGGCAGATGCCCCTTTCAGGGTCTTCCAGCTCCTGCCTTCTTCATCTTTCCTGATACAGGCCTCAGATGGGGCTATCAAGTCCCCGTGAGGAAAGGGGAAAGAAAACAGAGGCCATCTTTGTCTCAGGAATGCTCCCAGCCCTGGGGGAGCCCACCTCCTAAACCGAGAACCCCAGAGTAGACTGTGAGCAGGCCGAGGTCCTGCTGCCTGTGGAGCCCAGGCTATGGCTGAAGGGACATTAGCCAGAGAGGTGAGAAAAATCAGGGAGGCTGCACGGAGGAGGCAATCTCCAAGAAGGGGAGAGGAAGGAGCAGAGAAGGACGGACAGGGTTGCAGACTAAATGAAAGAGGGGCTTTCCCAGCCTGCTCTTTCCACAGAGGCACAGAGAGTGGAAGATCTTGCTGGAGGCCACCCAGTAAACCTCCAGCAGAGCAGGACTTGAGCCCTGGTGTCCTAGCTCCCAGCCCCGTGCTGTGCCAGAGACCACCCTTGTTCCTTCCTCCTCTGACCCTCCTCAGCCCCTGCCAGCACAGCCTGACTCCCCCTCCTTGGGAACCCCCTTCTGCTTACACACAGAGGATGGGTGCCTCACTCTTTTCCCGAGGGCTCCAAACCTCCCCTAGGCCTCTCCTCTCCCCTTATCCCACTTCCCATGTCCCCCTGTCTCTCCATTTTTGTCTCTGCCTTGTCACTCTGTCTCTCTTCTTGACTGTCCATCATGGACGGCTGTCTTTGCTAGGGGCAAAGTTCCAGATGAATCTGAGTCGATTCACTGGACAGGTCTCAAAACCCACAAGCCCCTCCCGGAGCTTGGATCTGTGCCAGAGTCGGGGGCAGCTGTCCCTCACAGAGAAGAGGGCAGGGAGGGAGCTGAGACCCCAGGATTGGAAATAAAAACAACTGCTTCCTCATGGCCACGCCCCATCTCCTTGCACCCCACACCCCGAGAGCTGTTAGCCAAACCCATTCCCTGGCTGGACCGTGGGAAGGGTTTGGGGGCAGAAAGACCTCTGCATTATAAAAATCTAGGGTTGTTTTCTCCTGCCCCAAACCTCCCCAAATCTGGGGAGTGTCCCAGAGCCATGTGACCCAGTTGGGGCAGAGAAGCTGAAGGGGGTCGGGAGGATGCGGCTGTCATTCTCAGGGGAGATGAGGAGGGAGGCCCAGCCGCAGTGGGTGGGGCCGGCAGGAGGGAGCTGGCTGGGCATGGTCCCTGGAGGAACACCCAGTGAAGGCAAAGGATGGGGGGGGCTGGGCGGGATGTGGATTTGGGAGCTGGGGAAGGTTCCCAGGAAGAACATTAACATAAAGGGCTACCTGCCGTGTCCCCGTTCACAGCGGTCTTAGTTTGGGATACCCCATTAGCAGAGCCTAGGACAGGACTTGGGCTCACCTAGTTCATTGGGATGGGACTCCAGGAAGAAGTGGCTCAGGAGGGCTGGTTCCTGCCATGGGCTCCTGGGGCTCAGCCCCAGGGGGAATGTGTGGAGAAGGAAAGTCCAGGCATCTCTCCATAACCTCACCCCCCAGTATCGAGGGTGGCCCCTGGGCACATTAGCCACCCTTCACTTGCGGGGCATGCCTAGTTTTTATAGCTTCAGAGGAAACCCTCAAAGAAAAAATGCGAGAGCCGCTGAGGCCAATGCTGAGGCGGGACCTGAACACACGCCTGGCAGGGTCCACCGCGGCTGTGCCGGACTTGGGCCGACCGAGAGGCTGTGGCCCCGCACTCCAGAAGTCTCAGCCCAAGCCCATAGCCACTGTTCCTCTGAAGGGGCCGCCTGGCCAGGGGCTCCCTGCTGCCTTACGCCATGCACCTGCCTGGTGTTGGGGTGGGGGGGGCTCTGTGGCCTGGGACAGTAAAGCCCACGGCTGGCCACTTTCAGGGAACAACAGGGATGAAGGGGGTAGGAAAGCGGGAGGGCTGGGCGACTTGGAGAAGGACATTGAGGAGAATCTGGGTGTGGCCTAGACCTCGTGGTGAGTTGAGGGCCTGGGAGGGGGGTTCTGGGGTGGGTGGAGATGGGGGAGGGCATCCTAGCAGCACTGGGGAAGCTAAGGAGTGGGAGGGAGAGGGCCGGAAGTTCTCGCTCTCAGGACATGCCCGGGGGCCTCATATAAGACGAATACTTGAGGGTTTCAGGTTAAAGTATCAGCTTAAACATACGCATCTAGTGGCACTTTTCCTCTAGACCTCATGAAAACAGCAAGAGAAGGGAATCATGAAGAATACTAAAGAGGGAATAACCATAGCCCAACCTAGGAAGTGGCAGTTGAGCAGTAACTGACTAACCAATAGAGAAAGGCGATCCCAAAGACAGTGGGGGCAAAGGTGAGGCGGCGCCAACCCCAAGATCAAGCAGGATGCTCAAAAGACTCCGACATTGGGGTAGCAGGAATCTTTGCAGGCGAGAGGCGGGAAGAGGGAGTTACAAGGGTGGATTGGTTGGAGGGTGTTTAAGGACCAGTCGGATGGCTGGACCCCTTTCCCCTTCCCCACCCTGCTGCGGGTTAGGCACAGCTTTCTGGGGTGCTGAAGAGAAGACAGGGAAATGGGGGGACCCCACCCCCAGCACGCCATCTGCTCCAAGCTCCCCAAAGTGCTGGCTGATACAGCTTCCCCTTCGGGGCAGGAGGCTAGAAGAGTCTTCTCTGAAAAGCCCGGCCTGCTCAAGCGGACGACCTTGGTACTGGTACTTGGGGCTGACCCTGACAAATGGCGCACCCAGGTGTCTCTCCAGCAAAGACAGTGTTCGGCCCGCCCTGCCCTAGATTGGCTTAAAAAAATGAATGCTCTGAGAACAAAAACAAAACACAATTGGAAATTAAAAACATGATAGCAGCAGTAGGAAGTTTGGAAGAGAAAGTTGGAAGAAAAAGTTGAGGAATTCTCCCAGAAATCAGAGGAAAAAAGAAAAAAAAAAAAAGACAGAGAAATGGAAAATAGGAGAGAAAAGATCTCAGCTATTGGAGGATTGGCCCAGGAGATCCGACACTGACGGGACACAGAGAAGAACCTGGAGGAAAGGTGAAAAGAGACCCATGCCAGGCACGTCTGTGCACCTTTGCACGCACCCAAGACCATAAATGGACTTCTCTGAGCATTAAGGGGTGACAGAAAACAAGTCACATGCCAAGGAATCAGAATGCCTTTGATTGTCTCATCAGCAGTACTGGGACACAAGAAGACAATGAAGGATATCCGAAATGGCAGAGGACATGCTCCGTCATCTAGAACCCTCCATCAGGCCAAATGACCAATAATATCTGAAGATAAAGACAACTTGAACCGTGTGACATCACAGTCTTTCCGGGGCAGTATTTTTCAGGAAGCTGCTGGACAATGTGTCCCCCAAACTTAGAGTAAACTGAGGGAAAAAGGAAGGACACAGCAGAGCCCACCCAGAGGGGAAGCAGAGAGCCACCCCCAGGAAGGCTACCCCACCACCGGCAAGCCCCCTGGCACTGGGCTGCCTCGCCATCCTGAGGACAGGGGCCTGGGTGCGCCTGGCCCAGATCTGCTCTGCCTTGACCACGTGCTGGCGAAGCGCATGCCTTCCTGTCCTGGCCTGTGGCCACCAGACGGGACTTTCTGGTTTCCCTGCTCTGAGAAGAGGACGTAGGTCGTAGGGAGCTTATAACGAATGGAAAAGTGGAAAGCAGCTCGCTCTTCTGCCGGGTGTCCTCCATGTGGCCCA
Organism: Nasua narica; assembly: GCA_028533885.1. NCBI lineage: Eukaryota > Metazoa > Chordata > Mammalia > Carnivora > Procyonidae > Nasua > Nasua narica. Next base: position 13,007,819 of record CM052811.1, read on the forward strand.
CACCCCAGCCCTACCAGATGCCCTCTTGGGGCTTGCTGGGCTCCAGCTGGGTCCGGCCAATGGAAGCAGCAGTAGGACGTGGAAGAAGGAGGAGAGCAAGGCCAAGCAAATTGGCCCTGGCCCCTTCCGGTCTCATCACAGAAGGTGGCTCCACCATCTCTCCAAGGCTGCCGCATGGGGCGCTGTCCTAGGGCCGTAGCTCTAACCTCTGTGTTCTGGGAACTGCTTCCTCCTGATTCCTCTAAGGTCTAAGAGTAGGAACGGCTCCCCGCTGTCAGCAGCTCTGGCTTCCCTGCTCTGCTCACCCCTTGTAGGCAGTCTCCTCGTTGATGGTACCCTGGTTGCCCTGGTCGAGTGCCGTTTCCTGCCAGGGTGCTGATGGACACAACTACCCAACAGTCCACCCCCGGGGAGGACGTGGACACACAGAAAATGGAATGGAAGGACTGAGGGGGCGGGGGCAATACAATTGGGGAGTGGCGCACAAAAGTACCTAAGGTACTAGCAACACCACACGTAACACGCACACAGGTGCTCATCTGAGGATTATTCTTCAGATCGCATCTACCCATTCGACACACTCTTCGGAATGTGCGAAATGTTTCCCAGTGCAGATTATCTACCAGGGGCACGTGGGGGGCTTCCGGAGGCCATGTCTTATGTCTTGACTTGGGTGATGGTCATGTAAGTGTTCGCTTTGGAACAACTTGTTAAACTGTGCTTTTATTTGTGTGTGATAGAGCTCACAATAAAAAAAAAATTAAGGAAAAAAAAAAAGATTGTCCGTTATGCTGTATGCTGTTATGTCTCCTTTCTTGTCCCAAAATTTCCCTGCATCCTGCTCCACAGCCTGTGCTGGGGGTCGCAGCCTTGTGGTGGTGGTCTTCTGGGGAACAGACGGGGCCCAGAGGGAGAGGGGAGTCTAGGCAGGGGTGACATGCTGCGGGAAAGGAGGAGAGAACTTCAAGCAGAAGCCGAACACAGGAGACAGACCAAAGTAAACCTCACTGTCCCCAAGACTTCCCCAAGACACCAGGAGGGGGGTATCTTGGGGTCTTTACCTTGTCTGGGATAGAGACTCGAGCCAATGCATTTGTATATTAAAGCAAAGGGTAATCTCATAATCTTGGAGAATTTGGAGGTGCGCTAACAACTCAGAGATGGGTCACATAGGAACAAGTCGGATGGCGGATGTGGACATGCTTTATGAGCACCGGCTAGTTTGAAGGGTTAATAACTGTTACTATTGGCTAAGATTCCTTCTCTGTCCCCTTCTGGGGTGAGTTTTCTAAGGGGGCTAGGGTCTTTGGGGGAGAAAAGGTAAACCAATCAGGGATCCGAGTTGCAAACAACATAATCTACTCTAGCTAGATTATGCAGAAAAGTAAGTCATTCAAAGATATTATGAGGCTCATGGAACCCCCAGGAGGTCAAAGAGTCAGACTGGGACGCCAGGAAGCCAAGAACAATGCAGCGAAGCCACACAGCAGGAACTGCCCGGAGAAGACAAAATGGCGCCACCACCCACACATAGCCCTGCCCTGGGCATGGCCTCAGAAATTGCCACTGCTGCCCAGAAGGGCCAGACGCCCCCACCCGTACTCTCCCACAGAGGACCCTACAAGTCGCATGTAGGGACGTGGAAGCAGCAGAGCCTCGTCACAGTAACTTCCCCTCAGCAGGCAGAGGGACAAGGTCTGACTTCTGCCTTAACTGTGGACACTCACAACGTGGAAAATTCTGCAGACACGCGATGTATATGCAAAAGACACGGGAAGGCTACAGACAGGACAAAGGCTACTGGACGGGTACGGCCGTGCTACCGGGTGCAGGTGGTTATTTTTGAGCCCAAGGCAAAGCCAGGAAAGCAGAGGTGGAGGGAGCCGGGCCACCCATGGACTCTGGGCTCCTTATCCTCAGGCCCTGCCTGGATTCAAGCCCCTATCCTGGACCACGCCTCCGAGACCACCCTCACTGCTCTGTGTGCCTGCCGCCCTGCCCGCCCTGCACTCCACTGACCCCCTCTGCCCCCCAGAACCAGGACCATGGCCTGGGCCTACCAGATTCCCAGTCACCCTGCTGCCCACACCCCACTACCTATGTCCTTGGGCCCAGAAAGTGTCCCCCAACGCCTGACCAAGGGACCAGAGGCTGAGGGCGGTCACGGAGCAGCTGACGGAGGCCGTGGTGCAGATCAGGAGGAAGGTTTTCTGCAGGCCACAGAGCATTTCGGGTCTGCGGGCAAGTCTCCGAGACGCCTGGCAGAGCGGGTCCCCAAAAGGGGGCCTGGGGGCCAGGCAGCCAGAGCTTCGGGAACATCTGTGGCCTGATTGGGCAGGGGACGGCCCTAAATGACAACCAAAGGGCCTTTCACTGGGCCAAGATCTGCACAGAGCTTTCGGGAGGTGGGCACTTCTTCCCTGAGGTCCGTCTGTTCTGTGGCATCATCATCCCTCTGTCTGGGGCCTTTGGTGTGACCACAGGCAGTCAGGGCCCAGAGCAGGAGAGGATGGCTTGGTAGGGAGAGGCGGGCAGGGGAGGGAAGGTACCTTCTGGGAGCATAAGCGTTGGAAGACTTCCAAAGGAACATCCCAGAATCAGGAGAGGTAAGAATCATCTGGGGCATCTCTAACTCCAGCTCAATCAGCACGACCCTAGGTCTGAGACAGGGGTCAGGGGGCGAGGAACCGGGGGGAGCCAGCCCTGTCCTGTGCGGCCCTACTGCTGCCGGCCTCCGCGGCCCCCTCTAGAACCCCAGAACAGGACGGGATGCTGGCAGCCTCTCCCCTGAGGCAGGGCGGCCTCCTCCCTCATTCCACAGACGGGGCGCCCGGGGCCAGTCTGCGGAGGCCGAGGGCCGGCGTGGGCCACACAGAGCCAGCCCTTCAGAGAGGCGGAGGCAGCGGGAATGAACTCATTTTTTCCTGGGCTCAGGCGCCCTGATCATAAAACCAGGATGCCGAGCAAATGGCCTCAGGTGTGCGCTTTCCCAGTTTCGCTGGGATAATAGTCAGGAGCCGCAAGAGGCTGACCTGGTTTCGACGGAACAGTGCTTGCTCTGGTACAGCGGGCTTCTCCCCACCCCCGCTGCTCCCCCCTCCACCCCCACCTCGCCCGCTCTCCACCTGCTTTCTGGGCAGGGGGGTGTTCTTCACTGGAGCCTCAGGGAGCCCTGGCAAGGGATGTGCTCAGAGGGGCCCTGGGAGAGCCCCTTCCTTAGAGAGGCTCCACCAGGAGAGGCCCAGAGTGTCCAGAGAGGGCGGGACATCACCTTGCACTCCCTCCAGGGGCCTCTTGCTTCCAGTCTCTTTGACTCACTGATGACTCCACAAAGATCTAGAATCAGGTGCAGCAGGACTCACTGCTTCCTTTTACAGTTGGGGAAACTGAGGCCCAGAAAGGGGAAGGGAGCAGTCACAGTGAGGTAGCGGCCGAGCTGAGACTGCTCAGATTTCTGAACTTCCAACCCCATTCCTGTCCCTCCGGCCGCCATGGAGTGGCATGAAAAGAATCATAAGCTGACGGGACGCCTGGCTGGCTCAGTTGGTTGAGCCTCTGCCTTCAGCTAAGGTCATGATCCCAGGGTCTTGGGATCGAGTCCCACGTTGGGCTCCTTGTTCATCAAGGAGCCTGCTTCTCCCTCTGCCTGCTGCTCTCCCAGCTTGTGCTCTCTCTCTTTCTGACAAATGAATAAATAAAAATCTTTAAAAGGAAAAAAAAAGAATTATAACCTGAGCAGAGACCTTCAGAAGTGCTCCCAGGCCGGTGAGAGTGAACAGAAGAGATTCTCCCTGTGGGAAGGAACGGCAGGAACCTGGTGGTAGAACGGGAAGGCCCACGTCTCCCCTGGTCTGGGCCAACAGGGACCATCCCTACCCAGTCCTTGCTGCTCAGTTCCTCCAAAGCTACCCCCCACCCCACTTCACAGATCACCCTGACACCCCAGGGCGGTGGGGAGAACATTCCCCTCGTCCTCAGGAGACAGGAGAGCTTCCTGCCCTCCCCGGCAGGCCCTGGAGGCAGACAGCCTACCACCAGTTACACGGGACTCTGAGAAGGGTCCTTACCAACCTCGGAAGAGCTCTACCTGCCTCCCCAACCCGGCTGGCCTCACGGCCTCTTACCTCCCCAACTCCCAGGATAATCCCACATCCTTCAGGAAGAAGGCATGGGGAAGAGGAGGCTTTGGAGGCCCACAAACTGAGGAGGCCTGAACCCTAACTGGCCGCCGATAGCTCTGTGACTCCAACTTGGCCGGCCTTCATGAGTGAGGTTGTTCGAGCTGTCAGGTGGGACATAGCCCCGGGG
>CM052811.1:13012626-13028648 GCA_028533885.1 Nasua narica
ATCAGCTCGAGTGATCCCACTTTGCTTTTACCTCTCCACTGCTGTCTTCTGCTCTCGGAGAGATCCCGGGGTTAGAAATCTTTCTCCTCAGGGTGATTTCATGGGTGTTCAGCGTGTTCTGGTAGATTTCCAGCTCACTTTTGGGGACCGGCTGCTGCAGGATCTCTTACTTCTCCGCCATCTTGCCCCCTCCTCCCCAGAATGACAGCATCTTCTAGCAACTTTCACTTTGGAGGGTTGGCTCCTCGAAACCAAGGTCAACTCTTGAGTGCAAGACCTTCATCCCAGCTGCTGCCATCCCACCAAGGCCCAGCTGGGACAGGAGTGGGACACCCTAAAATATCCACATTATCAAAACTGTCATTCCTCCATTTGTTCGCTACTCACTTGTTCAGGGGAGAAGCCCAGCGTCGTCTAACTTATGCCCAAAGAGAATTTGGGGGAGCACAGGTATGAAAAGACTTGGCCTTTTAAGCTAGGTTTGGAACTAGCTGGATTCCCTCCCCACTCTTCCTGCTCCCCCTCCTCTCCCTAAAGTCTGTCTCCAAGTATCCCATATATATATATATACATACCTCCCTCCTCCCCCTTCAACCAGAAAACAAAAGAACAACACATAATAAAACCCTCATGCAAATGGACACTGGGCTGAGGGAGTCTAGGACCCCGAATCACGGCCTATCGTTTTGCCTGTTAGTTCGGGCTGGGTGTGTACCTCGCCTGCCTGCTGGCCTGGCCTTCTAGTCTCCATGCCATGCAGGCTCCAGGCTAGGCACAGGGCGACCCCTCGAGGAAGGACGGAACCCTGGGTCTGGGTGAGCTCAGCGGGAGGGAAAGAGGTCAGGGTCAGGGAGGGTTCAAGGCTGGGGGCTGCTGCAGGAAGAGGATCCTCTGGAGCTGTTAATTCTCACTCTTAAGAATTAACTTTCTGCCCTCGAGGCCCCAGAGCAGGACCAAACGCCTGTCTTCCTCCCAGACCCCTGCCCCGCCAATCAGCATCCGCCACCGCGGCTGGGGCTGGAACGGAGTCCTGGTCAGCGTCAGCCGGGCTGATGCCAATTAAGACCCAGGCATCCCCTGCCCCTAACCCTGGGCTCAGATCAAAAGACCTGGGCCCTTAGATGAGGGGCTCCAGGTCATAAATCTGAAGGTGCTGGGCCTCCAGCGAACAAGCCGTCCTGGCTCCGACCAGAGCAGGATCCCGGATCCTGTTTCATTCTGGGAGAAGCCAGCCTAGAGTGGGGGCGGGGAGCGGTGGCGGGAAGAGGGGACCCAGAGCGCCCCCTCCCCCCATAGCACCAGCTTGCTCGGTCAGACCTGGGTGAGTGTCCTGGAGGGCTCTTGAGAACCGCATTCATCCCCTGGGCAGCTCCGCCCCACCGGGCCTCAGGAGCCTGCTCAGCGCCCACGTCTGTCCGCCCCCACAAGAACTTTAACTGCAAACAGCTGGGTGCAGGCGACTCCGGAAGAGCAAAAGTCTTTACCTTCTTTGGTTCCCTTCTACAGAGGGCTTTTTAAATTTTAATTTGAGGTGACCTTTGACCCGAGTTCCCTTTCCCATAGATTCCAGATATTTCCTGTGCCCTCAGATAACATCCCAAGCCAGTGCCCACCTGACCAGAAGCCCCTACTAAGGGGGCACTGCCTCCCCCAACAATGACCCACTTGGGGTCCCCCCCCACCCCGCCACCTCGGGCTCCCTCCCATTACCTTCTTTTCTCTCAAGGGCCCGAGATGCCTGCGGGCCCCCAAACACCTCCTGGGGGCTCTGGGCCCAGCTCGGCCCAGCACCAGGATCTGCAATAACAACAAGACCACTGGCGTAGCACCCACCCTGCGTCAGGAAACCCTGTCACTCAGGAGTAACGGCTCCGAACTTACGGAGGAGGAAACCGATGCCGGAAAAGAAAAGGGACCTCAGGAGCACGCGAGTGTGGCAGAGCTGGAGCCATGAACAAGGTCGGTGAACCAGGAACCAGGGGCCCGCGGGGCGGGAAGCACCAGCCGCAGGCCCCCGGGGCTGCCCGGTCCTGCAGCTTCCGGAGCCTGGGTGCGTCTCCACCTGGTCCGGGGCCCCAGGGCCGAGGTGCTTCCACCTGGGTGTGGTCGGGCCTCCCACAAGGTGACCAGCGCAGCAAAGCACCAGGACTCTCGGCAAAAGCCAGAAAGGGCGGAGAAGGGACACGGGCAAGAGGGTGGGATGGAGCAGGGCCCGTCAGACCCTCCGCCTCCAGCCCTCTCTCCCAATCACCTTTGGACCGGACAGCTGCCTTGCTGTGGGTCCCCACAGCGTGTCCTGCATTGTGGTAACCTAAGCTGGGCAGGACCAAGCAAAAGGGGGGCTCCTGGTCCCTGCCTTTGAGGCACTAAGAGACCGGCAGAAAAGTGGGGACCGGTGGGAAGTGACCCCCGGATTGGAGCTTCGAGCAAAGAGGGTCAGGGAGGCTCCTTGCCCGTGAGACTTGCCCACAGGGCCTGGCGCCTCGAAGGCCTCCCTCCTGGGTCAGGGCTTCCGCAGCGGTCACTGCCTTAAAGACCCAGCCCCCAGGCCAGAGGCTAAATGGCCCGGACGCCCAGCCCCTGCCGGCCCCAGCCTTCTCACCAGCGGTTTGACTGCAGGACTCCGCCTTAAAGCCTCCCCTGGCTCCCCAGCCCCTCCTTGTCATGCCTGGCGACTCGCATGGCCTTCCCAGGCCCAGCTCACCACAGCTGACATCACCTTCACCCCACCGCTTGCCAGCAAGCCCTCTCTTTCCTCGGACCCATCTTCTCGTGGGAGTCAAGAAATGCCAGAACTGGGATGGGTCTTCAGGAGTAGCTGGAGCGGCTTCCCTGGAGAGCTGGGGCCCTGGGACCCTGGGGACCTTATTCCAGCTCATGGCTGTGACGCACTTGGAACCTGGCTCCCCCACCGAAGGGGCAGATTTAGGGCTGCAGCAGGAGGTCAGGGGAGGGAATCACCGCTCAGCCAGTACCTGAGCTCTCAGCACTTACACCTGCCAGGAGGGTCCGGGACTGGGCTCCAGACTCCCCGGGGTCTGTGGTGGCCCCTTGGGCACAGAGATGCCAGGAGCAGGAGATCAAAAGATCACCCCAGCCCCTACCACTGCCTAGAGCGAGGAGTGGCCAATCCTTCTTCCTCAGAGAAATCACCTGTTGCTGAGAAGGAGCGAACAGGTGTAAAATCCTCCGAGGCAGAAGAGACTGAGTACAGCTCACGGAGGCCTGGAGGGATAGTGTAAAGAGACCCTCCGGGGGCCCCGAGCTGACAAGGAGAGGCAGACAGGAGCCAGGGGTCTGCCCTCTCCCAGGGAATGTCTTGTGGGTCAGGAGGTAAGAACAGCTCACAGAGCAGGGCTTTTCGGAGTGTGGTTGCTGGTCCGACAGCATTGGCAACATGTGGGAACTTGTTAGAAATACAAAATGCAAGCCTCTAGTTCTACCCCAGATCTAGGGGTGGGCTCAGCAAGCCTTCCAGATGATTTGAGCACAGGCTCAAGTTTGGTTCTTCTTCCTGCATTAAAATCATTTAATGGTTTTTCTGCATAGCAAAAACCATTAGTAGGTCTGGGTCCCGGTCCGTACCTCCCAGTCCTGGTCCCCAGTAGGGCTCACTGATGCTCCCGCAAGCCCACTCTGCTAGCCCTTGCTGGAATGCCCTCCCTCCGCAGGCGGGACATTCCAGAGGGATCTCGTGGCCAGAGATATGCCCTGAAGGCATGGTTAGGCACACCCACCAGGCACACCCTCCAGCCATTTGCCTGCATCTTTGCCACTGTCCGTACAAGCAGGATGCTGCCTCAGTTTCCCTGACTCGAACTCCAGCTCACGACTGGCCTTAGAACTGGGCTCAGCACGAAGCCGTATATGGGGCAGCCCTCCTCACTTGGGTACCACATCCCGCTCCTGTTTCCAGTGCTGGCTGAGGTCATTTGTGGACAGCAGCCATCCATTACTGTCCTGTGACTGCCCAGGGCCTCCATGTACAAATGCACAGGCTGCTTACTGAACAAGGGCAGCTGCCTGAAGGAGCCAACGGAGAGAGAAAATCCAGCCCACATTGCACTCACCCATGTCCCCTAGTGCAAGGAGGCATCTGCCCAGTTGGGGCACCTTTTCCTAATTTGCACAAATACATGATATGGGCTAGTGTTTGAGCTTCACATCTCCCTTCCCCAAAGTACCTTTGTTCTGAGCTGGGCCTCCCCTTGCCTCTTCCAGACCTCTACCAGCCGGGCCTGCACTGTCTCCATATGTCCACATCAGGGAGAACCCAGCCCTCCCCAGCTGGCCATGCCTCTGGGTATCACGTGCGTCCTAACTGTCTTCTCTCTGGAGCCTCTTGGCTGGACAAGCTGTCCTACCTTTTCTTGCCTCGCTGCCCATCCTCACGGACTCTCCTGCCTGTTTAATATGATGTAATCAGATCCAGACAAAACATCTTTGTCAGCTGGGAGTTTGAAGTCATTTCATTACAACATTTCCTAAGACGTCCCATTCACAGACGGACTGGAACGGCTCCCGTATTTGGGCTGCCTGACACATCATCCCTCGTAAGTCCCACACAGTAGGGCTCCTGGCTCCCCCTCTCCATAGCGGTCCTCCTAGACTTGGCCCGGCCCCACCCGCATCTTCTGTCTTTCGTCCCTTTAACTAGCCCCTCCTGTGGCTCGGGTTCCCTCATCGCTGGGGGGCTAGCTCTGCTCTGAGTCTGCTAATTGATTTTCTCCAGACAATTGAATACACACAAGTAGGCACCTAACTTCTCTATTTTAACCATTGTGTGTGTGTGTGTACACATATACATATTCTCTTCTTTATCCATTCATCTGTCGATGGACATCTTTCCAATGTCTGGCTGTTGTGGACATTGCTGCTGTAAACATTGGGGTGCAGTTGCCTCTTCAGATCACTACATTTGTATCTTTAGGGTAACTATGATTTCACTCATATATGGAATTTGAGAAACAAAACAGAGGACCATAGGGGAAGGGTGGGAAAAATAAAACAAGACGAAATCAAAGAAGGAGGCAAACCATAAGAGACTCTTAATCTTAGGACACAAACTGAAGGTCGCTGGAGGGGAGGGGGATGGGGAGATGGGGTCACGGGGGATGGGCATTAGGGAGGGCACGGGATGTGATGATCGCTGGGTGTTAGATAAGACTGATGAATCACTGACCTCTACCTCTGAAACTAATAATACATTATATGTTAATTAATTACATTTAAATAAATTTTTAAAAAGAAATAAAAATCTTTCCAGGAGCACTTGGGTTGCTCAAGGGTTAAGCATCTGCCTTCGGCTCAGTTCACGATCATGGGGGTACTGAGATCGAGCCCCTAATCACTGGGCTTCCTGCTCAGCGGGGAGACTGGTTCTCTCTCTCCTCTGCCCCTCCCTGCTGCACCCCCCATGCACTCTCTTTCTTTCTCAAATAAATTTTAAAAATCTTTTTTAAAAAAAGAAAAGAAAAATCTTTCCAAAACACAGAGTATTCTTCTCCACCTCCTGGAACAGGTAGATGAGAGCAGACATACTGTAGCCTTTCCTTGGGACCTCTCGATAATAATTATTTCTTTGAGCCACTATAGAAGTGTTTTTTAATACCTCAACTATTAACATGAGTTTGTGCTGTAGGAAAAAAGGTGGAAAATACAGATAAATGAAAAGAAAAAAAGAATAGTATCACCTGATATCTGACCAGAGAGAGGCAATGACTAATGACTTTTTGTTGTATAACTTTCTGGACTTTTTCCTAAGCAAACACACTTCACTAGTTTGGGACTTAAACTCAGTCACTTCTATTTATCCAACAATCACTTGAGCTCCCGTATTAACAGGAAACCTCATCCCACACCCACTCTTCCACACCCACTCCCCCACGGACACTGGGGGCATACTCAGTCCCGAGAGAAATTCTGACTGCAAATGGCGATCAGAGACACGCGGGAAAATCAAGAGGTCCTGATTCCCGTTGCTTCTGGAACAGCACTGTGGCGTCTCTGTAGAGAAGAGAGGTCTTGCCGTCTGCTGTGGCCTGGAAAACGACCTGGAACCAGCAAACTTGCAATATGCCCATTCTCCAGATAAGAACATTGAGACTATCCACTTTCTTCTTGAACCTCCAACACTGAAGATTGTATCACAGAGCAGTCCCCTCACACCGACACATCGGGAGTTGCTCTTCTGCTGGAGGAACCGAGCTGCCCTCCGGCCCCAGGCCCAGGCCACTGAACCCAGGGCCGACCTGCCAGCCATGCTTCCCGGCCTCCAGGTGCAGCTGTGGTCACCCCTCAGGTCCAAGGGCAGGGAGAATCTGGTACCAGGCCAGAGGCAGCCACACTTTGTCCCCGGCTGTCTTGGGTGGGGAGGTATCTTGTTGTCAACTCCCAGACATGCTAGAAGCCAGTCTGGGTTCTGTCCCTGAGGCCAGTGCCCTCCTCGGCCACCAAGAGGGCGAGCACAAGGGAGGAACAGTCTGGTATGCATTTATGTGTTGATTATTTGAGATAATTGAACATATTTTCCCCGGGCTGGAAAGGAGGGAGATGAAGAGGTGGAGCGCTTGGGAGCTGATCACTCTCCCCTTCCCAACATCCCAGCCCTGCTGTGGACCACGTGTTCGGCACCCCTCTGTGCCCCACTGGATTCCGCTAGAGAGCACAGCCCCGCAGTGGGGAGGTAGGGGGGTTCTGCGTCTTCCTTCCCCCACTCCAGCCCATGGGGCTACCACAATCTGCCTTGGGGATCAGGGGACATGGAGGGCAAAGGCTTGACTTGATGCCACCCGCTGGGGCACCAGCCTCCGAGAAGGGGAGCACCCAGGCATAGAGGCTGGCCCAAACTCACGTTCACAGCCAAGCACACCCGGTTTGGGGGCCTCGGGCTGGGTGGGACAGGTGTATATCTCACCTAACAAGCTCTACAAGGCAGGAGACAAAGCGGGGGAGAGAGACGGATTGATCCGGAAGCTGGAGAAAAGAAGGACTGGGGTCTCCCCAAGGGGCAGAAACTCTCCAGGGAGTGGCCTGGACATAGCAGGGCTGGGGCTCTCACTTCACAAATGAGCAGAGGCAACTGTGCAAACAGCCCTCAGAGGGCCTCCCTACGAGAGGCTGCCTCGGGTGCTGGGGGAGCCTTACCACCCCCCCCCCCACTTCTTACCTTCTTGTAGAAGAAAGAGGCAATGACTTGGAGAATGGACTTGTCTGGAAGCCAAGACTGCCCAGCAAGTGCACCATTTTTATTTAAACAGCAGGTGTATTTGGAGTGGTCTTGGGGTGTACCTCTCATCCCAGCACGTCATCTGCCTTCTCATGGTCCCAGGTCAGTCCTGCCCAGATTCCTCTGCCTTCCTGCCTCCAGCTTCTCTCTTCCAATCTGCTCAAGCCTGCTGTCTCCTTAATCTTCTTAAAGCACTGGTTTCAGTAGGTGTCAATATTCTGCTCCAGAACCTCCAATGGCTCCCACTTGTGATGAGGTGAAGCACAAGTCCCACGGCCCACGTTCAGGGTCACCTGCAGTTAGGGTGGTCACACGGTCCGGTGTGTCTGGGGCGATCTGGTTCACGCCTGCAGCCCAGGCGTGACTGTTAACAGCACCTCCTTTCAGGGACAATTGGTGATGTGACCAACCTGTCTCCAATCCTCTCAACCCAGTGTTCCAGGTTAACGTCCAACAGTCTCTCCTCGGATCCTGCAAGTCAGTGGTTCCTGACTCTGGCTCCTCATTAGAATCACTTGGGGAGCTGCCTGGGGTCACCCTTAAGCACTTTCATAAAACAGAATCTCGAGGGACAGGGCTCTTGGGGTTTTCAAGTCCCGCCCCCCAGGCAACTCTGATGTGAAGCCAGCATTCACTGACCTAAGTAAGTTCATAGACCTAAGTAAGACATGTGTCCTGGAACTCTGTCCCTGAGCTCATGGCGACATTTCTATCCCTGACTTTTTGGTAACTTTCTCTCACTGTCACTCACCCATTTAAGTCCTACCCAAGCTGCCAAGCTCCCTTCTAAGGCTACCTCTCCCTTCATGTTTTCCAGTCCCGGAGCTGGAAGGGGCCTCCCCCTCTACCCCCTCTTCCCCACCCTCCATGGCTACCCTGTATTGCACTAATTTGGGTCCATGTTTTGCCTCCTTCATAGTCTCTGAGCTCCGTGAGATAGATCCCATCTGATTCCTCTCTGGGACTTCAGGGACCAGACCCAACCTCCAGTAAAAGCCGAGTGGGTCCTGAGTGGGTCCCCATCACCGTGGGTCCTGAATGTGGGCAGCATCACCCACCACCTGACTGGGCACCATGCTGCCTCTTCAAGTAACTTTCTTTTCTGATATGTGTGGCCTCTAGTTCATTCATTCTTCATTCATTCATTCATTCTGCTTCATGCCAGATGCTATCTCCCCTCTTCTTGATTCCCTGCACTATTGGAACAAATCCATTTCCATCCTCTGGGGACCCCAGCAGACCATCTTACACATAAATGGTGCTCGGCAAATACTGATTAATAATCAACTGATGAATGAATAAAGAAAGTGTAATACATCCATGTGAGGGACTATTACTCAGCAACACAAAGGAATGAATTCTAACATGCTACAATATGGATAAACCTTGAAAACATTATGCTCAGTGAAAGAAGCCAGACACAAAAGCCGTAAGTTATATTGTTTATATGAAATATCCAGGATAAAAAAAGAAAAGAAAAGAAATATCCAGGATAGGCAAATCCACAGAAACAGAAGATTAGTGGTTGCCAGAGGCTGGAGGATGGGGAAATTGGGACTAGCTGCTGATACCTACAAGGTTTCTTTGGGGGAGGGGGACAGTTAGAAATGCTCTGAAATCAGATAGTGATGGTCACACAACCTGTGAATACACTAAAAACCACTGAATTATACATTTTAAATTGGTGAGTTTTATGGCATTTGGATTATATCACAACTAGAAAGAAATATTGCTAAAAAAAAGAATAATAAATAGTACTGTTGGGTTCTTCTTCCTTCACTCTGTTCTCAAACACTAATGTGTACTAGAATCACCTGGAATATTTGTAAGAGTGCAGTTTCCTGGGCCTCCCCTTGAAGCTTCAGATTCAGTGGATGGGGACGGAGCCCAGGAATCTGCATTTGATGGTGGCATTCTAAGTGCCATTGCCCTGTTCCACAAAGGACTTGGGTCAGAGCATTTCTGAGCCAACCTCAGAACCTCAGAAGACAAATAAAATTCTTTAACCTATTATTTCAGAAAAAGAGCTGAAGATTTCAAACACAACCAAAACTTTGTTTTTAGTCTGCTTCTTATTAAAAACAGACCGGGACCCAAAGAAACCCCATCAGGGGTAGGTAATGAAGTAATCATGATCATAATAAAAGAACAGAATGGAAAAACTTGCCTGGCCTCCAGCAAACCACAAAAAAAATTGTCTTCTGCCTCCAGTGCTCCACTGAGCCATTCAGATGAAAATACCCCACTAGCCACACGGAGAGCTTAATTTGGGGAAGGAGAACTAAACATTAGGAAATCTCTGCTCACTGCCCCTACACAGATACATCCGTACACACACCCACTCCTACCCAGGCCAAATTCGCATTTCGGGTATGTGCTCCATGATTAGGGCTTTCTTTGGGGTTACAGGGAAGCAGAGTTGTAAATCGGTATTAGAACGTGATCAAAAGGAATGTCTGTATGCAATTACTTTGTTCGGAGACCAGCGTTCCGAGGCACCGGCTCTCAAGCGCGGACGTGGTCACGTGGCTCGCTCTCACCCGCGAACCCGCACGCGACTCTGGTCCCCGCGAAAGAGGGAAGACAAAGGCCTGGGTTTCATCCTCGCTGCCGCTTTGTTCCGGCACCCCTATGAAGTCTCACCCCTAGAGCTCGAGGGTCCCCTCTCCAGCGTCTCCGCCCAGCTGGAGGAAGCCTGGCTAATCCCCGCCCGGCCCCGGAAGATAGCAGTTAGCTGTAATTTGAGAACAGAAAGCACTTGCTTCGCAGAAATTCACGTAACACAACTGCGAACTGCATAGGGGTGAACGAGGGGAAGGGGCTCTCGGGATGCACAGGATGCATGTCTCCCGACGTCCGAGTTCCGGGGACCGGCTGCGCGGTTCCGCACGCGTGTTCGCATATCCCCGTGTCATCCGACGAGCCATGGTCGCAGCAACGCCACCATGGAGGTACTAGAACCTTCCATAGGACCGCAGAGAATCTGAGGCCCGGAGGGGCTGTGTAACTCTCTCAGGGCCACAGGTTAGTAAGTGGCTTGTAAAAGCAAGTAGAAGATCTCCTCAAAGGAACCCTCCCTCCACCCCACCCCCCACCCTACCCCCCCCCCCCGCCTGCCCCCAACACACACACTTTCTAGGGACTGTGGGTGTCCCGCGAGTCCACCCTGTCCTGTGGTGGCCGGCTTGCTGAGGCTGCTGCCATCTGCTCTACACGCACGTGGGGAAGCAAAACCCAGCTGGTCAGATAACGTCTGAAGCACTCAGTGCGTTGCCCAGTAGGGCAGGCCCCCGTCATCCGTGGGTGTAAAGCCAGTGGGTCGATCCTGGGAATGGGACCATTAGAGCGGATGTCAACTAGAGGCTGCATTACTAGCATCCCAAGTCCCCAGGATCTGGTCTGGGCCCCTGTCTACCAGTCCAGCCTCTTTTGTAGCTGCCTCTCCCTTTCTGGGCCCCAGCCAAACAGCACATGGCTATCTCCTGCCAGCGCCATGTTCCTGTCTGCCCCCTGCCCTTGGTTCCTGCTCTCCCTCTGACTGCCCTTCTCATGACCCCACCGTCATTCATGAACTGTGACTAGAGGGTAGCTCCATGAGGACAGGGACTTTGGCTGGCTGACTCATCACTGCATCCCCATAGCCTAGAACAGTGCCTGGAACACAGTCAACATTCAATAAATATCTACAGAGAGAATTAATTAAGTAATTAATAATCTATTAGACCTCAGTTCACACCTTACTTCCTCAGTTCAGTTTTCTCTGGGTTATAAACCTCTTATTAAGTGCTCTGATTTCTGACCTTTTTCTTTATTATATGTGTATATATGTCTGTGTGTGTATAAATATAAATAATTATATATAATTATAATAATTATAAATAATTATATATATATAATTATTTGTCTAATGTCTGACTCTTCCACAAGAATATTATCTCCATGAGGGCAAGAATACCATGATATTATTAGTGACAGTTGTATTGTAGTTATTTAATAAATAAAGTGATGGATGTGCAAATAGCCAAGCAAGTCTTAGAGAGGTCAAGTCTTTCTGAACTGCTGATTTTCATAATAAAGGACTCAGAAATAAATGTACCAGAAATCAACAGATAAAAAAGACTATAATCTGATTTAAAAATGGGCAAACAACTTGAATAGATATTTTTCCAAAGAAGACATGCAAATGGCCAACAAATACGCAAAGATGCCCAGCATCATTTAATCATCAGGGAAATGCAAGTCAAAACTACAAGGAGATCTCATTTCACACCTATTAAGATGGCTGTAGTTAAAAAAAAAAAGCAAAAAAAATAATAATGAATGTTGGCAAGGATGTGGGAAAAAGGAACCCTGGGAATGCAAATTGGTATAGCTATTATGGAAAACAGTATGGAAGTTCCTCAAAAAATTAAAAATAGAACTACCATGTGATCTAGCAATTCCACTTCTGGTCTATAGCCAAAGGAAATGAAATCAGTGTCCCAAAGAGATATCTGTACTCCCAGCATTATACGTGCCTTGCAACAAATATATTTTTATTTTTATTATAGGCATAATGGAATATTATTCAGCTACTAAAAAGAGGAACTTTTCACTAAAGCAATATTCATAAGAGCGAAGCTATGGAAACAACCTTATGGAAACCAACCTTAGTGACAGAGGGGTAGATAAAGAAAATGTGATTGTATATCATGAAATATCACACAACCATTAAAAATAGGAAACCCTGTCATCTGCAACAACAGGGATGAACCCAGAATACATCTTGCTAAGTGAAATAAGTCAGACACAGAAAGACAAATCTGTCCACCTTATATGTGGAATCTAAAGAAAAAGCAAAAAAACCATAGGACTCACAAATTCAGAGAGATTAGTGATGGTCAGGGCTGGCGGTGCGGGGGGAAATTGGGATATTTTGGTCAAAGGCTACAAACTTTCAGTTATAAGATGAATAAGTTCTAGGGGCCTAACGTACAGCTTGGGAATATACACAGTTAATAATACTGTGCTATATACTTAAAATTTGTTAAGAATAGATCTTAACACATATATACACACAAAAGTAACCATGAGATGATGAACATGTTCATTAACTTGATTGTGGGAAACATTTCACAATGTATATTTACGTCAAATCATCACATTGTACACTTTAAATATATACAATTTCATGTGTTAAGTATACCTCAATAAAGCTGAAAAATTCGTGCCTAAATGGCCAATTATTTTTCTCCAGAAGAACATATTGCTGATTTCAGAATGACAATCAGTGGGAAAGTGAGGTTCACTTAAAAGCCCATCGCCTTGTAGCCGCTTTGACGGAGTACGTGGGCTCCATTAAGCGAGGGGACCTTCCCGAGATTAATCTCATTTATCGCTCCTGCGTTTCCTAAAGCACAGGGTGGCAGGCAGAAGACGTGGGCTGTGGGTGTCTGGAAGGAAGTATAAAATCTGAGGAGCCGAAGGCCATTTCGTTTGCAGGCTCTGCTCGGCAGATTCCGACGCAAACCTCAGCTGCGTGGAGTGGGCTTAAAACCTATTTGCTGGCAACAGTTTGGTCAGCAGTGCCCACCCAGGGACTGTCTTGGTCGGGGGTGTGCCGACGGGCACAGAGCTGGGGCCTCTGTGGCTCCCAGACTTGCAGAGCTCCGGGAAATGGGCAGGACTCGTTAGCGCTGCGAGCAGCAGTGTCCCGGGCGCGGGGCTAGCGGCCGGTGCTCGCCGAGGACCCAGACGCCAGCCACCCAGCACAGATGCCTTCCTCGTCACCTCTATGTTGGTGCCGACGGGAGCAGGGCATGGCTTTGAAGACAAGATAGATTTTAACCTTCCCTAGTAGTCTGGTGGGTCCGGCTGCCATGAAGAAAGATGAATGATAAATCCCCTCACTCTCTTTGTAGGTCTGGGGGGATAAAATGTATACAAAATGTAGCATTTACCGTTTTAACCTTTTCTAGTTTTCCAGTTCAGTGGGATTAAATACTTGCATGATGCCAGGTGTCCTTCACCACCATCCATTTCCAGAACTTTTTTTTTTTAAAGATTTTATTTATTTATTTGAGAGAGCGAGAGAGCGAGAGAGAGCATGAGAGGGGAGAAGGTCAGAGGGAGAAGCAGACTTCCGGCGGAGCTGGGAGCCTGATGCGGGACTCGATCCCGGGACTCTAGGACCATGACCCGAGCCGAAGGCAGTCGCCCAACCAACTGAACCACCCAGGCGCCCCATTTCCAGAACTTTTTAATCATTCCAAACAGAACCTCTGTCCCCATTAAACAGGAACTTCCCCTTCTTCCCTGTCCCCCGCCCCCAGTAAGCTCTATTCTATTTTCTATGAATTTGCTTATTTCAGTACCTCAGGTAAGCGAAATCATAGACGATTGGTCCTTTTGTGGCTTATTTCACCTGGCAGAATGTTTTCAAAGTTCATTCAGCCACATTGTAGCATGTGTCAGAATTTCCTCCCTTTTTAAGGCTGAATAAGATGTCATGATATGTATATATCACTTTTTGTTTATACATTCATCTGCTGATGGGCATTTAGGTTGTTTCCACCTTTTTTGGCTGCTGTCAGTAATGCTGCTATGAACATGGGCGTGCAAATAACCCTTCAAGATCCTACTGTCAGTTCTTTTGGACATCTACCCAGAAGTGGGATTTCTGAATCATGTGGTAATTCTACTTTTAATTTTTTTTTCAGTTGAAGTGTTAAGCAAGGTCACCAGCTGGATGTAAAGTGGGGAGGAGATGTGGGAGAGGTGAGGAGGGAGAAGATACAAAATAATCATTTTAGAAAGAGAAAATAAACTTAGGAGGGAAAGATTTTAGGATTACCAGGCTGTGTGGCATGATCATTTGAGGTTTGTGGTCATGAACTTACAATGAAAATTACCTCCAGGAACTATGCGTGTGCTTACACAAATGGTTGTCTCTCATTCTCTGTGATTCGGCAACTTGCTTTTCCTACTTACAGTGTGCTATATGTATAGTATTTCACAGAACTGAGGCGCCGGGCCTTGCGTAACCATTCCCCCAGTGATGGGCCCTACGGCCATGTCCAGTTTTCACCAAGAGAAGGGAAGCTACAGGAAAGCCCTTTACCTCCAGTCTTGGGTACACAGGACTGTTGCCCTCAGCATGTACCAGGAAAAGCAGATTTACTGGATTACAAGGTAAGTGCATTTTAAAGTTTAACAGATTCTTTTGATTGCCCTCCAAAGTGATTCTACTAATTTATATTCCCACCAACAGAGTAGGAGAACAATCCACATCTTCATCAGCCCTACACCAAACTTTCTGTTTTGCTTCTCTGTTAGAATAAAAAGTGATTTCTCATTCTTTTCACTCATGTTTCCTTTATTATTGAGATATTACACCCTTTCCTATGCTTCTTCACCATTTGGATTTCTCCTTGTGTGAATTTGTCCTTGCACTGTTTCCTTGTGCACTTTACTTTTCCGTACTGATTTATAATATATTTTTGAATATTAATTGTGTGCATATTGCAATAGTTGCGAGTATTTCCCTCCGTTGGTTGCCGGCTTTCAGTTGCGGTGACGGTGTGTTTTTGATGGAACTGAATGGACTGATACCCGTTCCTCAGTGGTTTCTGTGTGCAGTATCTTGTCTCACAAGCTTTCCCTGTCACAAATCCATAAAAATAAGATCTTATGTTTTTCTCTAATTCTTTTGTGACCGTTGTTGTTTTCAAAGATTTTATTTTTTTCTTAAATAATCTCTACACCTAACGCGGGGCTTGAACTCACGACCCCGAGATGAAGAATTCATACCCTCCACCAACTGAGCCAGCCAGTGAGGCACCCCTCTTTTATAGTTGTTTTAATTCACGTTTTTATCTTGAAATAATTGTAGATGCACCTGTGGTTGGAATACTACGGGAGGATCTCGTGCCTCCCTCACCCACTCTCCCCCACTGGTAGCAGCTTACAAAACTGGAGTGTAGTACCACAACCTAGACATTGACCCGGGGGCAGTCAAGATTCAGAACCAGTCTCTCCATGCAAAGAACCCTCTTATTCCCCCTTTAGGGCCACGTGGACTTCTCGTTCTCCCACAGCCCCTCCCCCTACTGCTGCCCTATTCTGAACTCTGGCAACCACTAATCTGTTCTCCGTTTCTCCAGTTGTGTCATTTCAAGAATGTTCTATGAAAGGAGTCACCCCTTCTGCGAATTGGCTTTCTTCCCTCAGCATATTTCCCCGGAGAATCATTCCAGCTGTTTCGGGGTATCAATGGCTTGCTCCTTCTTATTGCTGAGACGTATGTATTCCATGGTGTGGGGGCACCTACTTTGCTTACCCTTGAGCTGTTGGAGAACATTTCCAGTTTGGGGCTATTCCAAATAAAATTATTAGGAACGTTTGTGTAGGGATTGTTCAAAAATACAATTGTTATGTCGAATGGCAGTTACATGTGTAGTTTTTTAAGAAACCACCAAACTGTTCCCCAGTGGCTAGCCCCTGTTACATTCCACCGCAAAGAGGGGATCCAACTTACTCTCGTCCCTGCCGGAAGTTGAGGTTGTCACTGTATTTCCTTAAGCTATTTTGATAGGTGTGTGATGCTATCTCCTGGGGTTTTTTTTTTTTTTTTTAAAGATTTTATTTATTCATTTAACAGAGAGAGAACACAAGCAGGCAGAGAGGCAGGCAGAAGCAGAGAGAGGAGCAGGCTCCCTGCGGAGCAAGGAGCCCGATGCGGGACTCGATCCCAAGATGCCGGGATCATGACCTGAGCCAAAGGCAGTTGCCCAACCAACTGCGCCACCCAGGCGTC
>CM052811.1:13028748-13050905 GCA_028533885.1 Nasua narica
TCCTGGGGTTTTAATTGGCATTTCTCTATGGCTCAGAATGTTGAAGATTTTTTTCATATGCTCATTTACCACAAGAATATTCTCGTCAATAAAATATCAGTTCGTGTTCATGTCTTTTGCCCACTTTCTAATTTAATGGCTTGGTTTTTTTAGTGCTCAGTTTTGAAAGGTCTTTATGTATCCTAGATGATAGTCCTTTGTGAGATCCGTGTTTTGCAAATACCCCCCGCCCCCGCCACCAATCTGCAGCTTATCTTTTTTTTTTTTTTAAGACTTTATTTATTTATTTGAGAGAGACTGAGAGAGAGCATGAGCAGGGGGAGGGGTAGCGGGAGAAGGAGATGCAGGCTCCCTGCTGACACGGGGCTCGATTCCAGGACCCCTGAGATCATGACCTGAGATGAAGGCAGTTGCTTAACCGACTGAGCCACCCGGGCGCTCCAGCAGCTAATCTTTTTATCCTCTTTCCTGGGCCTTTCACAAAGCAAAAGTTTTAAATTTTGATTAAGTCCAATTTATCAGTATTTCCTCTTATGGAGAGCGCTTTTGGTGTCAAGGCTAAGAACTCTGCTTAGCCCCAAATTCCATGGATTCTTTTCCTATGCTCGTTTGTTTTTCTAAAACTGTTATAGTTTTATGTCTCACATTTAAGTTTATGATCCATTTTGAGTTAATTTTTATACAGCTTATGGGGTCTAGATCGAGGTTCACTTTTTTGGCGTTTGGATTATCCAAATGTTCCGCGCCCTTTGTCTCAAAGGTTGCCCTTCCTCTATTGGGTTGCTTTGGCTCCTTTATCAAAACTGAGTTGGGCATATTTGTGTGGGTCTTTTTCCGGGTTCTCTGCTCCATCCCACCAATCTGTGTCCTTCACACTAACAACACACAGCCTTCATTACTGTGGCTACATAGCACCTGGAAAACTGGGCGGACTCACGCTTACTTCATTTTTCTTTTGCAGAATTGTTTTAGCTATTCTAGTTCCTTTACATTTCCATATAAACTTTAGAATAATTCGTCTCTATCTACAAAAAAATCGAAGTCATTCCACAAGCTTTCCTGACCGCAGAACCACAAAAATAATGTCCTCTATTTTTTCTGTTCTTTTGTAGTTTTCAAAAAATGTTTCGTTCTTTGAATACTCTAGAGTTTTTTTAATGATGAATGGCGTGGAGTAGGGTGCAAACTTGATTTCCATCTTTTTTGCACTCATTTCTCTCAACATTTTTAATTGAGTATTTTTCACTCATTTGAAATACCAACTTTATCATATACTAAGTTCCTATGTATTCACAGGTCTGTTTCTGCGCTCACTGTTCTATTCCATTGGTCTATTTGTCTATTTATTGTTATATTGTTTTTAATTCTATAACTTTACAAGATGTTTGGATAACTACCAGGATACCTTCCCCTTCCCTGTTCTTCCTTTTCATCTTTTCTTCCATGTGAATAATCATAAAACTGTCCATTTTAACTAGAAATCCCAGGAAATGGCTATTGGAATTATACTGAATTTATAGATATTTTATACAGTGGATATTTTCATAATATGGAAATTTCCAGATATACTATATACCCCCTTTTGAGTCTTCATTTTGGCTGTTATTAAGTTTTATGACTTTCTCCACATTAGTCTCTCATTTTTTCTTAGGACTAGTCCTAAATATGTTGTGAGTTTTCATTGTGTTGTAAAGAGGATCTTTTCTCACATATATTTTCAAATTGGTCACTATCATGTAGGAACAAAATCTTTCCATGTATATGTTCCTGTAGGATACACGTAGGAACTTTTTTGTGAAGGGACTGGAGTTCAGAGAGGGAAGCCTGGTGCCAAATGCAGGTCCTCTGTCCCCTCAGGTGCCTAGAATGGCCTGGAAGGCTCTGGAATGGGGTGGGGAGGGCAGAAAAGCTGAGGGGCCTTTCTTTCACTTGATGAATGGAGACCCAGCTGATGGCTTTATTTAACTTGGCCTCCCTCTCAGTGAGGCTCCAAGAAGACTTAATTACAGCACCCCACGCCCTACTTCCCCCCTCACCTTTCCCTCCCTGCTGTGTTCCATTTGCTTTGCTACTTGTCTCTCCCAGGCCAGGCCTGTGCTTCTACCTATCTCTGTGACCAAGGCCCACTGTATGTAGGTCCTAGGGTCCAACCTGCTAAGTGGATGCCATGATCATTAAAAGGTTAAAGGATCACTATGCCATGGCATTGATAGTGGGGACCAGGCCACTGACTGACCATTCTGGAAGACAAGGTGAGAGGTGAGTGTGGGAAAGCCTGATTTCAACCGAATCCCTAGGTTAGGCAACAAAGGGGTCCAGGGATGAAAGAGACCAGCCCTTAAGCACTAGGGTGTAGGGTGACACCCTCTATGGGAAGATAGGCCTACAGCAGGAATTGAGGGGCCTGGCCAATGGCTTCTAAAGTGGCCACCATATAAGGCGGGATGTGGGGAGGGATGGCCTGGGAAGCAAGAATGCTGTGAGTCTACTTCTCTGAATCAGAAGGAGCTTAAACATGTGTGTGACACTCAGCTTCTTTGTTCCCATGTTTGTCTCATTCAGGATTCATCATGGTGTTGGGAAAAGCCCCAGCCCATCTGGGCTGAGTCAGGAGTCTGAGGGAAGGAGCATCCAAGAATGGAATGACTATCCCGGGGGCCAGTGTGGAGGTGTCAGAGGGAAATAGACAGAGAGTCCCTCAGAGGGAACAACGCCTCACTAGAATCTGCCCTGCTCTTCCTCACCTGAAATACTAGTTTCAGCTGCACCATGCAAATTCAGGGTTTCTTTCGTAAATGAAGGTTATTCAGCTCCTTAACTCTGTGACCATTGCTATTTTCTCTTCCAAAAAAATAAAGATAATAATTCTACAAAGTGCCCCAAGTTGTAGAAAGCTTATTTTATGGGAGGTATTGGGTGGTATAATAGGTTATTTTACATAATATGTGGGTATACCCTTAAACAATGATGAAGTACATGCTGATAAATGTATTCCTTTTTCATTTTTTTCCCCTCTAGTTCTTCTGATTACATAAGAAGAAAGCCTCTGGTACTTGTTTAAATTGGGATGCTTTTGCTGCAATAATCAAACACTCAGATTAAAAGTAAATAAAACAATGAGGAAAACGCATTACCTCATGTAACCTTACAGGGGAACGCAATTCCAGAGACGTTCAACAGCGCAATGAAGTCATCGAAGGCCCACATTCTTCTCATCTTTCCTCATCTTCTCATCGGCTCGGTTCTTCGGCACATTCCTCTGCAGCTACAAAATGGCTGCCCCTGCGCCAGGATTAGTATGTATCTGTAAAGACACACTTTATGTCTTTATCTTTAAGACATATACTTTAATGTTACTTAAAGACATTAAGAGTAGCTCAAGTTGCGATTTATTTGTTTTCAAAGATTTGTTTATTTGAGAGAGAGAAAGAGAGCATGAGCAGTGGGAGAGGGAGAGGAAGAGGAAGAGGGAGAATCTCAAGCAGACTCCGAGCTGAGCATGGAGCCTGATGCAGGGCTTGATCCCATGATCCTGAGATCATAACCTGAGCCGAAACCAAGAGTCAGATTCTTAACCAACTGCACCACCCAGGCGCCCTTTGTTTTATTTTATTTTATTTTATTTTATTTTATTTTATTTTATTTTATTTTAATATCTTATTTATTTTTTTGACAGAGAGAGAGAGATCACAAGTAGGCAGAGAGGCAGGCAGAGAGAGAGGGGGAAGTAGGCTCCCCACTGAGCAGAGAGCCCGACGTGGGGCTCAATCCCAGGACCCTGAGATCATGGCCCGAGCCGAAGGCAGAGACTTTAACCCACTGAGCCACCCAGGTGCCCCTGTTTATTTTAAGGCATACACACACACACACACACACACACACACACACACACACACACACAAATGTTTTATTAAAGTGAAATTACCATAAAATAGCCATCTCAAAACAAACTATTCAGTGGGTCACAAGGTCATATGACCACCAGAACCATCTAATTCCAATTTTTTTTTATTGTGGTAAAAAAATATCTATAACAAAATTTATTGCCTTAACCATTCTTAGGTGTATAGTACACTAAGTGAATGCTTTGTTGTACAGCAAGTCTCAGAGCTTTCTCATCTTGTAGAACTGAAACACTATACCGAATTAATGACTGCCAGCCACCGTTCTACTTTCTAAGAATTTGGCTACCTTAGATATCTCATAAAGATATAACTGGAATCGCACAGTATTTGTCTTTTGGTACCTGGCTTATCTCACTTAGCATAATCCCCTTAAGGTTCACCTATGTTATAGGCAATGACAGGATTCCCTTCCTTTTTTAAGGCTGTGTAATATTCCGCTGTACATATAGACCACATTTCTTTATCCATTCATTCTTTCATGGGCATTAAGGTTGTTTCTGGGGTTTGTTTGTTTGTTTTTTTTAACAGAGAAGTAAATCTCTCCCAGAAGCTCCTGGGAGATTTCACTCAGATTTCAGGGACCACAGCTGGGCCATAATCCCACACTGGCTGAAGGGAGGCTGGGAAAAGTATAGTGTGGCTAATCCCCCTCAGAGGAAGAAGGTTCTTCCAGCGAGAAAGAAGGTGTGAGAAGGCTGTAGGTCACCAGGGTTGGTCATAGTGAGCCTGGAACCTCTCAAACAGTTGTTAAAATACCTTGGAATACCTTTGCCTCCAATCTCCCCACAGGCAATACTATCCGGCAGACAATATAATGGTAACACTGCATTTAATTGTGCAGCTATTTATAGCAAGTGCTACTGGATATTATTTGCTTTAAAAATAAGTGGATTTAAGTTGGCTTTTTTTTTTTTTTTTTTTTTTTAAGGAAATCAGGAGCACCAGGTGGCTCAGTTGGTTAAGTATCTGCTTTCAGCTCAGGTCATGATTACAAGGTCCTGGGATTGAGCCCCACATCAGGCTCCCTGCTCCGTGGGGAGCCTTCGTTTCCCTCAACTGCTCCCCTGCTTGTGCTCTCTCATTCTCTCTCTCTCTCTGTCAAATAAATAAAATCTTTAGAAATAAATAAAATTTTAAAAAGAAATTGATCTAAAGAAAACTAAGTAAAGAATACAAGTACTATATGCTCGCTAACTGAACATAGTATTTTTTAAAAAAGAATAATACAAGTGGTATGCAAAAGGTAGGACAAACATCTTAAATGTGGTAAGTAAATCATCCAAATTTGGGTTGCAGGATAATGGTGAGGTTTAGATGAAATAATGTATGCAAAGTCTCAGCCCATTGCCTGGAACACAGAAGGGGTGCTCTCTGCAACTTGTGACAACAAAAACTGTGGTTCCCTTCAAGTTCAAGTTGCCAGATTCCACAAATAAAATCAGAGGATGCTGAGTTAAATTCGAATTCCAGATAAACAATGAATTACTTTTTTAGTATATTCATATCCCATGCAGTGTTTGGGACATACTTGTGCTAAAAAAAAAATTACTCATTGTTCACCTGAAATTCAAATGTAACTGAGCAACCTTTGCTTTATCTGGCAACCCCATTTCACCTGCTTTCCCTGGAGTGAGGAAGAGCTGGATGTCACCAGCCTGCCCTCCACCGGGTAGCTGGGCAGAAGATGAGGGAATGGGGAGGCTCCTTGCGAGGCTGGAGAACCTAAGCTCAGAAGCAGCCTCCAGCCCAGGCACTGCACCGCTGGCCTCCATTTCCCCCCAACCCTGGGACAGTATCTCCAGTCCCCTGCTTCCCCACCTCCCAGTGGCTGACGTGGGAGGGGACCAGGTGGCCCGGGAGGGATGTGTTGCTGGGGCAGCATGTTATAGACAGCGAGGACCTTATGAACACACAGGAGTCTCCTATGCGACCGTAAAGGCTTAGTGCAGGGCCCTGGGCCCATAAACACTCAGACAAAGAGGTTTTATGAGTGTTGGGCTGGACTCATCCTTCCCTCACCTCCTCCGCCTCCCTGTCTGCCAAGCCAAGCCGGGGAAGCTCTTCTGTCCGTAGAAGGGCACAAGCCTGGCCCTCCCAAAGCACAGGGAACTCTGATGTGTCACTTGTACTTTCACCACCCTCCCTGGCCGTGCTGAGCAAGATCCCATCTCCCTACCACACGCGCACGTGCGCACACGGAGTGCCAACTACAGCAAAACATGCCTCATGGCTTCTATTTGCTGCCTCAGCTCTTTGAGGGCGTGGGGGACACTTGAAGCCAAGAGTTTCAGGCAATCAGTCTCCAGGACGACAGGCCAGCTGTTTGGTCATTCTCACAACTACCCCAGCAGCCAGACAGGAGGACGGCGCTGTGACTACCCAGGCCTGGATACTTGGTTCCCCGTCTCCTTCAGCACTTCAGGACTCTACGGCAGACCTCACTTCAACTCTCCAGATCTCCTGGGGACTGAGGGTGCCTGCCACTTATATCGTAGGAAAGATGGATTTCAATGGGATTCACTCCAGACAGCAGGAGAATCTCACGATCTCTAGGGAGAATGACTTCAAAATTCTATGGATCCTCATGTCTGGAAAATGGCGGCTGTGAGTCACGCCAGGCCGAGAAGAAAGAGATTCCTGAGTCCAAAGTGCCTTCTGTTGGTCCCCTGGCATTGCTTAGCCCCATTACTCACGTCACAGACGAGGGTGACACAGCTACTGCCTAGGGCTTACTCACGCACTGCTTATCCCCTGGGAGTCTGGCGTGTGGGCAGGGCTGTGGGGGTGTGTCCTTCCCGGACAGACTGAAGCCCCCCAGGGCAGAAAGAGCCTCCTCTTCCTTGGCGGCATCTCCACGGAGATGCAGTCAGTACACAACGATAACTGCCCGCCCTGCTCAGGGCCTCTGTCTGCAGCGTACGTCATCCCAACAGGGGGTGTGCATGTGTGTGTGTGCGTGTGTGTGTGTGTGTGTGTGTGTGTGTGAGACGTGCACGTCTACCCCCGGGGCTAGTCCCGCCATCGGCTGTCAATGGTCTTATCATTACTGTGTCCACCCGGTACGTGCAGGGAGCCTCAAGCCAACATGGGCACTTACCTCTGGGAGATGTCTACCAGCCCCTCGAGAAGGCCTGGCTGGAAAAGGGGGTCTGCTGCGGCCCCCTGCTCCATTCCTCCATTCCACTCACCCCTTTCTTCTCACAGCACCCACCTCTTGCAGATCGCAGCCCCCACCCGCTCGGGCCTCTCTCTTCTGTCCCCTGGCGTGGCCGCTCAGGTTCTTTGCCCTTCTCCCTTCTGGCAGGACACTGACCCCTTGTCCCCCGACCGCTGGCTTGTGTGGCCAGGTCCTGCACTCCATCTGCTCTCACTCTAAAGACGCCCTGAGGGCGGGAGTCCGGCTTCAGATCCCACCACGACGGTTCTCCCGGGTCAGCGGTCCAGGCACGTGCCGGCGACGGGCTACCTACCATCACGTAGTTGGTCTGAAATTACACTCAGGGCCTCTGTCCGTCTTCACCGTGAGTTCAGTGGCCCATTTACTACCCCAGCCTTGACGAGTGCCAGGGGTAAAGTGCTCGCTGAGCCCCAGCGAGGGGAGTGTGGGCAGCGCGGGAAGAAAGAAAAAGCCCCACCCACAACTTGGGGACACAGGAGCACAGGGGGCCCCACCAGCCTGCCCAGCCTGGCCTCCCGAGTCGGGGCACAAGTTCCCTTTCCAGCTGAGGGCAGTGGGCTCGGAGAGCCTGTGTCCCCAGCACTGCAGAGCAGGTGGGCAGGCAGGAGCCCTGGGACCTGGGACCCACAAGCCCTCCCCAGCTGATCAGGTACCCCCCAGCTCTGCCTCGCCCCCTTCCCCGAAGCTGCGTGGTAGCTCCAGGCAGGAGGTGGGCCAGGAGGGGAAGAACCACAGGACCCAGGAGAGCCCCCCCACCAGCTAGCTGTTCTCCGGAGGCACGGGACCGCGCCCCGCCATCCCCACTGTCAAGTCCATGCTGCAGGGAGAGCCAGGGCCCTGGTCCTCACAGTCTCTGGGCACGCCGGTGTGGGCCCCACAGCCAGAGGAATGTCGTCCTCCTTGCTCCCTTGCTTCCCGCTCATGTCGGACCATCAGCTTGCACTCCTGCTGCTCCGGCTACGGCCCACAGCCACGCTCACGAATGCCACCCCTGGCTCTCGAACGTGTGGCTTCTGGGCCCTCCTGGCTGGGGAGCGACGCTGAGGCATGGCCGGGTCACACAGCACAAGGCTGGCCTGCTTCTCCGTCAGGGGGCTCCACGGTCTCAGGCCAGGACACCTTGTGGTGGGCGCTGGCGGGTGGAGAGAACTGTACGCGCGGGAGAGTCCCAGCCTCCGCACCGAGACCGACCGAGCCGCAGGGAGCTCCTCCAACAGCCTGGTGCTGGGCCAGATGGGCTGCTTCTCTGTTGATGGTTAGTGTTTACAGCTATTTCTCCCGCAGGAGGTTAAGTCACATCTGCTCGGGCAGATTTCCAGGCCCAGGGCGGGCAGAGGGGGCAGCCAGGGCCCGGGGGTCCAGAGGCCTGGCGGGCAGCCCTTCCTGCTGTAAAGCTCTGGGCCTACTAGGAAGTGCAGGCTGGCGGAGGGCCGGGGGGCAGCCAGGCCACTTCCTTTAAGGTTCAGTGACCCAGACGATTCCGCCTGTTCTTTGTTGGTTCTTCGCGTGGATTCTGAGTTCCCGGTCTGGGCATAGCCCTTTCTGGGAAAACAGCAGTCAGAACTGCTATCAGACTGTGGCTTGTGGGCTGAGACAGGCCGGGAGACAGCTGTGACTGAGCAGGGGAACCAGAAGACTGGCCCGTCAGTGGGTGGGGAGCTGGTGGGGAGCCCGGCCGCGGGATCCCCATCCCACAGGACTGGCGGTGCTGGGCGGGTTACTGCCAAGGGGTCTGATCATGGAATGCAGGGCTCAGAGCAGGCAGGGACCTCAAAACTGGCCTGAAGTCAGAGTGCTGTTCCTTGGAGTCTCCTCTCCTCACTGGGAAGGCAGGGGACGGGGGCGGCTAGGGGGCTCCCACTCTGGTCCTTCTGCCACCAGCCCAGTGAGCTTTGGTGGGGCCCTTTCATCTCATAGCCAGCCCATGCCTTGGTCCCCGCTGTGTGGCGAGATGCTCAGAGGCCTTCAACACACATTTAGAGGACGCCACATTCTCGCCAGCTTGTGTACTAAGTTCTCGGGTTACAACGTAAATAAAGTACAGCGCTTTCCTGGTTGTGGTGATTAGGAGCAGCAAATAGACCTGCAGGGGAGCAAGGCTAACGGAATGCAGAGCTGTTCTAGGGAGGCACAGAGGAGAGGCCCCAGCCTCGGGGGGAGGGTACAGACCCCAAAGGGCTGAAGGGCAGGCTGTGGACCCTGTAGGGATGACCATCACCCAGCCCAGCCTCAGCCCACTGCTCCCGGGCCTGCCTCAGTCTCCCCATCCTTTCCTGGGAAGCCCGCCGTGAGTCAGGCCGACGGGACACAGAACACCCTCCCTCTCCACACTTACCGCACCGGGCTTATTCTGTCCTGGGGACGCATGCCCCCCGCTTCAAGGAACCAGCTGACCAGCTGGGCTGGGCAAGGGACACTTTGCACCTCCGGAAAACCCAGAGCGACTTAGCTAGACGGAACGCCCAGGTTATCCTGTCACATGACCAACAGCTGCTCGAGCCCACCCCAGGTTCCAGATCGCAGGTACTTAACGTCATTGAGTGCCTACCACGTGGAAGGTATTGTGCTAAGTGGTGTTTACCACGTCCCTCGGAGATAGGCAGGGTCTTATCATCTAATGCTGCCTGACTAACCACCCAAAACACACTGACTTTCTTGGGAATGTGTGAAGTGAGCGGGGCTCCGTGGGGCCCCCTTGTCTGGGCTCCGCTTGCCGTCAGCTCGAAGGCTGCGCTCACTCACCATCTGAGGCCACTCGCACGCCAGGCTCTGGCCTGGGAGGAGCCGACAGCTGGGGCAGGAACAGCTGGGACCCCTCACACACACCTCTGTCCATGGCAGCTGCCGCGTAGCCAGACCCTCTACACGCGCTCGGGGCCCCCGGGGAAGAGAAAGCTGGGCAGACACCATATCCCCTCTTCTAACCTAGAATCTGGGGCCACACAGTATCACGTCTGCTTCTCTTCATTGCAAGCATGTCATCGGAGCCCCCCGATATTGAAGGGAGGACAATCAGATTCCACCTCTGGATGGGAAGCATGTCAAAAAATGTGTGACCATGACTATGAACAAGTTTTTAACTCACCACACAAGACAGGGGCTATGGTCCTGTTTTGGAGAGTGGCTTAAAATAAAGTGACTTGTCCAGTTCACACAGTAATTCGGAACCAGGTGAGCACTCTAAGCCATGGCTCCCAAACCAAGCCTTCCTTCTATCCACCACCTGGCTCGATGACAAAGGACTCAGAGTTATGGGAGCATCTGATGAAACCTACAGACAATTTTCTCAGGGGGGAAATGTACATATAGAAAAATGTGTGTCTATAAACTTGTGAGGGCACTTCCTCTTTCCCATCCAACACGTGCAAAGCTAAGTCACCACTCCTGACAAGTAAAAAGCTGGACAAAGTGAAAAGCCAACACCTCTTCTTAGTCCGTCAGTGAGCTGGGCCACCAAGCAAACCACTGCCCCAGAACCGGGAGAGTGATGGGTGAGTGCATTGCAGGTGGCAGGGGCAGAAACCACAGGGGCCAGCAATGGGCAGGGAACCAGAACGGGGATGGGCAGATAGATGGCTGGAGGCTCAGTGAGGACAAGGCTGAGAGAGGAGAACTGCAGGGGACCCAGTCCTGGGGGGAGGGACACTTTTGTGAGTTTCATCTCCAAGGGCTCCCAGGTTCCCAGAGTGACAAGCAGGGAAAAATCCCCTTCCTTCCCGCAGGGAGAGGGGAAAGGAACCATTTTGAAAGTTCTTCTTAATAAGCCTTACCCTGGAAAAAAAAATAATAATAAGCCTTACCCTGGGAGAAACTAGCTAAGTAGAGCCTAACCTGCTGGAGTTGTGTCAGAACCTAACTGACCCAGGGAAAGGGAAATAACCCAGCTCAACCCAGTCTAGTTATCTTTCCTCCCCTAAGTGGAGAGAAAAAATGGAGAAACGCTTGTGAAGTTCACAGCCCAGAAGCATAGGCTCACTGAAGGACCGAGACTTAATCCCAGGACCATAGAATGTTCCCCTCACTCCATTACCTCACAACCACATCACTAGAGACCTACTCATAGCAATTTCTTTCATCCAATACGTCATGTACAACTAGCAAGAAAAAGTTACAAGGCATACTAAAAGGCAACAAAACAAAACACACTTTGAAGAGACAGAGCAAGCATCAGCATAGACATGCGTAGAATGGTGGAATTAGCAGAGCAGCAATTTAAAACTGTAATTAAGATGCTAACAACGCTAATGAATAACGTAGACACCAGGCAAGAATAGATGGGCAATGTACAGAGATATGGAAATTCTAAGAACCAAAAGAAATGCTAAAGATCAAAAACACAAGCAGAAATGAAGAATGACTTTGATGGGTTTATTAGTAGACTGGACACCGCTGAGGAAAGACTTTCTGCCCGGCCAGGACTGGAGCCAGTGGTAGTACAGTAGCTCGGCATGGCGACGGATGGGAGCTATGCCAGTGGTGAACACTGCTTACCGCACAGACATGTCAGATCACTATGCTGCACACCTGAAACTATGTCGCATTGTGCATTGACTGTACTTCAGTTTAAAACATTAAAAAAGGGGCGCCTGGGTGGCTCATTCGTTAGGCATCTGCCTTCGGCTTGGGTCATGATGCCAGGGTCCTGGGATCGAGCCTTGTGTGGGGTTCCTAAATATACCCCGCTTGGTGGGATCCCAAATATGCAGGATAGAATGGGAAGGGGCCCCCTAAGCAGACTCTCTGGGTGAGACTAACAATGAGTTTCTTCGGCAGCCCTATGGGTATCCTTTTGGTGAATAGGTTTGCCCAAAGGTTTTCTTTTCCCCTTTTATTTCTTTGGGGAGGTGATGGTACCCAAGAAGGGAAGCCTCCAGGGCAAGGGGTATTTGGCTAAGGGGCAGAGAGAACACAGCGCCATGGAGGATGTGACCTCGTCTGGTCCCTGGGGCTAGTGTTTGAGGCTGTGTGGACATAAGGGTTAGAGACACAAACTGAAAAAAGTTTTGTTTCATTTTATTTTCCTGAAATAAAGCACTTTATACAGCCCGGACCGCAGCAGCTCGCTACCTAAAGGCCCGGGTGACAAAACGTGTTGCAGACTGAAGGAGAGAGGACCTGCGTGGGGGGCCAGTCCCGAGGCGGTGCCGCAAGGGTTCTGCCGCTTTGGGGCACATGCGCAGCTGGAGTGGAAGGAGCAGGTGGGACAGAGGCCCCCGGGCCTGTGGGGAGAGAACGCAGCAGGGCCCAGCAGGTGCAGCTCATTCTTGGGTGCACCTCACCCGGTGGGGACAGGGTGGCTGTGCTGCCTGGAAGTCCTGCCATGGTGTGTGGTGGTGGCAGAAGGCCTCGCTTGTGCCCCTTTGGTGGCGGGAGCCGAGAAGTTACATCCCACCGGGGACACCGACAGAAGTTTTAAGAAAAGGATATGCAGCGGGCAAATGAAGTTGCAAAGAGCAAGAGAGTAAAACCTCATATTCAATTGGGAAAGTAACCTTGAACCCAGAAGGACTGAGACACACAGATGGACAGAAGCCAGCTCGTTCTAGGTGGAGTATCCAGGGACACACGGTAATGCTCCATTCTGAGCGCGGTCTTTGCTAAGTTCCTACAGAAATGTTACAGGTCTCTGACAGGGGTGTCTGCTGGGCCTCCCTGGGGTCCCTGTGGCCTCCCAATGGGGCGGAGACGCTGGAGTCCTGCTGGCCTTCTGCTGAGGGTAGGAAGTGTCCCCACAGGCTGGCGTGGACATGCTCCGACATGTGACTTTATTGCTGGCATCAGAGATGGGGACGTTGGTCCTCAGGCCCCACAATAGCCCAGAGATGCTCAGGAGGGCAAAATGGGAGTCCGCCTTGGCCCGGCTGAGGGGCTATCACAGGCCCGTGGGAGACATTGTGAGAAGGAGAACGGCAATGGGCCCAACAAGGCCCGGCCCACCAGCTGCACTATCCATGTGAGGGGCGCCCCACTTGGGCTCTACGATTGGCAGGGAGTCAGCCCGAGGATGCTCTCCTTCTGCCCCTCCCCCCACTGGCACATGTGTACATGCTCGCTCTCGCTCTCTCTCTCTCTCTCTCTCGCAAATAAGTAAACCTTAAAAAAAAAAAAAGCCACACTGTCCATTCTGTTGCCCACTAGCCACATTTGACAATTTGTATTTACACTACTTAAAATTAAGCAAAACATAAAATTCTATTCCTTGGGCACCGTAGCCACACTGCCAGCGCTCAACAGCCACCTTTGGTCGGGGGTGATGGGCTGGGTGGTGCACACTGAGAATATTTCCATCATCGCAGAAAACTCTGCTCCAGCTCTGGCCCCGGAAGGAAGTCAGATGAAATGAAAAGCAGTGCTCAGCCCCGCGGGAATTGAGCCACATGCGGAGGGGCGGGTCTTGGAGGAGACCAGGAAGGACCAGCGACCCAGAGCAGGGCCCAGCCCCAGGCCCTGGTCCTTCCTCCTACCCCTCCTGCCTGGCCCCAGGTCCAGCCCCAGGCCTGTCTGCAGCTGTCCCCATCATGGATGGGGCTCACAGGGACAGGGAGGGGACAGGAGTGCAAGGAGCAGCTGGGGACTGTGGCCCAGCTGGGTGGGGCCAGCTAGAGGACCGCCCACCTGCCTTCATCCTAGAGAGCTTCTAGGGATGAGGGACTGGAGGGTCAGGATGGAGAGCTAGCAGGGGCTGCAGGTGATTGAATTCTGCCTGCCACCCAGAAGCCAATGGCCTTCAGCATCTGACTGGCCCCAGGAGAGAGGCCATGGGTGGGGGTGGGGGGAGGACTGTGTATGTGTTTCACAGCCTCTTCAATGGCCTCAGAGCCTTTGATGTCAGAAGATGTCCTTGGCTAAGCTCCCCATGTGCTGTTTGCTCTGGGGTTTTCCTTTTATTTGTTTTTAAATTCATCTCGTTAAATTGGTTGTGTAAAGAGCAAAAGAAGGAACCCAGCGGAAAAGAAAAATGCTACAGTTTATAGGGGAAGGGGTGGTGAAAGCCCATCTGTGGCAAGTGGAGCACAGCTGAGAGCAAAGGACCGCTCACCCCCTCAACCTTCAGGGCGTCTGCGCTTGACACATTGAAATCTCTTAGTCTTTCTGGAAGCTGTGTCTACTCATGGAGGAACATAAAATCCTTATGAGCTCTTAATGGAATCCATGTAGAAGCTTCATAGACTTTCAGAAGCCATATAAAATCCTCATAGAATTCACCAGACTGCTCCTGGAAGCCTAAATCCCCACTGCCACACACACACACACATGCACACACATGTGCGCGCGTGCATGCACACACACACACACATGCACGCACACACACACACTCCTGTCCTCACCAGTAGAAAGAGCAAGTCACCTTGAATGGACCTCCTTTCCTCAGAGAAAAGCCATGAGGCAGGTCTCTCTTCTGTGTCATCATCGGGGCTGGAGACCCCCACTGCCCAGGGCAAGGAAATAACATGACTTTCTGCAGCCCACCAGGGCAGACATCTATTTTCAGGTCCTTTGGTCTGTAAACCTGGTCCCTTGGGAAGAGAGGAATCGTGTTCATGAGAATCCCGGGGCTTCCGAGAAGAGGAGTCCCAACCCCTGTGTGAAAACTCGTCTCGGTGGCCTGGGTGCCCTGCCTTCCTGAATGGGAGCCCTCAGGCCAGGGGGTTGGTGTGCACTACTTACCTGTGTCCCAGCACCTGCTCCTGGGCCCGGCACACAGTGGGTCCTCAATAAATCTTTGTGTAGGGAATAAATGAGCAAAGATGTATTTGCAGGAAAGGACTGCAAGGGCTCAGAAGGGCGCCCAGCAGGAGGACAAGGCAAACATGATCTGGGCCACAGGTCAACACAAGGCCTGGGTCGGGCACTGGCTGCGAATCGAGACAAAGAGGTAGAGAGAGACTCATCCAGTCGGGGTGAAGCCAAGCAATGTGGTCTGGAAGCACCAGGGCCGGGTCGATCTTGAAGGCATCTTGGTGATGGGTGCCCGGGACCTGCAGGGCTGGTCTCTGGCCTGTGCTGGGCACATGGGGTAAGAGCTGCGGATCAAGTCCTTGCAGGATCTGGAAGAATTTTCTGATCATGCTTTTGTTTTCTCTCAAGGAGTATGGCTTGCTGTCATTCTTCGGAGTTGAATTCTGCCAGGAGCCCCCAAATTCAACCTTTGGGAGATTGGTAGAGGCCCACCCCCAACCCCATTGGTTGCACCCCCCCACTCCCCCTGCCCAGTCTGCCTCAGGAGCTCAGGTTGCCAGAAAGAAAAGAGATTCTGCCTCTTCTAGCCAGAGAGGGCAAGACTCCTTCCCTGGGAGCCCCCCTCCCCCAGGAAGCAGCAAGCTGAACTCTGCATGTCTGTCTGTCCGTCTGCATTGGAGGGACGGTACCACCTGTCTCAGCAGCTTCCTCCGCCCGCCCCGCCGAGCCACAGCCCTTCACTGGGCATGGCTGAGCACGGACAGGGGCCCTGGTATCCGGAGGGAGTCATTTTGGTCCCACAAGAGCAAAGCAGGCCCCGGATAGGTATGTTTTAAAAAAAGAAAGGAGGGGAAAAAAGACCAAAAAGCTATTCAGGCACCTCTAACCTCTAGCCCAGCATTTTTTTTTTTTAACAGAAAACATCAGGGGCGCCTGGGTGGCTCAGTGGGTTAAAGCCTCTGCCTTCAGCTCAGGTCGTGATCTCAGGGTCCTGGGATCGAGCCCCGCATCAGGCTCTCTGCTCAGCGGGGAACCTGCTTCCCCCTCTCTCTCTGCCTGCCTCTCTGCCTACTTGTGATCTCTCTCTCTCTCTCTCTGTCTGTCAAATAAATAAATAAAATATTTGCAAAAAAGAAAAGAAAACATCAAACATCCTTCTGCCAACATTCAAAATCGGGTGCCTGGAAGGGACAGCTAGAACTTAAGTGAGCAAAGAAACCACACCCCGGTCAGTCCCAGGTCCTCCCTGTACGCACAGCCCCCTGAGCTGTGTGCCAGTAAGGCCTCTGGGCAGCAGGGAGCAGGGGTAGGACTTCCCAGGCGAGAGCTTTGGTCAACAGACACAACCTGAGCAGCAGCTGCGGAAGAACTATGGGAGGGTAAGGCAGAGCACGTGGGACCATATCACGGGGCCTTGGGGGTCTGCCTGAGTCAGGACTTTGTGCTTCAGCCTTTGGAGGCTATTGAGCAGGAGAGGGACTTTTTAGACATGTGCATCAGAAGTGTTCTATTTAGGGAAGCCGAATGTTCCAGTGTGCCTGGCTTCATCCTGGTTTTCTGGGACAGTCCCGATTTAGGCCTGCTATCCCCATTAACTCCCTGTTACACTCCCGAAAGTATCCTGATTTTGTTTCCCGGATATTTTATGACATTACGGAATTATTTTGAAATTTTTGAGAAATGATAGGAACATTGCAGTTATGTTAAAAAAAAGAGAGATCTTTTTTATATCATAAAAGATCTTATATTTTAGAGATATATATTTCAATATTTACAGATGAATGGTGTCTGAGACTTGCCTCCACGTAAGCTGAGGGGTGGGATGGCAGGAGGGAGTAGCAGGGAGTAGAGAAGACACAAGATTGGCAGAGTTAATAATTGTCAAGGTTAAAAAAAATTTAAAAAAATAAAATTTAATTTAAAAAATAAATAAATAATTGTCGAGGTTTGGTGTGGATACATGGGGGTTCATCATACCACTCTATTACAATATTCGTTTGAAATTGTCTGTTATAAAAAGTCTAAGAAGAGGGGCACCTGGGTGGCTCAGTTGGTTAAGCGTCTGCCTTTTTGCTCAAGTTGTGATCTCTGGGTCCTGAGTTCGAGCCCCACATCGGGCTCCCTGCTCAGCGGGGAACCTGCTTCTCCCTCTCCCTCTGCTCCTCCCACCCAACCTTTGTCTATCTCTCTCTCTCTCAAACAAATAAAATTCTTAAAAAAAATAAAAAGTTTAAAAAGAAAGCATCCCAGACTGGACAATAAATATGGTCACTCTATTTTGCCCCAACAGTTGGCAGCATCTAGAGACATCCTGAGTCATTATTCACTGAAGCATTATTCAGTCCGTGGTCCTGAGCCTGGGGGACCTGGGCTAGTGACATTGTCTATAATTTACTTTAAAGCACCAATCCATGAACACGAGGGATGGTATGCTTGTGTAGGAGTCACTGTAATTTATGCTCTAGGGATGATTAGTTAACACTGAAAGGAAGTCACACTGTAGGAGTGGCTAGCAAGACCTTCGAACACAGTTATCTAAATCTGCACCCCAAAATTCGCTAGTTAGCGTGAAAGGCGTTCTAGATAATGTATCATGGGCGAAGTAAGAGATAGTCGAGAAATGTGATTGGCTGGAAAGATGGTCCAGGCACGCATGTCTCTACCTGAACAGCAGCCACGGACAGGTGCTCTGGGTCTGTTCCCATTTGGTTCTGGGTCTCTCTCTGAGCCCCGACCACCCCCCAACTCCAACAGAAGCATCTGTCTCCTGATCCGACTGGAAGCTAGGCTGGTCCTGCCGACAGCACATAGGCTTCTCCCTGGGGCGCTGAACTCTCCATGAAGTGCTTGCTGGTGTACCTAAGGACAGAGAAGGGGGAAGCCCCAGGCTTAATGAGCCTTAAAAAGGCTCAAATGTCAGCTTTTGTGCCTATTAGCTATTAAAAATAGGTCATTGTGGCAGAATCTGGTCTGAAATTTGCTTTCATTGTAAGATCACCTGAAGCCTCAAAGCCCCCACCCAGTCCCTGGGACACCGACCTTAAAAACCTGGGAATCAGGGGACGGCCACGTTGACTGAGATCAGGAGGACAAAGCTGGTGGTGTGTGTGGGGACAGATGGCAGAGGAGACCGGACCTTCTCCATCCTTCTGCATCTTTCTCATCTTTCTGGTAGCCCTTCCCTTCCTGGCACCAGAGCTACGTCTCACACCTCTTCCCATGCTCCAGGGTCTCACCCGTGTCTCCCAACACCCACATCTGTGGCCTCAGCCACGGCCGGGAGTGGTGTCTTTGTGCCCAGGGCCTCCGATGGGGGCGGTAAATAGTCAGGACAGCTCTGGGGCCCGAGTCTGGCCTGTGGGGCTGGAATCCATCCCGGTGGCCAGGACTGGCTTTCAGCTTCCTTTCATCTGCCTCCAGCAGCAGCCGGGTAGGGACGGGCTGCCTCGGTGTCCTCGAAAGCTAGGGTGCCTGGCAGCTCAGCGCCGCACTTCCTGCCCCCGGCCGAGCTCCCTGGTCATGAGAGGGGACCATGCATCTAGCAGCAGGGGGACCGTCAGTGAACAGTGAGAGGGGCTGGGAGGACCACTCAGGAAACCTTCTTTTCCGATAAGCAGGCTTATCGGAGCATATTCTGAAAGCCTATTTGTCTGGAGAGAGGGGGAGAGGGCGGGGAGCACGGAGTGTTTGGGTGGGGAGGGGGTGGGCATCTCAGGGAAAGAATGCCAGCACACCGAGGGAGGCAGGAGGGTCGGGGAGAACTTTCTAGAGCTGTCATGAGATGAGCTCCACTAGCGTCACCGTTCTGAGCAGAAGCACTGCTGCCCTAGCCAGTCCCCAGCACACGTGCACACACACACACACACACACGCACACACGCACACGCGCACGCACACACACACACCCCCAGAGGTCCCCGGCTGTGTTAGTTAGCCTCATGGCCCTTTCTTTCCCAAGGTCTGAGATGACATGTCTGATAATGGAGTTTTTCTAGCTGCTAATCCTGTATTGTGCCAGCTCCCATGGGGCCCCCCAAATGCTCCCGCTGGCCCAAAGGCAAGCGCCCTCAAGGGACACCTCTGAAACAGACAGAAGAGTCCCTTCAGGAGGCCAAGACTTCCCCCCCAGGGATGCATGTTCTTCTATTTAGCAGGGATCTCTGGCACAAGGCCATCATGGCCAAAAGTCACACCATGGGGAAGCTTCCAGTAGGTGGGAGAAGGGGTTCCGGGCCTCCTATCATCCCCATAGCTCCCCTTCCCCAACCCTGACAAATAAACATATATTGTAACAAAACGAAACAAACCCCAAACCATTACGCTGCTTCCAGGCCCTTTTCCCACCAGCTACCCCGCAAGCCCTGGCCATCGGGGGGCTTCTGAGCTCCCCCAGACCCCAGCTCACAGTGGCACTGGGGTTCTACAGGGCATGTGCATGGCGCCGGCTCAGGCCGCATCCATCTGGGCTTCTCTGAGCACAGACGCAGGGCCGGGGCTGGCTGTTGTAGATCCCTGCCTTTCCCACAACAGAACTCAGTCCCGAACCCCCTGGCCCCGTCCCCACCCCCGCCCCCACGCACAGAGGATGTCAATGAGTGTGGGCAGAAGTTAATTGCCTGGCAAGTTTGGATTCGCATCTTTGATCTGCAAACCTGGCAGTGCGGGTGGGGGAGAGAACTCGGGATCTGGGGGCAGATGGACCTGGGCTCGCATCCCAGCTTTGTCATTTACACCGTGTGACCTGGGGTGGTCGCTTCACTCCCCTAAGCTTGGCTGTCCTCGTCCCAGAAACGGGGACAGTTGAACCTAACTCACAAGGGCCCACATGAGGGACGATGACACAACGTGCACAAAGAGCCCAGCCCAGCGTCTGGTGGCCTCTTGGCTTCCTCTTGGGGATTAGCCATGCGGGTGATGAGGGTTTTAGTCTCGGGCTGGGGTCCTGAGCTTTCCGTGTCACTGGCATAGGAAGTGCTTGACATAGCCCCTAAGCTTCAAGACAGTCAGTCGTTTGAGGAAAGCAGCAGCACCAGCAGCAACACCATCTTTTCAGAGCCCAGGAAACAGGCCCAGAGAGATGGTGACGCTTGGCCCAAGTCCCAGCGCCGGTAAGTGGCATCGCAGTGGTTGGAACCAAGCCATTTGGTGTTGGTACCCGCCCTCCTCGTGTGGCAACCACACCGCTCTGAGGCCACTCCCACTAGAAAAGGAGATTGACAAAGGGACCTTCTTTGCTGCGATCAGACAATCAGACGTAATTGCCCAGTTCCTACTGGAGAATTAGGGGAGGTGGCCTTCGGACGTTCACTGTGGGGTCCTGGGGAACGGCTCCAGCCCAGGCCGGCGGGAGAAGCCCTGCTGAGACCTGGCAGGGGTGACCCTGCCCATCACGTCTTCTTCCTCCGCAGCCTGTTCGCCTGCCAGGGCCTTTGAACAATGATTAACTACAGTGGGCAGGCCGGCGCAGGCCGGGGCGGGCTCCGCGGGTGAGCTCAGCCCTTGCACAACGGCGGCCGCACCCGCCTGCCGGGCTCTCGGGCGACCCAGGGAGGGCAGGGCCAGGCAGGCTCCAAGAAGCTGGGGAGACGGCCCCGGGAAGGACATTGGACGACCTGGCTGCCTGTGATCACTGCCAGGTTCTGCGCCTCTGGTGCCCAGCTTCTGGGGGCTCCCGTGGGTCCCAGGAGCAGACTCCGGCCCCAGGGCTTAGGGGGATTGCCCTTGCCAGAGATGTTTT
This sequence comes from Nasua narica, assembly GCA_028533885.1. Lineage (NCBI taxonomy): Eukaryota > Metazoa > Chordata > Mammalia > Carnivora > Procyonidae > Nasua > Nasua narica. The sequence goes on from CM052811.1 coordinate 13,049,248, forward strand.
TCAAATCGTATCACCTGAGCCTGTCCCCCCTCCTCCAGCCACAGACCAGCATACCCAGATTGGACTGGAGGAGGCAGGAGCTCACCCCAAGGGCCCCCCCACCCCCGCTCCAGGCCCTCAGCTAATGGAGCCACACAGCTCGCTCCTCTGCGCCTCCGCCCCTGTCCTCGCTGCACCGGGACGCCCAGGCACATGCACGTTCCAGGCCTGGGGCGCCCACCCACGCACCACCCCTGGGCCCCCTTAACCAGGAGCACCGTGGTTCCTGGAGCAGTGGTGGTAGTGAGCCTCCCTTCCGACTGGGCCAGAGCTGCCTCCAGACGCGCTGCTGGGCCACAGCCTCGTGCCCGCCTCACCGGAGGCTAGGCCTCCTCCTCAGCTGAGTGGTCTGTGCATGTCCTTTGTCCTATATAAAGCCTGTGCCCATTTCGGATCCGGGTCCGCCTTTTCAGAAGTCCAGGGAGGGGTGAGCGGTGTGCGTGGGAGATGGGAGATGGGGAGAGGGAGGGAAAGATACATGCTCTGAAGCTCGGCGGGGGAGCCACAGACAAGGCTGGTCCCCTTCCACCCCCTCTCCCCTTCCTCAATGCTCCAGGAAGGCCAAGTCTGCTGGGCCGTTGAGGTGCCTTAGCTGACCTGCAGGCGCCCCTCAGAGGACTGCCCCCCACCTGCCCACAGTCGCCAGCGGCCAGGGTGCTGGGGAAGGCCTGGGCCCATGCCGGCTGCCTGGCCTCTCCTCACAATCTGGGGACACCGTGACCCGAGGCTTTCTGCAAACTTTTCAGTCATAAACAAAGATTGCCTTCCTCCTGACTGACTCTTTTGGGCCCAGATTCACCTGCCCAGCCCCAGGGAACTCAAGTTTTGAGCCATCCTGTTTATTCTCTCATAGCGCCTTCCCAACGCCCGAGCCTGGGTCCCATCCCCTCAGGGCCACATGAGGCCCCTGCCCGAACCCCTCCCGCCGGCCTTCTGACAGTAAATCCGTTTCTTTACTGGGCACCCACTCCCGATGTGAAGAGAATAGAATGTGCTCACTGCCCTCAGGAGCCCGTGACCTCTTGGGGCAGACAGGCACGTGAGCAAATGGCAGAGAACTGGTCAGAATTTCCATGAAGGAGGCCAGTCCTGCTGTTCTGCCTTCTACACGGCATCTTCCGGATACCAGGCTCTGTTCTGAGCGGGTCCTGTGTAGTTACTCGCTTTTAGCCCATGAGCTTCCCAGCAAGCTATGCCCCCCACTGTAGGTCATGAGAGAAGAGCAGGGAAATGAAATAACTCGCCCAAGGAGGTAAGTGGCGGGGCCAGGATTCCAACCTGGGCACCTGTGCTCCTAGCTACCATGGTAGGCCGCCTCTGAAGCAGCACAGAAGGGAAAGGGATGGCCTGGTGCCTTCTGAACCAGAGGGTGGCACAGCTGGGCCTGAACCCCAGGGAGGAGATGGCGACAGGGCTCCACGGACCGCCTTCCCCCTGTCTGGTCTGAGTCTCCCATAAGGAGCACTATTTTCATGTTACAGGTAAAACTGAAACACACTCGAGCACGATAAAGACTGAGTAGCGAGTCCAAAAGCAACACCTCAAGGCAGGAGTTGGGAAACTTCTCTTGTAAAGGGCCGGATGGCAAATATTTGAGGCTTTGTAGGCCATACTTTTTC